>CM054062.1:11816825-13016825 GCA_028641055.1 Alopecurus myosuroides
CCATCAGGGATGACATGGCCTTGCGTCTGTTGTCCGAACGAACTTGTCGGGCATCAGCCTGGTCATCTGTCTGCAGGCCATTTTCTCGCCGTCCTGTCCTTGGCGGGATGCTCCCTGTAGGAAGAGCGCATCCAGATCGGGAGGGAGAGCATCACCAGATCGGCTTGATCTCCTCCAGAAAACCAGCTGCACCTTATCAAAAAGAAAAAAGAAAAAAGCACAGCTGCTACGTACATGGACGCTGAAAGGCAAGCACCTACACCTAGCGGCGGAGCTAGGACTACCAGTGATGTCAAAGGTTTTAAAAAATTACAGTAATGTCAAAAGGTAGTAATTATGGAGTGTATCCATAGCTGAAGTTTTTTTGTGTTGTCACTCAACCACACCGCGGGCCGCGGCTACACCCCATGAGCCACCAAACAGTTGACAAGCCGCGACACCGCTCGCACCTCCGCCGATTTGCCGCTCGCCGCCCGTCACCGTGTGCTTCGCAGCTCCAATCCACCCGGTGACCCACCACCCGTGCCGTCTGGCCGGACGACGCGCTGGCCATTTCGGTTTTAACAAATTTGGCCTCTGATGTTAACCTGAAGCTTGCATTTTCGATTAAGTTTTTATTACTTAAAGTTAAGCTTGCATTAACTTGGTCATTTCTTTGATCCGAATATCGATAAATCTTTTTCCTTTTGCGGGACTAGTAATCGTACACGTGCAATGCACGTTGTCATTGTACTGCATGTTGTCATTGTACCAAAAAATCATGTTCTGTACGATATATGTACCACGCAAATTTACTTCCATAAAATATGTAGTACTATAATGAACAATTTCATCGTGATAAAGTATCGCCAAAGTTTTGGGCTCACGACACTGATAGAAAATATGCGATAACTCCTCATGACACATGATACTCCTACATGAGAAACTATTTTTGGCATAGATTTTTAACCTTGTAACATCATAACCTTGAAGATAAGAAATACCAGTTGAACTAACAAGTATTGAAATTCTCACTCTATACCCGTGATCATGCCATCGTGTATTGACACAATTCATGACAAATGATAGGCAACACAAATAATTGTTGGGTGAAGTGAGATTTGATCATGCTCAAAGTGCACACCTTTATGACCATGAAAATAGGGATGGTAAGCATCTTATCCTCAAAGAATCATGGTGCAGTAGAATTAATCTATTGTCCCGGCAGTACATCTCCAATAGTTATAAAGTAGTCAAAACTTACCGGGGATATCCTAACTAATTTAATTTCACTATTTATAGTCATGAAAGCCACAAATCATCCGTGTGCACCACATAGGCGGTACACATAACTCAAAGGGTGAAGGTGCATTGTTCCTTCTCTCTTTCGTGGCATTCTGCATCTCATAGGCGGTAAGCACCAGGACTAATTTCAACACACCCATCTCCAGCCTCCGCGCTTCCACCAGGGCTCTGTTCATAATTTTTTCGGACGAAGATCTTATTGTTTTTGAGCAGGCTCTGCGGTTCAGCATATCTTGACAACCACAAGGATCTTATGGGGGCTAAATGACCCAAATCTATGATCCATGGTCTGCCCCTTACATCTCATGCCTTCGATGATGGCTTGTATCTTCACCAACATCTCCATGGTGTCCTAGAAGATTACCCAGTTTCAAGCCTATGAATCATGTCCTCTCCAGTAGAATGTATGATATTGACACCTGCAAGCATTGCACCATTGTTCAGAATTCTAGTTAGATGATAATCATTCGTCTCTTTTACTTGCTTAATGTGAATATTTTTATAGCAAGCCAAATGCGCACAAGAAAAAGAAAATGACAAAGGGCATCAGAAGATGGCAAGTTTGATGACAGAAGTTGTATATAAAGTAGGAGTTCCAGAGTGAATGCATTTATAAAATAGATGTTTTAATTGTTTCGATACCTCACATCCTTTCAGGTTGCCAGGCATCAGAGATATTGAGAAAAACTATGGACATAACAGATCTGACCACAAACAAATTTCTTTTTTCCAGGTTTGATTGAAGTTATAAAGCAATGAAAATATAAAGATGATGCTTTGCAATGTAATGAAACAGTGCTAACGCAAAGTAAGTTCCCCTAGTCGGAAGCATGGGTGTGGAAGCAGCCTAAAATTTAAGCAAACCCAAATAGTCACAAGTTCTAAGTACCAGAGAGAAGAACTCGTTGGACACCACAGCTAAGCATTCTCTAGTTTAGCATACTCTTTAAAACATTCCCTCATTTGTTTCTGCAAAAATGGAAAACAGTAATATACATTAGACTATCATCAGATTAATAAGCAAGTGACCCCCGCGAAAAAAATAAATTAATAAGCGAGTGCAAGGTTGTCCATAGTCACCTGGTTAAGTTCTAAAATAAAGGGAGGGGGGTTTTATTATTTGCCACCTTTTTCTTTTCACTTTCATAATTTTCCACAACATGTTTCACTGACAGGTGGTGTTCAGTGTGGCTAATAATAAATAATTTCAGAAAAATGTGGCAAATAATAAATTATCCCAAAATGGAGTGCGAGTGGAAGATGACATGTTAACTCTTGCTTAATATGGCTGGGAAAAGTTTCTTTTGTTATAAGATCTCTCTGCCCTAAAAATATCAGGAAATCTCAGTCACAGTTAGTACAACAGATGATTACATTTTCAAACAGATGAACTTGAGGATGAAATATGTTTCCAATCAGGACAGATGACTTTGAAGCATATACCATGGATCAAACAGAATATTACATTTTCGGAGATCAATTATGCATTTTAACTGTTGAAGTTGTCACATTGTGTGAAGTAACAAACAAGGGCCTTCTCTCTTTAAATTACCTAATTCCTCTCTCTTTAAATCACCTAATCCTCTCACATTCACTTATAGATGGTGAATAACCTAGGATGTTTGACTGTATGAAGTAACAAATGCCAAATGGTGAAAAACCTAGCATGTTTGACTATCCCCCTCGCAACATCAAAGCTATTGTCATTCTCTGTGTGCACGTAAGAGGAGTATAACCACTCCTCTGAAGATCACACAGGTGCTCACGCAATGTTCCACAAGACATATACTCATAGACCAAGAGCCTCTCATAGCCATGGGTACAGTACCCAAGTAGTCCAACCAAGTGTCGATGCCTTACTTTCGTAAGAACATCAATCTCGGCCATAAACTCTTGCTGTCCTTTAGTCCCCATAGCGCCAATATCACACCGCTTTACAGCAACCAACTTCCCATTGAGGTTTCCCTTGAAGACCACTCCAAACCCCCCTTTACCTAAGATACAGTCCTCATTAAAGTTATATGTGGCCTTTAGGAGCACTTCGATCGGCAATTGCATTCCATGGGACTTGAACAGATAAGTAATGTTTGTGCTACCAGCACTCACCTGGTTGTAATGAGTTGGAACTGCGGTATTTCTATTGCTATTCCCATTTGTTTGAACCATATGAATCTTTGTCATCCCAGATTCATCAGGAGAGCCATTTGTTGAGACTGGCCCAAACTTCTCTGCATTCTTCTTCCTCCGATGACGTACGAAAAGCCAACAAAAAGTAATAAGAAGAACCACAGCTATGAGAATTCCAATAATCATCCCGACATTTGATTGCATATTAAAAGAATTTAAAGGTGAAGAATCACTCTCGGAACCACTACCTGATTCCCCAAACCGACTCTCGAAACCAGTACCTTGACTGATGGCTTAAACTTGGGCAGTTCACCATTGAGGGTATTATTTGAGACATCAAAATTATTCAGGTTCGGCATTGTTGTCAAAGCATCTGCTATCACACCGGTGAGGCGATTATCTGACAGGTCTAGCCTTCCAACACCAGTCAGGTTTGCAATAGCCGGCGACATCATCCCTGACAAACCACGATTGCGCAAATCACAAATGCTCACATCCCCATTCGAGCATATAATACCAATCCAATTACTACATGGCCTGTTCCCGTTCCACGTCTCGGCAAGTTGAACTGATATGAAGTAACAAATGCCAAATGGTGAATAACTTAGGATGTTTGACTGTATGAAGTAACAAACAAGAAGCTTGGCAGTACGAAAATCGAACCAATAGGATGAATGTATTCTGAACTGTATCGGGTAAGAAGGCAAACAATCAAGCTAACCTATCGTGGTGGATTCAGAAGTCTTGTTGCCTTGGGACAGACGGGTGCAGTTGACTGCTTCGATGGACTGTTGGTGCATCGTAGGCGACGTTTACTGGCGTCGTGCAGGTCGTCGGCAGCGTCGGCATCCTTGCAGGGCGTCGTACGGCAGGGGCGGCAGGCGGTGCGTCCTCGCCGGCGGCGGCATGTATGCTCGTGCTTGCAGAGCGACAGGCGAACGGGCAGGGCAGCGGGCCTGTGTACTGCACGTCGGCGGAATCGGCGGCCTGTCAGGGAGCCGTACTACAAGGGCGACGGGAGGTGCGTCCTCGGCAGCGGCGGCCGTGCTCCCGTGCGTGCAGGGCGGCTGGCTAACAAGCAGGGAGGCTGCTGACTCTGGCAGGGGAGCGTCCTCAGCGGCAGTGTGGCACGCCGCCGTGTGTGCAGGGCGACGGGTGTACATCGGGGCGATGGAGTTATGCGGCAGGGGTCGTGGATCGCATCCTCGGCGGCGGACTGCAGGTGCAGGGGCGGTTGGAATAGGAAGTTTTTTTCCTAGTGGTGATGGTGACGAACGGACGGGTCAATTAGGCGTGGGCTGTCAAGTGCGGGAAATTGCACATCATTAAAGCAATCTGGATCGTTTGTTCAGTTTAATCCGATGGCTATTATCATTTGGATGGAACCCCACTGGGGCTTTTAATATTAGTGGAGATGGATATGCACATCTGCGCCCACGAGATAGACACGACGTGATTCGCAGTGGTATTGATTCACCGATTCAAAGCTGTTAGAGTCCAAGTCTTCCCTACTGGAGTATGACTCGATCGAGATCGTGATGGTCGTTGTCTTGTTCTACAGCCGGCAGCGTCAACTCTGGTAGACGTCTGTATGCCACTGGTCCACTAAATACTTGACCAGTTGACCTGTCTGGGCTTTTTCCACACGATCTGACAAAACTTGGCAATTTGCATTTGGACTTTAGGAGTACATGCAAACATTAATTGCGGCTTCTCCAATTTTTATCCACACGAGTGCACGAGCAGAGAGCTAGTCTTGCAGGGTCGTAGTCTCTGCCTTTAATTTGCTCTGACCTCATTGACGGGGCATCGTGCAAGAGGAAGGTGACGAACTGTTCATGGTTATCTATACACTGCATGCTTGGTTTCTCCACGTTATCCAGGAACCAGGAAACCTGTACACGCATTTCTTCTATAGATTTTTGGTTTACCAAAAACCAGAAAAACAAATACACATTGTAGTACAACAACTATAATGATCTACGTATAAAATTTGAGCTTAATAAGTTGTACTATTTGAGCGAGAGGAAAAAATAAAATATATTTTACTTTATACTCCCTCTGTATCAAAATGTAAGATGTTTTAGATTTTTCTGGACAAAACGTATCTAGACATAATTTAGTATAAGATGCACATGAATCTACACACTACTAGATACATATTGTCTAGAAAAAGACTAAAACATTTTATATGTTGATACGGAATGAGTGTTTACATATGTTTGCTACCATTTGTCTCTTTTGCATAAGCCACATGCAATAAGTTTTTCCTCTGAGTGGTTTTTGTGACATGGTATAATTTTGTATTACACTTATCTTTTTTACTTTTCTGTACTGCACCTATTCATTTTCAACATAGACTCATCGGCTTTGATCTCAACTTCGTGGATGATAGCGGCGACATGTAGCTCTATTTTGCATCTTCTCTTCTTCATTTTGTTTATTTTCTTCCTTTACCTTCCACGTTGCTTACTCCATCATTCTTCTAGTATCATGTAGCTTTACTTCTACTTTTCTCATTTCCTCGTCAATTATTTTCTTCTTGTTTCTTTTTTCGATAAAAGGAATATATTAATATTTTTAATGTCAAGATGATACATATCAAACCTGGTCTCTGCAATAACATAATGTCAAAAGCTATTTGAGACATCGGAAATGCATACAACAACAACAAAAAAGGCAAAAGAAAATAAGAAACAAAGCCTTGGCAAAGACCAACCAACGAATCGCAGCAACATGGAACAACCATCAACACTAGCAACACCTACATTGCGAAAAAGGTTCTCCAATAGCGATGTCTCTAGGAAGGGAACATTACTAAGGATGGCAATGGGTAGGGTATGGGGCGGGTAGAGCAATACCATACCCATACCCATATAGTTTACGGGTACAAAATTATACCCATACCCGTACCCATGGGTATGAAACTTTACCCGTACCCATACCCGACGGGTACCACATACCCATTGGGTACCCAACGGGTAGATCTACACCTAGTAAACAAGTTATTCACAAATTTCGCATTGAAAAAATAATTTATTTCAACTAAAAAAAAGATAAATGAGTACATGAAAATTATCTCAATTCAATTTGACCATTGATGTAGCACATTGAGGCAAAAGATCAACGAATTGCATGTGTAAGGTCTACATGTCACCATAAATGGGTAGGGTATGGGTATACCCATGGGTACAATGCTATACCCGTGCCCTACCCGTGAAATTAACGGGTAGGGTACGGGTGCTACCCATGGGTACAAAAATGTGCCCATACCCTGCCCATGCGGGTACGGTATCCGCGGGTACCCGTACCCATGGGTAAAATTGCCATCCTTAAACATTACGCACACACATCCTTTATTACCCGATCTAACCACCAAGCTAGATCATATGTTTCCACCCTGGAGGAAGTCTGAACAATCTCCAAACAATACCTTGAACAAGAAAATGACTAGATGTCCACTATTGCCTGGTACAATCAATGAAGGTCAGATCTAGGGTATTCACTCTGGAAACCAAAACTCTGCACCCAAAGAGCATCAACTACAATGAATTCACCTTGTATTGTCGCCCCATTTGTCGAGAACACTGTTGCAAAGTACCTATCACCATGCTCACAATCGTCATGCACACGATATTGACGTGGACATGGCCACACAAACGAAACCACATCCACACATCATTTTTTCAAGAATCATCTTTTCCCCATCGGTTGCATACCCATCAAGAGATATCCACACACACACACGATCCTAATGTGGAGATGCCACACGGTCGACTCCATGAACATGCAAAATGAGCTGTTGGGTTCTTGTCGTCATTGACCGCCTCCGAAAGCACAAAACAGTCCCAAACTCGACACGAGCCGTTGAGATTGTGCTGCCACTAACCGTGTTGATCACTTCGAACACAACTGTCTCAATATTCCACAACTTCATCGACACATTGGAATCGTGGCTACGAATTTTCGGTGGTCGACATGCTGAAAGGTGTAGACAAAAGTGGAGTGTCGTGTTGGTGAGGATCTTCATGAACCTTGCATACATCGAGAGTGGCCTTCTGAGAACATGTCGATTACATGTTCCCGCACAACCAAATGGATGATTGCCAACACCCAGGGAATCTCGCCGGAGTAGGCTGGACACGAGCGATGCACGTCAGCCAGCCGAATACATGATCTGTCTGGTCGTCGGTGATAAGGTTAGCCCTTCTGCTGAGCACCGTCTCAAAGCCATACAATGCCTAGGGGAAACAATGGTGAATCTCGGCCGTCAAACCCATAATATCGCATCCACAAATCGATTCCTTAATATTTTAAAAATCAAATAGAATCTACACAATTTCGCAAAAAAAATCCCAAATAAGCAAATGCTAGAAATATACCTTGGCGAAATTCGGGGGGGGGGGGGGGGGGGGGGGGGGGAGGGTGTGGGGCTCCGCATGGCTTTTAGTGGTGCCGACGGCGGATCCAGTTCGGGGGCTCCTCTCCATCTGGACGAGGAGTGACGGGACCGGGGGAGGGGGGGGGGGTTGGATTCAGCGAGGTAGTGGGTTTTGGGAGTGCGTAGGCGGCCCCAGCACCAATACTGAACAGGTTCAATTTCTGAACCTAACTTGCACTGATGCGTTGTATACTTGACCTGTCTAGGTTTTTTTCCACACGAGTTAACAAAAATTTTGGCACGCAGCTGAGGAGAAGAAGTTCGTACTTGCGGCTGCTGCTGGTCAGTGCCCAGTTGCCCACTAGTGCGAGCCATCGTGGTGTGTGCATCACAATCACACGTTGAGCCAGTCAGTTATAATTGCACAATTGGCACGTACTGTACTACATACTGCAATCGTTGGCTTCTTCATTGCTGCAAATCTGCAACTTGCGCTCATGAGGAAATGACAAATGACGAGTCATACTTAGTCAGCTGCCAGTCGCCGTAGCTTGTCTTCCATTTTTCATCGTGTTTCCGGCTACAAGCCTCCACCCATGGCGCTGCATGCACAATGCTGGATCTCTATATATAAATTCCCGCCTACCCTTTTGCTTGTCATCCATCCCTTTCCTCGTCTTAACACTCTGCTTCCCCAACGCAGGAAAGCATGCCGCACACTCACCTCCTCATCGTCCTTCTCGGCGCCGCATTGCCCCTGCTCCTCTTCCCCGGCGCAGGTAATTAATAACCACACGGCGCAGTCTTGAATCAATGCCGGCGTTTCCTTGACCCTTGTGTACATTTGCAGAGGCTGGCGAGGTGGGCGTGTGCTACGGGCGGATCGGGAACAACCTGATGGACCCAGCGGCGGTGGTGCAGCTACTGAAGAAGAACGGCATCACGACGGTGCGGGTGTATGACACCGACCCGACGGTGCTGAGCGCGATGGCCAACACCGGCATCAACCTGGTGGTGGCGCTACCCAACGAGCTGGTGTCCTCTGCGGCGGCGGACCCGTCGTACGCTCTCCAGTGGGCCAAGAGCAAGCTGATGCCCTACTACCCGGCCACCGACATCCGCGGCGTGACAGTGGGGAACGAGGTCTTCCAGCAGGCCAAGGACCTGACGCCGAAGCTCCTCCCAGCCATGAAGAACGTGCAGGCGGCGCTGGCGAGCCTGGGCCTGGCCGACGCCGTGAAGGTGACCACGCCGATCGCGTTCAGCGCGCTCAAGGTGTCGTTCCCGCCATCCCAGAGCGCGTTCCAGGACGACATCGCCCAGTCGGTGATGAGCCCCATGCTGGACTTCCTGGAGCAGACCGGCTCCTACCTCATGGTCAACATCTACCCGTACTACACCTACACGTCCCAGCCCAACGTGATCGACCTCAACTACGCCACGTTCCGCCCCAACGCCGGCGTCGTCGACCCGAACACCGGCTTCAGGTACTCCAACCTCTTCGACGCCCAGCTCGACGCCGTGTACTACGCCATGGACAACCTGGACGGGTCCTCGGCCAGCGAGCGCGCTGCGGTGGGGACGATGCTCGCTGGAAGGCGCAGCCGGCGGGTGCGCGCCAAACCCGGGGAGTCGGGGTGGTGCTCCTACTGCGACAATGCCGTGGGGGCCACAAAGGAGAACGCCCAAGCCTACAACGCCAACCTCATCAACCACGCGCTCTCTTCCGGCAACGCGGCCGCAGCCGCGTTCAGCTCGCTCGCCGTCGGCGCCGGCACCCCGTACCGTCCCGACTCCGACATCTCCGTGTACATCTTCGCCCTTTTCAACGAGAACGACAAGCCCGCCGACGAGCAGAACTTCGGCCTGTTTTACCCGAGCGGGCAGCCGGTGTACCAGGTCGATTTCCGTGGTGGCGGCGCCAGCCCTAGCCCCGGCCCTGCAACATCGAGCTGGTGCGTAGCCAACGCGGCGGTCGGGGATGCGCGCCTGCAGGCGGCGCTTGATTACGCGTGCGGCAACGGTGCGGACTGCAGCGCCATCCAGCCCGGGAAGACGTGCTACCAGCCCAACACCAAGGTGGCGCACGCGTCCTACGCGGTCAACGACTACTACCAGCGCAAGGGCCGGGCCACCGGGACGTGCGATTTCAGCGGCGCCGCTTCTATCGTCTACCAGCAACCTGCAGCTGCCGGTGAGTTTTGTGCCGTTATCATGATCGTTTAGCATGGTTAATTATGTGACTGGATTCACCTTCGTCTAAATGCGGTTTTTGACATGACAGTCCTGTGCGACCCGAACGCGGCCAGCTGGTGTGTGGCGAACGCGGCGGTCGGAGATGCTCGGCTCCAGGCGGCGCTGGACTATGCGTGTGGCCACGGCGCCGACTGCAGCGCCATCCAGCCCGGCGCGCGGTGCTTCAATCCCGACACCAAGGTGGCGCACGCATCCTACGCATTCAACGACTACTACCAGCGCAACGGCCGCTCCGGCAGCTCCTGCAGCTTTAACAGCGCGGGTTCTGTCGTCTACCAGCAACCAAGTGAGTTCGATCAACTGTGGCCCATCACAACTTTCGTAGCAAAGTGTTGCTAGCAGTCTCATTCGATCGTCTTTGTTCGTTTCTACAGAGATAGGCAACTGCATGCTCCCTTCAAAATCAGGTTGACCTGAAGCAATCTAAAAAAAAAAAGATTGACCTGAAGCTGAAGAAACAGTAGAGAAAGCCAAGCTACCAGCTCAGCATACGAGATTCCGTGATAGACCGATGTAATCATATTTCTCGGCCAAAAACGTATAATAATATTTTGAAAACGCAACATGTAATAATATGAACAAATAAAAAAAAAGTTCATGTACTCTTCAATCGACTGTGATTTGGTAAAATCAAGGCCAACCTTTACAAAAGATTTGTTTGCTTTCTCTCTAATCGCCACATATGACGTATGTCATTGTCATGCTTGACAAGTGTCACAATAGTAGATTTTCAGTGTGATTTCTCCTCTAAACACACAGATGAGGGAGGTTATAGTTACAATTATCTCGAGATTCAATATTTCAAAATAAAATATCTTTTAAACTGTTTGGCTGCACTGAGATTTTTAAAATTAGATCCATATTGATAGGTTTTGATTAAAAGATTACACTTAAAAAATTAGTATGCATGTATTTTGTAGAGTATATAAGTTTTATTATGCTTGTACTTCGTGGAGTATTTCGGTGTCTTATACTTGTATTCCTTGTCTTTTTTTTTGCGGGAATTTGAGAGCTTTATTCAACAAAGATAGTCCTTGGATCATCAGCCAGAAGGCTGGTGACCAGGAAGCTAGGAGTAGAGTTCATCCAACTCTCTGTGACCTGCAACGAACAAGTATGTTTCGCACGTAGATGTGTCGGTTGATTGGATTGTCTCATTACATGTTGAAACACAAAAGATTTAAAAGAAGACACAAGCTCTCTAATTTCTAATAGAATGGGTGCAATCACAGAGCGTGAGTTACTCCTAGATTTCCAGAGATTAATCATCTCCAGGTAGTCCGTCTCAAAGATCACTTGCTTGAAGCCTCGAAGATTTGCGAACATGACAGCTTCACGCAGAGCTTGCGACTCAACAACTAGAGGGTCAGTCAGTCCTGGTAGGGGCTTACTCCATGCATCAATTAAGGAAGACGATGATCACGCCACACCCCCCACACCACCAGCACTCAGACCTGAACCAATCGCTTCATCGCAATTGATCTTGACCCATCCAACGTCAGGAGGTCGCCACCCGTGCCCCGACAAGATCTCCGCATGATGCTTTGGGATATCCAACAAAGCCAGGTCCTCCCGGATGCGTCGCACCGATATAGTCAGTTCTAGCTTCTCCTCATCGTGCGTCCATCTCTTTCGTGAGTGCCAAATAGACTACATAAATGAAATTATCTTTGCTCTGTCTTGATCAGAAAACCTGGGCTCGCAAAGGATATCACGTCGCCTGGTATCTGGGTGAAGACATGGAAGCCAAAACTCAAGAAGCAGCTGAGCTTCCTTCCAAAAGCTTTTCACATGAGAACAATGGACCAATGCATGCACCAGGTCCTCCTCGTTAGCAAGGCAGACATTACATCTGCTTAGTTGTTGATATGCCTACGCTTGAGAGTGCATTCATCTGGCAGGATCTTGCGCACAACCCGCCACCAGAACACTCGCACTTTAGGCTGGACTTTAAGTTTCCACGTAGTTTTCCACAACTGTTCTTCGGTCTGAGAGGTCCCGATGATCGCACCTTCCTCTAGAGCAGAACACTCTTTATGAGTCACCAGAGCACGATACCCCGATTTGACAGTGTAAACCCCTGTAGGTTAAAATTCCAAGCCAGCAGATCATCTCCACCTCCATTCCTTAACGGGATATTCTGAATAGCTTCAGCATCACGTGAAATGAAAACTAATCGTACCAGGGCATTTCGCCAAGTCCAATCCTCTGAATCAATCAGCTCACTAACCTTGACCAATTTAGTTCTATCCGGTTTGACTTTGGCTTCATAGTAAGAGAGTCCGGTATTCAACTATCCGACCAGATGTTGATTGTGGAACCGTCTCCAACACGTTTCATCAAACCAGCTTGTAGAGCCTCACGTCCAGCTATAATAGCTCTCCATATCGGCGATGCAGACTGTGTTACTAATGCCTGCATGAAGTCTAAATCAGAAAAATATCGTGTCTTCATTATCCTCGAGCACAAAGAAATTGGATAGGTCATAAAACGCCATACCACCTCTTGCCTTAGGTTTAGCAAGTTCTTTCCATGATATCCAATGTAATGACCGCCGGTCTATTGAGCTACTCCACCAGTATCTCGCCATGCAAGAGGAGAGGGCATGGCACACTTTTTTCGTCAAACGAAAACGCATCATACTATAGGTTGGAATTGATTGGAAGACTCTCGTACTCCTTGTCATTAGTGCACACATATTGCACTACGAGCGGTACACCTCAAAGTATAATACATGTATTGGAAAGTAGGCACTCGGCACATATGAAAGTACAAAATGTGAAGTACGCACGCGCCGCAGCATACGCAAAGTTTTCCTAACCTAGCCGCCGCTAGGACCAAGGCACCTAGAAAGAGGACCTTCTATCCTTCGCCGGCCAGGACGCTGGTCCCCTCTACCTCCGGATGCTGCTCCGGCGGTAGGAGGGAGGGGGACCCCGTTTCTCCGTTTTATAGTAAGGGTTTAGTTTTGTAAGTCGTGGTGCGTCTTTGTGGTGGTGGGAGCGGCGCCCCGACGAATAAATCTGTCTTAACTCCAGCCCCACACCGGCGGCGTCCTTCATACACTAGTGGAAAGAGGGCCTTTTGTCCCGGGTCGTAAGGCCCATTTGTCCCGGTTGTGCAACCGGGATGGGATGGCCGGGACAAATGGCCCGTCCCATTGGTCCCGGTTGTGCCAGGACCCGGGATGGTAAGCACAGGCCACGTGGCGAACCTGGGCCAGGGAGTTCGTCCCGGTTCGTTCAAGGGACCGGGATGGATACTGTTTTGACAAAAAAAAATATAATCGTCCAGGCCCCACGTTTTTTTGGGCTCCTGTCTCCCAATCACGAGCCGGCCTCCCCTTCCCCAACCGCGTCCAGGCCCACGTCTTTTATTAAGCCCACTGGTCACATTTTTTTGTCAAAAGGGCCCACTGGCCCGCGTCTTTTATTATGGTCAGTCAACGGTTCGAAGGGCCCACTGGCCAGCGTGGTCAGTCAATGGTTCGAAGGGGCCACTGGCCAGCGGCCGTTGGCTGGCTCGCCTGGTCCCTTAATTTAAGACTACAGGACGGTCAAAGGGCCACTGGCTCGCCTCGTCTTCCCGCCCCGCCTCGGCTTCCCGCGCCCCCACTTCCCCACGCGCATTCATGGCCGCCTGCAACCGCCGCCACGTCCAGGCCGCCGGTTGGCATGCCAGCCCACCCCGGGTCCTTTTTAAAGGCCCCCCGCCGCCCGTACAACCCACCCACCCCGGCCGCGTCCCTGGCAAAGCAACCCTAGCCGCCACCATGTCCCGCTGGTTCTCGAACTCCGGCAAGCGCCCAAGGAACGACGACGGAGGCTCCTCGAGCGGCGCCGGCCGCATCCCACCCCCGCCGGCGGAGGCCTTCGGCTACGGCCCTGGAGGTGTCCGCCTCGGCGGGGTGCCGCGCGTCCCCGTGCCACCACCGGCTGCACGCCCGCCGCCCAGCGCCGCGCCCAAGGGCAAGAGGTTCCGCCGGTACGTCCGGGTGGACGAGGCCGAGTGGCACTGGAACAATGCCACTCCGGTGTTCTATGCCGACGTCCACCTCCCGGACGGCTGGCACCTGAACCCCCAGCGGATCCCTGTGCCGCCGGTCCCGACCGGCCAGGCGCTGCTTGAGGAGGTCGACCGCCGGCGCGAGCTCCTGCCGGCCCCCGTCCGCAGGGAGCGCGCGTACGCGCGCAGCTCCCCCTACTGGGCCGCCTGGCTCGAGCAGGAGCACGAGCTGCGCCGCCGCTCCTTCATCCCCGCCCCCCACGAGGCCAACGTGGACGACTACCCCCCGCCAGCGCCCGGCCGGGAGAGGGAGCTATGGCTCCTCGTGGACGAGCCGGAGGACTTCTCCGGGGAGGAGGACCCCGAGCTCCGGGCCGCCATGGAGGAGGCCTGCGAGCGCTCCCGCCGCTCCCTCATCGACGACGAAATCAAGCGGTGGGAGCGGGTCGTGGCCGCCGCCGCCGCCGACGCCGCCGCCATGCCGCCGCCGCCGCCACCCCCTAACGAGCCTGCTGTCCCCTGGTGGCAGGCGATGAACGCCGAGCTGGAGGCGTCCGAGGACCAGCCGGAGCCGCAGCCGCTCCCACCAGGCCTGGAGTACGGCATGAAATGGGCCTGGACCGGCGGCGTTTGGGCGCCGGGGTCGCCGGAGCAGGAGGAGGAGCTGCCCCCTCCGCCCCCTCCGCCGCAGGAGGTGCTGCCCCCGCCACCGCCGTACCCGCCTCCGATGCCCCCGATGCCTGCACCCCCGGCCCAGGCGCCGCCTGCCCACCTGTGGCAGCCGCCCGCCTACCACTGCCTCTCCGACGACGAGGACGACTAGATCGGCGCCGGTCGCCTGTGGCCGCGCCGCCCCCCCTATTCTATATAGACAACGCCCCTAGCTACCCTCCCCCCCAAGAAACGGCCGGCCGCCTGTGGCCGCGCCGCCGCCCCTTATGCAAGTACGGCCGGCCGCCTGTGGCCGCGCCGCCCCTATGTAAGCAAGGCCCCTGGCCTTATTTTAATATAAGTTGTGTTTCCCCTAATCTACTGTGTCCCTACCCCATCCCCGCCGGCGGTGGTGGAACGCCGGCGGATCTGTCCACTCGTTCCCGCCGCCGGCAGGGCTTCGCCCAGCCATATCCACTCGTACCCGCCCCTGGAGTGTCCGCTCGGCCTGGAGAGAGGGCCGCGCTTTTTATACACCTGGGCATTTAGTCCCGGCCCGTGCCACCAACCGGGACTAGAGCCCCTTTGGTCCCGGTTGGTACCACGGCCCGGGACCAAAAACAAATTTCGAATTTCGGTGGCACCCCTGCGCGCCCAAAAATTTTTAGCGCCAAAATTTGAAAAGTGTTAAGTTTGCACATTAACAACTTCTATATACTTCCAAATTTGACAAAAATTCGAACATGAAAAATGCTACAATTTGCAAAACTAATTTAAATCCATTTTTCGTTTAACTAAATAATTATTCTAACTATTGAAACTATTAATTATTTTTTCATTTGTATATAATTTGAATATAAAAATGTTACAATTTTTTATTTCTCTCGTGATCTTCCTAATTCAAAGCGAATTGTACCTTATTGACACGGTGAATTTGAGATTTTCGTCTACAACAGAAAAACCATCAGACTTGTTGTAGATGACTTAACGGCTTTCAAGATTCTAGAATAGTGGTAGAATAAAGCAGGTTGCTCGCCCTCCAGACCCCCAATCACAAAGTCAAAGCGACCATATCTAGCAATAAATGATGCAATTATATCATTAGTGAGAGACTTCACGTCGGCAATCTCAATTAAAGTGCCAGTTTGTGTCTGATCCCACCAACCCCTCAGAATCCTCCTATTAACTTCACCTATCTCAACTGAAATCATTGTCTTCATGTGGATGCCAAGCCTATGCAAAGCTATCTCTCCTCCTCCAATACCGGAGAATTGCCAAGAGACATGTTCTTTAACACCGACAAGTGGCAACCCACAGTATCAATTTGGAATGAATTGCCAAGAGATTTGTACCTCTCTCTCTTGGCGACTCCCCTTGTGTGGTTTCTTGGGAGACCGAGTAAAAATTCCATCTCATCTGGCTCTAGAGGGGCAACCTTGTTCTTTCCAACCCAAACAAGGTTCCATCTTCTGCACTCGTCCATAACATACCTCTGAACAGTTAGAGGTGGTGGATTACTTGAGCCTGCAAGAGTACGTTCGATCTGTTTTATCAGAATTGGACTTGCCAGACGGGTTTGCAAGCAATCGAGCTGCTTTCTAGGATCCCAGGAAGGCCACCAGTTCTCATAATGAGGGAATGCCTCAAATATGGTCTTTGGAGCGAGAGGAAGGAGACGTGACCTATTCTCAATTGGCAAATTATGGATGTAGCCTCTTTCTTGAGCAGCTGCACAGAAGTGCTTAGAATCCACAAACTCCGGCTCTATGTCATACAAATTTCTGGAAATTTCCACCCATACACTTTTTGGAGCTAGGGCCTCATTTTCATAGTAGAAGTAGGGTGGCTTGTTCATCCTCTAGAGTCGATGTCAGTCCTGGCTGCTTGTCCATCCTCTAGAGTTTGCTCTGCTCTGCTCTACTGCTCCTTGCGGCTCAGGTTGGTAACGGTCCATGTTTGCGTATGCTTTGTGAACTTATGGTTTGATTTGAGAATTTCAAAACTTTGATTTGATAATCTTTTGGCCGGAAGCACCTAGCAATATCTTTTAAACCTTGTTTCTCTCCATATGCTATTTGTACTTCTCAT
Organism: Alopecurus myosuroides; assembly: GCA_028641055.1. Classification (NCBI taxonomy): domain Eukaryota; kingdom Viridiplantae; phylum Streptophyta; class Magnoliopsida; order Poales; family Poaceae; genus Alopecurus; species Alopecurus myosuroides. Next base: position 11,833,618 of record CM054062.1, read on the forward strand.
CGGCTCTAATGTTTCTCTACCTGATTCTACTTCTCCTCTGCCTAGTTTACAGATGTTTGCTCTTTTCTGTAGATGTTTCTACACTGTAAAATGGGCATGTCCTGCGAAACATGCAGACAAGGCGCTGAGCACCACTACTGGGACATCTTGGACGATCAAGGCAAAGGTTTTTTCAAGATTATGCAATTCTATCATTAGTGAGAGACTTCACGTCGGCAATCTCAATTAAAGTGCTAGTTTGTGTCTGATCCCACCAACCCCTCAGAATCCTCCTATTAACTTCACCTATCTCAACTGAAATCACTGTCTTCATGTGGATGCCAAGCCTGTGCAAAGCTATCTCTCCTCCTCCAATGCCTAAAATTAATATGGTGTGCCTGCAATATGTGCGCGGAATATATGACACCCATAAGGCCTATCGATGTAAAGCAGTCAGTCAAAACTTTTTTGTGTTGTTTATGGTGGTTAACTCCAATGAATAACAATCGCTTGTTCTATACCGTGTATCAACAGATACTACATCTTAAAAGTAGTTATAATCAAACAGAACTATATGATCATGTATTCCACGCTTATTATTACACATCACCAACATACGGAGGAGAGAGAAACAGAAAAGTGGGATGGTGGAACAATAATGCTTGCCAGCTTTTCTTCGTGTCCCTTGCTTATGATCGCTTCGGCCGTAACCATGGAGCATCTTCATTATTTAACGGGATGGTGGGGTCAGATTTCACTGTGAAGGGTGGAATTTCAACAAACTTATTATAATCTTCTGACATGTCTGTCGTGTCCTCGATTCCCACGATGTTTCTTTTCCCTGAGAGAACTATGTGACGCTTCGGCTCATCGTATGATGAAATTGTTCCCTTATTTTTTCTTTTCTTCGGTCTGGAAGACATGTCCTTCACATAGAAGACCTGAGCCACATCATTGGCTAGAACGAATGGTTCGTCATTGTAACCAATACAGTTGAGATCCACTGTTGTCATTCCATAAAGCGGGTCTACCTTTACCCCTTCTCCATTCAGGTTGACCCATTTGCACTTGAACAAAGGGACCTTAAAAGAAGGTCCATAGTCAAGTTCCCATATCTCCTATATGTAACCATAGTATGTGTCAGTTTTTCCATTCTCGTTTGTTGTATCAAAGCGGACACCACTGTTTTGGTTGGTGCTCTTCTTATCTTGGGAGCTCGTGTAAAATGTATTTCCATTTATCTCGTACCCTTGAAAACTCCCAATAGTCGAAGATGGTGACCCTGCCAACATGTATAGCTGATCTTCAACAGTGGTGTCATTTATAAGACGTTTTTGCAACCAACTTCCGAAAGTCTCCATGTGTTCGCGTTTAATCCATGAGTCATCCTTCCCCGGGTTTGCAGACCGTACAATATTCTTGTGTTCCTCGACATACGTAGCCATGAACATAGAATTTTGTAGAACTGTGTAGTGTGCTTTGGTCAAAGAATGCCCGTCCCTAGGTATCATTGTTTTCTTTCCCAGCGTTCCTTTTCCCCTCAGTCTCCCCTCATGCCGCGATTCAGGAACACCAATTGTCTTAAGGTCAGGAATAAAGTCAACACAGAACCCAATGACCTCCTCTGTTCCATAGCCCTTCGAGATGCTTCCTTCTGGCCTAGCACGGTTATGAACATATTTCTTCAAGACTCCCATGAACCTCTCAAAGGGGAACATATTGTGTAGAAAGACCGGACCGAGAATATGAATCTCTTCACATAGGTGAACAAGGAGATGAGTCATAATGTTGAAGAAGGATGGTGGGAACACCAACTCAAAACTAACAAGACACTGGACCACATCCCTCTGTAATCTTGTCAGAATTTCTGGATCGATTACCTTCTGAGATATTGCGTTCATGAATGCACATAGCTTCACAATGGGTACTCGAACATTTTCCGGTAGAAGCCCCCTCAATGCAATCGGAAGCAATTGCGTCATAATCACGTGGCAGTCATGAGACTTCAGGTTTTGGAATTTTTTCTCTGCCATGTTTATTATCCCCTTTATATTCGACGAGAAGCCAGACGGAACCTTGATACTGTAAAGGACTTCAAAGAATATTTCCTTCTCTGCTTTAGTAAGAGCGTAGCTGCTTAAGGAATGGCGCCCTGTATCTGTGTGCTTGTTGCTTGGGTCTTTCATACGTTGCTGGTCCTCCCGTGCTTCAGGCGTATCTTTTGACTTCCCATACACGCCCAGGAAGCATAGCAGATTGACACATAGATTCTTTGTCACGTGCATCACGTCGATCGAAGACCGGACATCTAAAACTTTCCAATAGGGTAGCTCCCAAAATATAGATTTCTTCTTCCACATGGGTGCCCGCTTATCAGGGCCGTACGGAACTGGTTGGCTGCCAGCAGCCTTACCAAAGATTACTTCTAGGTCCTTGACCATATCGAATATATCATTACCACTACGGAGCTCAGGCTTCTTTCGGTTATCTGCCTCACCTCTGAAATGCTTCCCTCCTTTTTTCCTTAAGGGATGCTTGATCGGAAGAAATCTACGATGCCCCAGGTATACAACCTTTTTACATTTATCCAAAAAAACACTGTCAGTCTTATCTAAACAGTGTGTCATGCATTGTATCCCTTGTTTGTATGACCGGAAATGTTACTAAGAGCTGGCCAATCATTGATGGTCACGAAAAGCAACGCCCGTAGGTCAAATGGCTTTTGTTCGTTCTCATCCCACACACGTACACCTGGTTTGCCCCACAGTTCTAAGAGTTCTTCCACTAATGGCCTTAGATACACATCAATGTCGTTGCCAGGTTGCCTCGGGCCTTGGATGAGAACTGGCATCATAATGAACTTGCGCTTCATGCACAACCAAGGAGGAAGGTTGTACATACATAGAGTTACAGGCCAAGTGCTATGACTGGAGCTCTGCTCCCCAAAAGGATTAAAGCCATCTGTACTTAGACCAAACCATAAGTTTCTCGCCTCTCCTGCAAAGTCTGGAAAGTCTCTCTCGATCTTTCTCCACTGCGATCCATCGGCGGGGTGCCTCAACTTTCCATCTTTCTTACGGTCTTCTTTGTGCCATCGCAACAACCTAGCATGCTCTTTGTTTCTAAACAGACGTTTCAGCCGTGGTATTATAGGAGCATACCACATCACCTTAGCAGGAACCCTCTTACGGGGGGGGCTCGCCGTCAACATCACCAGGATCATCTGCTCTGATCTTATACCGCAGTGCAGTGCATATCGGACATTCATCCAAATTCTCGTACTTCTCACCGCGGAAGAAAATGCAGTCATTAATGCATGCATGTATCTTCTGCACATCTAATCCTAGAGGGCAGAGAGCTTTCTTTGCTTCGTACGTACTCTCAGGCAATTCGTTATCCTTTGGAAGTTTTGGCTTCATTAGTTGAAGTAAAGTCTCAAATGCCTTGTCAGTCACACCGTTTTGTGCCTTCCATTTCAGCAACTCCAGTGTGGTACCGAGCTTTGTGCTACCATCTTCGCAATTTGGGTATAACAATTTTTTGTGATCCTGTAACATGTTGTCCAGTTTCAACCTCTCCAATCTATTTTCACAGTCTTCCCTTGCATCAGCAATAACTCGGCCAAGATCATCATCGGGCTCTTCTGATGCCTGTTCTTGATCACCTCCTTCTTCTGCATTCTCTTCCATTGCAGTATCGTCGTATTCAGGGAACAAAGGATCTTCTTCTTCTTCTTCATCGTCTTCCATCACAACCCCTCTTTCTCCATGCTTGGTCCAGCAATTATAGCTGGGCATGAAACCTCTCCGAAGTAGATGGCCGTGAAGGATTCTTTCGGAAGAATGTTCTCTGACGTTCCGACAATCAACACATGGGCAACACATGAAGCCATTATCTTTGTTCGCCTGAGCTACAGCAAGAAATGCATTCAGGCCTGCCATATACTCGGAGGTGCGTCGGTCACCGTACATCCATCGCTGCCGTGCATCCATCTGCATCATATAATTAAGTTTATCAAAATACATATTAATACAGAGATAACCACAGTACATCGACAAATAATACTTTTTTATGTATCAGTTACAGATGAAAAAGATAATTTGTTAACCTCGGTCGAAGAAACCATTTTCAGTGAGCTTGTGTGCGTCTCGGGAATTTCGTCGAACACCTCGTGTGCATAGTAAAAAAAAACAGCAACACCACACTCTCTCACACCTCCAAGCAAAAAAAAAGATGGAAGGAGGGGGGGCTGGGGCAGTATATATAGGGGAAGGGGGCATTGGTCCCGGTTCGTGGACTGAACCGGGACAACAGGTCATGCGCGTGCCACGTGGCCTGTGGCTAGGCATTGGTCCCGGTCCGTGGCACGAGCCGGGACCGATATGCCCCCCACGAACCGGGACCAATGCGCCCAGGCGATTCCTGTTGCCCCGGGCGCACGAACCGGGACCAATGCAGGGCATTTGTCCCGAATTTGGTTGCAACCGGGACAGCTGCCCCCCGGCCCCCTGGACGAGAGGGGTTGTTTCCACTAGTGATAGTGGCGTCTCGGAGTTGATGGCGTGTGTTTGCCGAGCCTTCAGATCGGTGGCGTTAGGTTTCATTGATGGTGTCGGCGAGGCTTCGATAGCGATCCTATCAGGCATGTCTCTCCTCTTACTCTGTCCCCGTTGCTGCGGCGTTGTCTTCGACATCATGGTGGAGCAGAGAGGATTTGTCGTCCGGGTCCACGCGCAGACAGCTGACTGCGCAGTTGGCAGCTGGAAGATGGTGCATCATGTGCTGAGTTTGTGGTTGTAGGGTGACAGTTCTGATTTCCTTCTCCATCATTGTAGTCGCGCGGCGATGCCATTTCTGGAGTTCGAGGGCGTGTCCGGGGACATGTTGCCCAAATCTGATTCTTTCGACAATAATGATTTTGCTTTTGGCAAACTAGTTTGGAGGTCCGTAAAGTTGCAGATCAGCGATGGAGTTGTATCGAGCTCGGGCGAAGAGGTGTCTTCTCTCTTGGTGGTCTCTTAAGTGGTGCCGAAGGAGAGGGACATGCACTAGTTTTTTGCATAGGATTTTTTTTTGAAACGGAAATAAACCCCAGCCTCTGGATCAGAGCGATGCACACAACTTTTATATTAAAAATAAAGTAGTATCAAGTGCAATGTGGAACAAAAAAAATACAAATCAACGACAGTGACCACATAAATCAGCCATTTAAACATCATCGTAGTAAGACAACTACTCATTGTAACTGTGTAGTATGCAACCATCCAACCTTTTTGAATATAGCCCGAACGACCTCCATCAGCCAAGAGTATCCGACATCCAAACGTACATGTTGGTCTTCAGAAAGTAGGAGAGACCACATATAAATCCAATGCATGGCGCGATGAACAACCTATAAAAAATGACTCGCTTCCATATTGTAAAAAATAACATCATTCCTGCAAGCCCAAATAGCCACAGAAACGTACATACACCAACATGTATACTAGTTTTAGTGGTCTTATCTATTCCGTTTAACCAGTTACCAAACAAATTAAGAACACTACAAGATGAAGTTATACTAAAAGTAAAGTGTAGAAGTCTCCAAATCTTACGGGCAAAGACGCATGATTAAATAGATGGTCTACCGTTTCATTCTTGTCAAAAAAACGCAATGTTTACATCACATCCATTTCCGTTTTGCTAGGTTATCCTTGGTCAATAACTCCTTACGGTAAAGGAACCACATGAAGATCTTAATCTTCAGTGATACCTTCAGTTTCCATAAGCACTTACGTACAAATATCGTGTTACCATTCATGAGATCACCGTATAATGATTTAACTGAAAAAACATTTGATGGTGTTAATTTTCAAGATAATGAATCAGACTCATTAGATAGAGAAACAACCATCAGTTTCTCTACTAGATTAATCCATCCTTCTCACTTAGCACCGGTCAAAGTCCGTCTAAATTCAATATTGGGATGATCATGCTCAAGAACATGCGCAACCAAAACATTTTTCTGACGCACAATGTTATATAGAGTAGGATATTGAGTGGACAACTGTGTCTCTCCTAACCAAGGATCCTCCCAAAATCTTAAACCTTGTCCATTACCAAGTGAGAACAAAATATGATTGAAGAATTCTTTCTTGACCCCATATTCCCTTCCAAAATGGGGAATACGTTGGTTTTGGTTCAATCTGAGATAATGGTTTCCCTTTAATATATTTATTGTGTAGCAACTCATGCCACACACTCTCTTCTGTTAATAGTTTAAATAGCCATTTTCTAAGTAAGCATCTATTTTTAACAACCCGTACCTCAATCCCAAGACCTCCTTGGTCTTTTGGACGACACACTATGTCCCACTTGGTAAGGCGATATTTCTTTTTTTGTTTGATCATTTTGCCCCCCAAAAAAGGGAGATCTATAAAAATCGAGTCTCTTCTTAACCCCAACAGGTATCTCAAAGAAGGACAACAAGAACATGGGCAACCTAGAAAAAACTGAATTAATAAGGACAAGACGATCTCCATACTGATGCGTGTGGAACACACGTTCGTTGGGAGACCCCAAGAGGAAGGTTTGATGAGCACATCAGCAAGTTTCCCTCAGAAAGAAACCAATATTGAATCGACCAGTAGGAGGAAGGAGTAACTTCAGAAAGTTGATGCATTTGAGATGGCAAGGCGCACTACCGGTTCAGCAGCAACGTGGAACCTACACAACACAATCAAATCACTTTGCCCCAACGAAGCAGTGAGGTTGTCAATCTCATCGGTTTTGCTGAACACAAAGAGTTTAAACGTATGGTGTGGAAAACAGTATGAGACCAATAGGAAAACAGTAGCAGCAGTGTGAAAGCAGTAGAAACAGTAATTGAAGTGGTTGTATTGTCAGTATGAGAAAATAGACCGGGGTCCATAGTTCACTAGAGGTGTCTCTCCATAAAAGATAGCTAACATGCATGGTGAACAAATTACAGTTGGGCAATTAACAGATAAAGAAACATGCATGAAATAAAGATTACTATGAGATTCATGCGGTCATTACAACAAAATACATAGATCGTCATCCAACTGCATCTATGACTAATAATCCACCCTCCGAATATCATCCGAACAAACGTTGGGTATTAATTTGCAAGCAACATATTATCGCAGTAAGAAAAGTGTGTAATATAAACAATGTAAACTAATTAAACATCGTTGTTTTATCCCTAATGGCAACAGCACATCCTCCATTTGTCACGTTTCTGTCACTCGAGCAAGATGCAAAGGAGGCATGAACCCACTATCGAGCATAAATACTCTCTCTTGGAGTCACTAGCATCTACTTGGCCAAAGCATCTACTAACAACGGAGAGCATGCAAGATCATAAATAACATACACATGAAGATAACATGATAGATTGATAATCAAAAGACATAGCATTCAATAATCATCGGATCCCAACAAACACAACATGTCGCATTACAATAAGATGATCTCGATCATGTGAGGCAGCTCACGAGATCTAAACATGAGGCATAAAGTGGAGAGGACAACCATCTAGCTACTACTATGGACCCGTAGTCCAGGGATGAACTACTCACGCATCACTCCGGAGGCGGGCATGGTGGTGTAGACCCCTCGGTGATGAATTTCCCTCCCGGCAGGGTGCCGGGGAGAGCTCCAGAACCCTCCCAATCTCGGGCTGACGATGAAAGCGACCTTGGGTGTTTCTAGGGAAAAGTGGTATATTTTTAGGGTTGACGTATCAGGGGGGGGGAATAAATAGGCGAAAGGGCGATGGACCACGCTCAGGAACACTGCGGGAACCATCTCGGAAGAAGTGGCGATTGATGCCTTTGCGAAAGGCGCCCGAAGAACTGCTTTCAGAGAAGAGCTAGGCAGGGCTGCACCCAAAACTATCGGGGAGCTAATGATCATAGCCGAAAAGTGGGCTAACGGAGAAGACGCAGTGCGCAACGAGAGAGCATCATCACCTGCGCACGATGAAGACCGCCATGGCCGAAGGAAAAGGAGTAAATATTACGATCACGAGGATCGAGAGGATCTGGTAGCGACGGAATTGACACGAAGCCGCGACTCCGATCGCCGTGGGAATCGCGAGTGGAGACCGAAAGCTGAAGAAAAATCTCCCGAGGAATACCTCGATGGATACTGCTCGCTACATCTATTTACAGATAAGCGCACGGGCAAAACTAAGGCAACACACCTTCTTTAGGATTGCCGAAAGTTTATTGATATCTCGGAAGCCCTCGCAAGAAAAAGAAACGCAGCCACTCAAAATTACCCACCGCTTCCAGGAGGAGGCCACCAAGGATTCCAGCCGCCACAACCCCTACCTCCACCAGCAAATCCAAACATGGCATTAGCTGCGCTACCCGCACCACCTGCACAAAACTCCGGGGCCAATTCATACCCGAATCCAGCAGGGCAACTCGCGATGATACAGAAGGTATGTCCATCCCGCAGAGCTCAAACGACTAACACAAGGCAGTTGTGCATGGCTGTGCAGACTCCGCCAACAAAGCCCGAGTACTTGAAGATGTCGGATCAACCGATCACATTTTCGATGAAAGATCACCCGCCACGAGTCCATCGACCAGGACACGCCGCCCTCGTCATTCAAGCACAGGTTGGCAACTACGACTTGGCCCGCATATTCATGGATGGTGGCAGTGGCATCAACATTATTTACGCGGATACACTCCGTCGGATGAAGAGGAATCGGGGACGGCCTCGCGGAATCAGAGACATCCTTTCACGGGATAGTTCCGGGAAAGGCAATCCGTCCATTCGGCACAATCAACTTAGAAGTTGTGCTGGGCACTAAAAGAAACTACAGAAGAGAATTCCTCGACTTCGAAGTCGTCGAATGGCCTTCACAGTACCACGCCATTCTTGGTCGAACAGCGTTCGCCAGATTCATGGCAGTACCACACTACGCCTACCTGAAGCTCAAGTTACTTGGAGAATATGGTGTGATCACAATCGATGGAGACTTTCAGAAATCCAACAAGTGCGACATTGAATTCAACGAGATCGCAAAATCTTTCGGGATGCAAGAAGAACTTCAAGAGCTGGCAAAAACCACAGATCACTCCATGATGCCCCTCACGAAGAAAAAAGCGCCTGAGCTGGAGTTCAGCGCCAACAGTGATACCCGAAAGCATCAAGTGCACCCGACAGATTCTGCGAAGACAGCGATGGTCTCAACCACCCTCTCGCAAGCATAGGAAATCGCGCTCGTCAAACTCCTCCGTGAGTACTGGGAAATTTTCGCCTGGCAGCCCTCAGATATGCCAGGAATACCCAGGGAGTTTTCCGAGCACTCACTCGAAGTCTTTCCAGATGCCAAACCCATCAAACAGACTACTCGACGATTTTCAGAACCCAAGCAGAAGGCGCTCGGAGAAGAAGTAAACAGGTTGCTAGCAGCAAATTTCATCAGGGAGATCAAGATATCCACCTGGTTAGCAAATCCAGTGCTGGTCCCCAAGAAAAACACGGACATCCTTCGAGTATGCATCGACTACACGTCGTTAAACAAGCACTGCCCCAAGGATAACTTCCCCCTCCCGCGAATCGACCAGATCGTGGATTCTACGGCTGGCTGTCAACGCCTCTCCTTCCTGGACGCCTATTCAGGAACCAATCAGATCCGTATGAAACGGGAGGACGAAGAAAAGACAGCATTTATCACGCCAGACGGCGTATATTGCTACACGACAATGCCCTTCGGGCTCAAGAACGCAGGCGCAACATACCAGCGCTGCATGCAAAAATGCCTCGCCAAGATCATTGGCAAGAACGTACAAGTGTACGTTGACGACATCGTCATCAAGACTCGAGTTGAGAACACACTCCTCGAAGACGTTAGAGAAACATTCGACGCCCTCAACGCATACAAGATCAAGCTCAACCCGACGAAATGTGTCTTCGGCGTCCCAGCAGGAAAACTTCTCGGGTACCTGGTATCCGCCATAGGCATCGAAGTCAACCCAGAGAAAATACAAGCAATCTTGACTATGAAGGAGCCAACCAATCTACGCGGAGTCCAGCAGCTTGCAGGGCGACTAGCCGCTCTGAGCAGGTTCATCGCCCGATTGGGAGAACAAGCGCTACCCTTCTACAAGCTGTTGAAGAAGACGGACAAATTCGAGTGGACACCAGAAGCTAAACAAGCGTTTGCAGACTTGAAGCGATCATTGCAAAGCAGGCGCGTCCTTGCAACACCGCAAGAAAGGGAGCCACTCTACTTATACCTAGCCGCCACAAACCAGGTCATCAGCACAGCAATCGTAGTCGAACGACCTGAGGAGGGCAAGGCATACGGAGTCCAACGACCAATCTATTACATCAGTGAAGTGCTCTCGCCATGCAAGCAACGATATCCTCATTACCAGAAGCTCGCATATGGGGTTGTTCTTACAGCCCGAAATCTCAAGCACTATTTCCAGGAACACGCCATCACAGTGGTTAATGATGCGTCACTCGGGACAATCATGAACAACCCTATGGCATCCGGAAGAATAGCCAAATGGAGCATCGAGCTGGGCGCTTGGGACATCACTTATGCAGGACGCAACGCAATCAAATCCCAGGTACTCGTGGAATTCTTAAGCGAGTGGACAGAGTTATAAACGCCCGGACCGCCTGAGTACACGAGCAACTGGATAATGTACTTTGACGGATCCAAAAGAAACGAAGGAGCAGGAGCTGGAATCGTCCTCATATCGCCTAGGGGAGATAAGCTGCAATACGTCCTACGATTGGACTTCCCACCCGATGATCCAGCATCGAACAATGACGCATAATATGAAGCCCTGTTGCACGGAATGAAGATGGCAGTCGCCTGTGGAGCTACCAGGTTAATGATCTACGGCGACTCCAATCTCATCGTGCAGCAAACAATGAAGGAATGTGATGCAATTGCTGAAAACATGATCGCATATCGCGACATGTACAACCTACTCGAAGGGAGCTTCAAAGGATGCGAGCTGAAGCACATTGCGAGATCCAGCAACGAAGAAGCAGATAGACTGGCAAACATGGGTTCCACAAACACACCCATACCGCCAGGAATATATTTCGAAAGGATGATCAAGCGCTCAGTCAAAGTCAAAAAAGCTGCAGGGGCACCCGCAGCACCAGAAACAGAGGTCAGCCCGCAAGTTGCCATCATCGAGCTTATTCATAACATTTCACGACAGGTTTTTCTGGTCGAGCCAGTCTGGACGCAGAAATACCTCGACTACCTGTCCTCCAAACAGCTCCCGGCTGATCCCCGCGAGGCTCGACAGATAATCAGGTGCAGTAAATCCTTTCGGGTAATAAACGGAGAATTATACAAGCAAAGCATCTCGGGTATACTTCAGCGCTGCATCGCACCCGAAGATGGCAAAGAATTACTCCAGGACATCCACCAAGGAGACTGTGGGCATCACGCTAGTTGGAAAACAATCATGGGAAAAGCCTTCCGAGCAGGATTCTATTGGCTCACGGTAGCCAAGGATGCGAAGGAGCTAGTCGAACGATGCAACGCTTGCCGGCAATTCGCACCAAGACCACATGCACCTGCTACGGAATTGCATATGATACCCATCGCCTGGCCTTTTGCACAGTGGGGGCTAGACATGGTAGGACCGCTACGCAAGTCCACGCCGGGTGGATATACACACTTGCTGGTCGCAGTCGACAAGTTTACCAAATGGATTGAGGCCATGCCAGTAACTTCGGCTAGCGCCCAATGCGCCGTCAAGTTTCTTGATTCCATCGTATGCAGATTTAGGGTACCACACGATATCATTACAGACAATGGCACAAACTTCACGGCAAAAGAAACACAACAGTTTTGCGAGGAAAAGGGCATCAACTTCAAGTTTGCTTCAGTTGCTCACCCGCAAACAAACGGACAAGTCGAAAGATCCAACGGCTTAGTTTCAGCTGGCATCAAGAAACGTCTACTCGATCGTCTACAACCAGCAACAGGACATTGGGCCGAAGAGCTACCCTCCATACTATGGAGCCTCCGCACAACTCCAAATCGATCCACAAACTACACGCCATTTTTCATGGTATACGGGGCAGAAGCGGTCCTCGGGTCCTTCCCGAGGATGTTAGGTTCAGCGCCCCAAGAGTCGTGGCTTACAGCGAAGAAACCTCTAACAGGGCACTCGCGGAAGATATGGATGCACTCGATGAGATGCGCGATATAGCGCTCGCAAGATCAGCAGTATATCAACAATCACTGCGAAACTATCACAGTCGCCGCATACGCCACAGAGCATTCGCGGTTGGAGACCTAGTGCTGCGGCTCAAACAGAAGGAGGGACACAAACTCGAGCCACCATGGGAAGGACCCTTCGTCATACACGAAGTTATTCCAGGTGGAGCCTACAGGCTGAAGAACCCATCAACTGGAGGAATCTATTCCAATCCTTGGAATATCGCACACCTCCGAAAATTTTATCCCTAGATTTACTTGTTCTCACAAACAAATAAGGCTATACTAGCCACTCTTGTAGCTCGAATACATGACTTCTCAGTCATCGCAATAAAATACATGGTTTCTCAACCATATTTACTCGAAGATTATTCATTGTTATATGCTAAAATAGTTACAGGTACACACCCCATAAACACACGGGGGTTACGCCTACAGCTAAGCATAACAGGAAAAATTATACATACAAGGTCATACACCTTACAACAGTTTTTGCAAACTATACAACATCACAAGATGTTCACATCCAACAATCAATCATGGCGAAAAGCATTCTCAGTCGCCAACACTCTATCTACTTCCTCAGAGGTCAGCCGAATGATTTTCTCCGCTGCTGGACGAACATCATCATAGTGCGGCGAAATATCATCGATTGGACCGTCTGGAAGCCTAGCTACGGAGTTAAAATTTATCTCAGGATGCCATATCCGGACGAAGGAGAGGGCCACCACCGCGCCGCAAGTCATTTGATTGCGCACGCACTCGCGAATCTCTCCCTCTTGCCCGAACAGCCTGAGGAGATGGCTCTAGTCTTCGGGACCCCTTTCCAGCGGATAGAACACAACGTTCATCGCGATCAAGACCTCATGAAAAGAACTCACGAGAACTTTTACCTGGGTGATACGGAACTTCAGATTAGCCAGCACAAAACCTCGACTGCGATCAGACCAAAAGTTATTCGCATGAGGCCTCGAGCTGCCAGCTTCTTGAAGAATGTGGTTTTCTACCCACTGTTTTTCCTCCCTATCATCCGGATTAACAACTGAAGAGCAAATATGCACGATTAGTCAAGGAAACAAGACAAAGAAGACTCGGAGGCTGTATTACTTACACAGCAAGTCCCTAGCGACGGAAGCCAACTCGTCCATCAGAAATTGTTCGCGTTCAGTCGTCAGTCTTTGCTTGGACTTCGCCACATCGGCTACCCCGCGCAACGCTTTCAACCTGCGCTCACCGTCAGCTACACGATCACGAAGACCTGCAAAAGACCCCACAGCGGCGACAAGCGGATTTGTTGAGGCAGCAGGTCCACCTGAAGGTTCTGCGGCCACCCCGGATACCTGAAAAGCACAAAGAAGATTAAAAGGAATAAGGTGCCCCACTCGAGATTTATTTACCACCTATTCGACAGGTGCTCGGGGGCTACTCCCATCGGGAGCGTACGTTCAATCGCGGGAAACATTTCAGCAAAAGCATCTCGATTAAAATATTGAGGAAACGGGAGCACATCCCAGGGTTCATTACAATCGAAGTTGCAAGATACAAACGAACTAAACTAAGAAGCTACAGTGGTACTCCCACTCGCGGCAGTCGCCCCTCCCTTAAGTCGAGCAAACAGCTCAGATAACTTCCGAGCGAGGACAGCGGCTGGCTCGCCAAAACGACGAAGCCCTACCTTTTTGCCCGTGGAAGGATCGACTGGGAGATCCGAGTAGGCCTCCTCCAGGCCGCTAACTCCATGCGCCAGCGCAAACTGGATGGTCGTTTTCGCTCCAGACTCCGACTGAGCGACCGCGTAGGCATCAAGGAGATTGCTCTCCGAGAAGATCTTCAGCAGGTCACCTAGCGCGGGTGGAGATGAAGCATTGACGAGAAGGCGACCATGCAGCTGCGTCAACACTTCAGTAGCGTTGCCGACTAAGGAGCAAACCCCTGCAGCATGCCTCCTAAGCTGGGCGCAACAATCTGTCAATGCGTCCACTCGAGGACTCCCAGCAAGCTCCAAGGGGACACCGAGAAGACCTAAGAACAAAAAAAGGGTGTCAGTCCGAAAGATCTACCAAGACAAAAAGAGGAGCGTAGAAAAGTACAAACTTACCCGCAAAGCGCTCAGCAAGGGGACGAATAAAGTTGACAAGATTGGCATCCGCCTTGGCGCCAGCATCCTCCAAGTTCTTGAGGGCATCCTGGGCAGCCGCAAGTTTTCCCTCGTAATTAGCATTTAACATACGGGAAGACTCGAGCTCCTGCCGGGCAGTCCCCAGTTCTGCCTCTAGAGTTGCTGCCTGGGCGGAGGCTTTGTCTTTTTCGGTCTTTGAAAACTCAAGTTGAGCTGCACGACAACATTTATCATAATCGAAGAACGGATGGGAAAAATACAAAAAGAAGAAGAGGACCGAGCTTACCTCGAAAAAGTTCATTTTCAGAGGTGAGTCGACTGCGGTCCGCTCGAAGGAACGCGCAGTCGGACTCAGCAAGAACAACACGGCACCCAATCGCCGTGAGGGAGTCGATAAGTGTCTGCGGGCAACACGAAAGTGGAAATCAGAAGAGTAAAATTTGAGCCTATACTCGATTGTAAACATTCGAGTATAGCCTCGGGGGCTACTCCCATCGGGAGCACTGTCGTGCACCCGATAAAATCAAGAAGAAGCAAAAGACAGACTTTGAGCCTGTAGCCGTTCGCATGCGATCAACTACAGCCTCGGGGGCTACTCCCATCGGGAGCACTGTCGTGCACCCGATAACAAACTAAAGGCAAGTAACAGAATTTACCTGGCCCTTGGCGCGGGAAAGAGGATCTGCTGAGCTACCCGTCGCCTCCTTTGAAGCCGAAGCTCCGACAGCAGAACTAGGAACTCCATGCTCCGTAGTCGCTACTTTGGGGGACTACGCTGGGCGAATTCTGGACAGTGCCAGCAGTAGGAACTTCATCCGCAGCTCCTGCCTTACTCTTCCTTTCGGGAGGAAGGGAAGAGGCGTACCTGCGAGGACTAATGGTTTGCAGGCTGCAACAAAAGACAAAGTGTTAACATAGATGCAAAGGAAAACGTTCGACTAAGAACGAGGAGAAAGAAACTTACTCATCTTCGTCGTCCTCCTCATCCAGCATATCCGCATTCCAGGCGGTCTGGAGAACTGGGAATGAGGAGGAAGGAGCGCGCGTCCGCAGAGGGGTAGCGTTGATGGGCTCCTTCCCGGGTGATTCTTCCAAGGAGTTGTCCTTGGAGGTGGCCTCATCACCTTCCACCCGACTGCGCTTCTGATAATCTCCACCCGAGTCCCCGACGTCATCCGAAGAATCTTGGTCAGAGCTCGAAGAAGCGTCCGCGACACTGGTGTCGGCCGGGGCATCCAGATTACTCGCCAATAACTCTGAGGCCTCCGCCCCGGATACAGGAGGGTAGCAGGTGGCCATGGATAAACTCTATGGAAGACAGAAGAAAGCAAGGGAAAATTAAATCGACTGAAACTCAGAACAAACAAGAAAGCAAAAGAAGAGAAGAAGAATAAACTCACCGCGGCTGACGGAGGCTTCGACGCGTCGAAGGCTGCGACTGCGCAGTCGGGGAATTTCTCTCCCACCTTCAGGCTAGTGATAGTCGCGATCTTCTTCTCGAACTCGACGTTCGAGAGCTCCTCGTGACTCACTCGGCTAGGATCCTCGGAGCCTTGGTACTCCCACATAGTGGAAGGTCTGTGCTGCAGAGGTTGGATCCTGCGCTTCAGAAAGATACTCGCCAGATGCAGCCCGTTGAGTACAACTCCAGCAGTTTGATCGCGGAGAGCTGTCACCCTTGCGAGTAGAGGTGCGACGACCTGGGTTTCTTCAGTCGACAACTTGTGCGCCCAGGATTTCCGCCTCTTCAAAACATCGAACGGGTGGAATTCCACGATCCCACCCGAGCTGTTGTCGATGACGTAGAACCATTTTTTCCTCCAGCCCTGCGCGGAGTCGATGAAGTACATGCTGAAGTAGCTGGTCTCCGATTTCGCTTGGATCCCAAAGCCACCCGTGCGCAGCGGCTCGCCAGGCTCGGAGCCTACCCGCGATTTCTCGCGGAAGATCCGAACTTTGAAGAGGGCCTTTCAGAGCGCCCAATGTGGGCGAATGCCAAGGAAGCATTCGCAGAACACGATGAAGCACGATATGTGCTGCACCGCGTTCGGAGGAAGGTCGTGAAGCTGTATGCCATAGACATACAGCAACCCGACAAGAAACAGATGGAGGGGAAAGGAAAGACCGCGAGACACGTGGTCCGCGAAGACCACGCGCTCATTCGCTTGCGGGTTGGGTACCTCTTCCTTTTTTCCGAGGCGCACCCGCTTCTCGGACTCTGCCGGCAGCAGCCCCTCCCGCTGCATCTCCTTGATGCTCTTCGCGGTGGTGTTGGGCGAACGCCAGTCGCCCGAGCGCGGCGCAGGTTGCACGGAAGCTTCCCCGGATGCGGAAATGGCAGCGCTGCGTCTTTTGCCCCCCGCCATCGCTGATGCGCACGAGCTTGGAGGAAGAAAGAAGATGAGCGCGAGGAGGAAGACGGATTGGAAGACGAAGGCTGGGAAGGTTTTACCGCACAGCAAAAACCCGTACTTATACACGGAACGGATCGATGCTGGCCACTCGATGCGCCACGTGGCGCCCATCGCCGCCACCACGTGTGAAGATGAAACGAGGAGGCGGTGAGCGCTGTTTCCTGCCACGATCTTAACAGAAGATCGTGCGCATTTACTGCACGATTTGCGAAAAAACCGGGAACGACGTCTCGTTTCCCGGTCAAAAAGCTGACTATGTGGGCCAGGCTCTCTGCTCTCACTCCGTCACGTCCCATCGGGAGGAAAAAGGTGCGCCATGACGTCATAGCGTGCATCATCAAACTGAAGAAAGCTTCGAATGAAAAGTTCAAACGCGAAAATAACTTCGTATGAACAAATTTCCTTCGAATAGAAGCAACTTTTTCATGAACAAGTCATGAGGCAAGACTCCTTTAAAAACGAAGGAAAAAAAACCCTGCACACGAAAACTCTTTCGTACGGGTACGATCTCCTAAACACGAAAACTCTTTCGTATGGATAGAAGAACTACTCGGTAAAAATTACACGAGTAGGCAGAACTTATCCTTTATCACTCGCATGATATTTAACATCATAAAAGCCTGGATCGTTCGGCCGACTAGGCACATCCGGATGCCATATTCTTCGAATATGAAGGTAAGACCCGAAAGGTCTCTCTTGAGGGCCTGGAATCGCACTCAAAGCTGCGTCCTCCGGTATGATTCCGTGTCAACAACACGAAGAAAAATCCCAGCAGACGCGCCGGGTACCCCCATAGGTTAAGTTCGACTCGATAAGACCACAACGGCCCAGTCGCAACAATCACCTTATCGGGTTCGAGTCGGAGGTCTCGAATCTGTGTAGGCTAGAAATGTTTTTGCCCTAGTCGCAATTAATTGGCCCTGATCTCTCGGGAGAGCCAAGCTACTGTGCCACATCCTTCTGCGATAAAAATCCATAAAAACGGGCACTTGCATTGCTCGATACTCGAGTACGAAAACTCATTATACAGGGTACACGCCCTCTTAACAGGAAACAGCCAAACTGGTTACCCACGAGAAAGAAAAACCAAGAAAGATTTGACCGTCTACTCGACTGGAGAAATCCCACTCGAGCAAACGCTTGGGGGCTACTGACGAAGACATGGATCCTGGATCCTGCGGGTAAGGACACCCCATCTCAGGCCCAAGGTTAAGGCCCAAGAAGAGGAGCCCTTGGAGTATTCCAGAAGGCCCACGTGAAGCCCACCCGCGCTAACTTGCGGGTTAAGTTTAGAAATATGTAACCGACTTAAAATTAGAATTCGAGTCCTCTCCGGGTAGGGTTTGAGACCTGGCCACCTATATAAGGCCAGGAGAGCCACCGGAGGAGGACCAAGCAACACCGCAACGCCAAAGCCTGAACTCGAGGTCATACTCTCAATTCGAGCAACCACCATTGTAACCGACCTACTCATCAATACAGATCGACAGAGGCAGGAGTAAGGGTTTTTACCTCTACGAGGGCCCCGAACCTGGGTAAATCTCGCTCCCTGTCTAGCCGACGATTCCACCAGCGCTCATGAGTTCTCCTAGTCGAAACCCGATAGGGTCACCTAAGGGATTTGTAGAGTCAGAGATTCGACAGCGGTGGATGCCCGAGGGGCCCACACAACCCCCAGGCGCGGCCGGGGGGCGCCGCCCTATGGTGTGGCCCCCCTCCGGGCCTCTTCGGGACTCCGCGGAACCTTCGGGAATTCTAAGACTTCCGGGCTTCTAATTCTCCAATTCCGAGAATATTTCCAGAACAACTTTTCTGAAACTAAAAACAAGAGAAAACAGGGAACTGGCTCTATGGCATCTTGTCAACATGTTAGTCCCGGGAAATCGATAAAAATGACATAAAGTGTAAGGAAAACATGTAGCATATGGAATAAAAACAACATGGAACATCAGAAATTAAGGATACCTTTATGACGTATCAACATCCCCAAGTTTAGTTCCTACTCGTCCTCGAGTAGGTAAACGATAAAAAAACATAATTTCTGAGGTGACATGCTACCAACATAAACTTGATCACATAAATTGTAAAAGCATAAGCATAGCTGAGATCATAGAACTTTAACACAAGCATGATAAATATAATTATAACAATAGAACATGGTAATCACCTTGCATCATGAAAAGTAACACAAACAAAAGATCATGAATAATAATGCACTCGAAAGTTATACGTTTGTTTCAAGCATAGAGATAACATATCAAAGTGATATTTCCCTTGTCCTTAAGAGTGTGGAAAACATAAATGACAGGACACCTTCAAAGTTCAAGAGGAAGACTAGAACAAATAATTTTGAGAACAAACAATAACACATCATGAATCAACTAATAATGTTTCTGGGACAAATGCACATTAAACTCACAATGGAAACCATGCTCTCTCAACTATGCATAAATTTAGAAGATGGAGACTCAACATAAAATTAAAAGAAAGTACCTTCATAGAGGGAATCAGAGATCAACTCATGTGCTAGAGCTTTTATTTTGTTAAACAGAGGTATAGAAACCATTTTTTTAGAGAGGTGTATGCTTATGTCAATGAATAGTAAACAGAAAATACAGTACGTCACAAGCCAACTAGACTTCACAAGAGCGGCTCCCATAGAAGGACACATCTGGGTAGAAGGTCATCCCTATTTTGTCTTTTGTTTACACAATTATGCTTTGACTGATAAATCAGGGGCAAAAATAGTGAAGAGAATTTGTTGTATTACTTTGGGGCTGGGCACCGCGCTGCCAACTCTTCTATAATTGTATAACCGGATGAAGCCACTAGTCCAGGGTGCGAAAGTCCAATCAACAAGTGAGATAAATATTCTCTATTTACGTCCTCGTGAGCTAAAACATGAGCAAAAAATAGAAGTAATTTTGAAGGTTTTAAAGGTAACACATGAGCAATTTACTTTGGAGTGGCGGTTAAATACCACATATAGGTAGGTATGGTGGAAACATTTGGCAAACTTTGTTTTTTGTGAGTTGGATGCATGAGTAGAGCTCATACTCAGTACAGGTGGAGGCTAGCAAAAGACTGGGAGCGACAAATCAAGAGAGCAATAATGACCATAATCATGCATAGAGACAAAAACATCATTAATCAAAGCATAACTGGTACTACAAGTTCAAAAACTAAATGATCATAGAGGCTATAAGTGACTGGTTTGTAGTCATAAACATGGTGTGAGAATGCGCCAAGTCAACCAAATAAAACATTCAAATAAGAACATCACAAATTTATGCTTCAAAATGACAAGAACAACTCTTGATTCTTTCTAAGGAACATTAAACACTCTCAGATATTTGAGACAAATCATGCTACAAAAATAAACACTGGGATTAGAATAAAAATAACATCTAGCATGACATGAAAAAGTCTAGCCGCAGTCTATACAAGCTTCTAATTGCACCATTATAAGCACGAAAACTGTACAACTGCTTTCCAACACCAAGCATTTCATAATAAACAAAAACTCTCCAAGAGGTAAAGCAATGAAACAATATAGTACTAACACAGCTCTACTAAAACTAACAACTCTGAATAAGAGATGCAAGAAAAACAGGAGCTAAATAGGAATTTTGAAGCAACTAGAAGAAAAGCTAAGAATACGAGCATAACGAGTATTCAAATGAAAAAACGGAGTGTGTCTCTCTCCCACACAAACAATTCTAGGTTCCAACTATATTATTGCAGAAAGGAAAACAATATAAAAAAAGAAAAACAAACAGACGCTCCAAGTAAACTTCATATGATGTGACCGAATAAAAATATAGTTTCACTAGAAGTGACCTGATAAATTGTTGATGAAGAAGGGGATGCCTTGGGCATCCCCAAGCTTAGATGTTTGAGTCTTCTTAGAATTTTATGGAATGAACCACGGGGACATCCCCAAACTTTGACCTTGCACTCTTCTTGATCACATTATATCACCCTCTTCTCTTGACCCTTGAAAACATTCTTCACACCACACTCAAAGAGTAATTCGCATTAGAGGGTTAGTGCAACAATCAAAAATACATGGGTTGTGCATGGGAACAAGTGCTATTGATACTTTTAAACATTAGCTATAGCCACTGATGTTTTGTTAAGCAAAGAAATCCACTTGACATAAAAGAGCAAATGCAAGAAAAATGGCAGAATCTGCCAAAACAAGAACAATCTGTAAAGACGATTTTTTTCGGGGCACTTGCGTTGCTCAGATTGAAAAATTTAAAGAACGGAAAAGTTTCGGAATTAGGTGAGGAATAAGAACAAAAAATTTCAGTTCATTCTGATCTTTCTGGAGTTTATACTTTTTTTACGGTGGACAGCAAAAATCTATTTCCTGCGCAGAAATCCAAAACCGACTCAAACTTTCGTCACAAACTTTAATTGGCACAACTAAAACATGAAAATAAAGATACAAAGGATTTGCTACAGAATTATACAACCCTTTATAGAAAAACAAAGCAAAAATAAATCCATGAGTTATCTCCCAAGAAGTGCTTTTCTTTAACGCCTTTTAGTTAGGTCCAAAAAAGTGGAATTAAGTATTTTCAAGAGAAGAAGAATCCAAATTTTAATTTTTTTGAATAATAGAATCAAAAGGCAACTTCATTCTATTTCTAGGAAAGTGTTCCATACCTTTTTTGACAGGTAATGGAAATTAAATATTCCCTTCTTTCATATCAATAACAACACTAACGGTTCTAAGAAAAGGTCTTCCCAAAACAATTGGACAAGAAGCATTGCATTCAATATTCATAACAACAAAATCAATAGGGACAAGGTTATTATTAACCATGATAAGAACATTATCAACTCTCCCCCAAAGGTTTCTATCTAACATTATCAATAAGACGAATATCCAAATAATATGCTCAAAAAAGGTGGCAAATCAAGAATATCATAAAGTTTCTTAGGCATAACAGAGATACTAGCACCAAGATCATATAGAGCATTGCAATCAAAATAATTCACTTTCATTTTAATGATGGATTCCCAACCATCATCTAACTTCCTAGGGATAGAGGCTTCACATCTTAATTCATCTTCTCTAATTTGCATTAGAGAATTTGTAATATGTTTTGTGAAAGCCATATTCATAGTAATAACATTAGGACAACTAGCAAGATTTTATAAGAACTTAATCACTTAAGTTAGGTTTCAATCATCAAAGTTGTCGGATATATACTGAATAGGGGTATAGAAGATGGTAGACAAAGAGCCGGACTACCAGGGTGGCCTACATGGTAATGGGCTTAGGTCCATTGAGCGGCCCAGTAGTCCGACGTGCAGAAGCCGGATTCTAGAAGAACCCGGATCACGGCCCGCGTGATCTGGCTTGGAGGAGAAGACGGATTCCTTGCTTTCCAAGTTACAAGTTAAACGTAGTCTTCTAGGTTTTATTATTCTGTAAGCCCTAATCCGGCTATTATATAAAGCCGGACGGGAGATAGATTAAAACAAGGAAAAGCTCTACGCAACTCGCCGAGAAGCTCATCCTCGCCGAGAAGCTAGATCTACACCCTCACATTGTAACCCTGATAAACGGGCTTTAGTCCCAATTAGTGAGAAGTGCAGGAGTAGGTACGCCGTACTGTCGCGACGTACCGAACCTGGGTAAAATCCCGTGTTCTGTATTACTACGCTATCCCGTTACCCCACGTCTCTACCGTAGTCTCATGGCACCCCCGTCTATGAAAACTACTACGATGTCTCGACAGTTGGCGCCCACCGTGGGGCAAACGACGTCAGGCGTGAAATTCCGATCTGGGATACTTGGCGGAATTGGAAGATCGATCACTGTCGGAAGCTTGGAATTCGACGACGACGTCGGTCGCTTCCTCGACAACGGATCCTATATACCGGCGCAAAACCACCTGGTAAGTGCCTGCGTGTTACCGATCGGATCTGCTAACATCTTTATCGGACTAACTGCAGAGGCAATGGGGTTTTGCGGTGGAAGCAAATTTATCCCACCCGCCCTATACCCAGTCGAAGACGACTATGATGCCGGATTCTGCTCAGATCGCCGACAAAAAAGTGATACACACTTTATCGGCATGGTGCAATCCGAAATCGCTGAAAACACGGATGACGGAAATCCCGTGCAAGAGGCAGATAACAACCTACCCGTCATAGAGACGGAAGAAGAAACACCCGTCACAGAGGCGGAAGATCCGACATCCGTCAACAAGACGATGAACTCGGAAGCAGAGTCCGTGCTTGCCGCCATTGAGGCGAGGTTGGAGTCGGAAACCGGATCGGATAACTTCGACTCCGAAGACGAAGACGAGGATGCCTTCGTAAGAAAGGTTAAGTCCTTTCAAGAGGGATTCCATGAAGTGCTAATGGCAAAACCAGCTGATACAACGGGCGCCGGCAGCCAGGAAAGCCCTAAAACCCCTCCGCCGGTGGAAGAGAGAGAAGACGGAGAAACTTCTCCGATATTCCCCAATGTTAAGGAGATGACAGAAGATGAGCCTGTCAAAAAACCTCCCTCTTCCAAGAAAAAGCACCGTGCTTCTAAAAAACTCCAATACAAAATCCGGAAGAAAAAATCAGCCGATCTCGCTGATGAAAACCTGGAAGTTGGAGATGTTAGCGGCACAAAGCCAGCGGAAAAGAAATCTAAGGAAATCACTGCTCCGCCAATGACGGAACAGGAAGAGCAAGAGCTATTACAAACACCAGTGGGACCAGATGAACCCCCTGAGATGCTGGAAGCCAGGAGACAAGCTTTCCAACGGCAACAGCAACAACTGCTTAGATCTCGGCAACATCTCCAACAAACCCATAATGACATCAAAGTCATGAAGGAAGAAATAGAGGAGTACGAGAGAAAGCATAGATCCGCGTTAAAACCTACTAGGTTACCCGGAATCGCAAAACCGGAAGAACTGCCGCCAAAAGAAAGGTTCTATAACCCATCTTGGCAAAAGCAGTTAAACGGCAAAGATGCCAAGGGCGAACCAATATACAAAACCGCAGCGGAAAACGCGGAAGCAGCGTTCGCCATCCTAAACAACGACCTGTACTCCAACGGGGAAAAACTCCAAGGGGTGTATGCTTTCCTAGGAAAAGCATTACAGCAGCAACAGCGAGGCCAAGAACGATCAGGGAGGCTGCACGATAATTCCGCCCTCTGCAAAACAGCTACTTGCGCCGCTGGAGCACCTGGACCGGAAGAACCCGGAGATTCAGATAAAAAAGAGGATCCGAGAAAAGACAGGAAAACCCCAGACAACCAGGACACAACGTCTAGAATCGGACCTCATCTCCCGAAAGATGGATATAAACCACATGATCGGGAAGACAAGCACCGGAATGACGGCAAAATAATGCCACCTCCGAGAAACCCAGCTGAAAAAGCTGGAAGATATGATATACCTCACAGACGTGAAAGATCCCGGACACCTCCTAAGGATAAGGAAAGGCATAGAAGCAGAACTCCGCCTAACCCAAAAGGACGTGAACACGGAAGAGATAGAGATAACCTCGGAAAAGCGCGTCCGTGCAACAATGGAAACGAAAGGAGCAGATCCCCTTCTGTCCATTCAGCCGGGAGATATTCTGCACACATTGATAGAGCAGAAAAGGATGATCTATACTTTGGTCCTAAGTGTTTTACTCACAGGATCCGAAGGATAACCCTGCATTCTGGCTTCGCCAAAGTTGGTCCAACCTACCAAAAATATACCGGCAGCACAAACCCGGATACCTGGCTCTCAGATTATTATACAGCTGTCCAAATCAACAATGGGACAGACCTGGAAGCTGTCAAGTTTCTTCCCCTAATGTTGCTAGACGGAGCCAGAGATTGGATCAATGGTTTACCATCAAGAACTGTCGACAGCTGGGATGATATGGCTAGAGTATTCACTCAGCATTTTCGGGGAACATACAAACGCCCAAATAGCATCAACCAGCTGAACCGTTGCACCCAATTTGAGGACGAACCATACGTGGATTTCATCTCCAGATGGACTGCAATGAAGAATAGTTGTTCTGGAGTAACTGACGTACAAGCAATGCATGCTTTCGTCAATGGCCTAAAACCCGGACTCGTACCGTTTATGGTTGGTTCTAAACAGCACAAAGATCTCGGATCTATGCTTACAACCGCTAATGAGCACGCTGCAGCCGAAGATGATATCAGAGCAAGAGGAGGCAATATTGAGTCACTAATACTCGCCAAGAAAACCCCTCGTTCTGACAAAAAAGGAACTCCAGAGTCAACGACAAAGCCCAAGGAGGTCAACATAGCCTTTGGAGGAGATAAGGGAAATAAGTGGAAAGGTCGCAGCCCAGATCCAATCAATTACACTCCCGAAGAATGGGAGAGAATTAAGTCGGAACCCTGCGTCCACCACTCGCAATTTGGGAAACCAACCCACACAAACGCGCAATGCCGGCTAAACAAGCACATGAAAGGCAATGCAGGATCCGGAAATAAAGGGAAGGGTTCCAAAAGGAAACCTGCCAAACAAAAGCCAGAAGCTGAAAAAGAAGACAGTGAATCGGACACTGATGACAAAATCCAGGAACAACAGCGAAAGGGCGAACCCAAATTTCCAAGAGTTGACGGAGAAGCAATGTTAACTTTCTTAGCAACCCCGTCAGCAAAGGTGGCAAAAAGAACACTTCGAGAAATAAACGCGGTTGTTCCGGCAACCCCGAAATTCTTGAAGTACTCCAACACACCGATAATCTGGGATCAGTCTGATCATCCCGGAAATATCCCTGAACCCGGCACACAAGCTCTTGTTGTAATCCCTATTGTTCAAAATACTAGGCTAAGAAGAGTGCTGATGGATGGAGGATCCAGCATTAACATAATGTACCTGGATACACTGAAGCACTTGAAGATCTCCGAGTCCCAGCTCAACTACAGCAATATACGCTTCCATGGCATTGTTCCTGGCAGGCAAGCACGATCCCTAGGAGAAATTTCCCTAGATGTCACCTTCGGAGATAAAGATCACTTCCGGCAGGAAAAAGTATCCTTCGAAGTAGTGCCGTTCGAAAGCGTGTATCACGCAATACTCGGACGTCCAGCTTTCGCCAAATTCATGGCAAGATCCTGTTATATCTACAACAAGTTGAAAATGCCAGGACCCAAAGGAGGAGTAATCACCATAGCCGGTGATTTCAAGCTGGCAAACGAGTTGGAGAAAGAAAACGCCCTTTGCGCTCAGAGAGTTATAGCAAAGGAGGAACTGAAGGAATTAGCCAAGGAGGTATCGCCGAAAGAAATGCCGGCAGGAAAAGAAACTCGGAAGCCAATAGATAGCTTCAAGGCGTCCGAGAATACAAGACAGGTAATCCTAGATCCCGAAGATCCGACAAAATTTGTCATCGTAGGGACTGGGATGACCGACAAATAGGAAGGCGAGCTCATCAAGTTCCTCCGTGAGAACTGGGATATTTTTGCCTGGTGTCCAGCTGACATGCCAGGCGTACCCAGGGAACTTGCTGAGCACCAACTCAAGGTTATTCCTGGATCAAAACCCGTCAAACAAGGTCTCCGTCGATTTGACGGAAGAAGACGGAAGGCTATTGGCAAGGAAATTATCCGGCTTTTAGCAGCGGATTTCATCAAGGAAGTAATCCATACTGATTGGTCCGCAAATCCGGTATTAGTGCCGAAGAAAGACACCACTGCTCTTAGAATGTGTATAGATTACACAGGTTTGAACAAGTTGTGTCCGAAAGATAGGTTCGCATTACCGCGGATCGATCAAATAATAGATGCCACTGCAGGCTCCGAGCTTTTATGCTTTCTGGATGCATACTCCGGGTACCACCAAATACGCATGAAAAAGGAAGATCAAATCAAGACTTCTTTTATAACCCCGTATGGGGACGTACTATTACGTAACCATGCCTTTTGGCCTGAAGAACGCAGGTGCAACCTACCAGCGTTGCATGCAACGCTGTTTGCATAGTCAGATTGGCAGAAACGTCCATGTTTATGTGGACGATATCGCCGTCGTAACCAAGGAAAAAGATACACTCCTTGATGATTTGCGAGAAACTTTCGAAAACTTACGCACTTACAAGATGAAGTTGAATCCATCTAAGTGCGTATTCGGGGTTCCCTCAGGAAAACTTCTGGGTTTCATTGCTTCCCACAGAGGAATAGAAGTTAACCCGGAAAAGATCAAGGCAATCTTGAACATCTCAAAACCTACATGTGTAAAAGATGTCCAAAGATTGACGGGTTCCGCTGCAGCCGTCAGCAGATTTATCAGTTGGCTGGGGGCTAAAACCTTACCACTCTACAAGCTGCTGAAAAAATTCGACAAAGTCAAGTGGATTGCGGAAGCCTGGGAACGTCTAAAAAGTTATGTACCTTTCCGTACTTAGTTCAATTCTATGTAAACATCTTTTGAGATCATGAAATAAAGTTGTCGGAATGCTGTCATCCATTTTCTTTATAAGTGCAAGGTGTTTCCGCCTCATCTATTTTCCAATGATCTCACAAATTTCTCAATGTTAACCCGAATTGTGCTTGCGTACTCGGCGTTACAAAACTGAATGATTTTTCAGCATGTTAACGGCTAAGGGAAACTTGAATTGCCTGCGTGCCCAAGTTTCACTTAAAACTTTCCTTGATTTCTCTAAGTCTTATCTGATTGTGTGTGTGTTGGGTTACTGGAACTAGTTAGTAAAAATGCCTTTAGCATGGTCCATGATTCCGAGTTTCAAAACTTCTTGGTTCGTCCCCAGTTACTCGGCATGAAGATTCATATTGCTATTTGAGCCATTTCAAACACTAAGGACAGTTAAAGCATATACACCAGAGAACTTAGAACATAAAGGAATGATAAAATCCAAAAAACTTGCAAAGAATTTCATAATTTAAACTGCAAAAGACGGAAGTTTCATTCATACAAAAAGAAGCATTACATTTTGGATTACATTGAAAGAATAGTAATGCTCCTATTGTCTACTTTTGCTATCCAGGTTCAAGATAACCCTTCAAGCATCTGACTCCTCCTCGCTGCTTTCGTCTTCGGGGATCGGAGGGATCTCCTCTTCTGGATAGTTGACGGAGATATTCACCATGGAGGCAATCTGGGTGGCGTGGCCTTTGACTTCACCAAAGATGGTGTTTCGCTGAATATCCGTGTATCCTTGAGGGACACCGGACGCCACGCACCAGGATTTGGCAGTGAGGTAGTGCATGCGCATGAGGCCGAGAGCCATGCGCGCACCACCCCGTGCAGCGGAGCGAAGAAGGGACTCTTTGGCCTCCGCCACCTCCATGATGGCACCCGGAAGTTTTTCAACCTCCGAGCATTCCCCAGATTTTTCGGGAAGAAACTTGTCTACCAGCTGCGTTGCAGCAGCCTTGATCAAAGTCCATGTCTCCCCGAAAGCTCGGATGCCTGCAACCCGAGTGCCATCTGGGGTATCTCCTGGTTTTTCCAATAACACACCCAAAAGGGTTAGACAGAAAAACAGAGAAAGTAAAACATGGAAAGATGATAAATGACTCAGAAATTTACCGATGAGCTTGTCGATCTCGGAAACTTCCTCCAGGCGAAGGTTCAGAGCGTCGGTCAAATCCTGAATGGTGGATTTGTCCTTCTCCGCCTGTTCGGAAGCCTTGGAATTGGAAATTCCAAGGGCCACGTTGCTGGCTTCCAGGTCTTGTTGTGCTTTCACAAGGTTCTTGTGAAGCTCAACATTCTCCTTGCGGAGAATTTCGGCATTGCCAGAATCTTCCGCTGCTTGTTTAGCCTGGGCTAATGCAGCTGAAAAGCAAGAAAAAAAAATCCGAGTTAGCCAGTTTTTCGGAAAAAACTTAGGCAAATGATTGAATCGAAAATTTCAGAAGGAAAATTCTTACCTTGCGTTTCCGACAGTGCGAGCTTAGATGATTCCAGCTCTGCCTCCCTCTCTTCAAGAATAGAAAGAAGGCTCCTAACTTCTTTATTCTTGATGGTGAGTTTCTTGAAAACTTCCATGTTGATGGCTTCGGAGGTTTGCTGAAACATAGCAAGGAGAAGAATGAGTACAAAAAACATCAAAGCAAAAAGCATGCATTTTGTTTAATGTTTGGGGGCTAGAGTTATATACCTGGCTCATGCGCTGCAAACCTGCCAAGTTTTCTTTAAACTCTTTCGCGTATTCCGCGAAGAGATTCCCGGCTGCGTCCAGGCCGTCGTTGATAGCTTTGAAATCCTTGTCAAAGGTGGGAATTTCCTCGTCGAAAGTCCGAGAAAATTTTCCCACCTCTGGAGCCGCCCTTTCCCTCGTGTCCGTGTCGGACACAACGGGCTGGCTGGGCTCTGGGGGCTTGGTGGTGGGGGCTGCAGTAGGCTCTTCCGCCATTGTGCGTGGCGTGTTTGGGGCGACGGCGGGAGAAGGTTGGCTGCCTCGGCTGGAAGAAACCTTGTGTTTCTTCAGCTTCTTCGGCTTCAGGTTGGAGGGCTGCAGGCTAAAAATAGAAAAACCCGGAAAAAGTTAAAACACCGAAGATGGATGAAAAAAGTTCCCATGAAAGAAAATTCCAGAAGAAATAACCTGGAGGTGGCGACGGGGATTCCGTCAAGATCGATAATTTCTTCCGAGGAAGTTATCTTCTTGCGCTTGCGTCCACCGGTAGCGGCGGTGCGCAGCGCGTCCAGCTCAGCCTCGGATACCAAGTCCGAATCCGAAAGATCCGCGAACTGTCGGACAAGTAAGATCAAAATCAGAAGCTAGGAAATCCGAGAAAAAATAAAACTGTACCCAAATGACTGAAAAATTACCTTGGGAACCGGATTTTCGGCCGTGTACATTGGCCGACTCGCCTCGTATTGGTCGCGTGATGCGACCAATTGGTTGATGCGCCGGCGAAGTTCCTTTGCGGGCCAATCCTTGGTGGTTGTCCGCATCGGATCCTTGACTCCCGTGTATTCGCACAGGTGACGGCCGCTGTGGTTGGCTAGTGGCTGGATTCGCCTAATCAGCCAGCATAGAACCGTGTCCATGCCGGTTAGAGGCGGATCCATGAGGTGAGCTTGGCGATGCGCCGCTTGATCTTCAGTAGATCTGGCGGCAGAACCTGGACGGCTTCCGTTCCCCAGTTATCCTGGGGAACTGCGGCAGAGTTCACGAAAGGTGGAACCCCGACAGCTTCCTTAGGGAAAGGCACGTTGGGGTGATAAAAGAAGGAACACGTCCAAAATTTGACGGATTCCGAAGTTTTTTTATCTTGGGGAACCAATCTTCTCGGAATCTCCGAAGAGTGAAAGATATGGTCCCGCAAGTCGGGAGTGCGCCCTCCGAAGAGTTCCGCTTAACCCCGAAGCAGTAAGTCCAGAAATCTAACCTAGGTTCTAGCCCTAAGTAGCCCTCAAACAAAGCCTGGAAGCCGGCCATGTAGAGGATGGAATTGGGAGGAAGGTTATCGGGCTGGATATTGTAGTGAGAGAAAACCTGGAGGAAGAAGGAAGATGGCGGAAGACCCATACCTCGCAAAAGGTGGGAAGTAAGAAGTACCCTTTCGCCATTCCGTGGCGTTGGTTCGGTCTCTTCTTCCGGAAGCCGCCATTTGTTCTTAAGAACCAGGCCCTCCTTTTCCAAGTTTGGAAGGAGAGCCGGGGGAATACTGCAGGCACTCCAGTTGCCTGCAGATTCCGCTTCCTCGTCTCCTCCGGCGGCGGCGGCGGCGGCGGCCTCCGCGGCGGCGAGTTCGTCGCCGAGGAGCTCGATCTTTTCCTCCGCCGTTTCAGGTGCAAACGGCGGGGTTGTCGCGGCACTCGATGCCGCTATGTCCGCGGCGGCGGAAGTGTTTTCTCCGCCCGCCGCGGAAGCCGTGGTCTTCTCCGGCTCGCCGCCGGTGTGCTTTTGCGATCCCGGCTGTGGATCTAGGTTGCCGATGAGCTCGTCGATGGCGGCGCGAGTGGGCGAGGACGGCGAGGAGGCCATCTTTTGGTGGCGCGTTGCGTTCTGCGTGCTTGGAAGCTAAGTGCGCCTGGGACAAGGGACTTGCTCTCGAGCTCGCGTTCGCGTCAATGGCGTGGGCAGTGAGGGAGTGAGGAAAGTTTCTGATGAGGACGATGATGGCTATTTATAGCCGGAAAACCGTTTAGATACGTGCCAATGGCTCTTTCGACCGTTGGATGCTCGACGCGTGTCGCTCGTCGGAAAATACGGGAAATAAAACGGCAGGGGAATGATGGCTATCTCCTCGTTTCCCGTGAGAATCTGTCAGAGATACGCTGAGGGGTTTCCCGCGTGGAACCAAGCGACGCTTGCGTCAGCATGTTTAAGACGCTGACGTTAGAAGTTCCTTTTCCGCGAAGGATCGCGAGAAGAAAAGCCGGATTTTCATGGTTCCGAGTTTTATGTTACCATCTCCTTCAAAAGGAAAGTAGAAAGAATCAAGACTGCTGAAAGATTTCCCGGACAAAATGTATTTGACGAAAGACGGAGAATCAGAGTTTTGATCCTTCCTGGGGGCTACTGTCGGATATATACTGAATAGGGGTATAGAAGATGGTAGACAAAGAGCCGGACTACCAGGGTGGCCTACATGGTAATGGGCTTAGGTCCATTGAGCGGCCCAGTAGTCCGACGTGCAGAAGCCGGATTCTAGAAGAACCCGGATCACGGCCCGCGTGATCTGGCTTGGAGGAGAAGACGGATTCCTTGCTTTCCAAGTTACAAGTTAAACGTAGTCTTCTAGGTTTCTTATTCTGTAAGCCCTAATCCGGCTATTATATAAAGCCGGACGGGAGATAGATTAAAACAAGGAAAAGCTCTACGCAACTCGCCGAGAAGCTCATCCTCGCCGAGAAGCTAGATCTACACCCTCACATTGTAACCCTGATAAACGGGCTTTAGTCCCAATTAGTGAGAAGTGCAGGAGTAGGTACGCCGTACTGTCGCGACGTACCGAACCTGGGTAAAATCCCGTGTTCTGTATTACTACGCTATCCCGTTACCCCACGTCTCTACCGTAGTCTCATGGCACCCCCGTCTATGAAAACTACTACGATGTCTCGACAAAAGTCACGATAATTTTTATCAAAGGTAATGGGACCATTGTCTCCCATGTTTGTAAAAATTTCAGCACTTTTATCAGGAACATTTTAAGCAGTTTCAGTCAGTTTTGCATGTTTAATAGCAGAAGTGGGAGTATTGCCAACGCCAATTAATTTAACATTGATAGTAGAAGGTTTACTAGCATGAGAAGCTTCATTTTTACTAGTGGTGGTAATGGTTCAAACATTAGCTATATTATTCTTTCTAGCTATTTCATCTTCTCTTTCCCATCTAGCGTGCAATTCAGCTAACATACTAACATTATCATCAATTCAAATTTGGATGGCATTCAGAGTTTTACTTTCTTCAACATCATGAGGCTTAACCTTTAGTTTCAGAAATTCAACAGCAAGAGCAAGGCTATCAACTTTAGAAGCAATAACATCAATTTTGCCAAACTTTTCCTCAACAGATTTATTAAAAGCAATTTGTGTACTAATAAAATTCTTGAGCATGTTTTCAAGATCAGAGGGTACACTTTTATTGTTGTTGTAGGAATTACCATAAGCATTATTATTATCGGGAGGATATGGCCTATGGTTGTTGCTACCAAAATTATTCCTATAAGCATTGGTGTTGAAATTATTATTTTTAATGATGTTCACATCAACATGCTCTTCTTGAGCAACCAAAGAGGCTAAATGAACATTGTTTGGATCAATAGGAGCATGGACATTAACAAGCATAGACATAATAGCATCAACTCTATAACTCAAAGAGGAGGTTTCTTCAACAACATTTACCTTCTTAACAGTTGTAGCTCTCTCAGTGTGCCATTCAGAATAATTTACCATCATATCATCAAGAAG
The DNA here is from genome assembly GCA_028641055.1 of Alopecurus myosuroides. Taxonomy (NCBI): domain Eukaryota; kingdom Viridiplantae; phylum Streptophyta; class Magnoliopsida; order Poales; family Poaceae; genus Alopecurus; species Alopecurus myosuroides. The sequence goes on from CM054062.1 coordinate 11,866,234, forward strand.
CTTTGTTGCTGCCCCCAAAGTAATGGACATAAAGGTTTCTCCAGCAGCTGAATTCAGAAGGTTTCTTGAAGAAAATTCAGACCTGCATAAAAGGTTTGGATGATCATCCAAGTAGCCAGTCCATGAGTGGCACAATTCTTTACTAAAGATTTCATTCTTTCCCAAGCTGTAGCAACATGCTCATTATCAAGTTGCTTAAAATTCATAATGCTACTTCTTAAATATATAATCTTAGCAGGAGGATAATATTTTCCAATGAAAGCATCTTTACACTTAGTCCAAGAATCAATAATATTTCTAGGCAAAGATAACAATCATTCTTTAGCTCTTCCTCTCAAAGAGAAAAGAAACAATTTCAGTTTAATAATATCTCCATCTACATCTTTATATTTTTGCATCTCACACAGTTCAACAAAATTATTAAGATGGGCAGCAGCATCATCAGTACTAACACCAGAAAATTGCTCTCTCATAACAAGATTTATCGGGGCAGGCTTTATCTCATAAAAATTAGAAGGTGGAGCAATAGGTGTGCTAATGAAATGAATGTTTTTGGTGCTAGTAAAGTCACACAACTTAGTGTTCTCAGGAGTAGTCATTTTAACAAGACTAAATCAGGATAAAAACTACAACCAGAATAAGAGCTAATTTTTTGTGTTTCTGATAAAGAGAAGCAAACAAGAAAAAATAATATAAACTAAGCAAAACAAAACAAAAAGTAAAGAGAATGGAAGTGAGAGACTCCCCTTGCAGAAATTCTCTTCCTCCTCGACAAAGGCGCCAGAAAAGTGCTTGATGCGCGTGGAAAACACGTTCATTGGGAGACCCCAAGAGGAAGGTTTGATGAGCACAGCAGCAAGTTTCCCTCTGAAAGAAACCAAGGTTGAATCGACCAGTAGGAGAAAGGAGTAACTTCATAAGGTTGATGCAGTTGAGATGGCAGGGCGCACTACCGGTTCAGCAGGAACATGGAACCTACACAACACAATCAAATCACTTTGCCCCAACGAAGTAGTGAGGTTGTCAATCTCACCCGTTTTGCTGAACACAAAGAGGTTAAATGTATGGTGTGGAAAACAGTATGAGAACAATAGGAAAATAGTAGCAGCAGTGTGAAAGTAGTGGAAACTGTATTGCAGTGGTTGTATTATCAGTATGAGAAAATGGACCGGGGTCCACAGTTCACTAGAGGTGTCTCTTCATAAAAGATAGCTAACATGTGTGATGAACAAATTACATCTAGGCAATTGACAGATAAATAAACATGCATGACATAAGTATTACTATGAGATTCATGCGGGCATTACAACAAAATACATAGATCGTCATCCAACTGCATCTATGACTAATAATCCACCCTCTGAATATCATCCGAACAAACGTTGGGTATTAAGTTGCAAGCAACAAATTAACTCAATAAGAAAAGTATGTAATGTAAACAATGTAAACTAAGTAAACATCGTTGTTTTCTCCCTAATGGCAACAACACATCCTCCATCTGTCACGTTTCTGTCACTCGAGCACAGATGCAAAGGAGGCATGAACCCACTATCGAGCATAAATACTCCCTCTTGGAGTCACTAGCTTCTACTTGGCCAAAGTATCTACTAAGAACAGAGAGCATGCAAGATCATAAATAATATACACATGAAGATAACATGATAGATTGATAATCAAAAGACATAGCATTCAATAATCATCGAATCCCAGCAAACACAACATGTAGCATTACAATAAGATGATCTCGATCATGTGAGGCAGCTCACGAGATCTAAACATGAGGCATAAAGTGGAGAGGACAACCATCTAGCTACTGCTATGGACCCGTAGTCCAGAGATGAACTACTCACGCATCACTCCGGAGGCGGGCATGGTGGTGTAGACCCCTCCGGTGATGAATTTCCCTCCCGACAGGGTGTCGGGGAGAGCTCCAGAACCCTTTCGATCTCGGGTTGACGATGACAGTGGACTCGGTTGTTTCTCGGGAAAAAGTGGTATATTTTTAGGGTTGACGTATCGGGGGGAATAAATAGGCGAAAGGGCGATGGCGGTGGATGCCCGAGGGGCCCACACCACCCCCAGGCGTGTGGCCCCCTCCGGGCCTCTTTGGGATTCCGTGGAACCTTCGGGAATTCTAAAACTTTCGGGATTCAAATTTTCCAATTCCGAGAATATTTCTAGAACAACTTTTATGAAACAAAAAACAGCAGAAAACGGGGAACTGTCTCTGTGGCATCTTGTCAATAGGTTAGTACCGGGAAATCGATAAAAATGACATAAAGTGTAAGGAAAATATGTAGCATATGGCATGAAAACAACATGGAACATCAGAAATTAAGGATACGTTTATGACGTATCACATACAAGAGTAACTTTCCTACCCAAGAGCTCAAATTCTGTTCAAATCTATCTTTCACTTGTTTTTTTATTCCTTATTCAAAAGCTTTTGGTAATGAATTGGCATGCCTAAATTTTTAAAGGGCAGAGCACCAAGCTCACATCCAAAGATTTGTCAGTAATTTACATGACATTCTTTAGCCGTTTCAAAACAAAATATCTCACTCTTATGAAACTTTATTTTAAACTCATCTAACTTTTTTACACATAAAGTCTTTGTGAACCCATCTGCAATTTGGTCTTTGCTGGATATGAACCGAACGTCAAGTTGCTTGCTAGCAACTCGTTCTCGAACAAAGCAGAAATCAATCTCAATATGTTTGGTGCGAGCATGAAAAACTGGATTTGCCGAGAGATACGTAGCACCAAGATTGTCACACCACAAACATGGTTTCTCATTGAGAGACACACCAAGCTCTCGAACTAACGCTTCAACCCAAATTAATTCAGCAGTAGCATTAGCTAGAGACTTGTATTCAGCTTCTGTACTTGACCGTGACACAGTAGGCTGTTTTCTGGCACTCCAAGAAACAAGATTAGGACCAAAAAATATAGCAAATCCACCTGTGGAGCGTCTATCATCCAAATCACCTGCCCAGTCAGCATCTGAATAGGCACTGAGAAGAGTAGAGCTAGACTGTTGAAAAGTAAGTCCAATCTTTATTGTACCTTGAATGTACCTCAGAATACGTTTGACTGCAGTCCAATGTGCAGTAGTAGGAGCATGAAGATACTGACAAACCTTATTAACTGAGAAAGAAAGATCTGGTCGAGTTAGAGTCAAATACTGTAAACCTCCAACAATGCTCCTATAATGTGTGATATCCTCAGATCCAAGAGGAGATCCATCAGTCAACCTGAGTGATTCTGTAGTGGAAAGGGGTGTTGGACATGGTGTACATGAGCTCATACCAACACGAGCCAATAAGTCTGTAGCATATTTTTCCTGACTTAAGACCAATCCATGAGACTGTTTATGAACTTCAATACCCAGAAAGTAATGAAGATCACCAAGATCCTTGAGAGCAAAATCTGAACTCAAGTGATGTAGTAGAGCCGAAATAGCTGAGTCAGATGAACTACTAACAATGATATCATCAACATAGATTAACAAAAACATAGTGAGCCCTGACTTGTTGTAAAGAAACAAGGATGTATCAGCTTTGGATGGAATAAAACCAAGAGTGTGTAATTTTGAGCTTAAACGAGAGTACCATGCTCGAGGAGCCTGTTTCAGACCATATAAGGCTTTATCAAGTTTGCAAATATAATCTGGAGTAGCGGAAGACTGGAAACCTGGTGGCTGTTTCATATATACCTCCTCTTCCAGAACACCATGTAAGAACGCGTTCTTCACATCTAGCTGCCGTAAACTCCAACCTCGAGAGACGGAGATAGAAAGAACAATTCTGATAGTAGCAGCCTTGACAACTGGACTGAAAGTATCCTCATAATCAATACCATATCTTTGTTTAAAACCTTTAGCAACAAGACGTGCTTTATATCTGTCCACAGTACCATCAGCATGTTTCTTGACACGATAAACCCACTTGCAATCAATAACATTCTTACGAGCAGTAGGTGGTACCAAATGCCAAGTATTATTACGAATGAGTGCATCATATTCCTCGTCCATGGCCTGTTTCCATTTTGAATCATTTAGTGCTTCACTTAAATTCTTTGGTTCCCCTGTGGATGTTAGCAAACCATATTTGACAAGATTACCGCTGTAAATATTTGCTTTCTTACCATAGGGAACAGTGCCATCTGTGGATAACTTGGGTTTCCGAATTCCTTGCTGTAAACGCGTACGTGGGGCAGCAGTAGGTGTCAAATCCACCTCGGAATCAGTTCCCACAGAAAAATCAGCAGCAGAATTGTCATCATGCATAATCAGCGTATCATTATTGGAGCAATTATTGCCTGTGTCAGCAGCAGTATCCGCGGCATCATTGCTTGAAGCAGTAGCAGTATCTGCGACGGACGAACACCCGCCGCATGCAGCGTCAGGGCCAGCACCCGACCGCACGCGCGTCGAGGTGGAGGGCGGGTCGGGACGACTGTCCGACGTAGCAGCTCCACCCGACCGCACGGAGACCGAGGAAGGGTGCGGGTCGGGGCTGCCTTCCGCTGACGAAGGAGAGCTGGAAGCAGCTCTGCTGCTGCTGTTAGTGAAGGGAGCCGGCACGGAAACCCGAGGGGAATCATCCTCGGGATCTGTAAGTTCAGTACGAAAATCTGTGCTGTCCTCTTCAGCGCTGGTAACATCATTTGATATTCCGGTTGAAGCCAATTCCTCCAAATTTTCAGCAGTATCTGTGGAATGATCATCAACAGTAACCTGGGGTATAATGTTAGTGGGAACAAGACGCAAATAATGATCATTAGTTTGCACACCCCTATTCGAACATGGAGTAGATGAATCACTTTGAGAAAGAAGTAAAATTTCGTCCCGTAAACGTCTACCTGCATTGGGATTTAGGGACGCAAAGGGAAAGATGTTTTCATCAAAGACAACATCACGAGAGATATACACACGGCCTGTGGCTACATCAAGACATTTGACTCCTTTGTGACGAGGGCTATACCCAAGAAACACACATTGTTTTGACCGGAAGGAAAGTTTATGCTTGTTATAAGGACGAAGATTTGGCCAACAAGCACAACCAAAAATTCTAAGAGACTCATACTGTGGTGTAACTTGAAGAAGTTTTTCTGTAGGAGTGGCAAAATTGAGGACTTTGGTAGGAAGCATATTGATAAGAAAAGTAGCTGTAATGAACGCATCATCCCAATATTTTAGAGGCATGGAAGCATTAGCAAGTAGAGCAAGACCTACTTCAACAATATGACGGTGTTTGCGTTCAGCAGAACCGTTTTGTTGATGAGCATGGGGACATGAGACATGATGAACAATGCCTACACGTTGAAAGAAACTATTCAGTTTTTCATATTCACCACCCCAATCAGTTTGCATGGTGAGAATTTTGCGACCAAACTGTCGTTCAACATACTGTTGAAAATCAAGAAAAACCTGATAAACCTCAGAACGTTTCTTAAGCAAATAGATCCAAGTAAATTTGCTAAAATCATCAATGAAGCTAACATAATATGCATGTTTGCTTATAGAGAGAGGAGCTGGACCCCATACATCAGAAAATATTTGTTCCAAAGGAACAGTAGAAACACTACTGGATACAGGATAGGGTAGCTGATGACTTTTGGCCTGCTGACAAGGATCACATATGTAAGGGTTTATTTCTGGGGAATGTAAAAGTTTATGCTTCCTAAGAATGTGCTGAACAATAAATGAAGATGGATGTCCTAAACGACGATGCCACGTAGAGGATGAAGGCTGAATGGTGACCAGTGCATGCTTGGGATCCTTAACTGGAACAAGAGGATAGAGGCCACCATGACAAGGACCCCTAAAGATGATGCGGTGCGTTTCCTGATCCTTAATCAAGAAAAAGAATGGGTGAATTTCCATATAACAATTGTTGTCAAGACTGAGTTTATGAGCAGAAATTAAACTCATGGATGCATCAGGAACATGTAAAATATTACGGAGTTGGATAGAGCTATCAGGGGTGTGCAAAATAGAATGACTAATATTAGCAATATCCATACCTTGTCCACTAGCATTATTAACTTGATCACCCCCCTGATATGTTTCATGCACATTAAGCTTATTGAGTTGGCCCGTTACGTGATTTGTGGCACCAGTGTCTACATACCAATTTGTATCAACGCCATACGCACCTTTTGTCTCCTTGGGTGGCTTGTCATCATCGTCATCATCACCATAGCGCCACCAACACTCATCAGCGGGATGTCCTTCCTTCTTACAGATCTGACAGAACACACCATCTTGCCATGGAGAAGCACGGCGATCTTTACGTGGCTGTTTCTGACGGTTCTGATTCTGACGTGGACGCTGTTGTTGCTGAGCTTGTTGCGGAGGTGGAGCAGGACGGGGCGGAGGGGGCATGTATGGTGTTGAGTGGTAGGGTGGTGCATACGGAGCTGGTGGTGGATAAGGTGAATATGGAGCCATGTAGGGAGCCGGATGATAGGGAGGAGCATATGGGGCCGGCGGCATATGGGGTGACTGCTGCATGTGATGTTGCGGATAATAAGGTGGAGGTGCCGAGGGAGCCGGGGGCATGTTGTATGGTGATGGAGGCATGTATGGTGTCGGCTGCTGATATGGAGGCATGTATGGTGTCGGTGGCTGATGTGGAGGCATGTAGGGCCTAGGTGCACCACCATAGGGAACCCGCGGGGCAGCATTGACTGATGACATAAAAGATCCACCACTTGTACCCGAACCAACATTAGGTGTCGAGAGCATAGCTTCACGACTTTCATAAGAGAGAAGTTGAGAGCACATGTCATTGAGGGAAGTCGATGGAACCACTTTGAGAGCAGCCACAAAACCATTATAAGAGCTATCAAGTCCATTCATGATATAATCCTTGAGTTCATCCTCATCAACAATTTTCCCGGCAGTAGCAAGCTCAGACGCAAAACCTTTCATCTTGGTGATATATTGTTGGGCAGTCAGATCCTGTTTCTTGGTATTGGTAAGAGCACCACGAAGATTAGAGACACGAGACTTGGATTGTGAAGAGAACAAGTTATGAATAGCACTCCAAACTTCAGCTGCATGAACCAATCCATAGACATGGGAGAGGATTTCCTCAGACAGAGAATTAACGATGTAACTGACGACCTGTTGATCACGAGTAATCCACACATCATATGCAGGGTTGGGGACCTGCGTCTTCTTCTGGTTGGAGTCCTCGTGTTCGAGGAACTCGGGAGGGGCCGGTTCCAAGCCCTCAAGAAGGCGCATGACACGGGCGCCACGTAGGGTGGGCAGCACCTGCGCCTGCCACGAGAGGAAATTCTCTCTCGTCAGTTGTGTTGCTGGCGGCGAACCAATAGTCGAGCCCGCAGAAGAAGTTGTACTAGAAGCCATCGAGACAGAGCGTGGCTGGTACGCTGGTGGCGATCTGAACTGTAGAAAAAAGAACGAGCAGTAGTCGTAGTTGTAGCGAGCGGAAACGAGAGAATCCGACGCGAAGCTGTTGGTTGTGAGCGGAACCGAGGGAATCCGGCCCGAAGTCGTTGGTCGTGAGCAGGGACAGGCACAGGAGCCGATCCGCGCGTATAGTCGTAGATGCGATCGGAACGGGCAGTAGCAATTAGCGATTGGGACTTGCTACAGCGATTGGGACTTGCGAAGCCGACAGCAGACAGCGATTGGGACTTGCGTAGCAGACAGCGATTGGGACGTGCTTGCAGTAGTAGAGGCGATCGGGAGCAGAAAAACAGGAAGCCGAAAAAAAAACAAACGCGCCGAGATCACAGCGAACAGAGAGCTGGGTCGTGTCGTAGGTGTAGCGATCGGGGCAAGAGCAGCGATCGAAGAGTCGTGCGTCGTCGGTTGTGGTCGTGAGGTCGCAGTCGAGTACAGCGACGGAAACTTTCCTGGCGGCGATCGGAACCGAAATCCGGCGCGGCGGCTAGAGGGTAGGAAGGGAGGGGCCTGATACCATGTCAATGTTTAGGGTAAACGGTCGTACCCGTTGGGGTCGCCGGTTGCGTGTTTATATGAGACAGGAATAGCCCCTGTCGTGGCAATACAGAGGGATACGTATTTGGGTAGGATACTATCCTATACCCAATACGTATAGGAATACAATAACTCTAATAGTGAGGTCATCGTCCTTAGTATGGTACCACTCTACCTCCTTTATTTGTTTTCTTTTGCTGCCACTTATTCCTGTTCTGATATGAGATTTTTCCCCTTCCATTCTTTATTATATGGGTGCTGCTCCATTCTATCGCTAGAGGCTTTGTAGGGGCGTTATGGAGGCCGCCGTAGGCTCAGCAACACCGTGCAATTTTTTCAGACCATAAATATTTATGTGTACATTGTGTGTTGGCCTGATGGAGGTGGCGTTGGTGCTCTGCTTTTGTGCTTAAGATTGGCGGTAACTCCTCTGGTATATAGGCTTTGGTGCTTTTTTCTTGCAAGATTATAGATAGGTCTTGCTACACAGTAAAGTATGGTACTTAATTTAATGGTTTCTTAGGGAGGTACTTCATCCTCTGGACTATTTTCAAAATAGAGAATGTGTAGTATTTTTTTTCTATCGTTTTGGATTTCACAAGAGGAAATTACCATACGGTAAATTCAGATATCATTTGATCATCAAATTCGAGCTGCTTCTAATTAAGTACCAATATGTATGATGAGTTCCATGTGAACACTGAGACTGAGTAAGCTTATTTGGTGCTATGAGCGTTGATGTACATCTTAGTTTGGTACACGGAAAAGGTGAAGGAGTGCCGCAGGCCGAACATGGTGTGTAAGCTTGAGGCATGCTCATATGATTTTTAATCGGCTGCAGTGGCTAAGTGTACTATTGATACTCATATTGTTAGGCATAGACCTTTCAGCCAAAGATGGTTATGGTTAAAATGAAACAAAGTACTACTAAATATTTTCGTCTTATGTGCATGGGCTTGCTCCTTGAGGTCGGTTGGTTTTCCATGGAAGGGGATTTTCCTGGTTTTATTTATTTATTTGATTGTTCATCGGTAAAGATACAATAGGACCAACTGGACAGTTTTCTAAAACTATGGAATTAATAGACAAAGAATTGTGAATTAGATTAGCTGTCCTACACCAGCCACTCGAACTAGAAACAACATTCCGCGTTCAACAATTACTGCTGTTTTCTATTACGTGTGCGCAACAGTGATCGTTTTGCATCGAGTGAATCAGCTATTGCACATCCCCTTTACATATTTGGATCATCCATTCATATTGTCCATCTTAACAATCCATGCTTGGCTCTCCTCCAGTACATGTTTATGGGTTGTCACGGTTGTCCTACTGCACTAACATCCTCTGTGGTCCTGCCATCCATACCGAGAAAACTTTGTTTTCTATTTTTTTGTTACATTAGTAGATGTACAGAAGAATATGCAATTTACCTCATCGGCCAAATGTATGCCATGGATTGCAGGAGGTGCACAATTCTTCTTTGTAAAAGGCCAGCCGACCTGCTTGATGGTATCATTTTCTCCTTCTTTATATGTTGTTACGGTTGTTCGTGCTGCTGTTCTATGTCTCATTGTGTATTTTCATTTCGTGTAGATCTCTGCCTCTCCGAGGATCGGCCACTACGGGAATCAGGCGCTACGCCGACGGCCGGCGGCCCTCGGGGTAGGCCCTATCCCCCTCGGCGTAGGGGTACGCCGACGGCCCCCCTCGGCGTAGCCCCGTCGGCGTACACGTCCGTCGGCGTACGTGTCTTGCCCGTCGGCGTAGAGGATCCCGTCGGCGTATACGTGTCGTGGGACCCACCAGCTGTCAGAACGGAGTCCGTTCAACGGAGTACATACGCCGACGGCCAAACTAGACCCCCCTCGGCGTATTGGAGGCCACGTGGAGGTCCCTGCGGGCCTGGCCCAAGGGCTACGCCGACGGCATCCCCTCGGCGTAGGGGTGCATACGCCGACGGCCCCCCCTCGGCGTAGGTGTACAATATTTCAATTTTTTATTTTTTTTTTTTGAATTTTTTTTTTTGGATTTTTTCTGAGTTTTTTTTATTTCACTTATTTAACCACTTAATCACACTATAGTCACATTTATATTTATCTTTAACTATTTTTATTTTTAATCTAAATTACTCGTTTCTACTAACACTTCCCGATCGGTCACCCATCCTGAGATTGCTCCAGCCCCAGCACGCTTAACTTCGTAGTTCCTTCCTTGTGAGATACCTAGAAACAACGGATGTGTTGTTGTCAATATTATCCAATCTATCCTGTTAACCTTAACACTTGGACCATCAATGTCACACTATTTTATTTTGTGAATTCAAACAATTATTTAAGTAAAAAATAATAACTAATAATAAATTTGAATTCAAATAATCTTTAATTTAAATAATAATTAACATTTTTGTCTTTTCTATTTAATATTGACGGAGGAAGTTTTCCTTTTCATCGAAGAAAAAAACTATTTTCCATGTCCGGAGTGTAAAAAATAGGTTTTTTTGTGAAGGACCTACCGCAAATATGTTGCAAAACTTGAGAGCTATAATTTTTGAAAATTCTAGACCATGTTATATGCACAAATAACAAATTTGTTTCATATGAAAAGGTTTCCATCCACCTCTTTTGAAAAACAGAAGTTTCTGCCGATTCCGCTGGAAACTGGTCAAATTTGAACTATAGGTACCTCATAGTTTGCTCATGATTTTTGGCAAAAATCATTTTTAGGTACACAAGTACCTATTTCAACATAGATATACCAAGAGTTTCTCAATATTCAACCCCTAGCTACGAACGGTCATGCCCGCCGCTTTGACTTTTTCCTCAAACGGGGTTAGAAAATTCCAAAAAATTCAAAAAAAATCAAAATGATGCGAGACCTTCGCGTGGTGTCATTATATAGGTACTAGTATACACCAAAAATAATAAACTTGGAATACGACAGTTGTGTTGAAAATGTGTTCACAAAAATTAGCTATCTCCTACGAACATTCCTGGGTTTCGGGCCAAATGACGAGTGTTATGGTCATATCCATGGCATAGTTTTTTCAAATGTTTCCATATTACACACAAACATGTATCTTGGAAGCACGAACAATGTTGACGGAGGAAGTTTTCCTTTTCATCGAAGAAAAAAACCATTTTCCATGTCCGGAGTGTAAAAAATGGGTTTTTTTGTGAAGGACCTACCGCAAATATGTTGCAAAACTTGAGAGCTATAATTTTTGAAAATTCTAGACCATGTTATATGCACAAATAACCAATTTGTTTCATATGAAAAGGTTTCCATCCACCTCTTTTGAAGAACAGAAGTTTCTGCCGATTCCGCTGGAAACTGGTCAAATTTGAACTATAGGTACCTCATAGTTTGCTCATGATTTTTGGCAAAAATCATTTTTAGGTACACAAGTACCTATTTCAACATAGATATACCAAGAGTTTCTCAATATTCAACCCCTAGCTACGAACGGTCATGCCCGCCGCTTTGACTTTTTCCTCAAACGGGGTTAGAAAATTCCAAAAAATTCAAAAAAAATCAAAATGATGCGAGACCTTCGCGTGGTGTCATTATATAGGTACTAGTATACACCAAAAATAATAAACTTGGAATACGACAGTTGTGTTGAAAATGTGTTCACAAAAATTAGCTATCTCCTACGAACATTCCTGGGTTTCGGGCCAAATGACGAGTGTTATGGTCATATCCATGGCATAGTTTTTTCAAATGTTTCCATATTACACACAAACATGTATCTTGGAAGCACGAACAATGTTGACGGAGGAAGTTTTCCTTTTCATCGAAGAAAAAAACCATTTTCCATGTCCGGAGTGTAAAAAATGGGTTTTTTTGTGAAGGACCTACCGCAAATATGTTGCAAAACTTGAGAGCTATAATTTTTGAAAATTCTAGACCATGTTATATGCACAAATAACCAATTTGTTTCATATGAAAAGGTTTCCATCCACCTCTTTTGAAGAACAGAAGTTTCTGCCGATTCCGCTGGAAACTGGTCAAATTTGAACTATAGGTACCTCATAGTTTGCTCATGATTTTTGGCAAAAATCAATTTTAGGTACACAAGTACCTATTTCAACATAGATATACCAAGAGTTTCTCAATATTCAACCCCTAGCTACGAACGGTCATGCCCGCCGCTTTGACTTTTTCCTCAAACGGGGTTAGAAAATTCCAAAAAATTCAAAAAAAATCAAAATGATGCGAGACCTTCGCGTGGTGTCATTATATAGGTACTAGTATACACCAAAAATAATAAATTTGGAATACGACAGTTGTGTTGAAAATGTGTTCACAAAAATTAGCTATCTCCTACGAACATTCCTGGGTTTCGGGCCAAATGACGAGTGTTATGGTCATATCCATGGCATAGTTTTTTCAAATGTTTCCATATTACACACAAACATGTATCTTGGAAGCACGAACAATGTTGACGGAGGAAGTTTTCCTTTTCATCGAAGAAAAAAACCATTTTCCATGTCCGGAGTGTAAAAAATGGGTTTTTTTGTGAAGGACCTACCGCAAATATGTTGCAAAACTTGAGAGCTATAATTTTTGAAAATTCTAGACCATGTTATATGCACAAATAACCAATTTGTTTCATATGAAAAGGTTTCCATCCACCTCTTTTGAAGAACAGAAGTTTCTGCCGATTCCGCTGGAAACTGGTCAAATTTGAACTATAGGTACCTCATAGTTTGCTCATGATTTTTGGCAAAAATCAATTTTAGGTACACAAGTACCTATTTCAACATAGATATACCAAGAGTTTGGCAAAATAAAGATTTTTCTTTAAACACACACGCAAACGGCCTGCGCATCGCGATCGAGCAAAGGAAAAAAAAAACAATACCTACGCCGACGGCACCCCCTCGGCGTAGGGTTCGTTACGATCGAACGGGAAGAAAAAAAATTTCCTCCACCTACGCCGACGGCACCCCCTCGGCGTAGGGTTAGTTTTTTTTCTTTTAAACCTCACACGCGCTCACACGGTACGGTCTAACGCGGGAAAAAAAAATCATTTACCTACGCCGAGGGGGTGCCGTCGGCGTAGCCTATCACATAACGGCGCGTTCGAAGGGCGTAACGGGGCATCCCTACGCCGAGGGGGATAGATACGCCGACGGTGCCCCCTCGGGGTAGCCTCCAGACGCCGAGGGGGAGGAGACGCCGACGGGCAGGCGGAGGGCCGATCCTACCGGCCACCCTACGCCGAGGGGGCCGATAGTTGGCCGTCGGCGTATTGGCCGGCCGTCGGCGTCTATTGGCTCTCCCGTAGTGGGCGGAGAGGCATGGTAGTTCCTTTTTTGATTTATTTTCTCCATTTCTACTCTTTTCATTTTCCTTCCCCATACAAATTTCTTTGACGGTTCCTCTTGGATTGCCGTCTTTCTATTGTTGTCTCTCCTGCACATATATACCCCTGTACTAAAGAAGATGGTTGTATCTAGGTCGTAACGGGAATGCAAACAACTTTGCAAATGATCTCTAACATGGAGGCCATGAATGGAAGATACTTGTGTGCGTCACACGCACCTAGGAATAGAAAGATTCAGAAATCTGTATGAATTGTATTTCATCATGGTCGACCGCGCCGTGCTATACAAGGAAACATTTAGAGGTTGCATGTTCAGTTAACTCACTTATTGGTGCACAACATTGGGTATGTATTTATTTCTGCCGAAACCTAAGATATATCTCTCATTATTAAAATATATATTGTCCTTTTATTACCAGATCAGTAGCTGTTGGTTGGCTTATCTACTTCCTCTTTTTATCTTCTAATGGATTCATCTAATTTTTTTTAATGAAGTAGATTATTTTGCTATTAAGTTTAAACCAATAATTCCCTCAATTGTAGCTCTATGGAATCAATAGTTGTATATCATTATTGTGGAAAATAATTAAACACCAGCACCGCCAAGCGCCTACTTTTCTGCATTCCCACAATATTTAGTCTCAACGACTCATTAGGCAAACAGGTAACATACTTCTGGGATGTCTTACTTATATATAAGGTTAGCACATCAACTCGGTTTTATGTACCAGGGCTTATTTATAAGGTTAGTGCATTACATTCTTAGATATGATGTATGTGTTCTTTATAACTTTCATGTGACTACCAAAATCCATGTAATAAGAAGTCCTTGGTTGGTATACTGCTGTCATATTTATCTGCGTTGGTGTTATAATAAGAATTCTGCCTTGCTCAATATTGCAAGGAAACACAATGAAAAGTTATGTGTCAACCAATTACATTTTCGAGTTTAGAGAGCGAGAAAAGGAGGGGTCAACCTATACATTTATGATGTTTATCGTGGCCGTGCATGAAAGAATACAGACCAACAAACCATTCATGCAACATAGAATACCGGAGACACATAAGCTGTGCCCAGTAAGGCTATCAAAGAACAATCCACTCAGACATAGGCGAGGTAAGCAATGTTATGAAGGGAAGTTGGGATTTCAACAAATGATGTAAGTATGCAACTATCCTTACATGCATTATAGGGTTTTCCCTAACAAAGCTAAGCACCATTATCCACTGCCCACTTTGATGCACTTGTGCATGTAGTGTGTATACCGTTAATTGCATTGGTCTTACTCATGTATGTATGCAAAAATCATGTCCTTCAAGCTTATAAAGTTGACAATATTATGTGGAGTTCTTTGTTTTATATGTCACTACTTAAAATCATTACATTTACAAGCAATGAATTGCTTAACTTTATCATCCTTTTTTGTTTTGCTTGCTGCCACCGAAGTACTAAAAGGTAAATGAGAACCCACATGTAGGATGTCATCCTTTAGATTTTAGTTTAGGGCCTGCATTTTTTACCTTCCTTCTCATTTGGGATCCGATTTTCTTTTTCTTTATACGATTATACTGTATTTTGTAGGGACCTTCTCTCCCACCGATGGTGAAGGATCACTCTATTGCCTAGCGGTTATGTTAGTTTGGTAGGCAATACCTGTTCGGTTTATCATTTTTCTGTCAAGATGAGTATTCCTAATGTTTGTACAATATCTCTGCAAACAAGGCCATGTCTCTAGGTGTAGTCAAAATTTCATCTGCCTAATTTGTCTGTAAGATAACAAGTAATCTCATTGCCTTTGTAGTGTACTGATATTATACTCCCGCTTAACCTACCTGATATTAGACAAGTTAAAAGATTTCCTTGCTGTTGGAAGAACTCCTGGGATGTCAGATCCCAAAGGTCACCCCGCAACATTTTGTCATCAAATCCGCGTTACTAAAATGTTTCCATGGTTTACTAATTTGCGGGTTTTGATTTTAAGTAGAAATCACGTGTTAGATCAATCCCTAGCTACACTCTTATGAAGCATGAGCTAGACAATGAATCCAAGACTAAATTGAGCGAATTATGCAAAATATATGGCACACATAGATAAAAACTTAAAACAATAAACTCAACACGTCAGGAACGAAACAGTAAAGTAAAATCAAAGATGCATTACACAAAATGTCTGCATACTCTTATGAAGCATGAGCTAGACAATGAATCCAAGACTAAACTGAGCGAATTATGCAAAATATATGGCACACATAGATAAAAACTTAAAACAATAAACTCAACACGTCAAGAAAGAAACGGTAAAGTAAAATGAAAGATGCATTACACAAAATGTCTGCATGTAAATTACATCAGCCACGTGATGCCAAACGTTATGCAGTTGGTGCAGCGAAGCGCGCATGTTCGTCTAGTGAACATATGATTCGGATCGAAACAGACAAAAGAGAGCTCATCATGTTGCATGGGCGGGAGTGGTGCTTCTCCTCTGACCGGGAACAACAGCAAACCAAATCCAATTTTGGATCTAGTACCTCTCCCACCGCTCGGTCGGCGGAAAATCTGGAAGTACACGACAAAACCTAGATAATTAGATGCAGGTGTGCTGCTGGGAACCGGAGGCCTCACGTGCAGTGAAAAGCAACGACGATGACGCATGGAGACTTGGAGAGTGCTGGAGGTGGGGGTAGAAGAGATGCACAAATTTGAGAGGAAGGTACGGGGAGCTGCTAAATAAAGAACGATCGTGATTTGGAGGGAACGGATGACACTAACTCCACGGGCAGTTACAACAAGCGAGAGGTCGCATGAGTAATATCAGAAAAGGAACCGAGGCGGCTGAGCAAACTCTATACCGGGGCAACCTTGCGTTGATAGGGCAGTGGCACGATGGAACATCACAATGGACGGATAGAGATGAGAATCGTATGGTTGTACTTAACTGATGACGTGGACATGAGATAGACAAATTAAATGATCTTAGTGGGGTTTCCTCTTATAAGAAGTACTAGAAGAATACCCCGCGTGTTGCAGCGGGTATCTCTTAAAAAAAATATCTATAAAAGAAATGAGTATAAGGTGTATGAAATATTCCATTATCAAGATTGACTTGATCACATAATCGATAAACTAAATTTAATTTGCGTGAAATTGTTGTATATTTTGAGAAATAAATATTACTACCTCCGTTCCGATGAATAAGGCGCATACGCATTTTAAGACAAACTTTGACCTAAATATTTGAGTAACAATATCTTGACTATATAGTGCAACTTTGACATTGTTAGATTCATAGTGAAAAACGCTTTCTAATGATATTGATTTTATACCAAATACTATTATATATGTGGATCAATTCTTGGTCAAAGGCAAATCTTGAAAAACGTGCGCGCCTTATTCGTTGGAATGGAGGGAGTAGTGACAATGGACAATTATATGGTTAAAAAAAGATGGCATGTTTATGTGGATGAAATAAGTAATATCACAATTCTTAGTGGAGATGACATGAATAATTGATTGGCTAAAATTATGGGTGATGTAGATAGCTTGTATGTTGAGATAGAAAAATCATAAATGCATCTTAGTGGGGTTTTGTCTTATAAGAAGTATAGAACTACTAGACGGAAAGCGCGCTTCGCCGCGCCGCCTATCTTACATGGTTACCTGGTGCGGCTAGCGTGTTGCATGGATCTTTATTTTTTTTTGAAGAATTTAACGTCTTGGCAACATTCTGATTTGTTGCATGGATTTTTTTTTGAAGAAGAATTTAACGTCTTGGCAACGTTCTGATTTGATGATGTTATCACACGCATGGTGATAAGGCGTGTGATTTGGTCATCACTATTTTTATACATCTACGCTACAAATCAGGGAACTTATAGGTGAGAAATCATCCAGAATATCCACCTTTTTTTTTGCATGGATCTGGAATATCGACCCTGCTAACACATTCTATGAGTTTTAGCATCTAAAATACGTATATCACAAAACCAAAAACAAACGCTCCACCCTGGTAAAACATTCTATGAATTTTACCATCTAAAATACGTATATCACAAAACCAAAACCAAAACCAAAAGTAAACGCACCGCACATATAACATAGGATAGACCAAAGACAACAAATAGTCACACAAAGCATAGATCCCAATCTTGTACTAAAACTCTTGCACAACGAAATAAACATCACAACAATTCTGTGAACAGTGTAGAAACATAATCACACACAAACAGACCATGAGAGCATACAACATTTAGATGGGATAGCACAAGTCTGCTCATATTATCCCATCAAAGATGTAGCTACCTGCCCTTCCTTGCACTCTGGAACATGATTAAAGTTTAATTAGCTACCACATAGGTTGATGAGAAGATTCTTAGACACGTCGTGCACCCATGGATCACGATACCTTCTTCTCAATCTTACCAGCAGCTTCTGAGGATAACTGCGTCTTGGGGGGTACCCTCCCTTTAGGATAAAACTTCTCAGAAACGCCCACCACGCTGTGAACACCAAGAAGAAAGCAAAGTAAATAGAGAATAGGGATTTGACTGGTCAGCCAACGCTTTTAATGCGCCTTTATCCCATGGAAAAAAAAGCGAACGTATGCGTTCGTATCAGCCACGTGATACGTATCCGATGGCGCCGAACGTGCGCACTGTGTACGACACGACAGTGCCCGGCCAATATTTACATTTGCGATTCTAAATTAGATTTACTTATGCAAAAAAACCACCAAGATCAATACTTCACAATTAACACAATTATTGAATTAGAATTTTTTTTTCCATCACTGCAGCTAGTCATTGATGCACACAATTACAAAAGATTATAGAAAAATAAATTACCTTGACACTTTCTGCTCCCTTCTCCTTCCTCTCCATTTTGCACTTGTTGACAAAATCTGATAGCGGATCAATGATAAGGATGCCTAACTGGCCAAACAAATAATCAAACACACTGCAACTGTGACATGTCCATGTGCCAACAGTCACGAAGATAACTACAGACATGAAGAAAACCTTGCAAGCTTACCCGAGGTAGATGAACTGCCTGGGCGGCGTGAAGTTCATGATGATCATACACATGGACACACTTGCTGCCGACGATTACGTACCTGTCCGTGGTAGTGCAGTACTTCTATCCGCCGCTGTGCCGCCGGCTGCTCCCCACGACTATCTACCTGTCCGCCGATTCAGTTCATGAAGAAAACCATTTCTTGCACTTGTTGCCCTGTGCGCCCAGGACGAAAGCTAGGCGGGGTTGAGCACACCGGAGTCGCAGCAGTAGGGGCAGGGCGCAGGGGTTGTGATTACAGGCCGGAGGGTACTCACAGAGCTGTGACGTCTAGGCGGCGGGAGGCGACACCACAACCAGGCCGGCCACTTACCCCCGACTGCGGGTCGTCCACAAGCAAGTCCTCGTCCCCATCCTCGGAGCGCCGCCATGGTCATAGGGTAGAGGACCGAGGAGACCCACTCTCCCGTCCCCTTCCTCCCTGGAGCTTCTCCCCGAGCGCGGTATGGCCGCACGGCCTCGTCCCGGTCGGCAGGGAGTCCACCAGCGCAGCCAAGCAACAATCCCCTGAGTCCCGCCATGGCCGTGGAACTCGGAGGCGACCCACTCGCGCGTCCCTGTCTCCCTGGAACATCTCCCCGAGCGACTCGAGACCGCGCGCCCTCGTCCTCGCCGGCGGCGAGTCCATGGCACCTGGTATCTCCTCGATCCACATCGCCGCCGTCACTATTGCTGATTCAGACGAGGGCGACCGCCGATGAGCGATTTCTGATTTTCTGCAGCCATTGCGCTTCCCTCCACCCACTGATGCCGCCGCAGACGTCACGGCTCCCCTCCGACCATCCCTCCTCTTCATTAACACGTTCCCCGCGCCGGTCGAGACCGAGAGGCCAAAGCAATCGAACGGCGTCGGATCACCAGGGCCAGGCGACGGTCACGCGGCCGAGCAACTCCGGCGGTGTCGTACGCTCCTATCGCCGACCGCATGAGCAAGGAGCAGGGAGGCCGAAGGTTGGACTGCCGAAGGTGGCCGCAGGCAGGCGGGCAGAGGCGCAGGGAGGAGGTCCAATAGGGGGCGCTCGACGGGGGATGGCGTTGGGCGAAAGAGATGCCCTGCCAGGCTATCGGCGAGCGGCGAGTTGGGGTCGGGGAGGTCGCCACTCGCTAGGTCGGGCCGTGGCGCGGTGGTGGCGCTGTGGTACTTCCTACGCAGATTCCTGCGCAGATGCGAGCGCGAGGAGCTCGAGCAGCGGAGCTGCCATAATTGGATGCGACCCGGGTCAAGCTTTTTTTTATATACAATCATAGGTTGGGCAATGGCCCAGGCAACCGACGGCCAGCAGAGGAGACTCAGCGACGGCGGATAATCGCCGGTGCCAAGGAAGACGAAACCAAATCTAGACGCCCACGTCACGGAGAAAAATGGGCGGAATCCCCACCCTCCACAGGGAAAAGTTACAGCGGCACCGACCACCAAGCCTATGACACCGCGGGCCCACGGGGAAAACAACCAAAACAAAGCAAAAATCCGGGCCCCTGCCCGCCCCCACACCGCCTCCACCGCCACACGTGGTCAGCACAGTGCACGCCAGCTCAGTGAGCAACTCCACGACACAGCTAGCAAGCGGAACAGGCCACACGGTACACAACCAGCGACAAAAGGTAGTCAGCAGGGCCCACACGTAGGGACAGATCAATTGGCAGAGTGGCTGAGAGTGCTCCCAGCCCACGGAGCTTACAGATTAAAAGAATAGGTAGATAGATCACTTCATCTCTTTTTTGTTTTTTGAGAATCACTTCTGAGATTTTAAATTTTTTTTTTGAGGGGTAAAAGACTGCTTTATTCAGAAATCAATTTGTGTGGGGATACAGCAGCCTTGTGGAGGACTAACTAACCAAATTCGTCGGCCCGGTTCTTCTAAGATACAACTCCTAGCTAGATTGTGAGCCTCCGTGTTATGAATTCGAGGCTCAAACTTAAACTCAACTAAACCAAAACTAGTCTTTGCTTCCATGATCTCTCGCACCACGCAAGCATAAGCTCCCATGGTTCCCTCCTCCAAGCTTCGGATGACCGAGCTGCAGTCACTTGCCACCAGAATTTGTCCCGCGTCGATATCCGCTGCGAGAGCCATTGCTTCGCGGACTGCCAGTGCTTCCAGCGTTTCAGGATCGGTCTTCCCTGGGTAGACTATCGCCGAAGCACCCATGAACACACCCGCTGCCGTCCGAGCGACCGCCGCAGCTGCGCCTCGCCCTTCATTCTTCCCCACCGCTGCATCGACGCTGATTTTGATCACGCCTTGCGGTGGTGGTAACCATCTCGCCAGCCTCCTAGCTGGTTGCAGATTGTCTTGCCTCTTCACCGTGTTAACCGTTTGCTTTAGATCACCCAAAAACCTCTCAATGAACAAGAACGTTGTGAGAGGACTTTGGTATATCTCTTCGTGTATGGCTTTCCTCCGCGCATGCCATATCGCCCACATGGTCACAAAAACCCTTGCTTGATCCTCTTTGCTCAGAGTTTCTATCATTGTCGCCAGCCATCGCCGTGCGTCCCCCTCTGTCGAGTAGGTTAGATGCTCGGTGACCCCCGGATCCGTCAGCGCCCATACACACCGCGCCATCGAGCAGTCCAGTAGTGCATGCCTCCACGAGTCCGCTGAGCCGCATAACTTACACCGGCCGTCGTTTGTCATGTGCCTATGGTGTCTCACGTCGTTCGTTGGTAGCGACATTTTGGCCAGCCGCCAAAGGAACACTCTGATCTTCGAAGGAACCTGAGTGTGCCAAAGACTCGTCCAGTCTTTCTCCATTGCCTTTCTATTCGAGCTCCCAGCCGTACCTTCCAGCCAGGCCTCCCTCTTCTCCCTCGTGTGTACCAGCATCATATAGGCGGATCTTACCGAGAAAAAACCCTTCCGATCATAGTGCCATGCCCAAAAGTCATTCTGCTGTCGGTGACTTAGAGGTATTTGTAGGATTAGCTCAACGTCCATAGGTAATAGACATTGCCTTAGCTTTTCTTCTCTCCACGTAGCGGACGTTGGCTCGATGAATTCCGCAACCGTAGCAGGTGGAGTCTCCGTTAGACACACCATTGGTCGCAGCATCCCATCCCTAGGGATCCATTGATCATTCCACGGATCCGTGGTGTCACCCGTCCCAATTCTTTTGATCAATCCTTGCTTCAAAACCTGAACTCCCTCGTGTAGCGCGCGCCATACCTGCGAGGGCGCCGGGCTTAGCCTTGCATTCAGCAAGTCTGTGTCGGGGAAGTAAACTGCCTTCAACACCTTGGCACTTAGGGTAGTTGGATCTTGCAAAATTCTCCATCCCTGCCTCGCAAGAAGTGCCAAGTTAAACAGTGAGATATCTCTGAAGCCTAAACCCCCCATGTTCTTGGGTTTACACATGTCGCGCCACGCTACCCAGCACGTCTTCCTTTCCCCATCCTTGCTTCCCCACCAAAACTTGCGCATCATTGCGTTGATATGGTTGCACAGTCCTTCTGGAAGCCGAAAGCAAGACATTGAGTATATCGGTATCGCTTGAGCCACGGATTTTATTAGAACATCCTTGCCACCTGCCGACAGCAGACGCTCCATCCATCCTTGTATTTTGCTCCAAATGCGGTCCTTGATGTGTTTGAATGCATTACCTCTCGCCCTCCCCACATCAGCAGGCATGCCGAGATACTTCTCACATAATGTTTCATTATGTACATCGAGAACTCCTTTTACTCCCTCTTTGACTGCACTCGGGCATCTCTTACTGAAATAAATAGAAGATTTGTCCCGATTAATCCTTTGGCCCGATGCCAAACAGTATCTGTCTAGTAGCTCCTGGACTTTCCCCGCACTTTCTGTATCTGCCTTAAAAAGCAACAGGCTATCATCCGCAAACAAGAGGTGACTGATCGCCGGGGCCGACGCTGCCACTTTTAGACCTTGAAGTTCCGATGAAAAACTTTGATGTTTGAACAGGCTCGAGAAGCCCTCTGCAGCCAATAAGAACAGATAAGGAGAGATTGGGTCCCCCTGTCGTACTCCTCGCGACGGGTTAAAATTTCTCAGCTTACCTCCGTTAAACAAGACCTGGAAGGACACCGAGGTGACTAGCCGCATCACCATATCCAGCCAACTCTGATGAAACCCCAGCTTGATCATGACGGCCCGTAGGTACCCCCATTCTAGCCGGTCATACGCTTTCCTCATGTCGAGCTTGAGTGCACAGAACCGATTCTTCTTGGACCTGTTCCTCTTCATAAAATGAATGCACTCATAGGCAGAAATTATGTTGTCCGTTATCAACCTACCAGGGACAGACGCCGATTGTTCCTCCGAGATGATCTCCGGGAGGCACTCCTTCAGCCTATTAGCAAGTACTTTGGATGCGATCTTATAGATCACATTGCATAAGCTTATAGGCCTAAATTGACTCAACTCCTCCGGGTTAGCTACCTTAGGGATGAGAACAACAAACGTATGATTTATCTCCTCCAGGCTTTCTTCTCCCTTCAGAACCCGCAAGACTGCCAGGGTCACTTCCTCGCCACATAAACCCCAGTGAGTCTAAAAAAAATGTGCTGGTAACCCGTCTGGACCAGGGGCTTTGGTGGGAAACATTTGGAACAAAGCCGTTTGCACCTCCCTCTCCTCGAAGGGTTTCATCAATGACTCGTTCATTGCATGAGTGACTTTGACAGGAATCACATCGATCACCTCCTCCATGTTCGTTGTTCCTTCTGAACTATATAGCGTCTCATAGTACCCACTGGTTAGCTCGGCCATCTCCCTCTCCTCCTCCGTATAGGTACCATCTGGCCTCTTCAATTTACTAATTTTGTTGTGCCGTTTCCTCTGGCTCGCCCTTAGATGAAAAAACCGGGTGTTCTTGTCACCTTCGGCTAGCCATTGGATGCGCGACCGCTGACGCCACATTACCTCCTCCCGAGCGTATAAGTCCACTAGCCTCTCGCAAGTCTTTGTTTCCTCATACGACGGTGCCTGGCGTCTCTCGTCTGACCGAAGTTGCGTCAGTCTCTCTTGGAGTCTGCTTATCTCCCTCTTCACATTGCCGAATGTGTTTCTCCCCCAATCATCTAGTGAGTTGGTCACCCGAGTCAATTTTTGTTTCAGCTGGGCCATCGTCGTAGCTCTACCCTCCTCTGCCCAGATATTCCGCAAATGGGGGTTGAAGCTGTCGTGCGCTTCCCACATAACCTCGTAGCGAAAGATCCGGTCCTCCCTTGCTCTCCTCTGACGGGTGGTCTCTCTCCATGTCAGCAGAATTGGGCTATGGTCGGATGATGCCCCTGTCAGATGACGGACAGACGCTGTCGGAAAACGGTCACACCACGGGGCTGTCGCCAGGGCCCTATCGAGCCGTACTCGGCAGAATGAGCCTCCCGCCACTCTGCGCTCGAAAGTCTAGCTGTTCCCCTTGTAGCCAAGGTCCACGAGCTCACACACGTCGACAGCTTCTCTAAATCCCGCAATCTGAGACAGATTCCGGTCATTGACTCCCTCGTGTTCATGTTGATGTAATACCTCATTGAAGTCCCCAATGCACAACCATGGAAGTGGTGATGATGATTTAATGAACTTAAGCATGTCCCATGTTCGAAACCTATCCGCAACACGGGCCGCACCATAGACACAAGTGATACGCCACGGTGTCTCATCTCCCTCCGTAATAACCATATCTAAGTGATACTGGGAATACGGCAAAATCTCCATCTTAATATCATCATGCCAAAAAATAGCAATGCCACCGCTGTGGCCAACGCTACTTACAGCAAAGCTTTTATCATACCCTAGCCTTCTAGCTAGTCTCTCAACCCGTTCTTTATTAAGCTGAGTCTCCAACACACAAAGAACGGTAGGTTTAAAACAACGAGCGAGGTCTGCTATCTCTCTAACTGTCGCGTCGCTCCCCAAACCACGACAGTTATAGCTGAGTGCACTCATTGCAGCTGGCGGACCTCCATCCCGGAGTCCGCCTCTAAGTCATCAGCTCCCTCCTTGCGTTGTTTCTTCAAGCTTGGTGTTTTGACAGGGGACGCCCCATGCTCGCCCCCCTCCTTGTTCAGTGCAGCACCCAGATTCCTCCTTGTCAACTGGCCATTCTCGCTAGCTTGCGAGTCCTTGATCACGAGTTGCTGGTTCCCCTCCATACCAGTCTTATGCGAGGTTTTGGGTGATCTCTCCTCTGGGTTGCGTTTGCGAGTCTCTGTAGGCACCCTACCACTTCCACGGCCCCCTCGGGACCCCTCCCCTGGTTGCAAACGTGGCCGAACTCCCGAGGACTGCGGGTGCCAATCTTCCACTGGAGCAATCATCCAAGTGCCGTACTGGTTCAGATCCCCCTCGTGAACTCCATCGCCGCACTCTAGGTCCGTGTGTCCAAAAAGGCCACACACCTCGCAGAATCGCGGAATCTTCTCATACAGAACTTGGAACGTAACCCTCTCTTGTCCTTCTGGATGTAGCCCTACCAGCCTTGACAGAGGTTTGTTGACATCTAGCTTCACACGAACTCGTACAAAGCTTGTACCGCTAGCTCCCAAAGCATAAAGATCCACGCTCTTCACTTCTCCGATTCGAGCAGCCATGTCCCTTACGATGTTTTCCCTCTGAAAAACCGGTGGCACACCCCTGATCTGGATCCATGCAAAGAGACGGTCCAGCACTACCGATTTAGGGTCAGCAACTCCATCATACGGTTCCACCATCACACCTTGTTGTCTGAAAATCCATGGTCCCTCAAGTAAAGCCCTATTCCAATCTCCCAAGCAAGATACTTGTAAGATAAATAGGTTATCCTCCACTGGCCTGATCGTCCACTTCTTCGCAAAGCCCCATGCAATATCCATCTTCTGGAAAAACGGTTGATTGCCAAAGTGTTTCGTGGTATGAACCTTGACCACCACCATCCACCAAGCTTCTTCTCGGAGAGTAACGAATTCCTCCCGTGGGAGGACCACATCATCCAGCTCCTCATCCTTCAGAACTAGCCGCTTCATCAATTCCTTCAGATCCGCTGCAGGCTTAGGGATCGAAGACTCCCCTTCTTTCGGAAATTTCGCCGCCATTGATCCTCCGTTCTTCCCTCCCTCCCCCTCCTCCGAGAGAACCCTAGGTTAGGGCCGAGGGACCTTCAGAGGGGGTCGTGGCTGGTTGCCTTCTCTCGTTTCCCGATCCCCGCCGCCGTTGAGATCACCGGTTTTGGGTCAGAAACCCTAACCGCCCTGTGTTCGCCTAAGCCAAGACGAAGACGAAGAGGTATGGAAGCCCAATAGACCCAGCCCAACTTCTGAGATTTTAATTTTTTTTTCCCAGTGGTGCTTAGACACACCGGCCAGGGCTGGGCCTGGCCGTTCCCACTCGGGCCAACTGAGCATCACCCAATTTCTAGCCTTACATCTCATTCCACCCCATTGCGACTCTGGCACCGGCCCGCTGCCGTCCAGGGCATAGTAGGCCGCACCTCACGTGCCGGCGCGAGGCACGGCCCAGACATCGCGCTCGCTCGCTCTGCCACTCACGGATTCACCGGAAGGGATCAATCATTGGCGCCGCGGGACACGAGAAGGCCGGCGGCCGAAGCAAAGCACCCCCGCCTCCCCTCCCCACGCGCGCGCATCGTGCTAGGAGCAAGCTCTAGTAGCTAGCTAGCAGCTAGAGCGCACGAGGCGGGGATGGAATCCAGCCGGTGGCCGCGGTCGGCAAGGCAGCGCCGCGACAGGCCGATTCCTTCCTTGCCGCCACCGCTCGCCTCCTTCTCTCCCCCCTTAACCGCACGCCACCTCGCCGAGACCTCGCCATGGTCGCTGAGCCTCCGAAGCAGAAGATCGAGGAGGCATGGAGGACGCGTCTCTTGAACACACGCCTACCTGGGTCGTCGCCGGCGTCTGCTTCACCATCGTCTCCGTCTCACTCGCCGCCGAGCGCTTCCTCCACTACCTCGGCAAGGTACGCTGCCGGCCGCCCCTTCCGTACACATTTGTTTATTAACACAGGTTGCTCGGCTGACAAAATTTGTACATTGGTTAACTCGATCGCGAATGTACTGTACCTGCCGTTTTCCGTTCCATTATCTGGGGAGGGTTGTAGAAAGTTTTGCTCTCAGTTGGGAAACACACTTGCCAGGGGGATCCTGGTCAGGGCACCTTGCTCCATTGTGGAGTTCGGTTTGCAAGCTCGTGGCAATGTCTGCTTTGCTCAGTTACCTAAGAAGTTAATGAAACCTGTGATAGCCTGATAGGTGCCACCTTCGGCTGTTTTTTCAAGTACATTAACGCTCTGCACGAGATATAGCCAAGTGTAATTCTTGGAGTACTTTTAGTCTCTCCTATATGCAGCCATTTTTTACACTTAGAATGAACAATTGCATGGCCATGCGCAAATCTACAACTAGTTTTAGAAATTTCTTGTTTTGTGCTAGATTGATACTGTACAACATAGGCGACAGTCGACGCAATTTTTAGAAAAACATTCCTTCACCAACATTTTGTATTATTCTGTTGAAACTTTCAGAAAAGCATGTGATCCATTGTTAAGGCCTCTATACAAGTTTTAACACCCAAGAGCGTATTTTTTTTATTTGACTTGAGTTTGTATATAGTCAGTACTCAATAATGCTGAACAGACAATGATTTCCCCCTCCTACTTATGCTTACTTCTAAATCGTGCAGGCATTAAAACATAAGCAGCAGAAAACACTGTATTCAGCTTTACAGAGACTAAAAGAAGGTAACATTCAGGAATAGATACAATGGCATGAACACTTATCGGTCTAGAACATCAGGATGCCTTATAATTAGATCGTTTAGTTTGCTTCTTTATTAGTAACTGTACATTAAGTATGTGGTATATCTATTATACTCCCTCTGCTTGTGCCTTCTTAGTTCAAAAAAAAAAATATATATATATATATACTCCCTCCGTTCACTTCTATAAGTCATTTCAATTTTGGCCACATATATTCTAAAATGAGTAAATCTAGATTCATTTTGTACATAGATTCACTCATTTTAATATGTATGTGGTCAAAATTGAAATGGTAAGTAGTGTGCCTTTAAAAGTGAACGGAGGAAGTAGAACTTAATTAGCCGATTGTAATAATAATATTATTATTATTATTTTGCAAAGGAGTACATAGCTGAAGGAGCCCTTTGACTCTAGCAAATGCTAAATAGGAAACCAGACAAAGGATTGGCCAATATATTGCACAGTTAGTATCTGATAGTTGATTTTTCTCTCTTTGTCTTATCTGGTTAAATGGCTACATATGCAGAGTTAATGCTTCTTGGATTTATTTCCTTCGTCCTGAGTCTCTCTCAGGGTTTTATTGTTCACATTTGCATTCCGGAGACTGCTACACGTTTCATGCTTCCTTGCAAGAGAGAGAATCACAAAGTTGCAGAAAAAGGTGGCATAGTTTGCAAGAAAAAGGTTAGGAGAACCATATTTGCAGAGATGAATAGCCTTTTCTTTCTTGGAGTTGAATACCTGATTGGTTCTTGGAAGTACATACAGATCATTCAACACTCGGTAGCAAAACCTTGTTTCATTTATCTGTCATAGGAAGCAATGTTAAGTGGCGTCCTTAAAAAACAAAGCAATTTAAGTTGTGTTGGTCAGAAATGTGTTCTACAATGACCATCGTTAAAGATTGTCTTTCTCTGTTTCAGGGTGATGTTCCCTTGTTATCACTGGAGGCGTTGCATCAGCTGCACATATTCATATTTGTACTTGGCTTTGTCCATGTTGTTTTCTGCGCTACAACAATATTGCTTGGTGGTGCAAAGGTATGTCTGCAAATATAATGTTCTGCTACATATGACCATATTTGTGGATGGCAAACTTACTCTGGCTGAAATTTTCTAGATAAGAAAATGGAAGCACTGGGAGACCCGAATTCACCTCGACATACAAGAGAAATGTACGCTGTTGCCCCATTCGTTTGTTTCCTTCGTTGATTTTAATATTCTTAATGCAGACCCCCTACCCTATGTTCTGTTACTTTATTACTCTCTCTGTCCCAAATGAGTTGTCAAAATATGGATGTATCTAGACGTATTTTAGTGTATAGATACATCCATATTTTGACAAATCCATGACACCTAGGGGCTGTTTGGTTTACGCCTGCTTTTGCCCGGCCAAATCCAGGGCACGCCAAAATATTGGCGAGGGATTCGTCCGCCCCAGTTTTGCCTGGATGTGGTCACAGAATCGGCCGTAGCGACCAAATAATTGGCGTGGCTTCAGTAGTTGGGCACAAACCAAATGCTAGCCCATGTAATCGGTCAACACCAAAAAATTGGTAGGGTAGCTACCGGCCACAATCCAAACAACCCCCTAATTTGGGACGGAGGGAGTATATAATATAGTTACAAGCTTACAATAGATGCGGATTAATATTCACTTTAAACTTATACAATAGATTATAAAGAGTTCGTTCTGACTAGCTGAGTGTTTTCCTCAGCTGTCAATATTTAGTGTAAATTTACTCTATGGGGTTCGTCAAGTTGAAAATGTTAAACAAGTGTTGCTGCATGATTTCCATGCAATTAACACCATGGAACTCACTATTCCACAAGTGAGTTGGAAGAACTTCAACAATTAGTAAGTCTCATGCTTTTCCACAAGACTTAATAGAAAGTTCATCTTCTTTAGGTCATTAAGACGTTCATCATTTCTGTTGGAGTATGAGTTAGTATCCTAGCAGTCTCTAGAGTGTTCTAGGGAAGTGGAGCCTATCCTAGTATAGTACTATTGTCCTACAAGAGTCTAGATTGTTCTAGTGTATAAGTGAATATGTATGCCTATATATAGGAGGGTGGTGGAGGTCCAAGGGACAAGTCCATCCAGAAAAGTTCCCCAAAGAACAACATGGTATCAGAGCTATGGCGGTGACCATCAGGCCTAGCTCTAGCAGACAGTTACTCGGCTGTGGACGACGACAAGTGGAGGAGGAAGCAAAGGTACTGCTGCAGGAAGTAATAGGAGCAAGCGGCTGCAGGCAAGAGTGTGGTCAACTGTAGCTGCAGAAGGTGTCAAGGTGTCAGTGCTGAGGTGTGCGGAAGCTGCAGCAGGGAGAGAAAGGCGGAAAGCCAGTGAAGTGTGTCAGAGCTCCTAGGCAGGCAAGACTGCAGGAGGGAATAAGCTCTACACAGGGGTTGCAGGAGGTGCAGAGACGGCAGCCGGTCAGCAGCGCTGAGTCGCGCTTGTGAGAGAGCAGCTGGGTGAGGTGTGGCTGCTCGTGACCGTAGAGAGGAAGCAAGAGAGCTGCGGCTGGAGGTGAGCCCCAGGAGAAGGGAGCACTGCTGGTGGTTGACTGGAGCGCAAGTTGAGCTGGGCCTGGAGGTGTGTGGCGGACGTGCGTCTACGTGGAATCCAAGGAGTGAGAGTTGCAGGCCTTGAGGGCACTGGTGGCTGCAGGAACGGTGCTGGTGGAATTGGTGGATGTGCAGCTGAACACGGTGGTGGAGAGCTAGGAAAGGAGCATTGTCGTTGCTGCTGGTGGCCTAGAGCAGAGGAGGAAGCTACTGCTGTGACAAAGAGCAATAGTGTTGTTGCTTGCTCTCAGAATTGGGTAAAAGAGACGTGTTGTTGGTGGTAAGTGTGATTCTTGCAATGGCGGAGAATCAAGGTGTTGAGCAATTGCTCGACAAATTGGCGCAACTGCTCAAAGATTTTAAAAAAATGAGACAATCAGAGAGGAGTGCAGAAAGGGCCATACAGAGTGACAAAACAACAATTCTTCGGAATTCTGTCAATCTTGCTCAAACTGAAAGTGGTACCACGAATTATGCTTCTGGCTCAAATGAAACTTCTCGCTCAAATTGGATACTAGATTCGGGAGCGTCGGCACATGTCACGGGAAGGTGGAGTGAGTTTGCATCATATACTCCACACCCACCCATGCATAAAGAGACCATCCAAACAGCCGATGGGACTTATCAACCTATTAAAGGGGTTGGCACGGTGAAATGCACTCCGTCAATTACATTGTCTCCGGTCTTATATGCTCCATCATTTCCGGTTAGTTTGGTGTCTATGAGCTCCTTGGTTGATGATATTGATTGTCGAATCATCGTGGATCGATACAATTGCATAATTGAGGAGAAGTCAACTGGAAGGAGGATTGGGGTCGGTGTCAGACATAAGGGACTTTGGTACTTGGATAGACAGGAAACAGATGATGCATTATGCACTGCTCTGATGGCTGCTTCGGGAGACAATGAAGCAAAGGTGATACTCCAACATTGTCGATTGGGCCACATATCTTTTGATGCTATGTCTAAGATTTATCCCGAAGAAATGAAAAAGGTAGATAAAGACAAACTTGTGTGTGATGCATGTGAGTATGGAAAACACACAAGGACTTCATATGTGAGCCGTGGACTCCGGAGTACATCGCCCTTCGTGTTGATCCATTCGGATGTCTGGACTTCTCCCGTGGTTTCTATCAGTGGGATGAAGTATTTTGTCACCTTCATTGACTGTCATTCTCGAATGACTTGGATATATCTCATGAAACAAAAGAGTGAGGTGCTTAGTTGTTTCAAGGACTTCTATGCATATATCCAAAATCGTTTCAACACCGGCATTCAAACTATTAGGACACATAATGGGACAGAGTATGTAAACAATGAATTTGGCAATTTTCTATCGGAAAAAGGAATACTTAATCAAACTTCGTGTCCTAATACTTCGCCGCAGAATGGAGTGGCTGAAAGAAAGAATCGTCATCTATTGGAGGTAGCTCGATCACTCATGTTTACGATGAATGTGCCTAAATTCTTATGGAGTGAAGCGGTTATGACAGCTACTTATCTCATCAACCGGATGCCATCAAGAGTGCTTGGAATGAAGACTCCATATGAAATGGTCTACGGAAAAAATGAGTTCATTGTTCCGCCAAAGGTGTTTGGATGCACGTGCTTTGTTAGAGACCACAGACCTTCGGTGGGAAAATTGGATCCACGTGCTGTAAAGTGCATCTTTATCGGATACTCACCTGGACAAAAGGGCTACAAATGTTGGAGTCCTAGCGAACGGAGAACATTTGTGAGCATGGATATGTTATTTAGAGAGTCTGAGCCGTTCTATGGAGAGAAGACGGATCTCAGCTCGTTGTTTGACTTTGACTCTCCTAGCACAAGTGATGCTAGTCGAGAGGGGGAGAGTGAATCGTTGAGGACAAAGGAGGATGAACCATTGAGAATTGCGATTGGTTCAATTCCATGTCCAAGGAGTGAAGAGAGATGGAGAATGCCTAATGAGGAACAAAATCTGAGGGTATATACGAGGAAACAACCTACGGGTGAAGAGAGATGGACAAAGCCAAACGAGGAACAAAATTTGAGGGTACACACAAGGAGACAACTTACGGGTGAAGAGAGATGGAAAAAACCAAATGAGGAAGAAAATTTAAGGGTGTATACGAGAAGGCAATCACAACATCAACAACAAGCTCGAATAAATGGTGAGGTCCAATTGCAGGGGGAGCAAAATCAACAACAGCAGACTCAGGCACCAGCGGTCGATGAAGTTGACTCATATGAGAGTGAGCCACGTGTCATTGGTGATTCACTAAATTTGCCTATTGCCTTGAGAAAAGAACCACGAGCTAGAGCAGGAAAGCCTCCTGAAAGGTACGGTTTTGAGCATGATATTGCAAATTATGTGTCATATGAATCTCTATCACCCGGGTACAGAGCCTTCATTTCTTCATTACAATCTGTGGCAATCCCAAGAGATTGGAAGGAAGCAAAACAAGACCCAAAGTGGTATGAGGCCATGCTGGAGGAAATGAAAGCTCTTGAGAAGAACAAGACATGGGATCTTGTTTCTCTTCCTATGGGAAAAAGTCCAGTTACTTGCAAATGGGTGTATACTGTGAAGCAATCCCCAGAAGGGAAAATAGAACGATATAAGGCTAGGTTGGTGGCAAGGGGTTACAGCCAAACTTATGGGATTGACTATGACGAGACATTTGCACCGGTTGCAAAGATGAGTACAGTGAGAACTCTTATTTCTTGTGCTGCTAACTTTGGTTGGCCATTGCACCAGCTGGATGTCAAAAATGCATTCTTGCATGGTGATCTTCAAGAGGAAGTGTACATGGAAATTCCACCTGGCTTTGGTACATCTCAGACTCGTGGGAAGGTCCTTAGGTTGAGAAAGTCGTTATATGGGCTTAAACAATCTCCACGAGCATGGTTTGATCGATTTCGCCGTGCTATGTGTAGTATGGGATACTCACAGTGCAACGGGGACCACACTTTGTTCTATCGCCACTCTCAGCGGCACATCACGATTCTTGCAGTGTATGTGGATGACATCATTATTACTGGCGATGATGCTATTGAGATCGCACAATTGAAGCAGAAGTTGAGTAAAGAATTTGAGGTTAAGGACCTTGGCCAACTAAGGTACTTTCTAGGCATTGAGATTGCAAGGTCCCCTAAAGGGATAGTTCTCTCGCAGCGGAAGTATGTCTTGGACCTTCTTAGTGATACAGGAATGCTTGGTTGTCGAGCGGCTTCTTCCCCTATTGAGCAAAATCATCAATTATGTGCGCAATCTGGAGATCCAGTTGATAGAGAGAGCTACCAACGACTTGTAGGTCGACTCATCTATTTATGCCATACGAGACCTGACATATCCTATGCAGTGAGTGTGGTCAGTCGCTACATGCATGACCCAAGAAGTGGCCATTTAGAGGCGGCACACAAAATTTTACGCTATCTAAAAGGCAGTCCAGGAAGAGGTCTATTGTTCAAGGCCAATGGGCACTTGAATGTAGAAGGCTATTGTGACGCTGATTGGGCTAGTTGCCTTGATGACAGAAGGTCAACATCGGGATTTTGTGTCTTTGTTGGAGGTAACTTGGTATCTTGGAGGAGCAAGAAGCAGCCGGTGGTCTCCCGATCAACAGCAGAGGCAGAATATAGAGCAATGTCTGTGTGTTTGAGTGAGATGCTATGGATGAAAGGCCTCTTATCAGAATTGAAACTATTACGGAAAGGGCCATTGAACCTTTGGTGTGACAACAAGTCTGCAATCAACATAGCTAACAATCCAGTTCAGCATGACCGAACAAAGCATGTGGAAATAGATCGATTCTTCATCAAAGAGCGGCTCGACGAAGGCACCTTGAAGTTAAGCCATGTAACCTCGAGAGAACAAATAGCAGATTGCTTGACAAAGGGGTTAGGTAGTAAGGAATGTTCATTGGCATGTAACAAGATGGGAATGATAGATATCTATCACCCATCTTGAGGGGGAGTGTTGGAGTATGAGTTAGTATCCTAGCAGTCTCTAGAGTGTTCTAGGGAAGTGGAGCCTATCCTAGTATAGTACTATTGTCCTACAAGAGTCTAGATTGTTCTAGTGTATAAGTGAATATGTATGCCTATATATAGGAGGGTGGTGGAGGTCCAAGGGACAAGTCCATCCAGAAAAGTTCCCCAAAGAACAACAATTTCACATGTTATAAATAAAGTTTAGAAGAGAATTTTTCATCAAGATACGTGAAATGCAAGTGCTGTGTTAGGAGCTACTCCCTCCGTATCACAATATAAGATGTT
Source organism: Alopecurus myosuroides (assembly GCA_028641055.1). Lineage (NCBI taxonomy): Eukaryota > Viridiplantae > Streptophyta > Magnoliopsida > Poales > Poaceae > Alopecurus > Alopecurus myosuroides. The sequence continues at coordinate 11,900,156 of CM054062.1, forward strand.
TTAGCATTTTCTAGACAAAATGTATCTAGACATGTTTTAGTGTATATATTCATATGCATCTTACACTAAAACATGTCTAGATTCGTTTTGTCTAGGAAATGCTAAAACATCCTACATTTTGATACGGAGGGAGTAGTAGACTGGGCTAGCAAGGGGAGAGAGAGCATAGAGGTGGGGTGGGCTGGCAATCTGGGTCAGTATTTTAGTCTATTTTACACATTGAGCCCATATACATATTCATAATTAATCCTGAAAACAATAACAAACTTCCTGGTGATGCCGGACATGCCACACACCTCGGCAACCATACTAGATACGCCACTAGTCTCGTACTCATGATATTCCCCTGTGTCCATATCCTTCCGATTTGTCATAATGGGCAAGTGCAATTTAATTAATTCTGCCATATTCTGTTAGTTTCCTTGTACTTGCTCCAGAGTCCTCATCTACGAAACAAAGGGAATTGCATAATCATTCACACTTGGAGGGCAACCGAGTGTCCAAATTTCATTGATTCCTAATAGTGCCAATACACTATAATCTTATGCTGCCTTTTCTGTTAGCCCTTTTTTATTTTGGTGCGGTTGTGTGTGTTTTACTCAATATATGCTAGCAAGTTCTGTATGAAACAAAATAAGCATACCTTCTTAATTGGTTGCAGTACATCAGGCAGAGTTTGCAGGGAAAGCTACACCACTGCATGCTGTGTTACATCGTGAACACCAGGATGAATTTGTTACTGAGCGAACAAAGGGATTTTGGATGAAGCTGGCTGTTGTAAGCTGGATAGTAAGTCATCTGCGGATCCTGTCATATTGCTCAACTCAGTTATTTAAATCTTCTGTGTGCATGCATTTAGTCAGATTATGACATATGTAATGTAAGGAGATCATATTAGCTGTCTACCCAACAGATGTTCTATAATTCTGTGGTTAATCAGCAGTTGGATTGTTGGTTGCTATGACCATGGCCTGAGCACACTATCCTCAAAGTATGGAAAGCATTTCCAGAAAACTGCATTACTGCATTATAATTCAAGGTTCTCCTATATGATGCTTGCAATGGCTCAATCAATATCTTCACAACACTTTAATTTATACTCTTCCATGATAAACTGCTTGGTGGAATTTCCTGTTCTTCCAAATCTAACAGTAATGTACACGATTATTGCAAGAATTTGTTGTTTGAACTCTCTTCATTTCGTGTCTTATTGCAGATTGCATTCCTGAAACAGTTTCATGATTCTGTGAGCAAATCAGATTATGAAGCGCTTAGATCAGCATTTGTCTTGGTAAGATATATTTTTTATTTTAACCCTTGCATACTATTTCCGTATATTTCTCTGTACTGCCATCGAAGCTAATGGGTGTTATTATCTTTCTTTTTTCCATTGCATTCAGATACACTACCCACGCCGTCCGGACTTTAATTTCCACAAGTACATGACTCGTGCCCTTGAACATGATTTTAAGAGGGTTGTAGGTATCAGGTTGGTATCGTTATAGGGGATTTCTAACTTTTTTGTAATATATAAGTGGCCCTAAAAAAATCCTTTCATGCAGCTGGTTCCTGTGGCTTTTTGTCATCCTTTTCCTTTTGTTGAATATAAATGGTAAGTCTAGCTGAAGCTTTCACTGAACACATGTCCTTTTTTAGTCTGCTGGATTTACTGTGCAATAGTTTACAATAAACAAGCAAAGCTTACTTGATGCTCCACACCACATGCTACATTTTGATCTCTAACCAGTCGAATCTGATGAATAAGTTGAACTGAACACTTGGCTTTTTTTTTCACGGGGAACAGTTGACTGTTGAATGAAAATATATCTTGTTATTGCTTATCTTTAGGTGTCAGATATTGGTATCAGCCCTCTTGTTGATCAGGGTATTCATCTAACAGGTTTATGTCTTACTAAATTTACTGGCAAATGCAGGATGGCATACATACTTTTGGTTGGCTTTCCTGCCTCTGTTTGTAAGTATTTCTCTTTATATTAGATTTATTGATTCAAACATCCTGTTTTGCATTTTTTTTTTCATTTCCAACTCATGTTTGTAGCAAAACAGAAAATGCCTTTATTTATCTGAATCAGAACAATTCTTGATAATGGAATTAAATTGCAGCTCCTGCTTGTTGTTGGAGCAAAGCTACAGCACATTATTACCCGATTAGCTCAAGAGGCAGCAGCGTCGTTAGCAGATGAAACAAACCAAGTCCCAAAAATAAAGCCATCCAAGGAGCATTTCTGGTTTGGCAAACCTTCGATTGTCCTTCATTTGATCCATTTCATCCTATTCCAGAACGCCTTCGAGATTGGTTTTTTCTTCTGGGTCTTGGTATTTCACGCCCTCAGCTTAAGCATTTCATTTTTTTTCCCCATTAATGAGGCCCTGGACCTGAAGCTAACAAAGTTGGCATCTCCACAGGTAACATATGGGTTCAATTCGTGCATCATGGAGCAGAAGGCGTACGCCATTTCTAGACTTGTTATTGGGTGAGTAACATTCTGTATGACCTTCAAATTTGTCAAATTCATCACATCCATACATGGTCATGGTGATGAGCAGAGAAAAAGAGCTTTGTTTAGCACAGGAGTAACTCCGGTGTACTGTCACCTACTCATGTACACTGGCACTGAATATATACAGGAGAAAGCTGCCATTTGTTCTTGCGGATATTTCATGGCTTTCTCATACACAGTTTATAAGAATGGCTTGTGTGCTCTGTTTGCAGTTTGATCATCCAAGTGGTGTGCAGCTACATCACCCTGCCGTTGTACGCCATCGTCACTCACGTAAACTCTGGAACATTTCACCCACAGATTTAAGTCAGATAGACATGCCTTTTCTTCTAAGAACATTAACATGCTAAATCTTGTTTGATCAGATGGGCGGAGACATCAAGCTGGAAGCACTCGGCTCGGGCCTGCATGAGTCCGTGGCGAGCTGGGCCACGGGCGCCCGGAAGAAGGGTCGCTCGGACCTGAGCCTCCCTAACTCGCTCACCGGGAAGAAGAAGACCGCTGTAGCCAATCCCCTTGGCGCCGGAGGTAGCGGCGGCGGCAGTGAGATTGCTGTGACGCGGGCGCCCAACCAGCGCTTCGGTAGCTCCCGCAACATGCTGGCGCCGGCGGCAGTTTCCGACCATGGCGAGATCGTGTCCATCGTGGATATCGACGACGTCGACACCTGGAGGTGACCTGCAGAGGCACCAGACGTAGCACGCCGCGCCGGCAAGCCCTGCCACGGCAGGGGATACTGCTGTCCGCCGGGGCTCTGTACATCTGGGCCGGCAGGACGTACCACCTGGTAGCTGTCATCTGATGCACGCAGACGCAGTGTTGTAACGTCACGGCTTCTCTGTAAACGGTACCGGGCTGCTTCCGGCGGCCGACGGGGTGCGTCTGCGGCCGGCGGCGGGCAGGCGTACGTCTCGGATCAAGATGGCTGGCATCTGACTATTTGAGATGCTACAAGGTTGTTTCTGCGGGGATATTTGACGATAACCCCATCCTGGCTCATAGACCGTGGGATTTAAGTGACCCGGGGTTATCATTAAATCTTCCGGCTCGTCTTTCCGTAGGTAGGTAGGCCTGAACAGGACGATGCTCTTACAGCAAACCCAACGCCTCAAAATCGGACAGTTTCATCCGTTTTGATCCACGGATCGGGATTTGGTCGAAATACCTATCCCAACGCCCTCCCCAAAACGGACCGGGGTCCATGTTTGGTCGAGTCCGCGGCCGGAGCCTGTCCTACCTAGCCCACTTGGAAGTCTCTCGACGCCACCTCGCCTCTCTTTGACCGGTCCTATTAAATGGGACCGCGTCGTTTTCGTCCCCATTGCACTCTATTCTCGCTTGAAACTCAAACCCAAGACATGGCGAGCGACGAGAATCGTCGTTTTGGTGGCTGAGCAACGGCGAAGGTCCACGTTTTCGTGGACACGACGTCGCTGTTCAGGCGGGAGTGCACCCCGCTGCCGCGGCCGGTGGTGAGGGTCCCAGTGGGTGGTGCTTGAGCGCGCGCCTTAGCCTCTAGCCGCCGTCGTTACCCCAGCTGTACGACATCGAGGACCAGTCCTTCAACTCCGACAACTCCCTCGGAGAGTACCTGGATGGCCTCGACGAGGAGAAGGAGGAGGCGTTGCCCGACGACGCTCCACAGGAGGACGCACCGCCCGTCGCACTGGAGCAGTCGCAGGAGGCGGACTAGGAGGCCCTCTGACGTGCCCTCCACGCATCGGAGCTCGAGGAGCACCAGATGTGGCCGGATCAGGAGGTTGCACTCCAGGCCTCCGTCGCCGAGTCTCCTGTCCCATGGATTCCGTGGGAGAATCGCGTGGCAGGACAGGCCTGGGCGCTTGAGCCGGGTGGCAGGAGACCGAATACGTCGTCCTTGAGTAGGCGGCGACGGGCCACGGCCTCGGCGACTACGGCGTCGGTGTGGCATAGGGCGATTTTTTGTTTATATATATTTATTTCATGTTTGTGTATGTAAGGGCATCTCCAGTCATTTGCCCCCCCAGGTTTCAGATCGGTGCTTTTTAGCGAAAGCGCCGCCCCGCACCAAAACCTGGGGGGGGCCGATTTCACCAGCCGTTCGGCGGCCCATAAAAGAGAACGGCGATATTGTTTGAAACTTCATCTTCCCGCCCCAAAATATAGAGCCCTAGTTCGGCGATCACGGCAGCCATGGTTTTGGGCAATAATATTACAAAAAACGCCACAGGTGGGCGATCAAATAGAGTCTAGATCGAATCACACAGACGGGCGCACGCGGCGTGGGCAAACGTAGGCGATCAGGCAGACGCGTCGGCCGGCGTCGGAGCAGGCGGCGAGCTCGGCGCAGCATCCTCCAGGTCGATGACGGCGTCCGAGCAGGCGACGGGCTCGGCATCCTTGTCGACGACGGGCGCGTCATTCTCCGGGTCGACGACGGGCTCGACATCCTTGTCGACGACGGTCACGGCATCCTCCAGGTCGACGTGCGTGCTCGTCGGCGCGGTGCTGATGTCGGTCAGGATGAGGTTGCACTGCGCCAGGAACCAAGCTCTCACACTACCCGAAACATAAAGATCCGTGACGGCCAAATTAATTCCTGATGGCCCCGATGCTTCCTTCAGGAAAGAAGACGTTCTCCTGACGTGGACATTTTACCGTCGGCCCGCACTGAAAAATTCGTGACACCAGACCAAATAACCTTCAGGAATTACCGCAGCCGTCACGATTATTTGTTCCTGCCGTCAGGAGCCTTACCAGGCCGTCAGGATTCCATTTTACGCTAACGCGCGGTCTGAAGGGTTCGTTGCATAGAAAACAAAAAAAATTCCTACGCGAGAGACACCCGAAAGGCCAAGATCTAATCTAGGAGACGAAGTGCAACGGGCAACGAGAGGGTTAAAGAGAACACATACCCTCGAAGACTCAAAGTGGTACGAGATCAAATCTCGTTGTTGGCGTAGTCGTACTCACACCGATCCCGATAGAGAGAAGATGGGCACCGCAATCCGGCGGTGCATCCGTGATCGGTCACACGTACGGTTGATGACGACCTCCGTTCCCTCGTTCCAGCGGGGCGCGGAAGTAGAGGATCCCTCGGAACTCCAGCAGCACGACGGCGTGGTGTGGTGGAAAAAAAAACATTGCTCAGGGCTTCGCCAAGCGCACGAACAAGTGGTGGAGCAGCGGCAGGAGGGAGGAAGAGATGACACAAGTGTGTGTGTGGGGGGAGAGGGAGCTCTCACCCCTCCTTTTATAGGAGGGGATGGCAGCCACGAATTTTTGGCTGCCTCCACGTCTCCCTCATCATGTGAGTGGAGTCTCCACTCAACCCACTCATTCTTCCATGAATTCCCACTCAAAATCCCAAGGGTTTTCTTTAATAAATAAATAAAACAATTTTATTTCTTTATTTTAATATTTGTTAATTCCATTAACAAACATTAACATATAACCCCTTGAGTTAGTTGTTAAATCTATTAACAACCATTTGATAAGAATCCCCTTGAACTATTTCAAAATTACTCGAAACAATTTCGGTGACTATTTCAATATTCCCCGAAACAATTTCGATGCTGTCCAAACTTTTCTCCGATATTCCGTATCCTCTCAAATGCGTCATCGAACCTTAAGTGTGTCACCCTACGGTTCGCGAATAAGATAGACATGATCGAGACTCCTCTCCGATCAATAATCAACAGCGGGATCTGGAGATCCGTGATGACTCCTATATATTCAACGATGACTCTCGTGATCGTGTGAACCAACAACGCCGTGAACTATTCCCTTTGTCTCGCGATATTTTACTTGTCCGAGATTCGATCATTGGTATCAACCATACCTTGTTCAATCTCGTTACCGACAAGTACTCTTTTCTCGTTCCCGTGATATAACATCCTTTGTGATCATATCACGTGCTTGCAAGCGGTTTCGATGTGATATCACCGAGAGGGCCCAGAGTATATCTCTCCGTCATTTGGATGGACAAATCCCACTCTTGATCCATGATCCTCAACTAATACTTTCCGAATACTCAACGACACCTTTATAGTCACCCTGTTACGGTGTGACGTTTGATGCCATCAAAGCACTCTTCCGGTATCAGTGATTGACATGATCTCATGGTATAAGGAATAAGTTACTTCGTGTGTTTGATATAACAATGTAAACTAAATGACTTGATCGCATTGCTATATTCTCTTTGGGTATATGTTCATCACATCATTCTTCTAATGACATGACCCTGTTATTAATAACATCCAATGTTCATGATCAGGAAACCTTGATCATCTATTAATCAACGAGCTAGTTAAAAGAGAGGCTTTACTAGGAACCATTGTTTGTTTATTAAGCACACATGTATCAACGTTTCCGGTTAATACAATTCTAGCATGAGAAATAAACATTCATCATAAACAAGGAATAAGATAATAACCATTTTATTATTGCCTCTCGGGCATATTCCCTTCAGTCTCCCACTTGCACTAGAGTCAATAATCTAGTCTGTAAGCACTTAACACATATGGTGTTCCAGTGTTATTACCATGCTTCGCATGTGGTAAACATTATCAAAAAGATCTGAATTGTTCAGGTCCTATTGTATTTGCATGTTCTCTGCGTCTACACGCATCACTCATTCTCTAATGAGATGGCTTTATATATATATGGTCAATTTGTGAAAACTTAATTCCTCAGCTTAAACTGATGTCACTAACATTGTGAAAATGTAGCTTCATAGTGTTAGCATTCTTGGAAATTCACCAAGTTCCGGTGGTACCTTAATTCCTCAGCTTAAACTGATGTTACTAACATTGTGAAAATGTAGCTTCATAGTTTCAGCATTCTTGGAAATTCACCAAGTTCAATAAAGAACTACTTGACACAAAATACGCTTATAATCAGTTGTCAACACAACGATATACTTTAGCCTTTGTTGTAGTATCTGTCACAATATTTCAATTTTGAAACTCTTTCAAATCCAGCATGGAAATTTCTTCCATCCTATTGTGCTACCCTTCATCACACATTTTAATTGAGATAAAACTTCTTGAATAAATGACAAGACTATTAGTGTAACATATTACAACTAATATTTTGTCATTACTACATAGGAAAACATATCCTTAGCATTTCTAAAATGACATAAGGATCTCTCCCACTGTTGTCTAATCATCATATGAATTATCCTGCTATAACATATTATAGCATAGGACTCATCTGGTTGTGTACATAGCATGGAAACATGACTTAGAAATCTTAATTTCAATGATGCTCATCATGTGTCAAAACACATGAATCTTGCTCAATTATTTTCCATGTGACAAGAACTCCTTCTTATCATTTTTATATTGACTTACTTCAATATTTCATCTATGTAGTTTGGCTTCAATCATATCAGGCGCTTCAATCCATCTCTTATAGATATCGAAGCCCAATATCTTCTAAGCCTTTCATCAATATGAAATCGAAAATCTTAACCGTGTTAATTTAAAATACATATTTTCCAATCAACCATATGTCATCTACATAAAGTATTGGAAATATGTCATAGCGCTCCCACTTAATTTCTTGTAACTTTACAAGCATCTTTATCGTTCATGATGGAATCAAACTCTTTTGATAACTTCATTAAGGTAAAGATTTCAACTTCGTTATGCTCACTTCAACCATTGAAGTGTGCATACCTTTCTAGAAACCTTTTGAATTTTACAAAAACTCTCAGACTGTGTCAAGTACACATCCTTGATCAAACTTCCTCGAGAGGAGAGTTGGTTTTGTTATTCAACTTCCATATCATAATATGTAACCTTTTGCTAGAACTATCCGCAAAGACTAAAGCATCACTACGGAAGATCAAAATCTTGTAGTAGTTAACTCTTTGAACTTCGTCGAAAACAACTTTTCGATAAGTACAATTTTAATAAGATGTAAAATCCATGTCTTTGTCGCTATATAGACCCTTTTGCTATCGCTAGGCATCATGCCTATCGAAAGGACTACCAAGTCACATACTTGATATTCATACAAGGATACTATGGCGGATATAATGACTCATAGTCAATTTTACGAAGCCAGGGCCCATCATTTGCTTCCTTTATAAGGTCCAGGTCCTTTTGTTGTCAAAACAACACTTTACACTTTAAACCACAAGTTGTTCTAAGTACAAAGTTTTTGGACTTTTCTGGTACAGTTCGCAAACTCATTTGAAGTATCTACAACATTTGTAGTGTCTTCTACTTAGTCAAAATAGTAAACCCCGGAACAACTTCCAGTGCTGCGCTACTCTTGACATGATAACGAAGATTCTCTAATCTCGTTGAGTTTGTACTGTGCTCCCACTCACTTGTTTCGCAAGAACTACTTTCTCGAGAAATCAACCCTTTCTGACAAACAACATTTGTGTTTTGGTTCGGTGATAGGAGAAGTACCCAATGTTTTATTTGGGATAACCTTATAAACATACATTTATCCTATTTTGGTTGTAAACATTTTACACATGCTATGCATACCAAAACTTAAGAAAGTGACAATTCGGGTCACTACCCAAACCATATCTTATATGTTGTCAATTTCAACGGATCATGATGGTGCTCTTTTCAGTGGAAAAACGGTTGTCACTAATGTATAAACTACAAAATTATAATGGCATTTTTTTATATTAATCTTACCATGTCAAACAAGGTTTGATTTTGTCTCTTGAATACTCCAATCTAATGTGGGGTATTCGTGAAGCATAAGTTGTAGAACAATTCTGCAACTTCTCAGATGTTTTGCTAAACTTGTAACTCAAAATTTATTCTTTATGATCGAATCATAAATACTTGATTATCTTGTTACAATGATTTTTACTTCATATTAACAACCTTTTGAACCAATTCAAAATGTCAAACTCCGTTCCCTTTAAATAGATATACTCACATATCTACTCAAAACATCGACAAAATTTTATGAAGGAAAAAATTAATCCACCATACATGACTATACATAATGGACTATATACATCAATATGTATAATCTCCACTAAATTAGTCCTCCATTCTACTTTGGCCTATGAACGGAATTCTAGTCATCTTTTGGAAGAGGTCTCACAGGCGTCAATTTATTCAAAACAAAATGACTCTGGAAGTTCATCAATATGGAGTTCCTTCATGTTTTCCTTTCCGATATGAACTAAAATGGTGGTGTCACAATTTAAGTGAAACTCTTCCACGTCTTGCAACGTTTAGCTTTTAGTTTTATAGATGTTTACTTTACCAACACGATTTATACTAACATATCCATCAATTATGGAATATGGTTATAGTTTGAACAATCTCATTTGTTCTCACAAAAGACTAGAACAAAATAACAACTTATTAAGTTCTTAAAATAAATCTTGAATGTTTGGTTCGATACTACAATGAACACAATAACACTTTATTTATGTTCTTGTCATAATCGATTCCACATCTATTACTAGTTCCTTTTAGGCCCTTGTATTTCTTGCATTGTGTTGCTTTGTATGACAACTCATACCAACCAATGTGGTATCAAAATACCCAAAAATATTTTGTTAACTAGTAATACATCTATAACTTGTATATCAAGCATATACTCCCGAGCTGGACTTTCCAGTTATCTTCTTTTTCTGCCATATATCTTTTTGTAATTCTATTTTCAATATTCCCTTTCCTTTATAGAAGAATCATTCAACATCAAACAATGCTAGTCGTACTAGCTCATTTTCTTTGGCGTGTTAGTCATATACTATCACCCATTGAGTCATACTTTGAGTTTGATTTGTTCTACTAATATCACCATATTATAGCATTCTTCTATATTCCACTCTTAGCAATTTCCAAGTAAGGTAAACTACTTTACCCATACTTCTAATCCATCCCATCATAACAATTTTATGATTAACCTACTATAGCTCGAAGGAAGGAATTTAGAGGATAATTTTTAGCGCCCAACTTCTTGGAATATACAAACTCCTAGCGTCTTCAATCATTGCATATATTCAGATAATATAAGCAAACATTGTCATGCTAAATTTGCATATATTCAGATAATATAAGCAAATATTGTCACGCTAAATTATACTCAGTCATGTTGCCAAAAAATAAGTTTCTAGATATCATTATATCTTTCACTTGATTGTTTCTGAAAACAACTCTTTTCAGTTCCTAAATCACCTTGATCAACAAAACATTCTTTTGAAGATAAAGTAATAAGGAAGCAACCATGACTCTGGATTCTAAGTAGGAATTATTTGCTCTCTATATTAATCAATCATTAACCATATGGAGCTAGGTAGGAAATACCAAAAATCTACAATAGGACTCAATTTTAAATTTCACTAATACGGTACCAATCTTAAAAGGTATTTACCAGATCATAACAGTTATATCTCAATTAACAATCTAAGTGTAAGGTAGTTATGTGGATGCCAATGACTACTACAAGTTGTGCAAATTCACTTTGATTTGTTGTTCATGATAAATAAGTTCAAGTTAATTCAAAATTAAACCATGAACTCCCACTCAAAAACAACATCCCTCTTAGTCGTCTTTAGTGATTGCACGAACCAAATTCACTACAACAAAACCGATCATCACGTGAGATGATGTAGCTTCAAAGGCGAACATCGACATGTTCATCGTATCATCCATATGACTCATGCTTTACCTTTCGGTTACGTGTTCCGAGGCCATGTCTGTACATGCTAGGCTCGCCAAGTAGAACCGTAGTATTGCGTGTGTTTCAAGGCCATGTCTGTACATGCTAGGCTTGAAAACACCCGTTGTATGCGAACGTTGAGTCTATCACACCCGATCATCACGTGGTGTCTCGAAACGACGAACTTTCTTAACGGTGCATACTTAAGGAAGAACACATTATTATCTTGATATTAAGTGAGAGGGATCATCTTATAATGCTACCGTCGCTATCTAAGCAAAACAAGATTCAAAAAAGAATTAACATCACAAACATCACATGTAAGGATAACGTGATATGATATGGTCCTCCTTGCACTTGACCTCCATCATGTGCATCATGGTATGATCTCCATCATTCCACCGGCGTGGTACCAAGTACCATGGCACCCAATATTGATTGTCCATCAAGAAGAAGACAATCATATGGATACCTTACGGTATATCAATAATTTACAAAATAGATCATCTCATAATCAAATTTGTAATATTGACCATATCACATCACATGCCCAGCAAAAACTAGTTAGACGCTTCTAATTTATTTTTGCATATTTTACGTGGCTTAGGGCTTTCGATGATAGAACCGTTCATACCTACGAACATCAACCACAACGTTGATAAACACATTTTTAGCTACCCTTCGTAGATTAGATCTTAACTATAGTAGGAGAAACGGACACCCCCTCAGTCACAAGTGAGACAATTCTCGCGTACATGGTACACGTAAACTTAGTCCGGGGCAGCTTCATCCTACTATTCCACTAAGATCATAAAATACTCAAGGAGGCAATAACATGATCATCAACGCCCACATACACCTATGTGTTCTACCCGTACAAAACATCTACGCATAGAACCTGGCTCTGATACCACTGAAGGGTTCGTTGCATAGAAAACAAAAAAAATTCCTACGCGAGAGACACCCGAAAGGCCAAGATCTAATCTAGGAGACGAAGTGCAACGGGCAACGAGAGGGTTAAAGAGAACACATACCCTCGAAGACTCAAAGTGGTACGAGATCAAATCTCGTTGTTGGCGTAGTCGTACTCACACCGATCCCGATAGCGAGAAGATGGGCACCGCAATCCGGCGGTGCATCCGTGATCGGTCACACGTACGGTTGATGACGACCTCCGTTCCCTCGTTCCAGCGGGGCGCGGAAGTAGAGGATCCCTCGGAACTCCAGCAGCACGACGGCATGGTGTGGTGGAAAAAAAAACATTGCTCAGGGCTTCGCCAAGCGCACGAACAAGTGGTGGAGCAGCGGCAGGAGGGAGGAAGAGATGACACAAGTGTGTGTGTGGGGGGAGAGGGAGCTCTCACCCCTCCTTTTATAGGAGGGGATGGCAGCCACGAATTTTTGGCTGCCTCCACGTCTCCCTCATCATGTGAGTGGAGTCTCCACTCAACCCACTCATTCTTCCATGAATTCCCACTCAAAATCCCAAGGGTTTTCTTTAATAAATAAATAAAACAATTTTATTTCTTTATTTTAATATTTGTTAATTCCATTAACAAACATTAACATATAACCCCTTGAGTTAGTTGTTAAATCTATTAACAACCATTTGATAAGAATCCCCTTGAACTATTTCAAAATTACTCGAAACAATTTCGGTGACTATTTCAATATTCCCCGAAACAATTTCGATGCTGTCCAAACTTTTCTCCGATATTCCGTATCCTCTCAAATGCGTCATCGAACCTTAAGTGTGTCACCCTACGGTTCGCGAATAAGATAGACATGATCGAGACTCCTCTCCGATCAATAATCAACAGCGGGATCTGGAGATCCGTGATGACTCCTATATATTCAACGATGACTCTCGTGATCGTGTGAACCAACAACGCCGTGAACTATTCCCTTTGTCTCGCGATATTTTACTTGTCCGAGATTCGATCATTGGTATCAACCATACCTTGTTCAATCTCGTTACCGACAAGTACTCTTTTCTCGTTCCCGTGATATAACATCCTTTGTGATCATATCACGTGCTTGCAAGCGGTTTCGATGTGATATCACCGAGAGGGCCCAGAGTATATCTCTCCGTCATTTGGATGGACAAATCCCACTCTTGATCCATGATCCTCAACTAATACTTTCCGAATACTCAACGACACCTTTATAGTCACCCTGTTACGGTGTGACGTTTGATGCCATCAAAGCACTCTTCCGGTATCAGTGATTGACATGATCTCATGGTATAAGGAATAAGTTACTTCGTGTGTTTGATATAACAATGTAAACTAAATGACTTGATCGCATTGCTATATTCTCTTTGGGTATATGTTCATCACATCATTCTTCTAATGACATGACCCCATTATTAATAACATCCAATGTTCATGATCAGGAAACCTTGATCATCTATTAATCAACGAGCTAGTTAAAAGAGAGGCTTTACTAGGAACCATTGTTTGTTTATTAAGCACACATGTATCAACGTTTCCGGTTAATACAATTCTAGCATGAGAAATAAACATTCATCATAAACAAGGAATAAGATAATAACCATTTTATTATTGCCTCTCGGGCATATTCCCTTCACGGTCCGTCTGCGCGCGGAAAGAATTGGTGTTCGCGCGAAAAATGGGCCTTTCGCGTCGTGGAACGGCCCAACGTCAGGAAAGATCGCGGTTAACCGCCACGCGTCTTCGTGGGCGTCTCCTTCCCCGACTCTATCTCGATCTATTTTCAACTAAAAAAAGCTATGTCGATCTATTCTATGAAGAGCTCGCCGCCTCCGCAGAGCCAATGACCGCCGCCTCCGCCGCCGTCGCCGCCTCCGCCGCCCTCCCGTATTGCTGCCTCCTCTCGTCCAGTTAGACGGTGCGCCGTTGCAGTCTCCTTTTCTCATCTCCCCCCGCCGCCGCGTCTCCGGCTCGACACCCTCGCCGGCGGATCTCGTGCGTGCCTCTTTCTCTCCGGTTTCCCCTAGCTCAATCTCCAGGTGAATCTTCTTCTCTATGCTCTCTTATGCTCACAATCTCTGATCTTTTCTCTGATTTATGCTTTATATTTTCTGAACCGAGCAGCCGCGCACGAACCTCTGGTTACACATCATCAGAACCCTCATCTTGAACCAAGCAACTGCGGCTCCTCCGTCACCAGGTACCCTCTCCTCTTCTTTCGTACTGTCTCTCAATCTGTCCTCCCTTTCTCATTTGTTTCCCATCTTGCAGAAATCAATCTGCTCCCATCGCCGCTGCAAAGTGCAAACTACACGGCCGACCGGACTGCTTCCTATTCGGACTAAAGTGTACTTCTTCACTGGTATGTGCCCACGAAACTGTCCTGCGTTTGTATTTTCAGTTCAACATGCTGTAATGTGTTATTGGGTGGAAACGTATGTGCTAGATGGGTCCGTGCGTTGGATTAGAAGTTTATAACGTGATGACTTCAGGTTGTCCAGCTACATTCATTAGGCTATTTTAATAAATTATCTAGAGTGCAGTAATTGGTTGTTTGCTAAGCAGTCCAGGCTAATCGCAAGATGCTTGGTTGGTTTGATATGTACCGTAGCAGTACTGATGAAGCAACTTGTTTGTTTCTAAGTTTTAATTCCTACATTTGACTGCTCGTATCTTTAGTTTTATCAGTGCACTAAGCTGTGTTTTCTTTGCGTGGCTGACGGTTGTGTCGCCTGCTTACATCTAATGAATTTTGGGTATGTGCGGATATTGAACTTTCACAAATAAAGATCCACTTAATTTCTTGTCTCAGCTCTTATATTCTTGTACATAAATGCTTTGTATAGTACGGTTCAGCCTGGAGCATTACTCATCCATGGTAATCACAATAGTACTAGAAAAAAAAAATCCTATTTCTCTGTTTCCCCTCCACGGCCTCGTGTCTGATTTCTTGGAGCTTGATCCAGTTCACATGTTAATTGCGAGACACCCATTCCAATTTGAGGGTGCAAGTGCAACCTATGTATTTACTTAGTTTCTGTCCTTCTGTTATGATTAATCAGTTTCTTTTAGTTCAGTTGAAAGCACTCCCTTACAAATCAAGTTTCATGCTGAGTTTAGATAAATATGGAGTGTTCATTAGTTTCCGATAAATAAAACCTGTACATTTGCTTTCCACTATGAATTCTTCAGGTTTAGCACTAACTGTCATCCACCGAAATAACATTAGATTTTTATCGTCCCCTGTTATCTATCTCTATCTCTGTGTGTACAGTAAGTTTTTTTCACAAGTTTCTTGCTGTTTGGTGTAGGCTATAGTAAGATATATCCAAGTGTGTTGTCCTAACATGTCTGGCAACGATGAAACTTCGGTATGTATATGATACGACATTCCCTTTCTTTGTATATGATACGACATTCCCTTCGGTAAGTTTTTTTCACAAGTTTCCTGGAACTATGTGGGGAAATATAAACAGTAAAACTTGAAATTCATGCTGGTTCATTTGGTCTTGATTTAATACATGAAGCTTGATAGAAAAGGCCTAGTCCTTCAATTAATCTAGCTTGGAGACAAAAAGTGCAATGTCACATTCCCACATGTACGCACTATCTTTTTTAATTTCTGGAAATTTTTAAAGTTGACAAACAGATTTGTATGATGCTCTACTTGCCACTTCAATAGTACAGTATGTTCACAAACAGATTGGTACCATTATCTTCTTCGTTTGGAAGGTTACAAATAGATTTGTACGCATTATCTTCTTTGGAAATTCTGAAAGTTGACAAACATATTTGTATAGCGATGTACTTGCCACTTCAAATATTTGTATTTCTTTCTTATTTCAATACTAAAGGATATTGTAAAATGAAAATGTGCCAGATAACCGAACAAAAAAACACCGCAAGGATATGAGCTAGTACAACAGCTAGGAAAACACACTGTCTAGTTGTTTGCACTACCCTTTTTGATGCATTATTCTGAGACTCGTGTCTATTTTATTATAGGTTAACCAATCTTCCCCGCCTACTGAAAACGGTCGGACTCCGTTGACGGCATCATCCCATGCTGGAGACCAAAGTTACACTCACCCATCAGGCCAACAGGATGCTGATCGTGGAGCACGGGAGGATTCACCCATCATTGATGAACCATAAGCATTATTACTTCTTATACATGTAGGTACCAGTAGCAGCTAGTGAACTTTTAGTATTGGCCGATTGCAGCTAGTGAACTTTTAGTATTGGCAGATTGGCGTATTTGATATTCTTCAGTAGTAGACTTTTGGCTGTTACGAATACTCGTGTTTTCATATGAAAATGGATCATTGTGTGTTCTTTTGTGAAATGAAAACTTAAATGGAATGTGCTTTTCGTAAATATGTGTGAATCTGTATATTGATGTAGAAAAAAATATTATATGCCTGTCATTTTTATATATATTTTGAAGAAAAATGTGCAGCTGACATCAGCACACATTCCTGACGGTAACCATGCAGTCCTGACGGTCGCAATGCCATCCACAGGAGAGACAATCCTGACAGAAAAGGCACGTCGGGAAAGAGGTTTCTGACGGTTGACTTCTCCCGTCAGGCTGGTTGGTGTATTCCCGACGGCCCGGAATCCTGACGGAACTTCCTGACGGGCGAGCCGTCAGCTACATCCAATCTCCTGGGACACGTAATCCGTCACGAAATGCCGACAGGAAAGACATTCACGACGGTGGGCCGTCAGAAATCATGTTCGTTCCTGACGGCTGTTTCCTGACGGTGTTTGTCAGGAACGCGTATTCCTGACGGATTTTCTAGTATTCCTGACGGTACACGGCCGTCAGGAATGTCTCTGTTTTGGGTAGTGTCACCTCGGGGGTCATCGCGGCCGATTCGCCGCCCGTGAGGAAGGCGAGGTTGTTGTTCCTCTTCTTCGCCGCTGTGCCAGTCCTGAGGAGGTCGATCTTGACCTGCGAGTTTGCCATGAGCGCCGCCCATCGCTGTTTGGCGACCTCCTCCCTATTGCCGGCCTGGGCCTGGGCGTCGGCGATGCAGGTCTCGATCGACGCCTGGAGCTTTGCCGCTGCCGGCGCGCCGTCCCTTGCCAACTTGGCTTTCTTGTGGCCCATCGACGGACGCCCTTCGGACGCACCTGCAACCACCGCGCCGGGGACGTACTCCTTGCCCTTGCTGATCGACCGCCGCACCTCCGCCCACTTCTCGCACTTCTCGATGACGACGAAGACGTGGAGGAATTTGAAGTCGGAGCCCTCGTCGTTCTTGTACGCCTCGAGCATCCGGACGATCTCCATCTCGCGGTTGGCGCCGCTCTGTGGCCTCATCGAGATCTCCTCCTGGATGCCGTGCCACTTGTTGCAGGACGCCTGGATGTTCGCCCAATGGTTCGCCATGGCCTTCTGGCCGCGATCGGTGATGCAACATGCGTAGTAGGTGTCGATCATGTGGCGCTCGTCGTAGGCGGTCTTCACCCGCTTCCAGTATTTGTCGACGTGCTGGTTCGCGCCAACGATCGGGTCCATGCTGATCGTTTTCGAGGCCTCGGCGAGGAGGACGTCCTCCCTGTTCAACCACTTGATGCGAGGCTCGACGGGGGGCGCGGGTACCTTGGGTTCCTTGAGGGGACGGCCAGGACCACGGCGCTTTCGGCCTTCGCCGGCTGGATGTGTCCCCTCTGGCGGCATCGGCGTCTCGTCCACCTCGTCGTCATCGTCGTCCTGCACCTCTGTCGCCTGCGTGCCCGCAGAGCACCCTTCGCCACCTCCCTGCGTGAAGAACTCCCCGCTCTGCTCGAGGAAGCCAGGGCTCGCCGCCGCCGCGATCGTGCCGGCCACGATGATCTCCTCCATGTTGCTGCTGTCCTGGGGCTGAAGTCCGGTCATGATCGCACGGCGGTGGGACGGGGAAACTGCGTAGCCCGGCGACGCGCCATACATCATCGGCGGGTGGTAGGGGAAGGTGAGGTTGGGGTTGAAACCTCCCAGAGGGTCGCCTTCGACGAACCACGCAGGCGTCGGGTGCGGCGACAGGCGTGACGACGGCGACTGCTTCCATCCGGCGAAGACGGGGCCGAACGGGCTCTTCCGCTTGACGAGCGGCGCTGTGGCTGCGACCGGAGTAGGCGGCTCGTCCGGCGCGACCTCGTCCTCCAACTCCTCTTCCTCGGCGGCGGCCTGCTCCTCCGCATGCAGCTGCGCCATCAGCTGCCTCTGTCGCTGCGCCGCCTCCCTCCCCCGGCGTTTGATGTTGGCCATATCCAGGCGCGCTCTCTCCGCGATCCACTCCTTGTTGGTCATGCCGGGCGGCTTCTCCTTCGGCGCTCTCGGCTTGCGTGGCTTCTTGCCAAGATCGGCGGTGGCGGGAATGGATACGGCGGTGGCGGCGGCGCGGGGTCCTGTAAATTGGGCGGGAGCCATGGCGTCTAGATCTCGCGGACGTGGGGAAATGACGGGAATGGAGTGGGGGGGAGACATACATGAGGGGGGAAAGTGGAGGGAAACGCCGAAAAAAGGGAGGGAAATCGCCTTCCGTCGCCGACAGCTGTGGCCCACGCGCGCATTTCGCCTCCCCAAGACGAACCCAGCGCGCTGGGTTCGGCGGCGCGGAACGGCGCTAAAAACGGCGAAAAGCGGCGCTAAACCGGATTCTGGAGGGGCGACTGGTGAGAAACGACGCTAAAAACGGCGAAAAACGCCGCTTGGGGGCTCTGGGGGGGGGGACGGCTGGAGATGCCCTAACAACCTTCGGGTCATATGATCGAAAGTACATGGACATGATTTTTCTTGGGATCTAGGGGCCGTTGGAACGAGGGCAAACCAAATCTATTGTCAGTTGCCCGCGCGGACCGTCCGAAATGAAACAAAATCGGGACAAATGTTAGGATTTGTGCTTATCATGTAAACCGAACCTAACCATATGAGTTGGTTCGTTAGTCATCTCCCCGAAATCTCTCTGTATCCTGTTGGTCTTCGAGACCCTATATTAACACGAAACCGATGCGATGACAAGCATCGTTCCCTGCCTATCGATTAATATGGTATCAGAGCCGAACACCCCTTCCGCGACATCAAGCTGAAGAAAAACCAATCTACCCAATACCCAATAACCCTAGCCAAAACCAATCTACCAAACCAATCTACCAAGCACCCCAATACCCGAACACCACCATGATCACCACCATGGCCTCGTCGTCAACCTCGAGTGCCCCACAATCCCTCGGAACACCTCCCGCTGAGAAGCTCAAGCGGACAAACTACCTGCTCTGGAAGGCCCAAGTCATGCCAACCCTTCGTGGCGCACGGGCGCTTAGCCTGTTGGAGGGGAAGGAACCTGTGCCGCCGGAGTTCCTTACGGAGAAGAAAGATGACAAGGACGTCACCGTCCCCAACCCGGCCTACGACGTCTGGCTTCTCCGAGATCAGCAGGTCCTGAGCTACCTGCTCAATTCCCTCTCGGTGGAGATCTTGGCGCAGACCGTCGGGCTAGATCACGCGTCGCAAGTATGGGAGTTGATCACCTCGATCTTCTCCTCGCGCTCCAAGGCCAACGTCGCCCATCTTCGCGGAGAACTCGCGAACACGAAGAAGGAGAACCTCACCGCCGATCAGTACATCGGCAAGATGAGAGGCTTTGCAACTGAGCTCGTTGCAGCGGGCCGCACCATCGATGAAGACGAACTGGTGGAATTCATCCTCAACGGCCTCGACGACGAATACACGTCTCTCGTCTCCTCGGTCAACGTGATGACTAGCTGCTCTGTGAGCGAGCTCCATGCCATGATCGCAGCATACGACATGAGGCAGTCGCGCCTATCCGGGGGCGGACAGAAGGGATTCAGTACGTCGGCCAACGTGGCGCGCCGTGATCACCGCGACGCCTACCACAACGACGGCTACAGAAGCAATGGCTATGGCCGTGATGGCCGTGGCTACAACCGAGGTGACATGGATGGCGGCTTCCGTGATCGCTTCCAGGACCGCGGTGACTCGGGTGGACGCCGTGGCTACGATCAAGGTGGTGGTCACCGCGGCGGACGAGGCCGTGGACCCGGAGGGCGAGCACCGTCACGCTATCAAGACATCGATTGCCAGATCTATAAGAAGCACGGCCACCCTGCCAACGAGTGTTGGTGGCGCTACGAGGAAAGCCGCGACAACGGTGGTGCCAACCGCGGCCGAGACCGTGGTGATCGCGGCGATGACCGTGGTGACCGCGGCGGTGAGCGTGGTGATCGCGGTGACCACGGCAAGGGCGCAAACGCGGCTTATGGTGTGGATACCAATTGGTACCCGGACACCGGAGCAACCGACCACATCACCTCCAACCTTGAGAGGCTCATGACACGTGACAAGTACCGCGGCAACGACAAAATCCACACCGCAAATGGTGAAGGTATGCACATTAGCCACATTGGTGATTCATTAATTCAAACCCCCATTAATAATCTTCATCTCAACAATATCCTTCACGTGCCTAGTGCTACAAAAAATCTTGTTTCTGTTCATAGGCTTGCTTTAGACAATAATGTGTTTCTTGAATTTCATCCTTGGTATTTTTTGATTAAGGATCGGGACACGAAGAGCATTCTTCTTAAGGGAAAGTGTGAGGGTGGTCTCTACCCTATCGTTTCATCATCACCATCCAAGAACAAGCAAGCCTACACCATCACCAAGCCCACCTCTTCAAGGTGGCATAGTCGCCTAGGCCATCCAAATAAAGTTGTAGTTCAACATATCCTCAATAAGTTTTGTCTTCCTTACTCCAAGGATTCTAGTCTTGGAACCATTTGTGATTCATGTCAAAGAGCAAAAAGTCATCAATTACCATATCCTGTTTCCACAAGTATTTCTCTTTTTCCCTTGCAACAAATCTTTTCTGATGTTTGGGGTCCTGCAAATACTTCTGTAGGAAGACATAATTACTATGTTAGCTTCATTGATGATTTTAGCAAATTCACATGGATATATTTGCTGAAAAAGAAATCTGATGTTTTTGATGTGTTTCATAATTTCATGAATCATGTTGAAAGAAAGTTTGGAAGAAAAATCATTACTATGCAAACAGATTGGGGAGGAGAATATGAAAAACTCAATCCTTTCTTCCAAAAACTTGGCATATCTCATCATGTTTCTTGCCCCTATGCACACCAACAAAATGGTTCTGCAGAAAGGAAACACCGTCACATAGTAGAAATTGGTCTTGCTCTTTTAGCTCATGCATCTATGCCTTTGAAATTTTGGGATGAGGCATTTCTTACAGCTACCTATCTCATTAATCTTATGCCTAGCAAAGTTATCAACAACATTAGTCCCTCTGAAAAATTGCTAGGGATTACACCAAACTATACATCCCTTAGAGTGTTTGGTTGTGCTTGTTGGCCAAACTTACGTCCCTACAACAACAAAAAATTATCCTACCGTTCCAAACAATGTGTTTTCCTCGGTTATAGCCCTAGACACAAAGGAGTTAAATGCTTGGAAGTGTCTAGTGGGAGAGTATACATATCTAGGGATGTTGTTTTTGATGAAGGAATTTTTCCCTTTGCTTCTTTACATCCGAATGCGGGTGCACTCCTTAGAAAGGAAATCTTGCTCCTTCCTAATCACCTTGTTCCACAAAATGGGGGCCCGAATAATGATCATCTAATGACTAATGTTACCTCACCACAAAATGCTACTAGTGATATGCAGGCTACTGTCGAAAATTTGGTGCATTTTGATGCAGATTTGACTCAAAACGGAGATGAAAATCATGGGCATTTTATGCCGCAAGAGGACGAAGAAGACAACACCCGATCCGAGGCAGATTCGGCCTCTGGCAGCGACGCAGATCCCGGAGGCGATTCTGCCTCCAATGATGAGCTGCCATACGCGACAGCATCACCTGCCACGGGCCCAGCAGCATCTCCATCGCCTTCCGCGCCGGGCTCCGCGTCGCGCTCCGTACCAAGCTCGCCGAGCCAACCAGGCTCGGCCACGTGCACCGACACCATCATCACCGGACAGCGTACCTGCGGTCCCTCCGCGCCGAGCCAATCTGCCGCCGCCACGTGCCCCGACAGCACCCACCTCGGCTCGGATGCGCATGCTCGCATTGACTCCACCATCGACCCCGGGCCAGGCGCACACAGCGGACAGCAGGATCCGCTGTCAGCCTCCATCAACACACAGCAGGAGATTCCTGCTGCCACGCGGCAACCACGGGTTCGCCGCCCACGCTCCAAGCCAGGGGAGGGATCTTCTGTGCTTGGAGATCCCGCAGCTCCCCCTGCGCGCAGTACACGGTTACAAAAAGGAATTTCTAACCCGAAAATTATTACTGATGGCTGTGTTCGTTATAACTTTCTGTGTACCTCAGGAGAACCAAATACATTGCAAGAAGCATTGGATCATCCTGCCTGGCGTTCAGCAATGGATGAAGAATACATGGCACTTCAGAAAAATCAAACATGGCATCTAGTATCCCCAGATCATGGTAACAACAATATTATTGACTGCAAGTGGGTTTATAGAATTAAGAGAAAAGCTGATGGTTCTATTGATCGTTACAAAGCTCGTTTGGTAGCAAAAGGTTTTAAACAGCGCTATGGTATTGATTATGAGGATACTTTTAGCCCTGTTGTTAAGGCTGCTACAATTCGTCTTGTTCTAGCTATTTCTGTCTCCAGGGATTGGCATATCAGGCAGCTTGATGTCAAGAATGCGTTTCTTCATGGCGTTCTGGAAGAGGAAGTCTATATGAGACAACCTCCTGGGTATGAAGACAAACAAAAACCCCATCACATTTGTAAACTTGAAAAAGCATTGTATGGTCTTAAGCAGGCACCAAGAGCTTGGTATTCCAGATTGAGCACTAAACTTCAGTCATTGGGATTCAAACCATCTCAAGGAGATACATCACTGTTTATTTATAATCAGTCAGGTATAACATCTTTTGTTCTTGTTTATGTGGATGATATTATTGTCACAAGCTCCTCTTATCAAGTTATCACAACATTAGTGGAAGATTTGAATAAACACTTTGCCATTAAAGATCTTGGAGATATTCATTTTTTCTTGGGAATAGAGGTGAAGAAATTTGATCAAGGACTAGTTCTTACTCAAGAAAAATATGCTTCTGAATTATTAGCAAAGGTTGGAATGAACAATTGCAAACCATCAGTTACACCTCTTTCTTCTGTTGATAAATTATCTGCATATGAAGGAGATCCTCTCAGCTTAGATGACAGCACCAGATACAGAAGCATAGTTGGTGGTTTACAGTATTTAACACTTACAAGGCCTGATATTTCCTTCTCAGTTAATAAAGTATGTCAGTTTCTTCATGCACCCACTTCTGTACATTGGACTGCTGTTAAGAGAATATTGCGCTATATTCAAAGTACTCTTACCACTGGGCTTACTTTCAGAAGATCACCATCCACTCTTATTAGTGCCTTCTCAGATGCTGATTGGGCTGGTTGCATTGATGATAGGAGATCAACTGGTGGTTTTGCTATATATTTTGGTCCTAACCTCATATCTTGGAGTGCTAGAAAACAGGCAACTGTCTCAAGATCAAGTACAGAAGCTGAATACAAGTCTCTTGCAAATGCTACAGCTGAAGTTATTTGGGTTGAAACTCTTCTGGATGAGCTTGGCATTAAACTCAATGAAACACCATGTCTGTGGTGTGATAATATGGGGGCTACATATTTGTCTGCTAATCCTGTTTTTCATGCAAGGACTAAACATATAGAAATTGATTTTCATTTTGTCAGAGAAAGAGTTGCTCAGAAGAAGCTTTGATATAAAGTTCATTTCTACCAAGGACCAAGTTGCAGATGGATTTACCAAAGCACTAGCACTTAGAGAATTAGAAGTTTTTAAACGTAATCTAAACTTGTACAAGTTTTGATTAAGGGGGGATGTTAGGATTTGTGCTTATCATGTAAACCGAACCTAACCATATGAGTTGGTTCGTTAGTCATCTCCCCGAAATCTCTCTGTATCCTGTTGGTCTTCGAGACCCTATATTAACACGAAACCGATGCGATGACAAGCATCGTTCCCTGCCTATCGATTAATAACAAAATCCATCTCATTTGGGAGGCGTTGGGTTTGCTCTTACACGCCGCCGGCGTCGACGAGGCGTACGTAGGTGACCCGCTGCTCGCGCTCGTGTTTCGACGGACGGACGTGAATAACAGATTCTCTCCCAATTATTGCCGACTCGACGTCGCGCGCGGTAGAGAAGGACATGGCAGGCCAGGCCGGCGTTGGCGTGCGCATGTAGGGAAGGTATCTCGTCTCATGCATCCCGTCGATCTCGAGCACGCACGCACGTCGGCCGCGCCTGCGCATGCATCGATCATGTCAGGGACATGTGTGTGTACGTGCAGCCTGCAGCCAGTGGGAGATCAGGCAGGCAGCTATAGCAAGCTAGCGGCAGGCCTGATCAGTGAGCCAGTGAGGCCTCATGGTTAGATCGTACTATGGCTAGGCCTAAGCTAGCTACCTGGTTAATGATGCCGCTTCCTGGATAGATGTGCGTGTTGCAAGAATATGCTACACAACTTTCCCTCTCTCTAAATGATTTGGGCAAGATCGTGTCGTGGCTGATGGAACGGCCGGGAGACGTACCGTGTAAGCGCGTGCCATGCATGGGTCGTGTACAACATGTAACGTAAGAGGTCGATCGATGCACGAGCTCGCACTGTACGTACGCATATTCTTCTTCCTTGGCATCTGTAAAGCCTGCATCTTTTCACCCGATCTCTCTGCAACTGTAGCGATCGTGTACCTCCAAGAACGACTCACAGCCTGCTGATGGATATGCGCGCGTTACATGCACGCTTGCAAACTTGCAAGCTGTAATGCTCAAACAGTTCGACTTATACTTGCCTATTTATGTTTGTATTGTATCGATCCATCTGCCAGAAAGCATATATAGCGGCCTAGCTATGCTAGATCTATGCTGATCACACGCGCAGATCGGCATAGTGTATGCATGCCCCAGCCCCAAGTGTTCGATCGATCTTGTGTCCATGACATGCAGGAGAGGCCATGGCTGGCCCCTGGCCTCCCATGGGACGTAGTGGCTACTTACATAGCTTCACGGGGGCTATGGATGCATGATGATGTGCATCTTTTGTGAGAGGAATGATGCAAAGGCACATGGTCGAACACATATGGGAGTGAAGAGGATAACTGCATGGCATGGCGTGGGCAGGCCCGGATGCATGGCAGGGGTCCAGACTCAGTGGGCCTGATCAAGCTCCTTCGGCTCCACGCAATCATCTGAATCAGTACGTGTCTCAAAATTTTTAAAAAATGCAAACTTTTGCCGAATAAAGTATTGTATTTTGTGCTACAAAAGCATCATAAAATTACGGCTCTAAAACGGAAAAGCTCGATTTTGATCTTCACATTTATATTTACTTGCGTAGATCACAGATAGAAAAAATCTGATGAAAATTGACTCAAACATGCATACTAGTGTATGTATTTGTAAGTTTGTTTTCAGAATTTTTTGGATATAAATGTGAATTTTTCAAAAAAAAACCCGGAAGATTGGGAACTAAAAGGACTTTTTGGGGCTTAGAGCCTTACCTACAATGACATGTCACATTCATACCAAGGTATATTATGCTTTAATCATAGGCATGTAATCTTATGTGGCGATGACGACTTCACATTGTATTCGCTTCGCTATGTTCTTCCATTTCCCTTGGACCCATGGTTTGTCCATGATCGTTTGAACCACTTCGTTAAACTTCTTTTTCACCTACATTCACACCATAGGCGCTCCCTTCTAATGTATTGTCAACTTTGTTCCTTAACTCGGCCAAATCCATATAGTAGTAAAACAACTCTCTAGAACCAGGCTATCGGGGATAGGATTGATTATCTCATTGCTGGGGGGGTGGGGGTGGGGGGTTTAGGTGATTGTAGCACCAAAGTTCTAAGGTGCAATCTAGATTTTTTATGTAAGCAGATATTATAAGCAGAAGTTTATCCTAATAATATGTGCCGCAAATGAGTGAAACTAGATAAATAATGGTGTGTAGAATCTCGAATACCAAATGACATCGCTCTATTTAACCAGTGATTTGACAACATGTCAGTATTTACTATGGAAAATTTTCCTTCACATGTTTCTAAAATTCTATAATAATGACACCGTCTCTCTCCACCTCTTCGATCGACCCATGACTCTAGCTTGGTGTGCATCCATCTAGTAACCATCCTGCATCCATTTATCTTACATCTGCTCACACTATCTTCTCCCTCTCTTTTAGCGTATCACTATATCACGCAAATTTGACATTTTCAAATGTTGAGCCATGCAAGGCACGTCGGCGAGATTCCAAATAATGAAACTAGAGCATAATAACACAACAATCGCTACTACTCGCTCCGCTCCACAATATAAGCATTTTTTAGCAAGCTAACTAAGTCTAGATACATCTGTTTTAGCAACAACTAATATGCGACGGGGGAGTAGCTAAAATGGCTTATATTGTGGAACCGAGAGGGTAGTATTTGCTATGGAATGAATTCATATGATCCTAGAAAAATGTGAGCATGAATACCTTTTGAGGAACACATAAACCAGAATGGTAGACTCCAATATTGACGGTACGTTTGTTGTTGCAATGATAGGATAGGATTGGTAGCTTCTCGCAGCAGGAGGGGTGGCCAGTCACAGCAGTGGATAAAATAGTGAGCCTGCAGGTGTAAGGCTGCCATGGGATCGCCGGAGGATCTGCCAAATCTGGGCAGTTTGCAGACCGAACGTGCAAGTGATTCTCCTGGTTTGCTTTTACCCACTTCCCGTTTCTAAAACATAAACAATACTTTAAGTTGCAGCAGTATTTTTCTTGTTCATCCGTGTTAAATTTCATGGCTCAGTTATCGATATCTACCTTTAGATTCAGCACATATTCCCATCACAAAACTAATTAAGCAAATATAATATGTAACTTCTCAAGCTCAATATAGTGACGCCTATAATCACCATTTAAAAGTCTACTCCCTCCGTCCACGATAAAGTGTATATTTTCCTTTTTCGTCGGTCAAATTTATTAAACTTTAACTAACTTTACTGGGAAAAGTATTAACATTTATGATACCAAATTAATATCAATAGATTTGTCTTGACATAAAGTTTTAAAATATATCATTTTGATGTCATATATATTGTTACAATTTTCTATAAATTTGGTCAAAGTTTTAAAAGTTTAACTAAGTGTAAAAATAGATGTATACTTATTCATAGACAGAGGGAGTAGGTTTCTTAGTAGATTCCACGGAACATAGGTCGACCTTATACTCCCCCCGTTTCATATTAAAAGTCGTAAAAGCGAATGTATGTAGATATATGTAAGTGCTAGATAGTATATCCATTTTTAAGAGTTTTTGCGATAGTTAATATGAGACAGAGGGAGTATGAAAACTATAGAGCCCCCGATTAATATATTACTTGGATATACTCCACCTTTCATAGACATGTGTAGGGACTAAAATTTCACCGGTAGAACCCCCCCCCTTTCATCCCGGTTTTTTAGGGCCATTTGTCCCAGTTGCCCAACCAGGATGGGGCAGCCGAGACAAATGCCCCCCTCCCCCATTCGTCCCGGTTGTGTTAAGAACCGGGATGAATGGGTCGTCCACGTGACCGCTGAGGGCTGGTCCCTGGCCAGGACCATTCGTCCCGGTTCTTAACAGGAATCAGGATGAATACCCCCGCTGCCGCGGCAACATTTTGGCCGTTTCTCTGCCACGACAGAAAATTAGATTCCATTTTAGGGTTTGGTCTGTCGTTTCTCTGCCTTTTTTTAGGGTTTAATTTGTTATATTCCATTTTATTAGTGGGCACCGGGGGAGAATAAAGTACTCTTTCCCACCTGTCATTGATGTCCCAGATCAACAATATGTACGAAGGGGCCCCGAGCGATGCGGTCGGGACAACCTCCGGCGTAGTGGGCACCGGGGGAGAAGAGGCTGCCCCCACCGATCGGGAAGCGGGCGCGATACTCTCTTTCTCATTGCCGCGGGGGGGGGGGGGGGTCCTGAGCCACCATGATTTTTTTATTGTATTTAATTTTATTAGAATATACAAGTATATATGGTGATCGCACTAGAATATAATTGAAAAAATATATAAGTAAGTAGGCACCATGACTCGAATATACAAGTAAGGAGTGAAGAATATACAAGTAGGTACTCTTTCCCATAATTAAGTACTCGAATACACCACCACATGCACCATGACTCGAATATACACGTAAGTACTATGCATATAAGAATTCGAGTCTCAAGTTGTGAAAGAGTGATAGTATTCTCCTCCTGGCTTTAGGATCTCCGCATCTCAGAATCCGCAAATTTTCTCTTGAATTGCTCGTATGTGATCCCTTGGTAGAAGACCGTCCCACGGCCGTTCGATCTAATATAAAGAAGAGTGGTCAATATATAAGGAACTTTCAATAGATGGTAATAAGATAAACGTGATGTGTCGGATATATACTGAATAGGGGTATAGAAGATGGTAGACAAAAGAGCCGGACTACCAGGGTGGCCTACATGGTAATGGGCTTAGGTCCATTGGGCGGCCCAGTAGTCCGACGCGCAGGAGCCGGATTCTAGAAGAACCCGGATCACGGCCCACGTGATCTGGCTTGGAGGAGAAGACGGATTCCTTACTTTCCAAGTTACAAGTTAAACGTAGTCTTCTAGGTTTCTTGTTCTGTAAGCCCTAATCCGGCTATTATATAAAGCCGGACGGGAGATAGATTAGATAGGTTCAAGTTTCACAAGCTAAAGCTCTACGCAACTCGCCGAGAAGTTCATCCTCGTCGAGTAGCTAGATCTATTCCCTCACACTGTAACCCTGTTATACGGGCTTTAGTCCCAATTAGTGAGAAGTGCAGGAGTAGGTACGCCGTACTGTCGCGACGTACCGAACCTGGGTAAAATCCCGTGTTCTGTGTTACTACGCTATCCCGTTACCCCACGTCTCTACCGTAGTCTCATGGCACCCCAGTCTATGAAAACTACTACGATGTCTCGACAGTTGGCGCCCACCGTGGGGCAAACGACGTCAGGCGTGAAATTCCGATCTGGGATACTCGGCGGAATTGGAAGATCGATCACTGTCGGAAGCTTGGAATTCGACGACGACGTCGGGCGCTTCCTCGACAACGGATCCTACATACCGGCGCAAAACCACCTGGTAAGTGCCTGTGTGTTACCGATTGGATCTGCTAACATCTTTATCGGACTAACCGCAGAGGCAATGGGGTTTTGCGGTGGAAGAAAATTTATCCCACCCGCCCTATACCCAGTCGAAGACGACTATGATGCCGGATTCTGCTCAGATCGCCGACAAAACAGTGATACGCACTTTATCGGCATGGTGCAATCCGAAATCGCTGAAAACACGGATGACGGAAATCCCGTGCAAGAGGCAGATAACAACCTACCCGTCATAGAGACGGAAGAACCAATACCCGTCACAGAGACGGAAGATCCGACATCCGTCAACCAGACGATGAACTCGGAAGCAGAGTCCGTGCTTGCCGCCATTGAGGCGAGATTGGAGTCGGAAACCGGATCGGATAACTTCGACTCCGAAGACGAAGACGAGGATGCCTTCGTAAGAAAAGTTAAGTCCTTTCAAGAGGGATTCCATGAAGTGCTAATGGCAAAACCAGCTGATACAACGGGTGCCGACAGCCAGGAAAGCCCTAAAACCCTTCCGCCAGTGGAAGAGAGAGAAGACGGAGAAACTTCTCCGATATTCCCTAATGTCAAGGAGATGACAGAAGATGAACCTGTCAAAAAACCTCCTTCTTCCAAGAAAAAGCACCGTGCTTCTAAAAAATTCCAGTACAAACTCCGGAAGAAAAAGTCAGCTGATCTCGCTGATGAAAACCTGGAAGTTGGAGATATTAGTGGCACAAAGCACGCGGAAAAGAAATCTAAAGAAATCACTGCTCCGCCAATGACAGAACTGGAAGAGCAAGAACTATTACAAACACCAGTGGGACCAGATGAACCCCCTGAGATGCTGGAAGCCAGGAGACAAGCTTTCCAACGGCAACAGCAACATCTGCTTAGATCTCGGCAACATCTCCAACAAACCCATAATGACATCAAAGTCATGAAGGAAGAAATAGAGGAGTACGAGAGAAAGCATAGATCTGCCTTAAAACCTACTAGGTTACCCGGAATCGCAAAACCGGAAGAACTGCCGCCAAAAGAAAGGTTTTATAACCCATCTTGGCAAAAGCAGTTAAACGGCAAAGATGCCAAGGGAGAACCAATATACAAAACCGCAGCGGAAAACGCGGAAGCAGCGTTCGCCATCCTAAACAACGATCTGTACTCCAACGGGGAAAAACTCCAAGGGGTGTATGCTTTCCTAGGAAAAGCATTACAGCAGCAACAGCGAGGCCAAGAGCGATCAGGGAGGCTGCATGACAATTCCGCCCTCTGCAAAACAGTCACTTGCGCTGCTGGAGCACCTGGACCGGAAGAACCCGGAGATTCGGATAAAAAAGAGGATCCGAGAAAAGACAAGAAAAACCCCGACAACCGGGACGCAGCGTCTAGAACCGGACCTCATCTCCCGAAAGATGGATATAAACCACACGATCGGGAAGACAAACACCGGAATGACGGCAAAATAATGCCACCTCCGAGAAACCCAGCTGAAAAAGCTGGAAGATACGATACACCTCACAGACGTGAAAGATCTCGGACACCGCCTAAAGATAAGGAAAGGTACAGGAGCAGGTCTCCACCTAATCCCAGGGGGCGTGACAACGGAAGAGATAGAGATAACCTCGGAAAAGCGCGTCCGCGCAACAATGGAAAAGAAAGGAGCAGATCCCCTTCTGTCCATTCAGCCGGGAGATATTCTGCACATATTGATAGAGCAGAAAAGGATGATCTATACTTTGGTCCTAAGTGTTTTACTGACAGGATCCGAAGGATAACCCTGCATTCTGGCTTCGCCAAAGTTGGTCCAACCTACCAAAAGTATACCGGCAGTACAAACCCGGATACCTGGCTCTCAGATTATTACACAGCCGTCCAAATCAACAACGGGACAGACCTGGAAGCTGTCAAGTTTCTTCCCCTAATGTTGCTAGACGGAGCCAGAGATTGGATCAATGGTTTACCATCAAGAACTGTCGACAGTTGGGATGATATGGCGAGAGTATTTACTCAGCATTTTCGGGGAACATACAAACGCCCAAATAGCATCAACCAGCTGAACCGTTGCACCCAATTTGAAGACGAACCATACGTGGATTTCATCTCCAGATGGACTGCAATGAAGAATAGTTGCTCTGGAGTAACTGACGTACAAGCAATGCATGCTTTCGTCAATGGCCTAAAACCCGGACTTGTACCGTTCATGGTTGGTTCTAAAAAGCACAAAGATCTCGGATCTATGCTTACAACCGCTAACGAGCATGCTGCAGCCGAAGATGATATCAGAGCAAGAGGAGGCAATATTGAGTCACTGATACTGGCCAAGAAAACCCCCCGTTCTGATAAAAAAGGAACTCCGGAGTCAACAACAAAGCCCAAGGAGGTCAACATAGCCTTTGGAGGAGAAAAGGTGAACAAGTGGAAAGGCCGCAGTCCAGATCCAATCAATTACACTCCCGAAGAATGGGAGAGAATTAAGTCGGAACCCTGCGTCCACCACTCTCAGTTTGGGAAACCAACCCACACAAACGCGCAATGCCGGCTAAACAAGCATATGAAAGGCAATGCAGGATCCGGAAATAAAGGGAAGGGTTCCAAGAGGAAACCTGCCAAACAAAAGCCAGAAGCTGAAAAAGAAGACAGTGAATCGGACACTGATGACAAAATCCAGGAACAGCAGCGAAAAGGCGAACCCAAATTTCCGAGAGTTGATGGAGAAGCAATGTTAACTTTCCTAGCAACCCCGTCAGCAAAGGTGGCCAAAAGAACACTTCGAGAAATAAACGCGGTTGTTCCTGCGACCCCGAAATTCTTGAAGTACTCCAACACACCGATAATCTGGGATCAGTCAGATCATCCCGGAAATATCCCTGAACCCGGCACACAAGCTCTTGTTGTAAGCCCTATTGTTCAAAACACTAGGCTAAGAAGAGTGCTGATGGACGGAGGATCCAGCATCAATATAATGTACCTGGATACACTGAAGCACTTGAAGATCTCCGAGTCCCAGCTCAACTACAGCAATATACGCTTCCACGGCATTGTTCCTGGCAGGCAAGCACGATCCCTAGGAGAAATTTCCCTAGATGTCACCTTCGGAGATAAAGATCACTTCCGGCAGGAAAAAGTATCCTTCGAAGTAGTGCCGTTCGAAAGCGTGTATCACGCAATACTCGGACGTCCGGCTTTCGCCAAATTTATGGCAAGATCTTGCCATATCTACAACAAGCTGAAGATGCCAGGACCCAAAGGAGGAGTAATCACCATTGCCGGTGATTTCAAGCTGGCAAACGAGTTGGAGAAAGAAAACGCCCTTTGCGCTCAGAGAGTTATAGCAAAGGAGGAACTGAAGGAATTAGCCAAGGAGGTATCGCCGAAAGAAATGCCGGCAGGAAAAGAAACTCGGAAGCCAACAGATAGCTTCAAGGCGTCCGAGAACACAAGACAGGTAATCCTAGATCCCAAAGATCCGACAAAATTTGTCGTCGTAGGGACTGGGATGACCGACAAATAGGAAGGCGAGCTCATCAAGTTCCTCCGTGAGAACTGGGATATTTTTGCCTGGTGTCCAGCTGACATGCCAGGCGTACCCAGGGAACTTGCTGAGCACCAACTCAAGGTTATTCCCGGATCAAAACCCGTCAAACAAGGTCTCCGTCGATTTGACGGAAGAAGACGGAAGGCTATTGGCAAGGAAATTATCCGGCTTTTAGCAGCGGATTTCATCAAGGAAGTAATCCATACTGATTGGTCCGCAAATCCGGTATTAGTGCCGAAGAAAGACACCACTGCTCTTAGAATGTGTATAGATTACACAGGATTGAACAAGTTGTGTCCGAAAGATAGGTTTGCGTTACCGCGAATCGATCAAATAATAGATGCCACTGCAGGCTCTGAGCTTTTATGCTTTTTGGATGCATACTCCGGGTACCACCAAATACGCATGAAAAAGGAAGATCAAATCAAGACTTCTTTTATAACCCCGTATGGGACGTACTATTACGTAACCATGCCTTTTGGCCTGAAGAACGCAGGTGCAACCTACCAGCGTTGCATGCAACGCTGTTTGCATAGTCAAATTGGCAGAAACGTCCATGTTTACGTGGACGATATTGCTGTCG
This sequence comes from Alopecurus myosuroides, assembly GCA_028641055.1. Taxonomy (NCBI): domain Eukaryota; kingdom Viridiplantae; phylum Streptophyta; class Magnoliopsida; order Poales; family Poaceae; genus Alopecurus; species Alopecurus myosuroides. The sequence continues at coordinate 11,933,595 of CM054062.1, forward strand.
TAACCAAGGAAAAAGATACACTCCTTGAGGATTTGCGAGAAACCTTCGAAAACTTGCGCACTTACAAGATGAAGTTGAATCCATCTAAGTGCGTATTCGGGGTTCCCTCAGGAAAACTTCTGGGTTTCATTGTTTCTCACAGAGGAATAGAAGTTAACCCGGAAAAGATCAAGGCAATCTTGAATATCTCAAAGCCTACATGTGTAAAAGATGTCCAAAGATTGACGGGTTCCGCTGCAGCCGTCAGCAGATTTATTAGTTGGCTGGGGGCTAAAACCTCACCACTCCACAAACTGCTGAAAAAATTCGACAAAGTCAAGTGGATTGCGGAAGCCTGGGAACGTCTAGAAAGTTATGTACCTTTCCGTACTTAGTTCAATTCTATGTAAACATCTTTTGAGATCATGAAATAAAGTTGTCGGAATGCTGTCATCCATATTCTTTATAAGTGCAAAGTGTTTCCGCCTGATCTATTTCCCAATGATCTTACAAATTTCTCAACGTTAACCCGAATTGTGCTTGCGTACTCGGCGTTACAAAACTGAATGATTTTTCAGCCTGTTAACGGCTAAGGGAAACTTGAATCGCCTGTGTGCCCAAGTTTCACTTAAGAAACTTTCCTTAAAATTCTCTAAGTCTTATCTGATTGTGTCTGTGTTGGGTTATTGGAACTAGTTAGTAAAAATGCATTTAGCATGATCCATGTTTCCGAGTTTTAAAAACTGCTTGGTTCGTCCCCAGTTACTCGGCATGAAGATTCATATTGCTATTTGAGCCATTTCAAACACTAAGGACAGTTAAAGCATACACACCAGAGAACCTAGAAGATAAAGGAATGATAAAACCCAAAAAACTTGCAAAAAATTTCATAATTTAAACTGCAACAGATGGAAGTTTCATTCATACAAAAAGAAGCATCACATTTTTGGATTACATTAAAAGAATAGTAATGCTCCTATTGTCTACTTTTTCTATCCAGGTTCCAGGTGACCCTTCAAGCATCTGACTCCTCCTCGCTGCTTTCATCTTGAGGGATTGGAGGGATCTCTGCCTCTGGATAGTTGATGGAGAGATTTACCATGGAGGCAATCTGGGTGGCGTGGCCCTTGACTTCACCAAAGATGGTGTTTCGCTGCATATCCGTGTATCCTTGAGGGACACCGGACGCCACGCGCCAGGATTTAGCACTAGGGTAGTGCATGCGCATGAGGCCAAGAGCCATACGCGCACCACCCCGTGCAGCGGAGCGAAGGAAAGATTCCTTAGACTCCACCACCTCCATGATGGCACCCGGAAGTTTTTCAACCTCCGAGCATTCCCCAGATTTTTCGGGAAGAAACTTGTCTATTAGCTGCGTTGCAGCAGCCTTCATCAAATTCCATGTCTCCCCGAAAGCTCGGATGCCTGCAGCCCGAGTGCCATCTGGGGTATCTCCTGGTTTTTTCCAATAAAACACCCAAAAGGGTTAGACAGAAAACCAGAGAAAGTAAAACATGGAAAGATGGTACATAAGTTAGAAATTTACCGATAAGCTTGTCGATCTCGGAAACTTCCTCCAGGCGAAGGTTCAGAGCATCGGTCAAATCCCGGATGGTGGATTTGTCCTTCTCCGCCTGCTCGGAAGCCTTGGAATTGGAAACTCCAAGGGCCAGGTTGCTGGCTTCCAAGTCTTGTTGAGCTTTCACAAGGTTCTTGTGAAGCTCAACATTCTCCTTGCGGAGAATTTCGGCATTGCCAGAATCTTCTGCTGCTTGCTTAGCCTCAGCTAATGCAGCTGAAAAGCAAGGGAAAAATCCGAGTTAGCTAGCTTCTTGGAAAAAACTTAGGCAAATGACTGAATCGGAAATTTCAGAAGGAAAATGTTTACCTTGTGTTTCCGACAATGCGAGCTTAGCTGATTCCAGCTCTGCTTCCCTTTCTTCAAGAATAGAGAGAAGACTTCTAACTTCTTTATTCTTGATGGTAAGCTTCCGGAAAACTTCCCTGTTGATGGCTTCCGAGGTTTGCTGAAACATGGCAAGGAGAAGAATGAGTACAAAAAGCATCAAAGCAAAAAGCACGCATTTTAATTAATGCTTGGGGGCTAGAGTTATATACCTGGCTCATGCGCTGCAAACCTGCCAAGTTTTCTTTGAACTCTTTCGCGTATTCCGCGAAGAGATTTCCGGCTGCGTCCAAGCCGTCATTGATAGCTTTGAAATCCTTGTCAAAGGTGGGAATTTCCTCGTCGAAAGTCCGAGTTAATTTTTCCACCTCTGGGGCCGCCCTTTCCCTCGTGTCCGGGTCGGACACAATGGGCTGGCTGGGCTCTGGGGGCTTGGTGGCGGGGGCTGCAGTAGGCTCTTTCGCCCTCGTGCTTGGCGTCTCCGGGGCGACGGCAGGAGAAGGTTGGCTGCCTCGGCTGGAAGAAACTTTGAGTTTCTTCAGCTTCTTCGGCTTCAGGTTGGAGGGGGGCAGGCTAAAAACCAAAACCCGGAAAAGGTTAAAACACCAAAGATGGACGAAAAAGATCCCATAAAAGAAAAACCCAGAAGAAAATAACCTGGAAGTGGCGACGGGGATTCCGTCAAGATCGATAATTTCATCCGAGGAAATTATCTTCTTGCGCTTGCGCCCACCTGTAGCGGCGGTGCGTAGCGCATCCAGCTCGGCCTCGGAGGCTAACTCCGAGTCTGGAAGATCCGCAAGCTGTCGGAAGAACCAATCAGAATCAAAAAGGTAGATTATCCGAGAATTGAGATTGTACCCAAATGACGGAAAACTTACCTTGGGAGCTGGGTTGTCGGCCGTGTACATTGGCCGACTAGCTTCATATTGGTCGCGAGATGCGACCAACTGGTTGATGCGCCGTCGAAGCTCCTTTTGAGGCCAATCCTTGTCGGTTGTTCGCATAGGATCTTTGGCTCCCGTATACTCGCACAGAAGGCGACCTCCGTGGTTTGCTAATGGCTGGATCCGCCTATCCAGCCAGCAAAAGACCGTATCCATACCGGTCAAAGGAGGTTTGGAGGAGGTGAGCTTGGCGATGTGCCTCTTGATCCTTAACAGATCTGGCGGCAGAACTTGGACGGCTTCTGTTCCCCAGTTATCCTGGGGAACGGCGGCAGAGTTCACAAAAGGTGGAACCCCGACGGCCTTTTTAGGAAAAGGCACGTCGGGATGATAGAAGAAAGAACCCGTCCAAAATTTGACGGATTCTGAGGGCTTAATCTTGGGGAACCAATCCTCTCGGAATCTCCGAAGAGTAAAGGATATGGTCCCGCAAGTTGGGAGTGCGCCCTCCGAAGAGTTCCGCTTAACCCCAAAGCAGTACATCCAGAAGTCTAGCCTAGGTTCTATCCCTAAGTAGCCTTCAAACAGGGCCTGAAAGCCGGCCATGTAAAGAATGGAATTGGGGGGAAGATTGTGCGGCTGGATGTCGTAATGGGAAAGAACTTGGAGGAAGAAAGAAGAAGGTGGAAGCCCCATACCTCGCAGGAGGTGGGAAGCGAGAAGTACCCGTTCGCCGTTCTGCGGCGTTGGCTCGGTCTCTTCCTCCGGAAGCCGCCATTTCTTCTTAAGTACCAGGCCCTCCTTCTCCAGGTTTGGAAGGAGAGCCGGAGGAATACTGCAGGCAATCCAGTTGCCTGCAGATTCAGCTTCCTCGTCCGCTCCGGCGGTGGCGGCGGCGGCGGCCTCCGCGGCGGCGGCCTCCGCGGCGGCGAGCTCGTCACCGAGGAGCTCGATCTTTTCTTCCACCGTTTCGGTTGCAAACGGTGGGGTTGTCGCGGCGCTTGATGATGCTATGTCCGCGGCGGCGGAAGTGTTTTCCCCGCCCGCCGCGGAAGCCGTGGTCTTCTCCGGCTCACCGCCGGTGGGCTTTTGCGCTCCCGATTGCGGATCTAGGTCGTTGACGAGCTCGTCGATGGCGGCGCGGGTCGGTGAAGGCGGCGAGGATGCCATCCTTTGGTGGCGCGTTCTGGTGTGTTCCGCGTGCTTGGAGACTAAGTGCGCCTGGGGCAAGAAACTTGCTCTCGAGCTCGCGTCAATGGCGTGGGCAGTGTGGGAGTGAGGAAAGTTTCGGAGGAGGACGATGATGGCTATTTATAGCCAGATATCCGTTTAGATACGTGCCAACGGCTCTTTTGACCGTTGGATGTTCGACGCGTGTCGCTCGCCGGAAAATCCGGGAAACGAAACGACAGGGGAATGATGGCTATCTCCTCGTTTCTCGTGAGAATCTGTCAGAGATACGTTGCAGGGTTTCCCGCGTGAAACCAAGCGGCGCTTGCGTCAGCATGATTGAGGCGCTGATGTCATAAGTTCCTTTTCCGCGAAGGATCGCGAGAAGAAAAGCCGGATTTTCGTAGTTCCGAGTTTTATGTTACCATCTCCTTCAAAAGGAAAGAAGAAAGAATCAAGACTGCTGAATCAGGTTTTCTCGGACAAAATGTATTTGACGAAAGACGGAGAATCAGAGTTTTGATCCTTCCTGGGGGCTACTGTCGGATATATACTGAATAGGGGTATAGAAGATGGTAGACAAAAGAGCCGGACTACCAGGGTGGCCTACATGGTAATGGGCTTAGGTCCATTGGGCGGCCCAGTAGTCCGACGCGCAGGAGCCGGATTCTAGAAGAACCCGGATCACGGCCCACGTGATCTGGCTTGGAGGAGAAGACGGATTCCTTACTTTCCAAGTTACAAGTTAAACGTAGTCTTCTAGGTTTCTTGTTCTGTAAGCCCTAATCCGGCTATTATATAAAGCCGGACGGGAGATAGATTAGATAGGTTCAAGTTTCACAAGCTAAAGCTCTACGCAACTCGCCGAGAAGTTCATCCTCGTCGAGTAGCTAGATCTATTCCCTCACACTGTAACCCTGTTATACGGGCTTTAGTCCCAATTAGTGAGAAGTGCAGGAGTAGGTACGCCGTACTGTCGCGACGTACCGAACCTGGGTAAAATCCCGTGTTCTGTGTTACTACGCTATCCCGTTACCCCACGTCTCTACCGTAGTCTCATGGCACCCCAGTCTATGAAAACTACTACGATGTCTCGACATGATGGTTGACGTACATGAAGTTTTTCAAAATCTCTGCCCTTGTCGCAGACCGTCTGGCGAATGAACTCGCAGATATAGTATCCACATAAGTGGTTCCCGTCTCCCTGGTCCAAGCACTTTACAAGAACATGGTTTCAATAAAAATAATAATCAGGCATTATAATTGTATCGAAACTAGAATCAAGTAGATGCACGGATCTAGCTAGTAGTACTTACTGAAATATGTTGAAATGTAAGATTCTCCTTCCATTCACCAGGAGCCTTTCTTGTGAACCGTTTTCAAGCGCTGTCCGGCAAAGAAAATGAACAAAGGGAGTTATCAGAAAATGAACGAAAGTTGTCGATATAGTGTCATAAAGATTGAAATTACCGTTGGATCATTTGCTGCATGTCGTCCCACAGCTCAAGGGGTTTATGTTTCGAGTCCATTACCGATACTTTTCCTTTGTCAGTTTCAAATATGAGCAGAATATAGTGGAAGCTGCGCAAACATAACTCATCAGTTATACACTTATCATGAAGTAAGGAAAACAGAATGATTACAAGACAGTAACACTCACTCGAAGTTGTAAGGAAAAAGTATTTCCCTCTTGGTTTCGTGAAACCTTAACGCCATCACAATATTATCTTCTGTCTCCTTGGACTCAACCAGTGGCCGGCGAGATCCAAATTATCGGATTTTGTTTTTGTATCGTATCGTTGTTGGCGACGACGTTCAAATTATTCGCTAATTCTGTGCAGACATGTCAACTTGGCGATTTTGGCCCCTCATCGGAAATATGTTTAACGTTTTACATTTCCGAACGGAGGGAGTAGTATACAGACAATAGTTAAATCAAAGAAACTAAGTTTTAGTTTTATAGCTAAAGTAACAGCGTCACACAATAATTGCAACATGCCGAATCAACCAGGACACGATTGGGGTATTACTCTTAGCAGTTGAATACCCGTGCATTGCTACGGGACATTAAATTTAATTCTCACCATTCTGATGTGATTTCTATAGGTTAACCTTTTTTAGGGGTTGAAGAATTAGACTATTAAAATTATCTTTTTAGGTGACGAAGCGATCTTGACACCGCCCATGAACAATCCGCTCATTCCGATTGGGCAGCTTCGTTGGCATGTGGTGGTTCTTTGGAATGGTGCAACCGACCGACAATTGAGTTGTGAGGCAACCAGCCGTGTATGCAATTATACATGGGGAATGGCAACAAGATGCACAACCGATACGTCACAATGTATCTCAAGACAAAATGTTTCACGGCCGGAGACCATCTGTCCAGAGCAGGTGTACATGTATGACAAGGTGTTCAAATTCTCCTTCTTATAGTGTGGTGTTAGAGCTCAGTCACCTAGCTTTCCCTTGGTTTATGTGGCCGACATGAGGTTCAATGTCGAGGACGACAATTCTACCAGCATCTAGACACGTTCCTTCCTCCATGAAGCGGGTGCGGGCCTAGTTGAATGCCCGTTGTAGAGGCCTCACTGGTAGAAAAAAGGTCTTCCATACGCCCCCATCAGTCCCCAAACGTCGCGCACCGTGACTAATGAGTCTTTAGTCCTGGGTAGGGAGGAGACCCGCGACAGAAGGTCATGCGTCGCGGGTTGGGAAGCGCGTTGAGGCGCGTGGAGGGCATTAATTCCGGTTGGCCTGGCCGCCCGGGACTAATGAGTCTTTAGTCCCGGTTGGCCTGGCCACCCGGGACTAAAGATACAAACTGCTCGCCTCCCGCGCGGCGGTTTTTATTCCGCGAGCGAGGCAGAAGGGCGCCATTGCTACAGTGCGCGTCCGAGTCTCTGTTTCTTCCTCTCTTCTCTTCTCTTTCCTCTCTTCGATCTTCCTCCACCAAGCACCATGGCTGAAGTTTGGCAGAGAATCCGTGGTCCCACACCATGCGGCAAGCGTCTCGACGTGTGCTACACCAACATTTCCGAGAGGCTCCCCGGTGCTCTTGGGCATTTGACCAATCTCTATTTCTCCTCTCCCGATGAACACCGGTTCTTCGGGCTTGATCTGGAGTATACGGCGGATCAACGGGATGTTGCCGTCATCCAGATTGCGTTCAAGGAGGCCGTTTTGGTCTTCCAATGGTCAAGGTAACGCACACGTACAATCTTGCATTTTCGATTTGTTTGTTGCATCTGAAGAATACATGTGTTGCAACATATCTAACACGTATCAAATTTTTGTTGTTGCAGTAGTTCAAAGCATTCTCCGGCACTTGTTGATTTTCTTGTCAACAAGGGGTATGACTTTTGCAGCTTTGACAAAACTCAAGACCGTGAGAAATTGATGCGCTTGGGTATTGTGATACCTGAAGATCACTACATTGATCTTCAGGATCTTATCCATTTCGATGAGTTGCCCGGGCCCAAGACCGGGATGGATAAGATGGCAACTGCCTTCATCCACGAGGGCTACGAAAACATGAAGTCTGGTTTCCCCTCGAGGAATCACTGGTATTGGGAGAAGACCCCACTGGACTGGACGGACGTCAAGTATGCAGCCATAGATGCATACGTCTCCTACGAGTTGTTCCGCATCTACTCGACGGAGCCATAGATGTATGCGCTCGATATATGCATGTAATGGATATCTTAGTATTGTGAGACTTATGTTTGTGTTATGTGTGATCGTAAGACTCTATGTTATGAATGTGATATGATTGTGTTCTATTCATGATTGTGATGTCTCTACTCGTATTTTACTTGTGATTTAATTATCACTTGTCTTTTGTTATTCATAAAACTATTTTTGTTTCCTAGTTTTAAATGACTTGGAAAAATTTGCAAAGTGTTGCAAAGTGTAATGGATATTATTTCTATATTAATTCCTAGCTATACTATTTCTATATTATGTCAAACACACGTTTCAAAACAAGCAAAAACAAAAACACATCAAGAAAACAAACAAAAACACATCAAGAAAACAAAACAGAAAAACTACAGTTTCTATATATCTGTTCACCAAAAATTAATCTAAGCCAGGAAAACATATATCTAGTTAATACCAAACTCATCCAGTATTAAAATGAATTAGTATTATTTTTCTTAATTTTTTGATATATTATTTGTATTTTTAAGATTTTAAAATGAACTAGTATTATTTTTCTTAATTTTTTGATATATTATTTGTATTTTTAAGATTTTAAAATGAATTAGTATTATTGTTCTTAATTATTTGATATATTATTTGTATTTTTAGAAATAATACAAATTAAAAAGTTAATGTTTATTTATTTATTCAAAATTATTAATTACATTATTACTTTTGTTTCTTAAAAGATTTATTTGAAATTCAAACAATAAAGAAATGTGGCATCGACCAACATGTTAATAAGATTGATATGATACTACTATCACATACATGCGTGCGAAACACTTGGATGCGGGACGGGATGGAACTCGGAAGTTAAGCGTGCTAGTGCTAGAGTAGTGGGAGGATGGGTGACCGGGCGGGAAGTTTGACCACGAGTAAGTAATTTGACTAGAGATAATTGTAGTTAGACACTAAGCAAATAATACAAATTCTGAAAAAAAAGGAAGTGAAAAAAAGGGAGAGAAAAAAAGGGAGAGAAAAATTGGTGTGAAAAATAATTAGAGACCAAAATGAATTAAGGAAATAAACGAAATAAAGTTTAGTCCCGGTTCATGTGGGCAACCGGGACTAAAGGTCCTCCCACCCCCGGCTCCGCCACCCGCCCACGTGGCCGGGCCTTTAGCCGCGGTTCGTAAGCGGCGCGACTATAGGGGGGGTCTTTAGTCGCGCCAAACTAGTCCCGGTTGCGCGGCCAGGACTACTGGCCCTGGCGAACCGGGACTATACGCCTATTTTCTACCAGTGCCTCTAGTATATACTGAAAATACAAACACAAAAAAGGAGAAAATGACATAAAACCAACACATTTGTGTTCAATATGTCAGCTAACCAACATTTTTGAGTAAAATGACAAGGAACACCGCATTTTGGGGCAGGGTTGTGACACATAACACTGATTCACTGGTTTAACCGTGCTAACATGTTTTCTGATCGACCGGGCCCACTTGTTAGGTCTACCTGGACAATTAGACGGAATAAAGTAGTCAAAGGGGCCACTTGTGAACGTGCGAGGCGAGCCATCCATTTTTTCTCCTACTCCCACGATCCAATTTCTCTCTCCACCGACCTGGGAGTCAACGAGGAGCCGCTCGGCCAGGCACCGCCTAGGAGCACCTCAGGAGAATGTGGTGCTTCGTCGCCGTTCTCTAGCTCGTCCCCGACGCGCTGTCGTGGAGTCCCGCCCGTGTGGCGACCATGCTGCTCTGCTGGCCTCGGGCCACGCCGTCTGACCTCGCACGCGCCACTGAACAGCCGCGCGCATCATGAACACGGAGGCGTGTAGCTGGTGCTGTCGCCACTGACTGCGCCGTCCCGTCGGCACGAGTCCGCTGATCCGGTCGCCGTCCAATGTGCAGTTCCATCTGCGATATTAGACGGGCTGGGCAGGGGCCTCGAGCTCGCGGTCGTCGGCACATTCTTGTATAGGATGCGTACCTAGAACACGCGGAGGGTGCGTGGCTGCGGCTGCCGGCGCAGACACGGCCGCTGACGGCGGCTCAAGCGACACCGCACTGCAGGTCAACCTTAGGTGAAGAGCGGCGCAAGGAACAAATTAACAGGCTCTGACCTTCAACGTAGCATCCCACCCGCCGTGGACAGGGGCGAGATCGGCTCTGGCCCTCTCCACCATATCCTGCACGCCATGGGTGAGGGAAGCCTCGGGTCTAGCCCTCTCCCGCTCACCGTGGACGAGAGGAGCTTAGCTCCAACCACGACGGTGCCAGGGGAGCTCTCGTCGAAGACTTGTAATTTTTGGGTCACCGACAGATGGGCCCCTTCATATTTCAGCTGGTCAAACAATGACCACGACGAGTCTTTGACAGGTCAACACTTACATGTGGTCCCAAGTAGTTATATTGCTGTTAGACTGAGCAAATTACATAATCAGTGCTCTGTGTCACAACCCTGTCCCAAAGTGCGGTGCTCACTGTCATTTTACTCAAAAATGATGGTTAGCTGACATATTGAACGCAAATTTGGTGGTTTTCTGTCATTTTCTCACAAAAAAGGCACGCAGAGCAACAATATTCCGTACTCTCGCGATCCCTCCGCATCTCTTCTCTCTCGCCTTCATCTGCTCCTCGCGAGTCGAACTCACTTGAAGGCTCAAGCTCCCCCGTCTCTTTCCATTCACTTATCCCCCTCTCTCAGATCCACTCCCCGACATGCATCTCCTCACGAGCACCTTCTCCCCAGCTCCGCCGAAGGGTCCTCCTCCGCTCGGGTCACCAGAGCGGCCGACGTCGCGGAGACCGGCTTGACCTCTGGACGCGGACGCGTGCGTCTTATCCTCCCGGTGCGGATTGACAGAGCCCACGCAGGGCGTCACCCTCACGCCAGGACACATCGCCACCTCCTCCTTCCCCCCATTGCTCCGTCCAACATCGACGACCATCTTCATGGCCTGACATCCAGTGCCTCGGTACCTCATGCCAGTTGGATGGATCCCGCTTACAACGACGATGGCGTGACGTGGAGCGGAAGGGCTACCTGTGCAGTACAAACGCCACAACGTTGGTATGACGCTCTCCCAAGACCGATTTAGAATTGTCTGAACCTAATTAGCATGTAAAGCAGGAATAATTTATGAAACTTACTCGATACCAAATCGATGCATCTATGAGCTCCTCAAAATTTCACCATTGTGCTTGTTTGACTCGTTGTAGTTTGCTAGTTGTGCTGATTGGCTCAGAGACGTAGAAACTCGAGAATATTTGTGGGAGAAACGGTGCTGACGAATTGGAATTTTGTTAACCAGGACAATGGGCTTGCATATGTTATTTATTAGGAAGGAATGGCAGGTGGAGCGCGAGATGAGCGATCTGTTACCATTGAAAATCAGCTTCATTTGGAAGGTGATAGGTATAATTATCTGTGAGCTTAATTGTGAAGTAAAATTAATAAAAATCTATGTGCGGCATGCGCATTAGTTGTGAACCTCTCCGAGTTCGCGGTGGTCGACGCCGAAGGGAGCCGCGGTGGAATCGCCACTGCTTGGGACCCCCGCCTCCTCTCTCTCACCGCCTCCATCTCCCTCCGTTTCAGCCTGACCACCACGCTAGTCTCCACCACCTCCCCTCTCTCCATCACCATAACAAACATCTACGCCCCCTCAGACCATAGCCTTACCCCCGCCTTCGCCGCTGAGATGGCCACCCTCCTCCCCCGGATCAACGGGCCTTGGCTCGTCATCGGGGACTTCAACCTCATTCGATACCCCTCCGAGAAAAAAAATGATGGATTCAACCAGACGCTCGCCGCCGCGTTCAACTCTCTCGTCCACGCTATGGGATGGTTTGAGCTCCCCCTCGCGGACATGATCTTCACTTGGTCGAACATGCAGGATAGACCTACCCTGGCTCGCCTCGATCGAGGGTTCTTCAACCTTGCCTGGAACACCTCGCTCCCGAACACCACCCTCGCCACGCTCCCCCGACCCACATCTGATCACTTCCCGCTTGTCGTCACTGCCACCACCTCCATCCCTTGCACCACACGGTTCCGGTTCGAGAACTCATGGCTCCTCCTTGACTCCTTTCTCCCCGCTACCATCCCCGGCTGGTTCCGCCCCCCCCCCGCCCCGTGTCGATGCCGCCTGCTGCCTCGCCTCGAGGATCAAGTCCTTTCGCTCCGCGGCGAAAGTCTGGAAGAAGAGGAATAGGTATGTCCCTAGGCTAGACAACAACCTCAAATTTGTTATTGACCTGTTGGATTTCTTCGAGGAAACTCGCCAGCTTTCAGGCGAGGAACTGCTGCTGCGTGCGGACGTGAGAGCGGCCCTGGAGCTCTCCATCCGGCGACGCGCCGCTGTCTGGAAGCAACGTGGAAAGTTTCGAGCCGTCCGAGAGCGAGACTCGAATACACGTTTCTTCCACGCCCTCGCCTCCCAGCGGTTCAGGCGGAACCACGTGCGCGCGCTGGATGTCACCGGCGAGGTCCTCGTCGGGCACGCTGCCCAAGCTGAGGCCCTCCACTCCTTCTTCTCGGGGCTGCTCAGCGTCGCTCCTTCACCTAGGTGGGGCTTTGACCTCCAGGGGCTGTACGTCGGGCGGGCGACGCCCCATGCCCCCGCTCTGATCACGGCGTTCACCCCGGAGGAGATCAGGGCAGCGGTGCGGGGCATGGATCGCTCCAGCGCGCCAGGCCCGGACGGTCTGGGGCCAAGCTTCTATCAGGCTGCCTGGGCATCTGTTGGTCCCGCTGTGGAGAAGATGTTCCTGGGCTTCCACTCGCGCGCGGTTGATCTGTGCAGTTTGAACAGAGCGCATATTGTTCTACTGCCCAAAAAGGAGGGGCTGCTGGATCCTGGATCTTTTCGGCCCATATCGTTGCAAAACTGCTCTGTCAAAACTATCTGCAAATGTCTCACCACCAGGCTTCAAGGTCAGATGGACAAGCTTGTTGACGATGATCAGTCTGGGTTCCTTCCAGGGCGCAGTATTGCTGAAAATTTCGTCTACGCCGCGGAGTTGGTTCAGTGCTGCTTTAAAAGGAAGAAACCCACCCTTGTCTTCAAACTCGATTTCGCGAAAGCATTTGATTCCGTGAACTGGCATAGTCTGAAGTTGATCATGCTTGCAAGAGGGTTCCCGTCCCTCTGGTGTGATTGGATTGAGTCCGTGTTCACGTCGTCCAGATCGGTTGTCCTCCTCAATGGGATTCCGGGGAAGTGGATCAGTTGCAAGCGCGGGCTGCGGCAAGATGACCCCCTGTCTCCATACTTGTTTCTCTTGGTCGTAGACATGTTGCAGATGTTGATCAAGAATGACCCGCTGCTGAGGAACCCTCTGGACTACGACCTCCCGTGCCCCGTGCTCCAGTATGCGGACGACACCCTCATCATCATGCGGGGGGGGGGATGCTGCGGCTGCTGATCGCCTCAAGACCCTCCTCGACCAGTTCGCTGAAGCCACGGGTCTCCGGATCAACTTTCACAAAAGCACGGTGGTTCCCGGCTAAAAGAGGGGGATAAGATAGCGTATCGTAACCAACTAGTACTAACCACCCAAACAAACCCATCCAATGTTACCCCCTACTAAGGAAGCAACCCAAGGATAACTCACACTGTTGGATTAATGATGGTTCAAGTTATTGTGTCAATAAGACTATTACTAGTCAAATTATCATTAGTTAGGTGTAAGTTATTCTGAGTACTTGTTAGCCAGCACTTTCACCAAGTCATCCATAACCGCGGACAACACGGCTTCTCGAGAAGATTTAACCCTGCAGGGATGCACCAATTTGGCCGTACACGTAAGAATAACCCGCCAGACGGGGGATCAACCCATCAAGCGAGGTACTCAACACAACCCAACTCTTGTTCGCATCAAGCCCAAAGAACCCCGTGCAATTGAGCGCACGGCTAATCAAGCCACACGAAGAAAAGGGGACCCTCATAGCACTCTAAGAACGTGTCTCCCTAAATGCCGACTACAAAAGTTCCACCCTGGCCTGGGTTCACAAAATCATATGCATGCGGCAAATGGAAAACCCGAACTAAATGAGGCGATTTGGACAAGATGCGAATCGAATCAAATTGAGGGGGGCGCCCATACTCGCTTCCCACATGCGGTTAGTGCGCTCATCATGGATCAGTAGACAAGACCCTTTTCCTAATTAGGGTCGACACTAGCAGGCTTCAAAACCACGCCGGGCCTCCTGCCGGTGCCTTATCATCAAATTATTATTACCCAAAACATTAACATGTTGTTGATTGAATTGAAACCCAACTATCAAACTAAACAGTTGATAAGACGGACAACAAGACTTGAGCGCAAACAACACTAAGCATGCAACTACGACACGAGGGCCAACAGGGTAAACAAACAACAGTTAATAGGAAGTGGAAGGAAGGCTATATCATGGCTGCAAGGTAAACATGTGATAGGATCGAGGCACAAACATCGAATCATAAGGCTAGAATAAGAACAACGGAAAGAATCGGTAACAAGTGATGAAAGGCAGCCATTTGGCGGCAAGTGAGTATACTTGCCTGAGATCCAGCAAGTAGAGGTACATCCGAAGAACTTGTCGTTGCTCACATCATCTCAACGTCCTATCTGGGAAGAAGCAACGAACCTCGAACAAACACCGGATGCAACAATTACTACTACGGCAAAAGATCCAGCATGATCAAGATATGGATGCATGACAATTTAATTGATGCATCAAGATAAACTAGTTGACAAGATAACATGTTTTAATGGACCCATATGCAATTTGGATTGCATATGGAAACCCATGAATTAAGGTTGAATTAATTGATCTACAATTAACCAACATGTGAAGGTGAATTAGCATGACGCATGGATGAGGAAAACAGAAAGAAAACAACCAGAGGTTCAATTTGAAATATGGTTTACCAAGTTTGGAATTTTATTTATTAAGTGTTGGAATTTTGGTTCCTTAAAGGTGTTACACAAGCATTTGTTGTTTTCACCAATTTTAATTGTTCAAAACAGATAACAAAGTTCATATTTGGAAAGAACACACAATCTTAGATGGAAAACATATTTCATTTGTTGAATAAAGAATTAGAATGAATTAAACAAGTTTAAACAAGATTTAATTGAATTTAATTCAAGTATGAAATCATTTGAATTTTTATTTGTTCAAAACATTAATTAAAATTCATATTTGAAAAGTTTATAATTTTCTGGTGTGAAAACATATTGTATATGTCCAAAAAGAATTTAAGTTGACCAAGTTATTAATTTAGCAATTTTAAATGATTTAAACAAGGTTTAAATTATTTAACCACTTTTAATTATTCAAAACAGGAAACAAAGTTTATATTTGAAAAGGTGGTTCAATTTGGCATGGAAAACATATTTCATATGTGACATTTGAAATAATATTGGATTAGTTATGAATTTCACCATTTAAATGATTTAATTAAAGCATTAAGTAATTGCATTAGTTTTATTTATCCAAAACAGAAAACAAATGTTATATTTGGAAAGAGCATGAAATTTTGGTTGGAAAACATATTTTATATGTCCCATTTGAAATAAAATTGAATTTGTTATAGATTTAATCAAATTCAAAAGAGTTATTTGAATTTGAATTTTGAATTGATTTGGAATGTTCAAAACAGTAAACAAAATACATATTTGAAAAGTTCATAATTTTCTGATTGGGATACATATTTTATTTGTGAAATTTGAAGTTAAGATGATGAAGATATTGCAATTGCAAAATTAGGGATTATTCTGCCATTTTATGGAAAAGAAAAAGGAATTAGAAGCAGAAACTTTTTACACCCGGGGAGGACAGACCCGTGCTGGCTGACAGTTGGGTCCAGCGCCACAGAGGCGCTGACTGTGCGTGGGTGGAGGTGACTGGGCCTCCAGCGAGCATGACATGTGGGCCCTGTGGTGGCGTGGAGGAAAATGGGGCAAAAAGCCCCACGGCTTGCGGCGCCTGGGGATCGAACCCAGGTTCCTACTGTGCGCGCGGGGGAGCAGAGCCACTGCGGTGAGATTCGTTTGGTGATAGTAACGGATACGGAAACAGGAAAAGGTTAACAGGCGACGTTTAGCTGAATTTTGCGTTCAGAAGACTGAATCTTCGTCAGGTTACGGAGAGGAGCAAACACAACCACCGCAGTGGCGTGCGTGCATCGCGGTGCGGCGCTCGCGGGGTGGCATGTGCCTAAGGTGTGGGTGCGCGCACGAGTGGGTGCTGACGGGCGTGTGTGTTGCACAGGGGCGTGCCAGTCGAGAGCAAGACGGGCCAGGAGCTTCAGATCGTGGTCATGGCGTACAATTAAACAGACCGTGGCTAGGGAGACCTCCAGCAAACGATTGATCAAGGGAACGGCGGGAATCGAACCGGAGACTCACCGTGGTGGTGCTGGGGTAGCCGATCATGTTCGAGGAGGACCGACGGCCGCGAATTTCACCGGAAACGGTGGCTGCTTCTGCCACTCCCTCTAGGTACAGTACAGAGGAAAGAATCGGAGAGGTGGGAGGAAGAGAGGAGAATTGGCGGCGGCTGGGGGAGAAGGAAGGGAGCAGAGAGGCTAGGGGAGGAACCCTAGGGCTAGTTATAGGGAGGAGGGAGCAGGTGAGGTGGGGGAGCTCGGTGACAGCGACATCCCCACCTCTCTGTTCGTCCGTACGAGGAAGACAACAAGTGGGGGGGGGGTTGGGCTTGGGAAAAGGCCCGAGAGGGGTGGTAGATGGGCTGCCCCTTGTGGGCTGGCCTACCTCCCCAGAGTTTTTTTTCCTTTTGCATTTCTTTCTTCTTCTTCTTTTTTTTGTAAGAGATGAAAGAGAGAGAGAGATAAATAGAGGGGTTTGGGGTTTTAATTTTATAAAAAAAAATTATTAATTGGCAAAACAGCAATTCAAAGCAATGCTAACACTATGTCCAATTATTTGAGATATTAATTTGAGTTTTAAGTTGCTATTTGAATTTCCATTAGTATTTCATAAAGATTTGATTTTTAAACAATTTTATTCAGTAAACTCAAACAATTAGGAAACCTTATTGGATTTAATTTTTTTGCAAGAATTTAATTTTAAACCTCAATTGGATCATGTCAAGCATGATTGATTTGATTTGAATTTGAAATTACCATTAGGGTTTTAACAAAAGGGAAAATTTTCATTAACAAGCAATTTAAATAAATCAACTTCCAACTATTTGAAAACAAGTTGAGTTGTTTAGGTTGCAACATTCAATTGGAAATTTTAGACATGTGTTGAAAGTTTAAGTTGGTTTGGATTTTTGAGTGGTTTTGAGAACAGGATGCAATGCATATGATGCAAAAAGAAAAAGGAAAGCACCCAATTTTCTACTTAAGGGGGAACACCCCAGGTGTTACAGGCGAATCGTGCTCCTCAATGCCGTGCTGGACGCCCTCCCCGTCTCGCCATGAGCGCGATGCCGCTCTCGGCCGCGGTGATCGCTGCCATCGACGCGCTGCGCCGTGCCTTCCTCTGGAACGCCGCAGACAAGCCGTCTGGCGCCAAGTGCCTGGTTGCTTGGAGCAGAGTCTGCCGACCCAAATCGGAGGGGGGGCTTGGCGTCCGATCGCTCGCCTTGCAGAACGACTGCCTGCAGGTCAAGCTGCTCCATCGGCTCCACGCGCGTTCGGACCTGCCATGGGCGCGCTGGGTCTGGCGTCTCCTCGACGGGCCGGTCTGCACACGGCGCAGCGCCGCCCTCGTTGGCCCCCACTGGACCAAGCTGTGCGCGTTGATGCCGATCTACAACGACGTCACCAGGGTCGAGATCGGGGACGGACGTGCCTCTGCCTTCTGGCTCGACCGATGGCTGGGCGCGCGTGCGCTCTGCCATTCCGCGCCTGCCCTGTTCTATCACACAACTGACGCGGATGTCTCGGTGGCGCGGGTCCTCTCCCGCGGGCTCGATGATGTCCTGGTGCCGCGACTCTCCACCGTCGCTACCCGGGAACGTGAAGACCTACTCGTCGCCTTGGCTGGCAGAGGCGGGTGCCGCGAGGGCGCTGATGCTCGCCGCCTGCTCCAGTGCTGAGGGCCGAAAGGGAGCTTCGCTGCCTCCACGCTCTACAAGCTATGCCACTTCGGTGGCGTGGACGCGCCGTTCGCCCAGTTCATGTGGGGCAACCATGCACCCTCTAAGGTGCAGTTTTTCGGGTGGTTGCTCGTCCAGGACCGGGTCCCACGCGCAGCTCCCTGCTCCGGAAGACCATCCTCACCGTGGAAGAAGCGGGCTGCCCCATCTGCGACCACCCCGAAGAGACGAGCGCCCACCTCTTCTTCGAGTGCCACTTCGCCACTAGCTTCTGGGGAGCGATTGGTGGGCGGCACCCGGCGGGCGCCTCCGTCCGCGACGTCCACGAACACTCCGCCCCCGAGGGGGTGCCTCCTCGGACTAGCGCCACCTTCACCCTCCTCTGTTTCTGGCATCTGCGGAAGCACAGGAATGGGGTGGTGTTTCGTGGGCTTTCCCCAAACCTCCCGCTCTTGCTGAGGAACTGTCGTGAGGACGCGATCCTTTGGAAAACTAGGCTCCCCTCCAAGCTCAGGCACGAGGCCGAGGAATGGCCTCTCCGCTTCGGCCATGCGGGGCGCTTAGCTGCTCTCCCCTTCTTTTTTTCCACCCTGTAAATTTCGCCTCGCTGCTTTCCGTGTATGTTTTGGGGCGTTTGATCCCGTCATATAAATGGAAAATTCAGGTGGAGGGTCTTCTCCCTCCCCCGGTGACACTTCAAAAAA
Source organism: Alopecurus myosuroides (assembly GCA_028641055.1). NCBI lineage: Eukaryota > Viridiplantae > Streptophyta > Magnoliopsida > Poales > Poaceae > Alopecurus > Alopecurus myosuroides. The sequence continues at coordinate 11,951,948 of CM054062.1, forward strand.
AAATTTGTTATCATGGAAAAAATCTGCCTTTTTAAGTTCACCCGGGAAAATTTCTGCCAGACATACATTTTTCTTATGTTTTAGCACATGTAATTAAATGCGATTATTTTGTGCACAATCGCCAGAGGATAATAGGATTAAATGCCTTTGGATGGTGCACATGTATTGGAAAGCAATAGTGATGAATTTAACTACTCCATCAGATATTGATTGTATGTACATTCATCCATGAATGAAACGATGTAACTATCAATTACATCTCAGGAAACTAACCTCTGCAACATTATTTTTCAATGTGTTTCTGCAACAATAGCTCCCAACAGAAGGAAACACCTGTGCTCGCTACAAAGATACTGAAGTTTCTTGTAGTTCGGCTTACCCTCTTAATAATTATGGTATACCCTTTTCCAAACATAGAACACTCAAAGCATATGAATATACCTTTCCGGGTGTGTATATAGAGTGGCATCGATAAGATGTGGCGAATCACCTTCTCGGGTGTTATCAAGCCCTTTTCTTCAGAGTTGGATATCATCCTGATTCCTATCCTGAAACAAACACATCTACTTGGTAGCACGTTTTGCTAGTCGATACGTCCATCAAGTGATCAAGGGAAGGAAACGAAACAGAAACTTGAAAAATGAGGAGGAAGGTAATATTTGATTATACCATTCCTTGACGTTGCAACACGTCTCCAACTCTCTATGAGCTTGAGCTTGCCGTGACCCTTGATGACCTTTTTTGAGGTACACCATGGGCGTCTTGCCGATGAGCTGTCCTTCGAGATTCAGCATAGATAATAATCCCACAGAGACACGTCGCAACATGAGGGCTAGTATATCTTTTTGTTGTCCGTCTAGTGAGTCTAGGCAATCGTCGGTAGTAAGTTGGAGCAATCCTGTCATCCTAGGTGGTTACTAATAAGAAACATTGAAACAGAGGCTGGAAGTTGATTGGATACCTAGGCGAGGTCGTCGAAGGGCAGAGCCACGAGCAGTCACCAGCACTGGCTCAATCAATACGGAGGATGTGCAGGGCCAATTGCTGGAGGCGCGATCTTGGTGGCGGCTCCTCCGATGTGAGATTCACGATGAGAGCATCGCCAAGTGCTGGAGGTGCGGTCTTGGTGGCAGCGGCTCGCCATCCTTGGGAGGCCGGTGCAGTCCTGGAAGTAGGTACGAGCGGAGGAGAACGGTGGCGGTGGCGGCTCTCCTAGGCATCACCACGGGAGACCAAGACATAAGAGACGAGCGGCAATGGTGGGGCGTCGGTTGCTGTCATACAATTTTCTTTATTCTTGATTGATTGTGATTGTGATTGACTGATTGTGCGGGGCAGTCTGCCTGGTTCGTGCGTGACTATACAAAGGAAGTAAATTGTATGGATGGAAATTAACGATTGGTTTTGATTGCTGATTGCTTACGCAGAGGGATGGAAAGGAAAGGAGACCGTATAATTCCTACGATTGATCACAATATTTAGTGGGCTGGGCCAAATTGACGATAAGGATGATCGATGACGAACTCCCATTTAATACTCCCTCTGATCCATATTAATAGGTGCTGAAGTGGATGTATCTAGCAATAAAACATGTCTAAATACATCCACTTCAGCACCTATTAATATGGATCGGAGGGAGTACTAAAGATTCAAACTATTCTTCCACACATCATGTGTAGTGTATTGCGTCTTATGAGGCAAAATAAAGACTAGGCATGAAGAAGAGGTGGAGCTCTTGTAGCCATAGCCACCCTGTCTTCGGTACTGGATCCTTCACACACCTTCATGCACTTGGGCATAGTCGAGTAGCAAGCACTATTCACCATGCAACAATAGCAAAGATCATCATCGCACTGACGCACATGAAAGCACAGCCCGGTTGGAAAGTTGAGCTTCTCGTTCTCCACGTCGGCCATGTTTCGGCCTGTAGAATTAAAAACGAACCATTGTTATGCAATATAATTTTTTTTTGATCAACAAAAAAGCAACAGCCCACAAGAAACCAAAGGGAGGCAATTTACATGCTACCTAAAGAACCAAACAATTTCCATGCATCGATAAATTTCTTAAGCTTCAAGACAAAAAGCATAGTAAATCTAGATCTGCTAATTACCTTGAACAATAGTAGCAGAGCATACAAGATGTAGACACAGTACAGCTAGCGCAAGGATGCGAATCGTGTACTTGTCCATCCTATCTAACACTACTTGGTTGAAGCTTGCGGATGATATCGATGGATGAGAAATATGTGTTCTACTTGAAGATTGATGATCTGCTATCAACACGCACGAGCCCTATATATATAGAGGGATTGAGGTAAGGGAGATTCGGTGTTAAAAATCATGCTCCTCCCGTGCAGAAGAAAGATATCAAGCAATGAAATTGGAATTTTTAGTGTCTTTCCATATAATGCACCTCCTTAAGATCTGCGCGTCATCCCGCTCCCGTGCAGAGAGTAATTCAAGCAATAAAACTGGAACGCAATTAAATTGGAACAAAAATGGACGCAATTAAATTGGAACGATTCAGTTTCTTTCCATAGTACAGACATCTCATTAAGAGCATCCGGGCGACGCGCACATCAAGTTTTTTTTTCGTTCAAGATATTTTTTTTCTCTTCTTCCCGAGTTATCGTGGAGTTACTAGCAGTACTCCCTCCGTCCGGGTTTAGGAGTCCCCTAACGAAAAACTATTTGTCCAACAATGAACTGTCCACAAGGCCCGTAGAATTTATTAGCCTAAAAAAGCGAGTCGTAATTATTATCAAATCGCATCCCAATCCGCGTAAAACGTTTTCTGCATGCGGTGTGAACGTGCGAAGATCACACAACGTGGTGTGAACGTGATGTGAATGGTGGGAAACTGCCCACTGCATGCGAGATGAATATCTGAGACGGTTTGCATGGCATGATTTACTGCGGTAATTAACACAAAAAATGGAAACTCTAACGTAATTGGATGAAACGGCTACCAGTAAAAATATGCATTGGTCGCGGTGATTTTCGTTAGGAGACTCCTAAACCCGGACGGATGGTATTTGGTGGAGTAGGGGAACGACTCGTGAAGGAAATGATCTTTATATGGAAATAAAGGAATCCAGAGTAATTAATGAAAAAATATTGAGGAATCAAAGGTAGCTCTAGTCTATGGCCAAATGAATGAACCACCGGGAGCTCGTATGAGAGTTGGTTTAACTGCCTAACTATGGCAGAATATTTCCGAGATGTTAATAAACAAGATATACTTTAATCATCGATAATATCTTTCGTTTTGATCAAGCAGGATCGGAAGTATCCGCTTTATTAGGAAGAATGCCCTCTGCAGTCGGTTATCAGCCTACTCTTAGTATAGAAATAGGTTCTTTGCAAGAAAGAATTGCTTCTACTAAAATGGGATCTATAACTTCGATTCAAGCTGTTTATGTACCGGCAGACGATTTGACCGACCATGCTCCTGCCACAACATTTGCACATTTGGATGCTATTACTGTACTTTCCAGAGGATTAGCTTCCCTCCGTCGAAAATCACCGTGACCGAAAATCACCGTGACCAATGCATATTTTTACTGGTAGCCGTTTCATCCAATTACGTTAGAGTTTCCATTTCTTGTGTTAATTACCGTAGTAAATCACGTCATGCAAACCGTCTCAGATATTCATCTCGCATGCAGTGGGCAGTTTCCCACCATTCACATCACGTTCACACCACGTTTCTGTGATCATCGCATGCAAACTCCATTCACACCACGTTCACACCGCATGCACAAAACGTTTTACGCGGATTGGGATGTGATTTGACAATAATTACGACTCGCTTTTTTAGGCTAATAAATTTTACGAGCCTTGTGGGCAGTTCATTACTGGACAAATAGTTTTTCGTTAGGGGACTCCTAAACCCGGACTGAGGGAGTACATAAGCTAAACAATTCCTAGATGAGAGATCAATTTCTTCCGTCGGATATTATTGACATGCCTAGGTAAAGAAAACCAGATAATGTACTAACAAAAAGATAGCGTGATCAATCAATTAGGTACAATTTCAACTTGCTCAAAGCATAGTACCTTTTTTGCTTCACCTACATCCATGCAAAAATCTCCCCTTTCCTGACTCTCTCCCCCCCGCTACAGTACTTGGCCTTTAGATCTCAGATCCCGGCGAGCTCCCGCCCGCTCCCCGACGGTGATGCCGGTCGGAGGCGAGTAGGCTGCTACGCGCGGGTTGTACAGAGTAGAATTAGGTTTATTTCTTCTGTTGTTGCTTTAGTTGTTGTGAGTTTCGTCGTTATGACGTCGAGGCCGTGCGAGCTCTTGCGTCCGGGCCGCAGAAGCTTGCCGCTGGTCTTGCTGCTCCCCCGTCTGCTACTCCGTTGGTCGGAGTCTCTCGAGGAGGATCAAGGCGCGGTCACCTTCCCTCATAAGCTCGTGGGCTGGCCTCTCAGTCTGGGAGCCAAACATGGCTGCTCTGCATCGACAAGGTTCAATACATGGGTTTCTCTGCCGGCCGGCCGTGGAGGCGAGGGGAAGAGAAGCTGCTGTTGTTGTTCTCTGCTTGCAGGTCAGTACGGGATGCTGCATCGAAGATCGAATCAAGTGGAGGTCACGTTGACCTCGCTTATCAGTGGCCGGAAGGGCGGCCCGATTTGTTCCTCCGCGGCTGCGGAGGTCTTCCGAGTGATACTCTGGAGCTCGCTGCTGAGAGGAGGACAAGTGGTCCGTCCCCGTCTTCCTCCTGGCAGCCGGTGGATCATTCTCGTCGCTGGTGATGGAGAGCTCTCGAGCAACGCTCTCGACCTCGACATCTGCGTCTGGAGGTCGCCGGCGACCGGTGGTGAAGAGGCCTGGGGACTGGATTGCTTTTCTGTTTTTTGTCCTAGGGACTTGTTTGCAAAAAGACTGGCCTTATCTTCAAATTCTCAGGTTCATAGTGCAAGTGTTGTAAAAGGGCCAGTCTTCATTTTGTACTCACCACCCTGTTCCATATAATCGCAGCTCTAGGGTCCTCTGGGCCCTCCTCTTGTTCAAAAAAAAAACTTGCTCAAAAGGAGATGACTGCTTCAAGGGCTATTAAAACAGGGATTCAAACAATAAAACAACCATCTTAAATCGTTGTAGGTCAGATAAGATATGCAAAACATGGATGAGTCATTTAACTAAATAAATACTCAGTAATGACGAAGATTTTCCAGCTTGCATTCTTATTATCTAAATAACTATTAGGTTGTTAAGGAGTATTAGTATAGGTCTAGGAGTCCGTATTAGTCTAGATGTTATTTCCTTATTCCCCAAGTCATATGTAATATATATATGCCCAGAGCTATCAATAATTAAATATAGACAAGTTGGCTATTCATAACATGGTATCAGAGCTAGGTTAGGGTTTCCGCGGACGCGCAACTCATCCGGGTCGGATTTTTTTCCCGTCATCACACAATTCCGTCGCTGGCTGATTCCCTCTGTTCTCGTCCGCGCGGACTGCTGTACGCTGCCTCCCCCACATGGATGGATCTCGCCCAAACTGCCATCTGGTCGTCACTGGTGGCTGCTGGTTCAGCTGCTCGCCGGCCGTTTAGGATTTCGCCGCGGCTGCTGCCTGCTGATTCCGCTACGTACCTGTCGTTCGTTAGGACTGCTACCACTTCACATGCGCCCCTCTGCTCCAGATCGAAGGCGGCCCTGCTCCATCCTGGATGGATCAACGTCCTACTGTGCGCGTGTGGAGCCTTGATGGTGGTGCGTGCTTCTGCTGCTCGCTGCCTCTTTTTGATTTTTTTCTCTTCCTTTTATTTATCTGCTAAGTCGATCGTGACTTGGGTGAGTAAAAAAAAGTGTCACCACCATTCTCTCGTCCTTCAGCGGTTTCCGACCGTGTTAGTTTCAAGCATATCTCGCACCTACGCCTTTTTTGTGCTCCGTGTTACCTATTTTCAGTTGCGTCCACCAGATCCGTCGTTTCTTTTTGTGTTTCTTATGTTTTGAGAGTCCACCATACTTTTACTTGTCAGCCTCTTTTATCGGTCCTTTTGTGGCCTCTATTCTCGGTCTTTTTGTGGCCTTTCTCGGTCCTTTTGTGGCCTCCTATTCTTGGTCCTTTTGTGGCCTCCTATTCTCGGTCCTAGTCATTTCTATAGGATTTTTGTGGCCTCATTTTCTTGGTGCTACTCCTTTCTATGGGATTTTTGTGACCTCCTTGTGCATTGTCATTGATCTACGCACATTCTTTTGCCGTTGGACTTCTTATGTCGTGGGCTTCTTGTGCTAAACTCCAAATGAAAGTAATTTTTGGGTAGTGTAGATACATTAGTTCAGAACATTAAACCAACATGTTTCTATCAGACCATCCGCACGTGTTACACTAATCAGTGGGCCAGGTAACCAGGAGGGGCCACCATCAGTGAAACAACAGGCAGACACACGCGCACTGAGAAAACCTCCCCTGTCCAGTCCTATCCGACGCACGACCCACGTCTCCGCAGACCCCATGACCAATGTCTCCACAGTCCTAAATCCATGTCTATTTCAACGCGCGACCACGGGAAGGAACACTGGTTTCCCTGACATACGGGGCAAAGGAGCAAAAGGGCCACCTCCAGGGAGCAACCATGGAAGGACGCACACGACGCGGGAAGGAAGAAAAGAGCAAGGGTGACCGTGCGGCACGACGCGCGCGAAGGAGCGCAGAAAAACGAGAAAATCGGCTCGCGTCACCAAGGACAGAGGGCCCATATGTCATCTATCAGGGTAGGCACAACATCGGTAGAAACGAGTTAAATCCGACGGAGGAGCCCCTCCGAAGCCATCTAGGAAGGCTGGCTTTCCATGAGCCTTTACAAGATTATTAGTAGTCTTGCACGTGCAACTCACGATTGATCCAAATACATAACACCAGAGCTTGACTTGACGCATCCAAATGACCAAATACGTGGTGTCTCTTAGCTAGGTTTCGTGTTCATTGCTGAATAGCTGATTCGTGGTGTATTTATCTCACGGATAGCTGCTTGCGGTTTGCATGTCAGTACAATCACAAAGAGAATCCTTGCACGGGTAGATACAACGTTTCATTTCACATCTCATCAACATTATTATTTAATTGAAAATTATTACAGGCAGAACATTTTATTTGTCGCTTCGATAGTGCACACGATCATCCTGCTCAATTTAACAATCTCTAGGACGTAAAAAATACTTATAATCTTCCTTTTAGTCCATTTTCATTAATGGGCTACAAACACATATTCTAACCACCAGACAACTTTAGGAAATCAAATGGTCGAAACACATGATCCAAGTTCGTATTGCACCAAAAGACTTCTATCCATTCCAGAATTTCACCAAGGAGACATAGTTATAATCCACAATCGAAGTACTTCAAGAATATTAATGGCATATCAAGACAATATGTTATTGCCTACCTTAGTGGCTTTCAAACTCTATTTCATATCCCTATTCCTCTTCTATTCGCCCTCCTCGAAAGCTTGTTGTGCCAAGGCCGCCACCCACACGCCGTCGACCCCAATCTATCCAGGGCAGGAGTCAGCACGCCACACAGATCTGACCAAATATAATGAATAGGGGTTAGAATGAAGTTCTGGGGATAATATAGTTACCTTGCTGGTTCTTCTCGTAGACCTTTAGGAAAAACCCTCGGCGAACTTTGAATCGACTGATTGGAAAATCTAAGTTCCAAGTAAGATCACTCAATATTAGGAATGGTCATGTATGTGCACTCTTTGGGCTTGGGAATCGAATTTCCATGATTCTTTCAAGCAAGAGAGTGAACATACAACATAATGAATCTTATTATCTATCTACTGGAGCATTTGATTTGGAATTTTGCACAGCAAGCATGTGATTTGTTTGTCCTTGCTAATCTCACCCCACAGAAAAAGAATGAGAGAAACATGTTTTGTGAAGTTTTTTCACAGGGAATAGAGGAGCTGCGCCTCAAGACATCCAAGATGGTGAAAGACATAAGATTGGGGATGTGATGAACACCCCACTGGAGCTACACTCTTTTGGTTAGCACACGTCTACTTTCTGTTTTTCTAAGCAAAGCATTTATCGTAGAGACTTGAAGCGTCTAGTTTTTGTTTTTATTTTTGTTTTGATAAGACCACACCCATCATTTTATATGAGATTGAGCTACTGGAGTTTGGGGTTGGAATGTATTGGATGCTAGTATTATGACTTGGAATAGGGATGCCATGGTTGATTTGAAGAGCTACATATGTTTGCATGATTTATAGGCTTTTTATGTGTAGAAATTTGCAATAATGTTGTCTTGAGCTATCTCTTATTCATGTCCTTGATGTTAATTGCTGGTTTATTTAGTTTTTCATGAAATGAGTAGTTCTATGGACATATGCATGCATAGTATCTGGTCAACTATCTCCCTCTTGCTAGCCAAAAATTTAAAAATTCCAACAAGTAAAAACTTGTTTCCAACACTCCTTAGCCAAGTATTTCCAGTGAGTCCACCATATCTTCCCATTAGCTTCATTGCTATTCCGAGTATGTTCACCATGTTATTGTGTTATTTATGTTATAAATTAAGATATTCACTTTATTAATTGTCATGGGTTGAACTTGGGATAGGACTCTCACGAACTTTTGAAGGCACACTTTAATTTTTATGCATCTAATAAACATGACCCAATAATGGGAGCCACAAGTTTTGCGTTTGACAAGTGTGTGGTTGGGAGCTAGCTATAAACGTGTATCACCGGAAAGCTTTCAACATTGCACAAAAATTTACATTTGGTTGATATCATGTACTTTTGTTTTTGGACTCCTGCCATGCCGAAATGAAATAGAGGAATAGTAAGTTTTGATGAGTAAGTATCTATATGACTAGAGAAACGCATTGGGTCGCTAACCCAAGCCATGCTTTATCATGGTGGAAATTTGCTTACAGCTTGAGTGACTCTACAACACATCCTACAATAAAATAAGAAGCTATGCATAATAGTGAATGAAAATAAAAAGGATGATGAGTTACTCCGTTTGTTTGTCTTGTCATTGTGACATGGGCTTGTTTCCATGTCATGGGGCAAGAGGTACCTCTTTGCGGTTCTCTATGATGTCATTAATACTTATTATGATTGTACAAAGCTTATTAGGAATCTTAAGTTGAGTAATCATGGAGTAGGTTTTCACACTCACGGAGCATAAGACTTTCAACCACCTTGTCATTCACATTACTTCAACATTCACCATTTAAGATGCTAGTGACAAAGGGGCAATGAGAGTCCTAGATCAATGGATGCCACATTTCAATTAGTAATTTTAGTTGAATAATTTAGAGGCTAAATAAGACTTGATCATGTTTTACCTCTACTCAATTTTCTCCAAAGTGTCCACCATATTTTCTATTTTCCATTATGCTATTCTTTGACCAATATAGGATTTTATTTTTCATTTTGTGTATGCATTTGGTCCATAGTGCTTTTATTTCATTATACACTTTGTGAACTTTCATGAAGCATCTTTGCTTGCATATTTGATATTTCTTATAACATGAATTGTATGTTGCTACTCATCTACATTATGAATCATTTGATTATATGTAGCATGAATAATCTTCTTTGATATTCCATGATTGTTTTAAAATGCAAAGTCCATGTTAGTTTTATCACCTTCATACTCGAGGACGAGTATGGGTTAAGCTTGGGGATGTTGATGCATGTAAAATGCATACATGAACTTTGTATGTTATTACTTGTTTTTCCTACATATTAGCAACTTATATTCATGTTTTATAATGATTTGGGGGATTTTCTGAACAATCCCCCTTCTTTTGGTTCTAACCCTGTTTTTCCAGAAAACGTACTTTTTAGTGTTTCAGACTTTCCGGGAGCTTCGGGACTCCAAAAAGGGCAAGGCCAAAGAGCACGATTCAGAATTTTTGAGACGACGACCATGGGCCAAAGTAGAGGGCCAAAAGGCCAACCAGGTGGAAAAGAGGACCCTCCACACGGCCAGATTCCTTGGCCGCGTGTGGGGCCCCCTTTTTGCCCCCGTGGCTTCGATGCCGTCGATCTTTCTTCTCCCGAGTGTCTCGTGACCTAAAAATGACTATATAAAGGGTCCCCTGGCCTTTCGAGAAGGAGGCGGCGCCGAGAGACGAAACCACAAAACAGAGAGACAGAAGGCTGCCGCCGGAGAAGATCGGAGGGGGGAAACGCCGCCGGGATCACCCCCGGAGGGCTCCACCCCCCTCCGGCGTGTTCATCATCAACATCTACAGCAAGATCAGCTCCATCTCTCCACTGTAATCTCTTGGCAAACACGAAGTATGATGCAATACTATATTCCCTTGATGTATTGTGTCTCCTCGTCTATGTTTGAGTAGTGAATTGTTCTTGGCAATGGTGAAATAGTTCGTTGATTGGTTGCATACAAGTTTGTTATCTTCTATGATTGTCTTTATGTACAATATATGAGTGCACGCATATGTTGGGGAATGCATGTAAGGTGATCACCGGTAGCATAATGGAGTGGTGGTGACTTGGGAGTGACAGTAACCTGAGACCGAGCCACAAAGTTAAGTTATTGGGGGATATATATAGGGGACCTTAGAACGTAAGGCTATGGTGGGACTTTATGTCTTAATCAATCTTGTGCAGTCATTTACTTGGCCACATGATCCATCATAAGGGGTTGTAGATCATTTACTTGACTATACCTATTCATGGCTCCTTCCTAGAAGAAACAACTAAGACTAAAACATGTGCTTCACTAATTGTGACAACCACACGAACGAAACACCTATTGCTAGAACACTTGCTCCCTTGAGATACTTGAGATATTTGCTGCTTGCTACTTGTGAAACTTGCTTTAGAAACTTGCTCTAGGATTACTTGCATTTTAAACTTTCTTCACTAGTTACTAGACAAACCACACTCCACGTCACTTGCTTTTAATTAGTTAGTTCCTTTTAGTCAAACTTATTGCTTTGCATAAACAGCCATATAAGAGGGTTATAGGGCTTTAGAGAATAGATAGCTTACCTTCAGCTCCTCGTGGGTTCGACACTCAAATACTTATCGAAAGTTACTACAATTGATCTCCTGCACTTGGGAGTCATCACACGCGGGCACTCACACCGCTGTTTTCTCCCTAGTGGCAGCAGCACATCCTCGCCCGTCACGTTTCTATCACTCGAGCACAGGAGAAAGTAGGCATGAACCCACTATCGAGCATAAATACTCCCTCTTGGAGTCACTAGCAACTACTTGGCGAGAGCAACCACTAGCAATGGAAAGCATGCAAGATCACAAATAACATATGCAATAAAGACTATAATCAACTTGGCATAAGTTCAATATTCATCGGATCCCAGCAAACACAGCACATAGAATTACATAAGAATGATCTCGATCATGTTAGGAAGCTCACGAGATCTAAACATGGAGGCATAGGATGAGAAGACAACCATATATCTAATGCTACGGACCCGTAGTCCAAGGATGAACTACTCACACATCACTCCGGAGACAGACATGGTGATGAAGAGGCCTCCGGTGATGATCTCCTCTCCGGCAGGGTGCCGAGGGACAGCTTCAGAACCCCCCCTGATCTAGGGTTGACGACGACGGCGGCTGCGGAGCTTTTCGGGTATATTTGATCAGGTGCCTAGGGTTTTCCATCGGAGGGGAATAAATAGGCAAAAGGGCAAAGGCGATGGAGCCCTGGGGGCCCCACACCACCCCCTGGCACGGCCAAGGGGGGTGCACGCCACCCCATGGTGTGGGCCCCCTGGTGCCCATCTTCGACTCCTCTTCGGTCTTCTGGATGCTTCCGGGGAAAATAGCAACTTCGGGATTTGTGGGGTCCAATTCCGAGAATATTTCCAGAACAACTTTTCTGAAATCAAAAACAGCAGAAAAGAGGGAACTGGCACTTGGCATCTTGTTAATAGGTTAGTCCCGAAAAACGTGTAAAAATGCTATAAAGAAGGGAGAAAACATGTAGCAATTGGCATAATATCATCATGGAGCATAAAAAATTATAGACACGTTGGAGACGTATCAATAATGCACATTATACTAAAAATGACAATCATCAGCTCCTAGATGGTGCATAAAGTAAGAAGGTGCAAACTCAACATAAAAGTAATAGAGAGGCCCTTCGCAGAGGGAATCAGGGTTTACTCATGTGATAGAGCTTTCTATTTTATAAAATAGAGGTATTGAAAATATAATTTTGAGAGAGGTGTATGTCTATGTCAATGAGTCATAATGAAAAACTTATCATGACCCACATCAAGCAAAGTTTTTAGAATTTTGACAGCGGTTTCCATTAAGACTTTTTTTCCAGGTTTACACTCCCCCCCACCTTGCCTTTCACAAACTAGGGCTAGCCCTATGAACGGGTGCCCACCAACATTCATCAATCAGTGGGGAAGTGCATTTTTATATTATATTATTTGGCACCAGGATAAAGTGCAAAGATATCTATAAACTTTTGTGCTCCATGCTTGTTTTCTACCCGATAACTTTTTTCCACATGTTTTCATGTCTTCCGGATGTTTTCATAGAAACTATTAACGAGATTACCAAGGCCAATTGTTATTTTCTTTTGTTTTTCTTAAAGAAATATTCTCAGAAAGGGCTGAAAATCCACGAAGATTGTTTTTTACCTGGAATGAAGATGAAATCCAAAGAAGAGACGGAGGGGGCTATGGGGTCCCTAGGGGGTGCTAGGCGCGGCCCACCCTAGGCCGCTCCTGGTGGGCCCCTAGGCACCCTGGCCATTGCCTCTTGTTGCCTCTTTTCCTATAAATTGTCTTTAACCCTAAAAACGTCTCGGACGGAGTTATTTTCCATAAAACATACAGAGAGGCGATGTCACCTCGAAAGTCCAATCTAGGGCTTCTGCAACCCTGTTCCAGCACCTTGCGAGAGAGGGGAATCATCGTCGGAGGCCTCTACATCGCCAAGATCGCCTGTAGACAGATGCGTGAGTAGTTCATCTCGGGACTACGGGTCCATAGCAGTAGCTAGATGGTTTTTCTCCCCCTATGCCTCCATGTTTAGAGTTCCATGAGCTGCATTAGATGATTGAGACCACAGTTATGTAATTTTTCATGTTGTGTTTGCTGGGATCTGATGAACCATGAGATTATGATTATTTTGTTCATGTCAATCTGAGATGCTTCACTTATATTCGTAGAGAGTTTTAATCTTGTCTTGTAGCGCTCTTCCGTGTTTATGATTACCTTGTCCATGTAGTTGTTTTCACCTCCAAGAGAGGGTTTATATGCTAAATATTAGTTTAATGCCTCCCTTACATCTATGCTCGAGTGACAGAAACGTGGCGTATGGGGGATGTGTTGTTCCTACTAGGGATAAATCATCGGTGCTCTTGTCTACGGATGAGGACCACTTCTTACATTACGTATTGTTCGTAATGCAATTTTTCTGTTGCACACAAATCAACCACTTTGTTGCTACAACTTAATAGCAAAGAGATTTGTTGGATGGCTTTCTTGAGGTGGACTTTTAGATATGGATGCATGCTAGACGCTAGAAATGTCGCATCCAGACGGATATGGACGAGTCTGAAGCCGATGGTTGTACTCGACAGTGCTTGAAATGCACTTAGTTTGGCCATAAATAAAAGTATTGTCCCAAATACACCAATTTCGTCGATCCCGGATGTGGGCGAGGCAACCGAGGGCAAAGAGGATGTGGCTAGCACTATGTTTTAGTTTTTTCGTGTACAAACTATGTTTTAATTTGTAAGTGTGAGAATTATCTTTTAATTTATAAGTGTGAGAACTATGTTTTAGTTTGTAAGTTCGAAAACTATCTATTAATTTTATGTGTGAGAACTATCTTTAGCATGTATGTGTAGGGTTCATTGCATGGAAAACAATACATTTCCTACGCGAGAGACACCCGAAGAGCCAAGATCTAATCTAGGAGATGTAAGAAATGGGCATAGAGAAAGTCTTAAGAATAACATACCGTTGAAGAGGTCCATATGCCTTGACATAATGCCTACAATGTTAGAACCCGTGAACTATATCTTGTCATAATAGTATTGTTATAACTTCATGATTTGTTAATTGCCTAGCTGTAATTTGTTTACCCAACATGTTTATTTTTCTTTGGAGAGACACTACTAGTGAATTTATGGCCCCCGGTCCTATTTTACTCATAATTGCAACCTTCTTTCAAAAACTTTCATAATTGCTTACTTGTTGTTCCATTTTTTTATTTTTATTACTTTTCAAGACTCTATACGTTTAATTCTCTAGTTTTCAGCAAGACCGGAAGATTGACATCTGATGCGCGTATAACACACGTTCGTTGGGAGACCCCAAGAGGAAGGTATGAAGAGCACAACAACAAGTTTCCCTCAGAAAGAAACCAAGCTTGAATCGACCAGTAGGAGGAAGGAGTAACTTCAGAAGGTTGGTGCAGTTGAGATGGTAGGGTGCACTACCGGTTCAGCAGCAGCGTGGAACCTACAAAACACAATCAAATCACTTTTCCCCAACGAAGCAGTGAGGTTGTCAATCTCACCGGTTTTGCTGAACACAAAGAGTTTAAACGTATGGTGTGGGAAACAGTATGAGAACAATATGAAAACAGTAGCAGCAGTGTGGAAACAGTAATCACAATGGTTGTATTATCAGTATGAGAAAATAGACCGGGGTCCACAGTTCACTAGTGGTGTCTCTCCATAGAAAATAAACAACATGTGTGGTGAACGAATTACAACTAGGCAATTGATATAAATGAAGGCTACACCGTAGTGCATATGCAAGACATAAAGATTACTATGTGATTCATGCGGGCATTACAACAAGATACATAGACCTTCATCCAATTGCATCTATGACTAATAATCCACCCTTCTAATATAATCTAAACAAACGTTGGGTATTAAGTTGCAAACAACAGATAATCGTAGTAAGCAAAGTGTGTAATGTAAACAATGTAAACAAAGTAAACATCGTTGTTTTCTCCCTAATGGCAACATCACATCCTCCATCCGTCACGTTTTTGTCACTCGAGCACAAATGCAAAGGAGGCATGAACCCACTATCGAGCATAAATACTCCCTCTTGGAGTTACTAGCATCTACTTGGCCAGAGCATCTACTAATAACGGAGAGCATGCAAGATCATAAATAACATATGCATGAAGATAACATGATAGATTGATAATCAGAAGACATAGCATTCAACATTCATCGGATCCCAGCAAACACAACATGTAGCATTACATAAAGATGATCTCGATCATGTAGGGCAGCTCACGAGATCTAAACAAGAGGAATAAAGTGGAGGAGACAACCATCTAGCTACTGCTATGGACCCTTAGTCCAGGGATGAACTACTCACAGATCACTTCGGAGGAGGGCATGGTGGTATGGACCCCTCCGGTGATAAATTTCCCTCCCGACAGGGTGCAGGGGGGAGCTCCAGAACCCTCCAGATCTCGGGATGGCGATGACGGTAGCCTCGGGTGTTTCTCGGAAAAAAGTGGTATATTTCTAGGGTTGATATGTTGAGGGGAATAAATAGGCGAAAGAGCGATGGCAGAGGGCGCCCGAGGGGCCCACACCACCCTAGGCGCGGCCAAGGGGGGGTCACCGCCCTATGGTGTGGCCCCCTGTGGCCCCTCTCCGGGTCTCTCTGGGACTCCGTGGAACCTTAGGGAATTCTGAGACTTATGGGCTTCGAATTTTCCAATTCCGAGAATATTTCCAGAAAAACTTTTCTGAAACTAAAAACAACAAAAAACAGGGAACTGGCTCTATGGCATCTTGTCAATAGGTTAGTCCCGGAAATCGATAGAAATGACATAAAGTGTATAGCAAACATGTAGGAAATAACATGAAAACAACACGGAACATCAGAAATTAAGGATACGTTTATGACGTATCAACATCCCCAAGCTTAGTTCCTACTCGTCCTCGAGTAGGTAAACGATAAAAACTCAATTTCTCATGTGACATGCTACCAACATAAACTTGATCATCAATAATTTAATAGCATATGTAAGCTGAGATCATAGATTTTCAACACAAGCATGATATATAAAATTTTAACACAAACATGATATATAAACTTGATCCTCGGGTGCTTGCCAACAATCACATACGGTGGAGGAGTGTCTATTTTTAGGGAGGTGTATGCTTATGTCAATGAATAGTAAACATAAAATACAGTACGCCACAAGCAAACTAGAATTCACAAGAGAGGCTCCCATTGAAGTACGCAACTGGTGTAGAAGGTCATCCCTATTTCTGTTTTGTTTACACAATTATGCTTTGACTAATAAATAAAAGGAAAAAATAGTGAAGATAATTTGTCTGTATTAATTTGGGGCTAGGCACCCCGCTGCCAGATCTTCTATCAATTGGATAAGCGGATGAAGCCACTAGTCTAGTGTGTGAAAGTCCAATCAACAAGTGAGATAAAGATTCTCTATTTATGTCCTCATGAGCTAAAACAGGAACACAAAACATGAGTAATTTTTAAAGTTTTAAAGGTAACACATGAGCAATTTACTTTGGAGTGGCAGTTAAATACCACATATAGGTAGGTATGGTGGAAACATTTGGCATACTTTGGTTTTTGGGAGTTTGATTGCATGAGTAGAGCTCATACTCAGTACAGGTGGAGGGTAGCAAAATACTGGGAGCGAAAAATCAAGAGAGCAATAATGGCCATAATCATGCATAGCGACATGAACATCATTAATCAAAGCATAAGTGGTACCACAATTTCAAAAACTAAAAGATCATAGAGGCTATTAGTGACTGGTTCGTAGTCATAAACATGGTGTGGGCATGCGCCAAGTCAACCAATTAAAACATTCAAAGGAGAACACCACAAATTTATGTTTAAATATGAAAAGAACAACTCATGATTCTTTCAATGGGACATTAAAAAATCTCAGCTATTTGAGACAAATCATGCTAATAAATAACCACTAAGCTTTAGAATTAAAATAACATCTAGCATGATATGAAAAAGTCTAGCCACGGTCTATACAAGCTTCTATTTGCATCGTTTGTAATTCTACCAAATGCAGCAGCTTCTTTTCCCAACAAGCACCATACCAAATATATTTTAACAAAAAATCTCTAAATTATAAAGAAAGCAAGCATGAGAGTAAAATCATAACACTACTAAAACTAAAAGCTCTGGATAAGAGATGGAATGAAACAAGAGCTAAACAAGAATTTTTGGAGCAGCTAGAAGAAAAACTAAGAATACGAGCATAACGAGTATTCAAACGAAAAAGCGGAGCGTGTCTCTCTCCCAAACAAGGATGATAGGTTCCAATTATATTATTGCAGAAAGGAAAACAAAACGAACAAAATAATAGACATTCCAAGTAAATTTCATATGTTGTGACCGAATAAAAATATAGTTTCACTAGAAGTGGCCTGATAAATTGTTGATGAAGAAGGGGTTTCCTTGGGAATCCCCAAGCTTAGATGCTTGAAACTTCTTGGAATTTTCTGGGATGAACCACGGGGGCATCCCCAAGATTTTACCTTGCACTCTTCTTGATCACATATATCACCCTCTTCTCTTCACCCTTGACAACTTCCTTCACACCACACACAAAGAGTAATTCACATTAGAGGGTTAGTGAAACAATAAAAAAATCCATGGGTTCTCTATGGTCACAAGTGCTATTGGTAATTTTAAACATTAGCTACAAGCACTGATGTTTCGTGAAGCAAAGAAATCCACTTGACATCATAAAAGAGAAAATGCAAGAAAAATGGCAGAATCTGCCAAAACCAGAACAGTTTGTAAAGACGAATTTTTTCGGGGCACTTACATTGCTCAAATAAAAAAAAACTTAGAGAACGAAAAAGTTGCGGAATTAGGTGAGGAATAAGCACAAAAAATTTCAGGTCATTATGATCTTTCTGGATTTTTCACGATTTTTTACGGTGGACAGCAGAAATCTGTTTCCTGCGCAGAAATCCAAAACGAACTCCAACTTTCGTCAGAAAATTTACTTGGCACAACCAATACATGAAAATAAAGATACAAAGGAGTTGCTACAGAAGTATACAACCACTTGACTCAAAGAAAACAGAGAAAAACAAAAGAAAAAATAAAACCATGGTTTATCTCCCAAGAAGTGCTTTTCTGTTACGCCTTTTAGCTAGGCCCAGAAAAGTGGATTCACGTGTTTTCAAATGAAGAAGCATCCAAATTGTTACAACGCTTACATTTACCTTTCTTACCCATATTCTTTCTTTTAGGGAACTTATGGTCTGCACATAGTTTTGGACTAAAAGTCATGGTACCTTTTCCCATATCAATAGTTGCTCCTAAGAGCTTCAGCAGATATCTTCCGAGGGTAATTTTCCCTTCTCCTACACATTCAATAACAAGATAATCAATGTATACCATTCTTCCTAGTATTTTTGTAAATATTCCCTCATCAATCCCAATGGGAAATATTAGTGAGCGAGGTATATTTCTTCTCCTCCCTCAGAAAGTCTCCAAGCATTCAAAGATTCATAAATTTCTTTAGGCATAAGACAAAATTCAGACATAATATCACAACGAGCATGAAAAAGTTTCACCATTAACAGTAAACTTCACAGTAGGGATTATATTTGAGGCTTCAGAGTTTATTGGGACATGATCAAGGTGTCCACGAATCTGATTATGTCCTTACTTTAAGCAAGAAACATGTGACTCAAGAGTATTCAATCTAGCACAAATACTTGCAAAGGCTTTATTAGAGCTACTAGGTGAATTGTAGGTTGCAATTAATTTTTTTATGGCATTAAAAGCTTGATCTCCATCACAATGAAGGAAATATCCTCCTACCATAGTATCCAAATCACATCTTTAGCAAAGAACAAGACCAAGGTAAAAGCTACGCAGAAACAAGGTTAGTGTCATTTTAGGTTCAGTTTTGCAATAGGAATAAAAAACTCTAGACCAAGCTTCCTTGAAACTCTCACCATTCCCTTGTTTGAAAGTAAAGATCATTTCCTCATGTGACATGGTAACATGAACATGATTACTCATTTTAACAAGATTAGAAACAGGATAAAACTACAACTAGAATAAGAACTATTTTTTGTGTGTTTTTGATATAGAGAAACAAACAAGACAAAATAAAATAAACTAAGCAAAACTAAAACAAAGTAAAGAGATTGGAAGTGAGAGACTCCCCTTGCAGAAATTCTCTTCCCCCCGGCAACAGCGCCAGAAAATAGCTTGATGGTGCAGGTATTGCACTCGTTGGGAAACCCCAAGAGGAAGGTATGATGAGCACGACAACAGTTTTCCCTCAGAAAGAAACCAAGATTTAATAGACCAGTAGGAGTAAGGAGTAACTTTAGAAGGTTGATGCAGCTGAGATGGCAGGCGCACTACCGGTTTAGCAGCAACGTGGAAGCTACACAACACAATCAAATCACTTTACCCCAACGAAGTAGTGAGGTGTTCAAACTCACCGGTTTTGCTGATAACATAGAGGTTAAACGTATGGTGTGAAAACAATATGAGAACAATATGAATACAGTAACAAAAGTGTGAAAACAGTGGAGGTAGTGTGAAAACAATAGAAGCAGTGTATGTATTATCGGTATGAGGACATGGACCGGGGTAGACAGTTCACTAGTGGTGTCTCTCCGTGAAAGATAAATAACATGTGTGGTGAACAAATTAGGGCAATTGACAAAAATGAAGGCTGCACCGTAGTGCATATGCAAGACATAAAGATTACTATGTGATTCATGCGGGCATTACAATAAGATACATAGACCGTCATCCAACTGCATCTATGACTAATAATCCACCCTCCGAATATCATCTGAACAAACGTTGGGTATTAAGTTGCAAGCAACAGATAATCGCAGTAAGCAAAGTGTGTAATGTAAACAATGTAAACTAAGTAAACATCGTTGTTTTCTCCCTAATGACAACAACACATCCTCCATCCGTCACGTTTCTGTCACTCGATCACAGATGCAAAGGAGGCATGAACCCACTATCGAGCATAAATACTCCCTCTTGGAGTTATTAGCATCTACTTGGCCAGAGCATCTACTAGTAATAGAAAGCATGCAAGATCATAAATAATATATGCATGAAGATAACATGATAGATTGATAACCAGAAGACATAACATTCAACATTCATCGGATCCCAACGAACACAACATGTAGCATTACATAAAGATGATCTCGATCATGTAGGGAAGCTCACGAGATCTAAACATGAGGCATAAAGTTGAGGATACAACCATCTAGCTACTGCTATGGACCCGTAGTCCAGGGATGAACTACTCACACATCACTTCGGAGGAGGGCATGGTGGTGTAGACCCCTCCGGTGATGAATTTCCCTCCCGGCAGGGTGCCTGGGAGAGCTTCAGGACCCTCCCGATCTCGGAATAACGATGACGGCGGCCTCGGGTGTTTCTCGGGAAAAAGTGGTATATTTCTAGGGTTGATATGTCGGGGGGGGGGGGGGTGGATATATAGGCGAAAGAGCGATGGCAGAGGGCTCCCGAGGGTCCCACACCACCCCCAGGCGCGGCTAGGGGGCGCCGCCCTATGGTGTGGTCCCCCTGTGGCCCCTCCCCGTGTCTCTTAGGGACTCTGTGGAACCTTCGGGAATTCTAAGACTTTCGGGTTTCGAATTTTCCAATTCCGAGAATATTTCTGGAACAACTTTTATGAAACTTAAAATAGTAGAAAAAGGGAAATGGCTTTGTGGCATATTGTTTAGTCCCGGAAATCGATAAAAATGACATATAGTGTATAGCAAACATGTAGGAAATAACATGAAAACAACATGTAACACTAGAAGTTAAGGATACGTTTATGACGTATAATACCACAACTTCAAAAACTAAATGATCATAGAGGCTACATGTGACTGGTTTGTAGTCATAAAGATGGTCTAAGCATGCGCCAAGTCAACCAAATAAAACATTCAAAGGAGAACACCACAAATTTATGCTTCAATATGACAAGAACAACTCATGATTCTTTCAATGGAACATTAAACACTCTCAGTTATTTGAGACAAATCATGATACAAAATAACCAGTAGGATTTAGAATTAAAATAACATCTAGCATTATATGAAAAAGTCTAGCCACAGTCTATACAAGCTTATATTTGCATCGTTATAAATTCTACCACATGCAGGAGTTTCTTTTCCCAACAAGCACCATACAAGATATATTTTTAAAAAAATCTATAAATGATATATCAATCAAGCATGATATTACTAACATAACACTTTTAACACTAACATCTCTGAATAAGAGATGCAATGAAAACAAAACATGAACTAAACAGATTGCAGTAACTAGAAGAAAAATTAAGAATGCGAGCATAACGAGTATTCAAATGAAAAAGCGGAACGTCTCTCTCTCCCAAACAAGGATGCTAGGTTCCAATGATGTTTATTTCAGCAAGGAAAAAAGAAAACTGAACGAAAAATAACAGACGCTCCAAGTAAATTTAATATGATGTGACCGAATAAAAATATAGTTTCACTAGAAGTGACCTGATAAATTGTAGATGAAGAAGGGGATGTCTTGGGCATCCCAAAGATTTGATGCTTGACTATTCTTAGAATTTGCTGGGATGAACCACAGGGTCATTCCCAAGCTTTGACCTTGCACACTTCTTAATCACATTATATCACCCTCTTCTTTTGACCCTTGAAAACTTCCTTCACACCACACTCAAAGAGTAATTTGTATTACAGGGTTAGTGCAGCAAACAAAAACCCATGGGTTATGTATGGGCACAGGTTCTATTGATACTTTTAAACATTAGCTACATCCACTGATGTTTCATGAAGCAAAGAAATCCACTTTACATCATAAAAGAGCAAATGGAAGAAAAATGGCAGAATCTGCCAAAACTAGAACAATCTATAAAGACGAAATTTTTTCGGGGCACTTATGTTGCTCAGATCGAAAAACTTATAGAAAAAATGTTTAGAAATTAGCTGAGGAATAAGCGCAAAAAGTTTCAGGTCATTTCTGTTTTTCTGTGAATTATACGATTTTTTACGGTGGACAGCGGAAATCTGTTTCCTTTGTAGAAATTCAAAACCAACTCCAACTTTCGTTAGAAACTTTACTTGGCACAAATAAAAAATGAAAATAAATATACAAAGGAGTTTCTACAGAAGTATACAACCCCTTGACTCAAAGAAAACAGAGAAAAACAAAGCAAAAATAAAACCATGAGTTATCTCCCAAGAAGTGTTTTTCTTTAACGCCTTTCAGCTAGGCCCAGAAAACTGGATTCACGTTTTTTCGAGTGAAGAAGCATCTAAATTGTTACGAGGCTTACATTTACCTTTCTTACCCTTATTATTACCCTTGGGGAATTGATGGTTGGAGCATGGTTAGTACGTGAAAGTCATGGTGCCTTTCCCCACATTAATAGTTGCCCCCAAGAGATTTAGTAGAGATCTTCCAAGAGTAATTTGGCCTTCTCCTACACATCTATACCTCTTATAAAGCAAAACCCCACTAGTAGTCATTTATGATTTTTCTATCTACACATGCAACCCATCCACATCACCTTTAAATCGGGGCCATACGATTTTGATCACTGTCCGTCCATCGCCCAAATCGTGCTCACCCGACTGTGCATTCCCAAATATATCACGTGTACAAATTTGGCCTCCCCATCTCACGTGAAACAGCCTCCTAGACCCAGCCCACCACGCACACGTCCAATATTCCTTTTTTATAACCGTTCCCCAATTTCATGGCGATGCGTTCCTATCATCTTCACCGGAGAGCCTCTTTGTCCCCCACAATATTAGAGCATCCTTGTCCTATTAATCCCCTAATCACTGATTTCCCTCTCTTCATCTTCTACACCACCACTAATTTGTAAGCAAAACTGATGGATTTTAATCTCTTTTATCTTTCCCACAGAAGACATGTAGGAGTAACGGATGTAGAGATTTTCTCCAATTTAAACAGCGAAGCTGCTACCTTCATGTCCTTGCCGCACCTGGTGCCTGTGTCTCTGCTCAGTGTCCATCTTCCCGACACCTGAAAAATTGGCAGGTGCGCACAACACCACCGTTCTTGATTGGAGCTGCTCTGTTCCTATCCTATGAACTGATCGAAGCTCACGCCCCGGCTCGAGGTCGAACGGATTTTGCACAGGGTAAAGTGCCGTTATTGTTTGGACGAATCTGAAGTCCCCTCTGTCCACCCTGATTACCTGCTGGTACCAAGCATGTGGGCTGAGAAGCATCTGCAGCACCCACTCGCGACCCGTTTATCTCCTTTCTAGAGTTCTATACTGGGTTCTTACTGATTATCGCTTTCCCCTTTTTCTCTACTGTGTTTTTCACTGTCAGATTAGTATGACGTAATTTGCATGTTAATTATTTTTACATTTCTTTCTACAGCTCATTATCCGTATACTACTACACTTTTCCTTCTTACTTCACTTTGAACTGATGATTTTATTCATATTCAACTTAAGCCTATGTATTTCTGTCCTCATGTAGCCTTTTTCTCTGCTGCATGTCCTAATCTAGGTCACTTGGCACATCCGCACATGTACTAATGCAAGCGTATGCTTCCACAAGACGATTGTCTTGAAGTTCCATGCCCACCACAACCTGAAGATTCTCAGTATCACGGTATGTTTATAGATAATTTCATCAGGTAAGTAGTTTAGCAAGTAAGTCCTACACTTTTTGGAGCATATGATTGCAGATATCCCATGAATTCATTCCGTCAGATGATCGTTGCATAGTCGATTTGGTTTTTAACTGCGTGACATATATTTTAATGGATTTATTATTTTTGGTGCTAGATTTTTGCAGGGTTGCATCAATTTCTTTCTGATTCAGGAGATTCAAACATCTTAAGCAGTTCACGTCATACATAACATGCCATATTCACTCAATGGTTTGGACGGAACTAAGCAATAATCCTAAATTTTGTACTGCATTTTGGTGTCACCAATACGATATAGAACCAAAGTGTGTTGGTCAGAACCATGCAAATGCATATCTCTACTATATAAAAAGTCTTAAGGTGACGATGGTTGGTTGGTAAGTCACTGGAACTAACCCTAGAGTTGGTAAAAATTACACACAATGCCACCTATAAGTGGAAAAAACGATTCAAATTTTGTTTTCACACGTCTTTTGCAACTCCACCGCCTCCCATGGCCAGTCGGCGCCTCACCTGCGCCGGCGCCATGACCGAGGTCCTCTCCAACCGATTTTCTACATCTCCCCGCAAGGTTTTCTAACTCAAAACCGCCCTGAGAAAAGCATGTGTCAGCTACATTGCACGCCAGTCCACAGTCACCGAGTAGCCCCGCGTACGATCCAGCTTCCGCCCACAAAAAAAACGTAGGTTGGCTGGGCCGAGCCTGACCATGCATGTACAATCCACGCGACCAACCAGGCCACCAACAAAAGAACTGCCCGCACACGAACCCCTTGTTTATGCATGTCCAAAAAGATGCATACAAGACGGACCCGATTTGGTCAGACAAATGCTAACGTGTATATGCTATATTCCATCAAACTAACACTTTCATCTGTTTACACGGCTCTACGTGAAGATGACAAAGTTATTTCCTGAGACATCTCTGTTTGAGTGATCAACCAATTTATAACCCGTTTTACTAAGTAAAATTTTCTAACAGCATCACCAACAGGCGATCAAAAATGCCGCGCTAAAAATATGTTAGAACGATACTGTAGAAATTTCAGTGTGCCGCGACGAATATCTGTTTTTCAGATGCATGCACAAAAAATGGCGTGTGGTCCTGATTTAGCCACGCGTGCAATCTGGCGGCCTGAAGTTGCAGCGTGGTGTAGTGCTAAAATATGCATGCGCTAAATATTTTACGCATGCACTGTTTTAGAGCGGTTGTTGAGCGTCGAAAAAGACCTCTGGTTAACTTTTCCTAAATCAAACTTGCTAAGTAGACATTTCGAACTTTGCACTTTCTCTTACACTCTTCTCCTTCTCTGTATATTTTTAACCATGGCTTCGAGAAATCTATTAGATTTGAACTACCGTGAAGTGTGATTAAAACCAAAATAAGAATGTACTTGAAAATGAAGATACATTATTATCATATCAACTACATGAGGAGGACCTTTGGGGAACACCGCGGGTCATAGATAGAGGTGGCTACACTACGTTGTCCACCGGGTTTTTCAGATGCACAAAAAATGGCGTGTGGTCCTGATTTAGCCACGCGTGCAATCTGGCGCCCTGAAGTTGCACCGTAGTGCAGTGCTAAAATATGCATGCGCTAAATATTTCACGCGTGCACTGTTTTAGAGCAGTTGTTGAGCGTCGAAAAAGACCTCTGGTTAACTTTTCCTAAATCAAACTTGCTAAGTAGACATTTCGAATTTTGCACTTTCTCTTACACTCTTCTCCTTCTCTGTATATTTTTAACCATGGCTTCGAGAAATCTATTAGATTTGAACTATCGTGAAGTGTGATTAAAACCAAAATAAGGATGTACTTGAAAATGAAGATACATTATTATCATATCAATTACATGAGGAGGACCTTCGGGGAACACCGCGGGTCGGAGATAGAGGTGGCTACACTACATTGTCCACCGGTTCGATCGTACCTTCCGTGACATGGGAGCATGCCATTGGGCACCGGCTGCCGTAGGCAGAAGAGTGCCTCCACAGGGAATTCAGCGGGCGGACATGGATGTGTCGGCTTCAAACGTGGGCACGACAAGGGGCAACAACGACAGTGGGCCGCCTTTGCGCATGGGGAGGATGGGAAAAAGTAGTGTGACATAGACAACGACGCGTTGGACAACTAATGCGAAGCCAAGAGAGAAGGCTAAAAAGAACTATTTTTGTGATGTTCTTCTTCTCGGGAAGTAAAAGAATAAGCGAATGTATAGGAAGGAAATGTAGTTGTATTGCTTTTTGGATGCAATATATATTTGGTTGAGCTAAATCCATTATTTGGACAATTGTAAATTTGTAGGAAGAAGCGCTCCTCCTTTGTAATATTATTAAGCCAAATATTTTGCTACAAATCTACCATGTTTATTATGCTTTAATTTTTTTAATGTGTTCACTACAAATTTACAATCCGTAGCAACGCACGGGTATTATGCTAGTATAGGTTAATATAACTGATGCATCGTAATTACTGACTTGATATTAAATGTCAGGTCGATTGATTTCTGGACGAAGGGTGAAATAAATGTCCACAATAGTTAATCGCGGTATTTTTAGCATGAATCCATAAATCTCAACAACAATTTGTTGCCTCATGAAATGTATTCTCAAAAGAGACTAAGACACATCTATATACATGAACCTTTTCAAGATATGCAGACCATACAATATTGCATTTTATATTGTGGGACCTACAAGGTTACTAGAATTTGAAGAAGTCATGGCCAACTAATATTTTTCTTCTAACCTGCCATTTTTCCACATCAAATCTATTCTCTCCAAATAATGCAACGTTTCAAAATATATTTCAAGTTTTACTTTTTCAGTAACTTAGAAAAACGGTATATCTTATCAAGTGCATCATACACAACTGTGTAATATTCATTATGTAATTTCATACTATGTCACATGATGTATGTTCGATTTTAGAGTATCTAATGATCTGATTTCTTAAGTTCCCGCCGCAATGCGCGGGGTATCTTCTAGTTCAATAACAATATAATCAGTGGATACCATTCTTCCTAAGATTTTTGTAAATATCTCCTCAGCTATCCCAATAGGAAATATAGTGGTGTTATTAGTGAGATGTATATCTTCTCCTCCCTCAGAGAGTCTCCAAGTACTCAAAGACTCATAAATCTCTTTAGGCATAAGACAAAATTCAGTCATAACATCACAACGAGCATTTAAAGTTTCACCATTTATTTCAATCTTGACTGTAGGAAACATATTTGAAGCTTCAGAATTTATTGGGACATATTCAAAGTGTTCACGCATTCGTTTATATCCTTCTTTTAAGCAAGACATGTGTGACTCAAGAGTATTCAATCTAGCATAAATGTTTGCAAAGGCTTTACTAGAGCTACTAGGTGAGCTATAGGTCGCAATTAATTTTTTTATAGCATTAAAAGCTTGATCCCCATCACAATAGATAAAATCTCCTCCTACCACAGTATCCAAAGCATATCTATAGCAAAGTACAATACCAAAGTAAAAGCTAAGAAGAAACATGCTTAGAGTCATTTTAGGTTCAATTTGGCAATAGGAATCAAAAAGCCTAGACCAAGATTCCTCAAAACTCTCATCGCTCCCTTGTTTCAAAGTGAACATCATTTCCTCATGTGACATGGTAAAAGGAACATGAGTACTCATTTTAGCAGGATTAAAAACATGATAAAAATAACACCTAGAATAAGAACTATTTTTTTGTGTTATTGATATAGAGAAGCAAACAAGACAAAATAAAATAAACTAAGCAAAAATAAAAAAAATTAAAGAGATTGGAAGTGAGAGACTCCTCTTGCAGAAATTCTTTTCCTCCCCGTCAACGGCGCCAGAATTAGCTTGATGCGCGTTTAACACATGTTCGTTGGGAGACCCCAAGAGCAAGGTATGAATAGCACAACAATAAATTTCCCTCAGAAAGAAACCAAAATATATTGAATCAACCAGTAGGAGGAAGGAGTAACTTCAGATGGTTGACGTTGTTGAGATGGTAGGGCGCACTACCGGTTCAGCAGCAACATGGAACCTACAGAACACAATGAAATCACTTTGCCCCAACGAAGAAGTGAGGTTGTCAATCTCAACTGTTTTGCTAAACACAAAGAGGTTAAACATATGGTGTGGAAAACAGTATGAGAACAGTAGCAGCCGTGTGAAAACAGTAAACAATGGTTGCATTATCAGTATGAGAAAATGGACCGGGGTCCAAAGTTCACTAGTGGTGTCTCTCCATAGAAAATAAATAACATGTGTGGTGAACGAATTACAGCTCGGCAATTGATAGAAATGAAGGCTACACCGTAGTGCATATGCAAGAAATAAAGATTACTATGTGATTCATGCGGGCATTACAATAAAATACATAGATCGTCATCCAACTGCGTCTATGACTAATAATCCATCTTACGAATATCATCCAAACAAACGTTGGGTATTAAGTTGCAAGCAACAGATAATCACAGTAAGCTAAGTGTGTAATGTAAACCATGTAAATGAAG
Source organism: Alopecurus myosuroides (assembly GCA_028641055.1). Classification (NCBI taxonomy): domain Eukaryota; kingdom Viridiplantae; phylum Streptophyta; class Magnoliopsida; order Poales; family Poaceae; genus Alopecurus; species Alopecurus myosuroides. The sequence goes on from CM054062.1 coordinate 11,980,137, forward strand.
TAAACACAACTGTTTTATCCCTAATTCCAGCAACACATCCTCTATCCGTCACGTTTCTGTCACTCGAGCACAGATGCAAATGAGGCATGAACCCACTATCGAGCATAAATACTCGCACTTGGAGTTACTAGCATGTACTTGGACAGAGCATTTACTAATAACAGAGAGAATGCAAGATCATAAATAACATATGCATGAAGATAAGATGATAGATTGATAATCAGAAGACATAGCATTCAATATTCATCACATGCCAGCAAACACAACATGTAGCATTACATAAAGATGATCACGATCATGTACGAATGTTCATGAGATCTAAACATGAGGCATAAAGTGCAGGAGACAACCATCTAGCTACCGCTATGGACCCATAGTCCAGGGATGAACTACTCACACATCACTTCAGAGGAGGGCATGGCAGTGTAGACCCCTCCGGTGATGAAATTCCCTCCCGGCAGGGTGCCGGGGAGAGCTCCAGAACCCTCCCGATCTCGGGATGATGATGACGGCAGCCTCGGGTGTTTCTCGGGAAAAAGTGGTATATTTCTAGGGTTGATATGCCGGGGGGAATAAATAGGCGAAAGAGCTTTAGCAGAGGTCGCCCGAGGGGCCCACACCACCCCGAGGCGCGGCCAGGCGGTGCGCCGCCCTATGGTGTTGCCCCTCTGTGGCCCCTCTCTGGGTCTCTTCGGGACTCCGTGGAAACTTCAGGAATTCGAAGACTTCCGGGCTTCGAATTTTCCAATTCCGAGAATATTTCCAGAACAACTTTTCGGAAACTAAAAACAGCAGAAAATAGGGAACTGGCTCTATGGCATCTTGTCAATAGGTTAGTCCGGGAAATCGATAAAAATAACATAAAGTGTATAAAAACATGTTGTAAATAACGTGAAAACAACATGGAAGATCAGAAATTAAGGATACGTTTATGACAGATTAACATCCTTCTTGGAAAGTTATGGACAGGAGAGAGTTTGTGTTTGTGTGCAGGTTCCACGCTTGTTGACGCGCCAGAGAATAAGCAACCTTCTCCAAGACTATGAATTCCTACTAGTTTGATAACCTAATTCCTTAACTGGGACTTTTTCTTTCTGATGGACTACATCATACCTTCTGCTTGGGATCTCCCAACTAGCATGTGATCACGTCAGCATCACACCAGCTTTCGGAAAATTTAGATGAGCATATATTCCATACTCATCGGGTGAAATAAGGGAGAAGAACCTTTCTTGACATAAGCCACGATAAACTTTAAATTAATCCTCATGAGCTAAAACATGGACACAAAACAAGTTTAACAAAATTGAAGGGTTTAAAGGTAGCACACGAGAATTTACTTGGAGTGATGGTGAAATACCACATATAGGAAGGTATGGTGGACATGTTAGAAAACTTTAGTTTTTGAGAGTTGGATGCACGAATAGAGCTCATACTCAGTACAGGTTGAAGGCTAGCAATAGACAAGGAGCAATCAACTAAAAGAGGAACAACGGTCATAATCATGCATTGCGACAAAACAACATTGATTAAAGCATAGATGTAATATTATAACCTTGGAAATAAGATATCACCGAGGTTTAAATTGACTTTCTTTATAATCTTACATGGTCCAAGTCGATCCAAATAAGTTCTTTGGAAGGAAATACCATCAAACTATACCATCTTATGAACAAAACAACACATGTGACATTCTAATAACACATTGAGTACTCCTGGTTATTTGAAACTAGTCATAAGAAAGCATGAACTAGTAAAGCAATATTATACATACAACTATCTATCGTGAAAAGATAATATAAGATCATACGGATAAACATATGTACAAAAATAAAGATAAAAAAGTTCATACCAGCTTTGAAATCTCCTCCACTTCATCATATACCGTCATTATTGCTTTGCCACTTGCGCAAACATATGATATAAAAATAATAACATATTGCAAAGGCCACCATGGACATGAGCTTAACTCAACAAACAATTATACAATAACAAGAAGAAGAGAAAATATTTTTGTTGTTTTTGAGTTTTAAGAAACGACAAACAAAGAGGAGAGTAAACACAAACAAAGAGACATAAAACAGAAAAAACGAGGGTAAACCGAGAAACAAGAAAACAAGCAGAAAGTGATAATGCGGAGAGAAGAAAACCAAACGAAGAGAACAAATAAAAGTGTTTGGTGTTTTCTGAATTAGCGAGGAAATGATACAAAAAGAGGAAAAAATCGAGTTATAAATATTTTTGGGTTTTCAACAAGAAACACATGAACACAAAAGAGAGGGAAAACGAGGTAACACTAAAAAGAATGAGTACATGAAGAAGAAGATAAACAAAAAACAAAAAATAGAAATACTAGCAGATCTAAAAGAATATACAAAGTATCAAGTATTACGCCAACATAAACAATGAATCATAAATCAAGTCTTAGCGTATACGTACTCCCCAAGCTTAGGATTTTGGCATACTGGTAGAGTTGATCCCACTGGTTCTATCCTGACGATTGTTGCTGCTGCATGTACTCATAATGCTGGTATGGTCTGAGATGCATATCCCACGTTGTATGCTGCAGAGAGAGTCCGTACAACAAAGGCGGATGAGATGAAGATCCTTCCCCGTGATAAAATGAGGATGGGTCATCCATGTACGAGAATTAGGATGGCCTTGCGTGATCCTCCTTGTTTTCCTCCTCCTGGGTAGTAGGGTCCAAATCGAACGCCGACCTTAGGTACTCATCCCAAATATCCTCGTAGATGGACCATACGTACCTAGGAACATCAAACAAAGAAGGCACCGAAGACTGATATAACGGGGTTTAACGTCTCCCGCCTCAAATAACAGTTTATATTTAAAGTCCCCGTAGGTGCACTTATATTTTAAAAAAACTATTTGAAAACGTAGAATTAAAATCCAACCTACCAGGGGCTCAGTTCATCATCAGGATCTAGAGGCACAACAATTTGAGCAAAGAAAATATGCGAGGCAACAATGCCTCCAAAATAAGGTTATCTGCTACCAGTATTAACAATACGTCAAGCAATTTGCTTACCAACGCTATAAACATAATCTCTATAAATAGCAGCAAGCATGATGAAAAGATCTAAGTTCGTGCAGTTGCTGGTGTTCTCCGTACATAGAAATCCTCTAGCAAGATAATAAGCAAACTACCTAACATCGGGAAATTGCAGACAAGAGTTCTTACTGCGCTGCGCGGTTCTTCTGTCCTGGTGGCAGAGCTTCGAGTATAAATTGTGGAGGTCTATGGGATTCACAATCCTCCCAGCGTGTCCCACATTAGTGACTTTAATAACCCTGCAAAAATCATCAAGCGACATCGTCCTCTTTCCATCATAGAGGGAGAATTCCACATGTGGTTAATATCATCAAAGAATTTGAAGGTTTGCACAAATATGAAAGTTAGCCTTTGATATTGGGCCACCTCATTTTTTGTGAAGCCCAACAAACTTGCATTGTCAAGAATTTCATAAAAATATTCATAAATACTCAAATCCGTTAAGAGTTTATTGCAAGGATACGTAGAGGCTCGGATATCCTTCATCTTATCAAAGTCTAGCATACTCAAATTGGCGGTATCTTCATTGAGATAAGGTCCCATTATTGATTTCCTCTTAGAAGACCTAGTCTCTCTTGAGGAGGAAGGAGTAATTTTTCCTCCAAACTTCTTCATAGTCCTATTCTAAAAAAATTAGTAAGCCCAATAAATATCAACTATGAAGATAAATTTATAGGAATCCATTGTAGAAACCTTAGGAGAACTACTACATGCATCAAAAGAACATAAATCAACTCAAAACAAGCATGCAAGCTCACATAACCAGTCACCTAGTGCAACAAAATAATCAAGATATACATCACGAAACATGAATCTGCAAATACAGGCGGAGGAGTAGCATACCAGAAAAGAGATGTATCAAATTTCATCACAAATGGTGGGCTAAATGAGGGGACCAAAAAAATATGAGGAAGAACATCAAGAACACGAAATTTTCCTGGAGCAAAGGTGTTTCTCGGGTGAGAGAAAGAATAGGGAGGAAGACACTCAAGTAGTGGGGCCCTAGTACCCCAAGGTGACCCCTGGGCACAACCTAGGGGGTAGGCGCGCCTGCTGCCCCTTTGGTGACAGGTGGGTCCCCCTAGGTTGTCTTAGGTGCCACTCTGCCCCCTTTTATGCATAAAAATTTAATATAGATTTTTTCTGGATTTTTTCGCGAATATTTATTTTTGTATAATTCCAAAAATTCAATGAATGATTATAATGCGAAAAATGTTTATGAAATGATGGAAAAGGAATGCAAAACTAGTTCCATAGAAGTTCTAAGAAATTCTACAGTGCAAATGACAAGAGAAAACATGAGATAACAAGGTGAAAACGGAGGAAGACAAGACTGGGCACGTTGAAAACAGGTGAAAAAACGATGGAAAAGGCGGAAAAGAGTGGAAACAGGAGAAAACGAGGAGGAAACAAAGGAAAACAAGTGGGAAACAAGTCAAAACATAACAAAACAAAGTTTCATTCATTCAACATCAATTTTTTAACAAGGTTTATCAAGCTTCTTACCAAATCAATTTTATATGAAGTAAAACTTTGCACTTCACTATAAAAATCATGTTACCTCAATATTGATAGACATAGTCACAATCATAATTGGTTAATATTGTTTTTGTGGCACTGGAATGGTACAATAGAATTTTCTAATATTGATGGTCTCAATATTTTCAATTGAATTTAGACCATATTTCTTGTAAATCTTATTTAAAAAATAAACTGTGTGTTCTGCATCATTGAAATTGAAAGTGACCTTCCCTTTATTACAACAATAACAGCCCATGTAGTATTAAGAAAAGTTCTTCCAAGAATAACATACATATTTTCATCCTCAGAGAGTTCCAGCACGCCGAAGTGAGTTAATATTAAACAATTAACAACTCGAACAGGGACATCCTCACAAATGACAATAGGAATAGCAATAGATTTATCATCCATTTGCAAAGAGATATCAGTGGGAATGAATTTATCTAAATAGAGTCTCTTATAAAGAGAGAGAGGCGCAACACTAAATCCAGCACCAACATCACATAAAGCAGTTCTCACATAATTGATTTTGATAGATCAAGGAATGGTAGGAATACGTGGGTCTCCCAGTTTCTTAGGAATTTTACCATCAAAGGAATAGTTAGCAAGCATACTGGAAATTTTCTTATATGGAATTTTCCTCCTATTAGTAAAAATATCTTTCATATACTTTGAATAAGGATGCAATTTAATAGCATGAGTCAAAGGGATTTGCAAGAACAGAGGTTTCATCCACTCACAAAATTTATTATAATGTTCTTCTGCTTTACCTTTGAGAGATTTACAAGGAAAAGACATAGTTTTTTGTATCCAAGGTTCTCTTTCTTTACCATGCTTCCTAGCAGTAAAACTTTCTTTGTCATACTTTTTGTTTTTAGGAGGATTTTCATATTCTACTTCACTTCCTTTCTTATTGGAAGCGTAATGGTTATCATTATCATGCTCAGTACCACTTTCAAATTTAGCATCAAAAATAGATACACTATTATGATCTTTATCAGGTTCTTTATTAACATCATTACTATTATCATTAGCCTCTATATTATTTTATGTTTCTTCTTATTTTTTTAGGAGAGGTGAAAACGTTTTCATCTAGTAACTGAGAATCTTGTTCAAGCCCTTTTGGGTATCCCTCGGGATAAAGAGGATCCTGAGTGAAAGCACCACCTCTTGTTTTAACACTACAAGTTCTTTAATTTGACCAGACGTTCAATAAATAAATCATTTTGCACTTCAGTAAGTTGCTCAAACTGAGTGGAGATCATTTCAAAGTTTTTAACAAGACCTTTAACAGAATTAACATTTCTTCCTAAAGTAGCATGCAAATTTTTGAAACAAAGAGAATTATCATTCAATTTCCTAATGGAATCATCAAATTCATCTAAGCATTGTTAAGGAGGTTTATCATAAGGAATATCACTGGCATTAAATTTATAAAGAGAAAGGACCTCTACCATAGGAGGGTGAGTGGTAGGCTCACATAAAGTTTCAATTGGAGGTAGATTCTTCACATCTTCAGATTTAATACCCTTGTCTTTAATAGATTCTTTAGCTTCTTGCATGTCTTCAGGATTAAGGAAAATAAATCCTATCTTCTTGGGTGTCGGAAATGGTGTAGGTTCAAGAATATCCCAATCATCGTAGTTCTTGGCTATAATACCCAATATTTCTTCTTCTTCATCTACAGTTCTTTCCCTAAAAATACAACTAGCACAATAATCCACGTATGTCCTAGATTTAGTGGTTAGTCCATTAGAAAATATATCAATAAGCTCATTCTTAGGTATACTATGATTAGGCCTACCCTTTAGGGTAGCAAAAAACCTCCAACAAGCTTTAGGAAGTTTGTTATCCTCCAACTACTTTAAGTTAAAAATCTATTGTAAAGTAGCATGTTACATATGAGCAGGAAAATATTTCTCGCAAAATACACGAGTCAAAGCATTAAGGAGTCTTAATGAAACCATAAGGCAAATTATCATACCAAACTTTAGCCTCCCCTTTTAATGAGAAAGGAACAACATAATAGCCTCTTATCAAATTCTCATGAGAAAACAACATGCCAATCTCAAACAATTTAGTTAAGTGGGCCACGTCATCATTATTTTCTATACCATCAATGGGTTCAGTTTCAACCATAGGAATAAGTGAAAGATAAATAAATAAATCAAACTTCTCATCTTTAATGTCCACATGATATTTAGTAAATTCAGGATCAGGAGTAAACTTGTTTTTCATCAAATGTTTCTCAAGCAGTTTCTTAAAGGTCTCAGGATTAGGAGAGGTTTCATAAATCATATATTAGTTAAAGAATTCATTATAAAGTGTATAAGTATCCTCTGAATAATCACCCTTATGATTATAAAGATCAGGTTGTTTAGGTGTAGACAATAGTTTATCAAAAATTCATCATGTTTAGTTTCTTTAGCTCTAGCAATTTGTGTGTCTAAAAAGTAACCTAGAGAACCAGAGTTATCAAGAACAATAGACGCATCATCAAATTCATCAGACATAGTATTAGATTCAGAAGTAATAGCAAGCAAAGCATGCAATGGGGTAAGAAGCTTAGTTAAAACAGAATGTGAATCAAGAGAAACATCGGTGTTTAGAGTTGTACCTTTCCTTGTGGTGGAAGGAAATATTGGAACCTGAGGATCAGTAGTCTTTCACATGATGGATAATAAATTGCAGAAAACAATACAATTATCAAGTGATCTTACAAATAAATTTATGATCCCCGGCCACGGCGCCAGAAAATAGTCTTGATGACCCACAAGTGTAGTGGATCACAACAATCTTCGAGGGTAAATATAACCCAATTTATTGATTCGGCACAAGGGGAGATAAAGAATATTTATAAGACTTAACAACTGAGTTGTCAATTCAGCTAGCCCTGAAAAGTATCTTGATTCACATAATTTATTAGTAGTAACGATGATATAATGGCAGCAATAGTTCAACAGTAATAGTAGCAGTAAAATAGTAGTAGCACTAGTAACATCGAATGTAAACGGATTGAGAAGCAGTGCTAAAAATACCGTAGTCATAGGGATGGATGTACGGGCGTTGCATTAATGATATTATCCATGTAATAGAGGTAAAAAGGGCATGATAAATATATAATAGAGTATCTAAGTCACAAACTGTCATGGGCATGTTTCCTGAGAATTTTCATACGTGCTTGCAATAAGAACTTGCACGATGTATTTTGTCCTACCATCCCGTTGCTCCGGGGACAAGCAGGAAATAATAGTAATTAAGGTACTTGTTTTACCAAGCACCTAAGCAAAGCATTAACATACGATGGAAACATGTAATCCTCGAACTAGAGTCTACCCCCTCCGATATCCCAACCATGTCACTTTGGGTCTCGGGTTCCGGACAATAATAAGTGTATACAACTAGTGGATATGATCCAAAACAACAATTATACTTGTGAACATAACATTTTCAGATCTAAAATCATGGCACTCGGGCCCTAAGTGACAAGCATTAAGCACTCCAAGTTGCAACAAAAATAATTAATAACAATAGTGGATACTACGCATCAAGCATTAACAATCATGTGATCTATTACATGACCAATCTCATCCAATCCCAAATCCCCCTCTGCCTACACCAGGGAATTACTCACACTTTGAAGGGGGTTCATGGAGGGTTGATGGAGAGGTAATGGCGATGACGATGGCGACGATCTCCCTCCAGTCTCCGTCCCGGCAGAGTGCCGGAACAGGAACTTCTGTCTCTCGAACTAGGGTTTTGGTTGTCGGCTGAGCTACAGATCGTATTTGGGAAAATCCTTTGGGGGGTTCAGCGTTTCAGGGACGAAGGCACCTTTATGCCCAAGGGGACCCTGTGGGGTGGTCCCAACCCCCCAAGGGCCCACCAGATGCGGCCAGAGGGCCTAGTTGTAACATCCCAAGTATGAAAAATAAGCCTTTAGAATGTTTGCTCTCTGTTATTTTATGTTTTGCATCATGGCATCATGTTGATTGCATTTGTTTTGTTTGTTTTCCATTTGTTATTCTCTGTTTTGCTTTGTTTTCCAACTGTTTTCATTTGTTTTCCTTTGTTTTCTATTTGAATTTCAAACCAAAATTCAAACCTTTTGTTTCATCCTTGTGATGTTACAATTTCCAAAATCATATTTCAAATCAAAACAATCAATTGTTTCCATTAAAGTGTGATTCCAAAACTGTTGTTTTGTTTCTACCAAAAATTCATTCAATATCAAACCCTTTTCAAATTAAATTAATTTCCAAAACAACAACCCTTTTGAAAGTTATGAAAATTGCAAAAACAAATCAATCATTTGTTTCCAATTATTTTCCATAATGATCAACTATTAAAATGAGGGCTTTTAATCAAACACTTAATTCCAAATTGCATTCAACAAATTCAAACCAAACCACAAGCAGTGCCCAATTTGAAATTATAAAATTTACACAACACTCCTAACCTTTTGCTTCCAATTAAAAATATATGTCCACCCTAATTAAATTATTGTTTTCAATAACCACTTAATATAAAGATGATTCAAATTTGAATCAAATTGCAAACAGCATGTTATTTTGAACCTTTTTGAAAAACAAAAACTTGGCAAATTGTGGCTGTGACACCATTAATCAATACCACATTTTTTCTAATTTTCTAACACCCAAAACTTGTCATTTTCTTCTCTATCTCAACTCAGCAAAAAAATAAAACCGAAACAAATAATAAAAAAACCACCAGGGAGAGAGGAGCACACAAAAGCCCAGCCCTCTATTTTTTCTTCTCCCCCCAAGCCCACTTTCCCTGGCCCGATACCCCCTCCATCCTTGTCGTCTTCCTCCTTCTTCTGTACGAACCCCTCACCCACCGATCGATCATCCCCTCCTCCATCGGATTCACTGCCGTACCATGCCCCTCCCTCCTTAAAACAGCCACCCCTCTGCCCTAGCCTAGCCCAGCCCTAGCCTCCTTCCTCCACAGCGCCGCCACCTTCTTCCTCTTCCTCCCCTCTGCCCTCCATCTCTCTGCAACCTCCCTGTACTGCAACCTGTACCTCACCCGAAATACCTCCTCCTTGCTCCGGTGATCGGCGGCGAGGGAGCCCCCCTCCGGCCGCGGTGAGGGTGGGAATGGAACCCCCCGGCCGTGGGCTCCCTCTCCACCCCCTCGGCTCGGGCCGGGAGGCCCCCCATCGCCGGCGCCATCGCCTCCCGCCGCCGGCGACCACCTGCTGCTCTCCCTGCTCCGCCCGACTCCCTGCCTCGACCGACCCCTCCGTCCACTCGGGTGAGCCCACCTCCTCCTTCCCTCGCCTCTCCTCCCTCATCTCCCCCATCTCCACGCCACCCCACAGCGACCACCGCCCCGGATATGGCCGCCGACGACCGTCCCTTCCGCCCTGACGAGTTACAGCGATCTGTACGTGTTCGGTTCAGTTTCAGAAATTCCGCCAACCACACCTCATATTCCCCGATCTGCATCTCCTAGCACAACCGAGCCACACCACCCCACTGGTTCAGGTCCCTGCGCGCAAGCCAGAGGTGGGGGGATCGAATCCCAGCCTCCCCACTCTTTCTGCTCCTTTTTCGTTTAATTTCAGTTAAGGCCGCGGACTACACCTTATTCCCCCGTTTTCCCTCTCCTAACACAAACAGCAGCTAGCCCATCTGGTTTCCCTTGTGCGCAGGAAGCAGGAGGTGGGGGGTTCGAGTCCCCCCTCCCACAGAATAAAACCACCTTTTTATTTTGCAATGTTTTGGCACAGAAACTTCCAGGAAATCACATCCATGCCCCTGGTAATTAAATTTAGACCCCTGTAAAATATTTTCCTAAGTCCCTAATGAATTAAAAAAGGCAGAATTACACTAAATCTTGTAAATTGCATAAGAAAATCATTTTAACTCCAAATCCAACATTTTTGATATGTTTTCAATACCAAATTAAATGTTCTATCCAAATATAAAATTCGTTTACTGTTTTGAATATTTTAAATTGTTGAAATATTTGAAAACTTGTCAAATTCACTTAAACTTGCAAAATTCATAACTTGGGCATAAAAATTCCAAATTCAACAAACTAAATATGTTTTCCAATCAACTTTTCATGTACTTTCCAAATATAAATTTTGTTTGCTGTTTTGAATAATTTAAATTGCTGAAAACATCTGTTTCTTAATTAATGCATTTAAAATTGCCAAAATAATAACTTGCTCATTTTAAATCCAATTTCAACAAATGAAATATGTTTTCCATGCAAAATTAAACCACCTTTCCAAATATAAAATTTGTTCCATGTTTTGAATAATTAAAACTGGTTAAATAATTTAAACCTTGTTTAATTCATTAAATATTGCTAAATTTATAACTTGATCAAGACAAATTCTTTTGGGACATATAAAATATGTTTTCAAACCACCAAAGCATAACCTCTTCAAATATGAACTTCATCTAATGTTTTGAACAAATAAAAATTCAAATAAGTTCATGTTTGAATTAAATTCATTTAATTCTTGCTTAAACTTGTTTGATTCATAAGTAATTCATCCAAAATCCTTTTTCAACAAGTGAAACATGCATTCCATCTAAAATTGTGTGTTATTTCCAAATATGAACTTTGTTATCTATTTTGAACAATTAAACTTGATGAAAACAACAAATGCTTGTGTGACACCTTTAAGAAACCAAAATTTCTTAACTTAATAAACAAATTTCTAAACTTGGTAAACCTTATTTCAAATTGTTCCTATTGTTGTTATTTTGCTGTTTTCCTCTTCCATGCATCATGCTAATTCACTTACACAATTTGATTAGTTGTAGAACAATTAATTCAACCATAATTCATGGGCTTTTCATATGCAATCCAATTGCATGTGGGTCCATTTAATCATGTTGTTATCTTGTCCACTAGTTTATTTCTATGCATCAATTAAATGGTCATGCATCATCCCATGTTTGTGCACTATGCCATGATATTGATTGTTTATCTTTCTGCATTGTTTGTTTGCTTCTTCTCGGATAAACGGCGACGTTGAGACCGACGATACTTACGACACCCCTTCTAAGGAGTTAGCTCAGTACCAGGCTACTGGGTTTGCAGGCAAGTTATCACTCACATGAACCATCGTGTTCCTTTCAACATTGGTTACCGATACTTTCCGTTGTCTATTCTGCTAGCCCTATGATTAGTTGTTTCTGTTACGAACCTATCACATGAATCCCTTAACCCTGATACTGCGTCACCTCCACTCCTACAACCCTATTGATTGAGCCAGTGTCTTACTAGCATGCTTAGGGTTGTTTTGCTCGAGTCTGTTACCCGTTACTTTCTGTATTATTCCATTATGTTCTGGGGGCTCGATGTTTAATCAATCAATCATGCTAATGTTATTGTTAAATAATAATTTGATGATAAGGCACCGGCAGGAGGCCCTTTGTGGTTTTGAGGCCTGCTAGTGTCGACCCTAATAGGAAAAGGGTCTTGTCTACTGATCCATGATGAGCGCACTAACCGCATGTGGGAAGCGAGTATGGGCGCCCCCCTCAATTTGATTCGATTCGCATCTCGTCCAAATCGCCTCATTTAGTTCGTGTTTTCCATTTGCCGCATGCATGTTTTTGCGAGCCCAGGCCAGGGTGGAACTTTCGTAGTCGGCATATAGGGGGACACGTTCTTAGAGTGCTATGAGGGTCCATTTTCTTCTGGGCTCGATTAGCCGTGCGCCCAAGGTGCTTTGGGCTTGATGCGAAGAAGAGTTGAGTTGTGTAGAGTGCCCCGCTTGGTGGGAGGCATCCCATCTGGCGGGTTATTCTTGCGTGTACGGCCAAATTGGTGCAACCCTGCAGGGATAAATCTTCTCGAGAAGCCGTGTTTTCCGCGGTTATGGATTACTTGGTGAAAGTACTGGCTAACAAGTACTCAGGACAACTTAAACCTAATGATTAACAACCTTACACCCAATGATTAACAACTTGACTAGTAATAGGCTTATTGACACAATAATCTGAACCATCATTAATTCAACTGTGTGAGTTATCCTCGGATTGCTTCTTTGGATAAGGGGCGAGATCCAGGATGGGTTTGTTTGGAGTTAGTTGATAGGTTGGTTACGACACACGATCTTATCTCCTTTCTGATAGCCGGAAGTGGTAGAAAGTCTGTAGTTGTTTAGAGCAGCCAGTTGCAGCATCCTTTATATCCCCTTTCTTCCGTTGACCCAAAGCATCTGTGCTTGGTGTTGGCGGGTTACATTTTGGTGAACTGTGAGTCTTGCTTGCCAGTACGTTTATGTACTGACCCCTTTGGGGCTGTGGTTTCCGCAGACCTACGTTTCCGAGGATCTACATGGTGGCTACTACGTGGAGTATGACGAGACTGCTGACGAGTAGATAGCGGACCCGGGCAGGATCCGAGACTTCATGGATGGGCTCCGTCTGTTCGTTTCCGGCCTCTTAGGCCCATTTGGTTCTTGTCTGTACTCAGACATGTTGAATGCTTCCGCTGTGACGTAATGATGAATTGTTGGGACATGTGTCCTCTGGATGATTGTATTTGCTATCTCTGCTCTAATGAGAGCTATTTGCAACTTATTTCAATCTTTTGTGTCTTAGAGATCTGTTGTGATATCACTTGTTCCAATGCCGTTGACGTACCATGTGTGTATGTTTTGAAGTACGTCAATGGAAGTATCTGGATTTCTATGGGATGGTTTGCGCAGACGATGAATAGTAAGGTAATGGTTGTCACACGTTTACGTGTTGGCCTGCTCATATTGAGATGCGGGTGCCGGTATGCCCCGTAAGCCATTTATCTACTGTTTAACGGACTGTGAGTATCCCCTAGAAGTCCGGGTGCGACACTAGTTACCCCCTCTAGCTGTCCTTTAGGCTCCGGGTGTCTTCTCGGGAAAAATAATTTTCTGTTTTTTTCTAGAATTTTTTGAGGAAATTGAATTTCTACGCAAAACTAGACACCAAGGACAATTCTGCCAAAAACTGCGTTATTCCATGTTAATTTGATACAAATCATGCAAATGTGAGGAGAAACAACAAGAAAAGTGTTTGGAAAAGTATATACGTTTGCAATCTATCAACTCAACATACCGGCAACGTTTAACCAGTGGAGATACACTCTCCCATGACCGTACCAGTCATCGTACTAGAGGGGAGACCTCGGCACGAGGGGCAAAGCGGATATTGTCAGTGTATCAGGGATAAGGCGGTCTCTATAATGACCACTTGTACGGTGACGACGGGCCGTATCGGTCATTGTACCATGGATCGTAGGAACCGCCTCTTTAGGTATGTTTACCGATGTACCCTTGGATTCCCAAGGAGACACATAGAGAAGTCGCCTCACATGAAACTCCACCAAACCCTAACCTACGAAAATCATCCGGAGGGGAAATTCGCAGAAGGGAATCCATCTCCATCAACTCCATCAATGTGAAGGCCTCTGCATTGATCTCCATTCACATCACCACCATCTACATGGGCCACTAGTGGTCGTGAGTAGCGTGTTTCCTAGAGGCACTCAGGGCACACTAATTTAGGAGCATCGGTGTTATATGGGCCACTAGTGGTTGTGAGTAGCGTGTTTCCTAGAGGCACTCAGGGCACACTAATTTATGGAGATCCACCCTCAGAAAGAATTCATATGTAAACAAAATGCACCCCTAATAAATTCATAAATATGTTAGTGACAGAACCATACTTCCCGAGAAAGAATTTAGCCCTATGCAGTTCCGATTACTCTGCCACTCATTGGTTGCTCTTATTTAATTTACTATTTTATTTACAATCACCGCAATCAACACTTTCTTGGTTTCTTGTATCCAATGGCAATTTGCAGGCACAAAGGAGGAGAAATGATCAAAGCTAAACAAAGGAGATAATTTCCATAGCTCCACCGTGGTTCGATACTCTTACTTTGAAACTAGCTATCACAACTCTGTGCACTTGCAGGCATCAAGCTATTTTTTAGCGCAGTTGCTGGGGAGCTAAGCGCATTTTGTCTTTTCTTTTTAGTACTTGTTTATTTTTGTGTGCTAAGTTGTTTGCAAGACAAGGCAGCCATAATTGATAAGGACAACTGCCCTTACATCAAACTTTATACATTGCATAGAGCGGGATTACCAACTATGGACACTTTCACGAAGGTACATCACATAATAAATAAAGAAGGTTATGTAAGAAACCCTATACTTCTTGATATGCTACACACAAGGTAGTATAAAGGTTATGGTACAGAAGATTGAACGAATAGTATGGTCACCTAGAGTGGGGGGGGGGGGTGAATATGTGCTACTTCCAAATTTTAATACTTTTTTGATTTAGCCTTGACACAAAGGTAAATTCTCTAAATATGCAACTGACGTGAATTTACCTATATGATAAGGGCTACACTAAGCAAAATACAAACACAAAGTAAAGGTAAAGGATAGAAGGAACCGACATCGTAAGCACGCAGAGACAAGCATGTATTCCCGAGTTCTTCTGTTGAGGGGAGTACGTCTCGTTGGAGGGGTGTGAGTTTTTCCACGATGGCCTACTCAACGCCAATAAGGCCTCACCGTATTCTTCGATGAACCTCGCTACAAAGTCCTAGTTCAGCTTCCACTATTGATTCTCTTTGAGGTGGAAATCGGAGCCTTTACAATGATCTTGAGGCACACACCCACAACCGAATTGGGGGCACCCAAGAACACCAAGAATCTGTTATAAGCAACAAGTGAGTAGCACAAGATCTAGATTTTCCATAAGGAAACCCTAGACACAAATCCTTGAAGTGAATGAGGGGAAAATGAAGAACGGCTTGGTGAAGATGTAGATCTTGGCCTTCTCCAAGAATCAATGCGTTTGGGTGGAGGAGATGGGAGAAATATAGCTTTTGGTGAGCTCAATTAATGGTGCCTTCAATGCTGGACGAGTTACCTCGCTTTGAGAAGAAACAACCCTTAAATAGGGGTCCACCAAAAACTTACCGTTATGAGGCATTTCCTCCCTGGCAGTACGACTGCTGAGTCCAGCGGTACTACCATTGCATGAGTTCCAGGCGGTACTAGGGTGTACCGCACACTGGCTCCTAGCGGTACAACTTGGGAAGTACCGCAAAGTATCAGGAGATGTACTACAGGTAGATCTCTCGGTACTATCGATGGCCAACCCTAGTATCAGGGAAAACAGAGAGCAAAATAATGCCTGATAGTAATTTTCCCGGTACTTCCAGCGGTACTGCCGCTTTCTTGATGGAAATGGTACTACCGCTAAGGGGAGGGGCACTACCACAGAGGAGAACTTGCTCTAAATATATAATGAATGCTGGTGGTACTACTAGGCCCGTAATGCTGGAAACAAAGAGGATTTCCTAGCTGGCGGTATGAGCGATACTACCGCTTCCTAGAGGTAGCGGTACCACAAACGATACTACCACTGGAACATTCTTTATTCGTTGGCTGAAATATTGTTGCCTCTTTCTTTTTGCGTCAAACTAAGTTTTCTTGAAAGGACTTAGACGTGTTGTTAGATTCTTAATTGTGTTGTTATTAAATCCAAAAAAAATTGAGAGATCGATGCACTTTCAATCTCCCCCTTTTTGGAGTTTGATGACAACACAACTAAGAGAGCTGGTAAAATATAGGCGGAGCACTTGTTTGGAAAGGTGTTATTTTCATGGATTAGCTTTGATATGCAAAACACGTTCCTTTTAGGATGAAGCTCCCCCTAGATTTTAGAAGCCTATCAAAGTAATAATATAGTGATAAATAAGGCTTGCCACAATATAATTGATAAGAAAAAAAAGTTTAAACACTTAAGGATCCAAAGGTTTGTCCTAAAACAAAAAACAACCAAGAAACACAACTTGTTGAGCACCCATGCAAATAACCAAGCAAACACATAATAGAACTCTCTCCCCCTTTGGCATCAAGACACCAAAAAGGCAGAGGCGATGCTAACGTCCCCAGGGGATCACTCTTTGGGGATGGAGGCACGGGCAAGCCTCAGATTGGCTTCATCATGTGTATTGACATCGTCAACCTTATCATCAGTATCTCCACGAGTCCATGACTCATGGGAAGTGGTGGCATCATCCTCAAGATCAAGATCCACCTAGGTGCCATCCTTCTTGGACTTCCATTCTTTGAAACTAGTGATCCTATCCTCAAAACCAGCAACAACAGGAACCCCAAGATGAGCAAAGCGATCCCGAGTCAGCTGGCGTTCCTTCCTGCTACGAACATGGGCACAACAGGCTTGATTCTCCATGTCCTCCTGACGACAGAACACCTCCTTTAGAGTGTCAGAAACCCACTTTCATAAACCATTCTTCTTGGCCTTGCTCTCAAGCTCAAAGTCAGAGTCACTTGAGCCACCTGTGTCAACAACATCTTCACCACTGAGAAGAGGAGTAAAATGTTTCTTGATGCGGAGTTCTTGGATATGGTGGGTAGTGAGATCTTGTTCATTGTCCAAGAGGGCACTAGGTTGTTGATCATGATGCTAGGAGTGAGCAATAAGACGCATCACCATAGGTGCAAACACCGGAACACGCCTCTTCATGGCAGAGTTGTACATCTCATTCCACACAATATCCATGATGTCCAACTTCAAACCATCACCACGGTGCCTATGAGTGTAGACCAATATATCAGCGAGGGAGGCATGAATCTGATCAAAGTTACCAACACGTGGTGAAAAGTGTTGCGGAAGATCCAGTGCATGATAGACTGGGAGAAAATTCTTCTGAAGCTAACCATATCATGACTCAGGATATAAAGGTCATAGAGCTCATGAGGAGACATAAATTTCTATGGATAAGGAATCCTGAAGTGAGTGGGGGCAAAGTCATTATCAGGGACATCTCCATAATCCTTTATACCAAACAGAGCAGCAAACTGGACCCATGTGGCGGTGAACATGTGATTCTTGGTCATCCAAGTGATCTTCCTCTCATCAGTGTGGATCTAGAGAGTGGCATAAAACTGGCCGACAAGATGGTCATCATAGTCTTCATTTACTTCAATGAAATCCAAAAGACCAAAGTCCTCACAGACCTCAAGAGCCTCGCCAAAATAGTATGGGTTGGATCTCATGTATGGAACACTGATGGAGTAGTGCTTAACCACCTTGTTCTTAGCAAATGGATATTCCTCATAGAAGATGTGCTCTTGGAAGCGAGTCCACAAACATTCACTGACACGAGGTTCCCAGGGCTTGACATAAGGATTAATTCTATGCTCTTTCATGAATGCTTCACCTCACATATTTGTGATGGACTGGTTCTTTGAGGCCTGAGATTTCATCAGAAAGAGTGTTGCCTACGAGTCATGTTGGACTGAGTCATGACTTCCTCTTATTGACCACCCTTTGTGTGCCATCTTTGCCTGTCGCTTGCGACCTTCACTAGAACTACCTGCGGCTGAGAAAGCAGGGATGGAAAGCATTTGGGATAAGTTAAAACATCAGAAAGTGGACCACAAAAGAAAATTTCTAGTTGTCAACTAGTTAGGAAAAAACTACAAGCCACGGTATTACTGGTCAGTAGCGTGGTTGTACTGTTGGTACCAGCGATCCCAAGCATGGCAGTAGTACCGTTGCGGGCGGAGTCGCCGAGGCACCCACAGGGACTCCTGTGACCATGAGAGATTGTGCAGCAAATAAACACAGAGGCGAATGTACTCAATGAAGACAACAACACATTTGTAATCAACACAGAGCTCCCAAGAACCCTAGCAATATGTTCTCTCAAGATCTACTCAAGGGAGAGAAGGATGGAGGGGGTAACCGAGCTCATCTTCGTGAAAAGGACAAATGTGATGATGTCGGAGATCCTCCCGGCGAGAGAGGGGCGCTCACGGCTGGAGGAGCCTTCCCTGGCGGCGAGATGATGCGGCAGCGACCTCTTTTGGTGTGGGGTCGAGTAAGGGAGTGGGAGGGGGGTGAATGAAACCATCCCCTCCTAGACCTAACTTAACCCCATGGAAAAGTGCGCAGCGGTAGTACCAATGTGCCCAGCGGTAGTACCGCCCACCTAGAACATGCGGTATAGCGGCGGTAGTACCATTCCTAGGAGACAGTGTGAGAACACTTATCAGAGACGGTAGTACCGCGACGCTTCCCGGTAGTACCGGAGCCTGGGTACCACAGTCAGCACCAATGGTAGTACCGTTGTAGCTGGCGGTAGTACCGCTCGCCAGGTTTCATCTAGCGGACTAGGGTTCCAAGAAATGATGTTTCAAGAAAGGGCATGTTTTGAGGATGGGGAAGTTGGGGCTTGGGATTGAGAACACAAACTGGAATGGTACTTCACACCCAAAACTTGCAAGATGCAATAAAAAAAAGCCAAGAATGGATATGATTTCCAAACAACTAGCGACACAAAAGGATAAGTGATGAAAACCAAATAAGAACCAAATTTTCAAGGAGAAGATGTTGGTAGCCTAGGCCACCATGTAAGAGAGAATGGTATGTCACCGCGAAGATGTATCTTGGGTACATGGCCTATTCTCAACATTTTAGCTCATGATTAAACATTAGAAAAGAGAGATATAAATGAATTTTACCTTGGGCATAATGGGGGGACATCCCAATGTGTTAGGAAAACACTCCCCCTATGTCCATGCCTACTCCTAAACCCAAACACATAGTCAACTATAGGTGTGTATGCAAGATCCGAAATTCAAGCTCCTTGAATCGATGATATTTAGCTCATTCCTCAAGAACATAAATCTTATGTCATCAAGGGGCTTCATGATTATATCGGGAAGTTGATCCTTGGAGGGAACATTTACTAGCTCAAAATCTCCACGGGAAACATGATCTCTAATGAAGTGACGATGAATCTCAATATGCTTCATTCTTGTAAGTTGCACCATGTAGTAAGAAACCTTGATGACACTTTCGTTATCGCACAGAAGAGGCACTTTGTCACAATGGACATCATATTCCTCAAGAGTTTGCCTCATCCACAACAATTGAGTGCAAGAATTAGTATCTGCCACATACTCGGCTTCGGAGGCAAAGAGAGAAATATAATTTTGCTTCTTAGAAGACCAACTCACGAAGGACCTACCAAGGAACTGGCAAGCCCTATAAGTCGATTTCATACCATCTCGATCACCAGCCCAATCTGAGTCCGTGTACCCACTGAGAGAGAATTGTGCCCCCTTTGGGTACCACGGACTAAACCTTGAGGTATGAACCAAATACCGAAAGATCTTGTGGACCGCCGTCAAATGGCTTTCCTTAGGAGCTGCTTGATACCTTTCACACACTCCTACACTGAACACAATATCGGGTCTAGAAGCACAAAGATAAAGAAAAGAACCAATCATAGAATGGTACAACTTTTGGTCCACATCTTCACCATATGGATTTCGCTTGATATGACACTTCGTTTGCATTGGAGTGATCTTCCCTTTAGCATCTTGGAAGTTGAACCTCTTGTGCATGTATTGGGTATACTTGTCTTGAGAAATGAAAGTCCCACGATCCAATTTCTTGATCTCAAAGCCAAGGAATAATTTAAGCTCTCCCATCGTAGATATCTCAAACATGCCATTCATAAGGTTTGAAAATTCATCATTTAAATCTAGATTAGTTGATCCAAACATAATATCGCCCACGTATAGTTGGCATATGAAAATCTCCCCTTTAACCCTCTTGGTGAAGAGGGTGGGATCGATTTTCCCAACTTCAAACCCACATTATTTCAGTAATTCTCTAAGGTTCTCATACCATGCATGCGGTGCTTGTTTAAGTCCATAGATCGCATTATCGAGTTTTTATACATGGTTGGAGAATTTGGTATCCTCAAACCCCGGTGGTTTCTTAACATATACCAACTCTTTCAAAGGACCATTCAGAAAAGAACTATTGACATCCATTTGTTGCAATTTAAAGTTATGTGAAGATTCATATGCAAGAAGGATACAGATGGACTCAAGGTGAGCCACGAGAGCATAGGTTTGATCAAATTCAATGTATTTCACTTGGGAGTACCCTTGTGCTACCAATCTTGCCTTGTTCCTTATGATAATTCCATGCACAACTTTCTTGTTCTTGAATATCCACTTCGTGCCAATAACATTGCGTCAATCTTTGGGCTTCTCAACTACTTCCACACTTTTTTGCGCTTAAAGTTATTGAGTTCTTCGTGCATAGCTTCCAACTAATCTGAATCCTCAAGAGCCTCAAACTTTTTCTTTTGTCCCCCCATGCATATGTTATCTTGATGTTCACTAAATCTTGCCAATTGAGATCTTGTGGTTATTTTTCCTCTAAGATCACCCAACACTTTATCATCAGAATAGTCAATCTGCTTCAAACCTCTAGCAACCCTTGCTTCCCGACAGGCTTTGATTTCCTCATTATTGCGAGGAGGAATCACTTGATCATTTGGGTCCCCGTCTTGACCGGTTTGTTTTCCTTGACCATCGTTATGTTCTTCCACATGAAATGAAGAAGGTCGATCTTTGCGTTGATCTTGGCTAGCTCAAATGATAGGAGAACTTGGTTCTTTCATAACAACTTGATCAACAAGAGGAGGGTCCTAAACTTGTTCTTTGGAAGGTGCATCACTTGCTCCATTGGCATGTGCTTCTAGTGTAGATGAGGGCTCACCTTGAGTAGAGCATAGTTATTGTGGATCCTCCACAAGGTGTCCCTCAATGGGGCAAAAAATTCCCACACCCATTCTTCTTATGACTTCTTAAGGCATTTCAACGTCTACATTAAAAACATGAAATTTGCGCCACTTGGGAGCCATCATTTTCCTTGAACACCACACTATTAGTTAGATTCAATGACAATCCGTGAGGCCTTGTCGAAGACTTTATAAGTGTGGGATTCGATACCATAACAAACAAAAGTAACCTAAAGATATTTAGATTGGAATTTAGACAAACGAACTCCTTTTACAAAATATAAAAACTTATAATCGAAGACATGGAAGTAGGAGATATTTTGTTTGTTGCTTGTGAGGATCTGATATTGAGTCTTCTAAAGCCTTTGCGGAGGTGGAGCCAGTTTGATGAATGACATGCCATAGAGATGGCTTCGGCCCATAGATGTGGAGGAGATTTATACTCCACCAACATGGACCTACTCATATCCATAAGATTATGGTTCTTCCTTTCGGCTACACCATTTTGTTGAGGGGTATAACACTAGTAGGAAAAGACTTACCAGTGACGAAAAGAATAGAGCTAACGCTGGCGAACAGGTGTTCGCCAGCGCTAAGCCGCTAGTGGTAAGAGGTTACCGATGGCGAACCAGTCCTATTCGCCAGTGCTATCTAGTTACCGCTGGCGAACTAGTGTTGTTCGCCAGCGCTATGTAGTTACCGCTGGTGAAATTTTGCAAATTCGAAAATAATTTTTTATGCATTTTTTTTCAAAATAGTTGAATTTGGGGAACCTTTATTCACGGTGTAGAATGTTTTCCCTTTTTTTTGCTTTATTTCATTTTTAATTTTCCACTTCCCGCTTGGTCACCCATCCTCCCACTACTCTAGCCCGAGCACACTTAACTTCTTAGTTCAATCCTTATGAGCTACCTAGGAACAACTCATTCTTTCTTGTAAGTATAGTACTATCATCCCTCTTAACTATTGGACCATATCTACAAATCCGTAATTACAAATTCGACAAATGATAAGTCTAAATTGATCATAAGAATACGAGGAATAAAAATATGACATCCTTATTATCTTTTCTCAAAAAAAAACAATTTTTTTTATTTTTTTGAATTTTGATTTTTTTTATTAATTTGATTTTGTAGGAAAATTTTGTCTATCTCAAATAACTTTTTTGTTTTGGAATTTTATGATTCTAAAAAAAACCTCATAGGCCGAAGGCGAGTGAGGTTGGATTGGAAATTTGCTCACGATTTTTTTGATATATCAAACGCGTTTTTTGACGTCTTATGCAAAAGTTATGGCCGTTTTACGTTTTATTCTTGAATTTTGCATAAAAGGTCAAATGGAATATTTCAAATTTTCTATATCAACTAGATAGTACACCATACCCACCGATCAACGGATTTTATTTTCTGAACATTTTACCATTTTCGTTTCTACTTTAGAAAATTTTAAAAGGCGGTCCGGGGGGGGGGTGTGTGGAGCGAAAAATTCAAATTTTACCGCTGGCGAACAAAAGAAATGTTCACCAATGGTAGTAGTGGAAATAGCGCTGGAGAACCGTGGTACATGTTCGCCAGCGGTACAGAGCTTACCGCTGGCGAACATGTAGCACGGTTCGCCAGCGGTATATTGCGCTGCGGGGGGAGGGGAGCCCATCGTTAGCACTGGGGAACACGTCCGCTGCTTCACCAGCGGTACTAACTTAGCGCTAGCGAACGTTACAAACAATTCGCCAACGGTAATAGCACTGGCCAACACCAAACGTGTTCGCCAGCGCTAAGCTGGTGGCTATATGCCTTTTCCTACTAGTGTAAGCAGCAGAATATTGATGACGAATTCCCTCTTCTCTAAGAAACTCATTTAGGGTGTCGTTCTTGAACTCGGAGCCATTATAACTTCTAATGGCCAAGATGGAAATATTGTTTTGATGTTGAACTTGATTGGAGAAGTCGATGACGGCTCGTTGAGTCTCACTCTTCAACTTGAATAAATAAATCCAAGTATATCTAGAATAGTCATAAACAATCACCAAGCAATACTTCTTCCCACCAAGACTTGCCTCGGGCACGACACCAAAGAGGTCCACATGAAGAAGCTCCAATAGCCACCTTGATTAAATGATAGTTTTGCTTGGGTGGGGAGAATCATGCATCTTTCCTTGAACACAAGCCCTACAAACACGATCTTTAGCAAAGAAAATATTTTATTAGTCCAAGGATATGGCCACCCTTGTGAAGGCTTTGCAAAGTTCTCATTTTAACATGGGATAAGCAGAAATGCCAAAACCACCTCACGCCGGCCTTTCCGAAAATACACATCGCTTGAGTGTTGGTTGAACCCGAAAAGTCTACCACATACAACTCATTTTCGGCATGCCCAACGAAAGAGACATCAAGCGTCTTGCTCCACGAGAGGACCATGATATTAGGTTCAAAGAAGACAGAAAATCCCATCTTCCCTAAAGCATGAACTGAAAGTAAATTGTAACCAAGGGATTCGACAATCATGGCATCCACAAGAGTGATTTTAGGAGCGACAACAAACTTTTTGAAACCATTACCTCAGATTTTGACTTATCTCCATTAGTGACTGTTGCATGATTTATATTTGGTCTCAACTATATCATAAGCTCCTTACTTACAGTCATATGACTTGTACATCCACTATCAAGTATCCATTTTGACCCACATGATGCACAGTCGTACAAGAAATCATTGACTTGAGTTAGGACCCATGGAGGGTCCTCTCATATTAGCACCAAGGGTCTTGGGAACCCAAATAGTGTAGTCAATGTAACCCTCACAAGGACAACATATTTAGCTTGCACAACACCATAATAATAAACAAATAAGAAATGGCGATGATTGTTAGTTCCCGCGGAGTTGCTATGAGTGGTTTTGTCCCTAATCACAACACCACCCGAACAACCATTCTTCTTTGCTTGTGCAGGCTTGGCCTTCTTCTTGATCATCTTCTTCTCATTCTTTCTCTTGGCAACATAGACAAGAACTTTCTTGTCATTTTGTGGTTTTGGAGCCACCGCATTCTCAACACTAGGGCCCTTGCCCTTGATTCTTGCAAGCTCTTCCTTGAACCTAGAATTCTCCTCAATAATATTTGCATGATCACAAGAATAAGTAGAGGTACTAGGTACATCGAATTGATCTAGTTGAGTTTGATGTTTTTCACGTGACTTGGTGAGGGTAGACTGTTGACTCTCCAAGGCCTTATGAGCCTTGGTGAGATTCTCTACCTCCTCGGTTAGTTTAACATGACCAACACCAAACATTTTCATTTTAGCCATTTTATATTTAGCATCACTAGTAGGAAATGCCTTATAGACACCATCTTAGAGCTGGCCAACCAGATTACTTGTTAGCCAGTGATATTTTCGCTGGCCAACACAATCACATGTTCGCTAGCGCTACCTAGCTTATCGCTGCCGAACAAACCGTTTTGTTCGCCAGATGTAAGTGTGGGCCCGGTGGCGCGCGCGGTAGTAGCTACCGCCGGCGAACGGGCTAGTTTGTTCGCCAGCGCTATCTAGCTTACCGCTGGAGAACAGCGGTTTGGTTCGGCAGAAATATTATCACCGCTGGCCAACAACACGCTTCATCAGCGCTAAAAATACCGATGTCCAACATCTTTTTTTGTTCGTCGGCGGTAATTTTTGAATTTTTTTATTCCACACCCTCCCGGTGAACCACCTTCTTAGTTTTCTAAAACATAAAAGAAAATGATAAAATGTTAAAAAAAATAAAATCCTTTGATATGTGGGTAGGGTGTAGGGTCTAGTTGGTATAGAAAATTTGAAATATGAATTTTGACCTTTTATGCAAAATTTCAAAATAAAACGTAAGACGGCTATCGAGACATCGTAGTAGTGTTCATAGATGGGGTGCCATGAGCCTACTGGTAGAACCATAGGGGGAACGTGGAAGTACTGCAAACTAGAACACTGAGTTTACCCAAATTCGGTACGTCGCAACTAAGGCGGCGTTCCTACTCCTCCAATCTCATTAAATCAGGGTTGAAGCATGAAGTATACAAAGTACAGCTGTGCATATGATTTTAGTAACTAGGGGAGGATCAACTTCTCGGTGAGTTGGCTTCTAGCTTAGATGAGATCTGTTTGTTCTTTGCTCTTCTCCGGCTTTATATAGATAGTCCGATTAGGGCTTACAGAAAGAAAACCTAGAACACTACGGAAAGTATCTAACTTGGAAAGTAAGGAATCCGCCACTCCTCCTCCAAGCCGCACCACTTTGGGCCGTGGTCCGGGTTCTTCTAGAATCCAGCTTCCTGCGCATCAGCTTACTGGGCTACCCAATGGACCTTGTTCCGTTACCTACGGGCCACCCTGGTAATCCGTCCTTTGGCTAATGTAAGAAATACCCCTAGTTGGCATATATCCGATAGTAGCCCCCAAGAAGGATTAAGACTTCATTCAGTCGTTCACCGTGAAGTTGTATTCTTTTTCACGAATGCCGGCTTTCTGTCTTAATTCTTATTTCAGCAAAGTTTCTGAATGACAAACTCGGATTTACCAAAATCCGGCTTTTCTCCCATGAGCCTTCGTGGAGAAGGAACTCCGTGACATCAGCGATGAAATCCTGCTGATGTCACGGACGTTTGGGTTCAGTCAAAGACTGAAACCATATCTCTGACAGATTCTCGCACGAGAAACAAGGAGATAGCAATGATCACCCCGTCGCTTCGTTTACCGAATTTTGGGTGTAACACGCGTCAATCATCCAACGGCTAAAAGAGCCGTTGGAGCTAATCTCCGCGCATCTGGGCTATAAATAGCTACCTCAGGGCCTCCGGATAACCTTCCGCTTCCATCTTCCTCCTCAAGCCATTTGAGCATAGAGCACACTAGCGCCCAAATTTCTCGAGCCCAAGTTCCAGAGACAGCGAAAACCCGAGCCTCCGAGCCCTTCACCGGAAGAGAACATTGGTGGCTCCAATTCCCGCCCGTGCTTCCCGCAAATGGCCACCGGAGATTCTCCTCGCACGACCAAGAACGCCTCTGTCGACGTTGTCATTGATGACCTCGTCAACAACCTCGATCCCCTCGTAGGAACTCCCCCGCGTGCTTCCGCAAGCGTGCCGGAAGGATCTGCTAGCGACCCGGCGGGCGGGGATTTCCATCCTGCCGCCGGAGTCATGCCACTGCCCTCGGCTACGGCTCCTCCTCCTCCTCCTCCGCCTTCCCCGATGCTGAGGAGGAGGAAAAATCTTCTCGCGGCACTAAAAACGCTGCCGCTTCCGGGGGCGAGGAAGAAGAAGAAGAGAACACCGGAAACTGGAGCCACTATAACGTGGTTCTGACACTTATTCCGGCAATGGAGAAAGACAGATTTGTTATCAAAGGAAAATGGCGGGTTGGCGAGGACGACACCAAACCATCCTAGAAGCCGGAGAACGCGTTGTCTTGGCATCTCATATCAACAAAGGTATGGGATTTCCACCTTCCGCGTTTTTTTCCAGGTTCTAAACCACTATAACGTCCAGCCTCATAATACCCAATTCTATTCTTTATTTAGATGGGTTCCAGGCCCTCTTCGAGGGTTACCTAGGGATAGAACCCCGCCTGGAATTTTTTCAATATTGTTTCAACGTAAAACGTAACACCACCGAGGGTGTCCTTCCGATTTGCGGAATGATTTCCTTCAACCTATGTAGGTATAGGGAGGACTGGTTCCCCAAAAGCAAGACTTCCGAGTCCGTCAAAATTTTGACGGGCTCATTTTTCTATCACTCGGATGTTCCGTTTCCTAGAAAGGAAACGGGCATTGCACCTTTCGCCAATTCCGCGGACACGCCCCAAGATAATTGGGCGTTGGACGCGGTCCAGGTTCTGCCTCCAGACCTGATGAGAATCAAGGGCCGAATCGGGAAACTCGTTTCTTTCACTCCTCCGTTAACCGGCATGGACACAATCATATGCTGGTTCTGAAGGAGGATTCAGCCTCTTTCTTACCGTGGCAAACGACTCATGTGTGACTACACGGGCCCGGACGATAAGATGAGGGCAACGAAGAGCACTCTATCCAAGAAAGAGTTTAAGAAGCACGTAAACCAACTCGTCTCTACTTGTGATCAATACGAGGAGAGCCGGGAAATGTATCACACAAAAAACCCTACTCCCAAGGTATGTTTTTTTCATTTGGGGAATTTCCTGAATTCTATCTTTTCTCGGATGTTTCCATACTAATACGGGGTTTTTTACTTCTTTTTCAGCTTCTCGATCTCCCTGAGAGCGAGCTTGCCACCGACGATGAATTGGCTGCACTAAGATCCAACTTTCATTCTGGAGGGCGAAAACGCAAGAAGGCATCTTCCAGCCAGGAAGTTATCGATCTTGACGGTGTGCCCGTCGCCACTTCCAGGTAAAAACCCGGAGTTTTTACATTTGTATGCTTTTCCTTGCATGTTTTTCTTTCTCGGAACCTTAATCTCGGACTTTCTTCCTTTTTTTCTTTTCTAGCCTTGCCCCTACCACCCTATAGGGAAAAGGCAGGAAGAAGCTGAAGGCTGCCGCCCACAGAGGAGCAAAGCCATCTCCCGCCTCTGCCCCAGACACTCCAATGGCGGCTGGAGAAGAAAACTCGGCTGCTCGGGTGGAGTACCCCCTGCAGACCAGCCAGCCTGTTGCATCCGACACGAATGCGCGGGAAAGGGCAGAACCCGAACAAGGCGGGCCCTCGAACCTTCCTGAGGAAGAAACAATGCCCACCTTCGAGGATAAGTTCAAGGTAAAACAAGAAGCATGTTTTTACGAACGCGGATACATTCATCCATGGGCGAAAATTCTTCGCCCGAGCTTCCTTGGTTCGTCCTTGGCCAAAATGCGGACTAGTCGTACGGAATAATTACGTGTTCTCGCCTCGCCAGGTTATGCAGGACGCCATCCACCACATGGGGATTACCTTCGCGGAATACGCTAAGGAATTCTCCGAGGATCTCTCCGATTTGCTGAGAATGAGCCAGGTAAATATCTCTAGCCCCCAAGTATTCACACAAAGTTATTCTTTATGTTTTTTCTTTAATGCTTTTCTCTTTTGCCTGCCTATTTTTGACTAAGCAAACTTTTCCTTTGTCTACTGTTTAGCAAACCGCCGAGAATATAAACGTGGAAGTTTTTGACAAGCTCACTATTTGGAACCAAGAGTTTACATCTCTACTTGGTATTCTTAGTGACAAAGACTTGGAATTGAGCACAGGTCAGCAACAGCTAAAGGATACCCCAGGTAAATGCCTTCTCTCCATTCTTACCTTTGTTTCGGGAAAGTCGTCACCGATCTCAAGAATGCTCGTACGCTACTTAGTAATAAGTGCATTCCAGACAAGGCTGGCGATTACTCGGAAGTCAGCAAACTTCTGGAAGCCATTGAAGAGGTGGAAAACCAGAGAGATTCCTGGCTCCAATCCGCTGCCCGAGGTGGTGTGCGCATGGCCCTTGGGCTCATCCGTATGCATTACACCACCTCGAAATCCTGGCGCATTGCTACCGGTATCCCTCAAGGATACACAAAAGCTTAGAGGGCGGATATCTTCGAGTCTGTCAAGGGGCATGCCTCCAAGATAGCTCGGATGGTGTCGACCTCGACGTTCTACCCGAAGGAAGAGATTTCGACAATTCTGGAGAACCCGAGCGACAGCGAATAGGATGACGACGAGGAGTACGAGGACGCCGTCTAACTCTTGCGTAGCCAGTCGAGAAAATAAAAGCATTACTATTCTTAAAATGTAATATCAATTTTAATGCATTCTATCTTTTGTATAAACAAGCACTTATCCTTTGCAGTAAATTCTTAAGTTTTTGCAAGTTTTACAGAGTTTTATTTCCTTTCCTTCTAAGTTCTCTGGTTTGTATGCTTTAACTTTCCTTAGTGTTGAAGTGGCTCGAAAGTATGTAATCTTCATGCCAAGTGACTGGGTTCAGACCTATCAACCAAAGCTCAGAATCATGGATTATACTTAGGAACTTTTACTTACTAATTTCAGTGACCCAGCACACACAAAATTAGATAATACTTAGGAAAAATAAGGAATTTGAAAAAATTGAACCTCAGGCACGCAGGCACAATCTTGGTTTCTTAAGACTCCTTAGGCTATAAAACCATTCGGTTTTATAACTCCGAGCATGCAGGAAAAGTTCGGGTTAACATTGAAGCAATTTGAAAGATCATTGGGAAATAGATAAGACAGAAGTATGCTTTTAACAATAAAGATAAGACAGATCAAAAAGCATGGATTCCGACAACTTTATTTCATGATCTCAAAGATGTTTACATAGAATTTGAACTAAGTGTAGAAGGGACGTAACTTCTGGATGGTCTAGGGCCTGTTTGTCTCTCCTAGTTCTACATATATGTTTCTTTTTCTCTTGCGATTTGGATTTTTTGGGCCATCTTCCGTGTCTCGAATATCTACA
The DNA here is from genome assembly GCA_028641055.1 of Alopecurus myosuroides. Classification (NCBI taxonomy): domain Eukaryota; kingdom Viridiplantae; phylum Streptophyta; class Magnoliopsida; order Poales; family Poaceae; genus Alopecurus; species Alopecurus myosuroides. The sequence continues at coordinate 12,009,800 of CM054062.1, forward strand.
ATGTAATATGATCCATTTTTCATAGCTTTGCTAATGACAGATGGTCCTTCCCAGATTGGGGATAACTTGTGTTTTCTCTCATGTACCAATCTTAGCACCAAATGAACCTCTTTAAAATATTGGTGTTTGATTTCCGACTATAATATCATCGTAACCCTTGTTGATAAATGGCGGATCTTTGTAATACTAGTTCTCGTTCTTCTTCTAAGAGATCGACGACATCCTGTCGTACATGTTCGGCATCCGAGTCATCGTATGCTTGCACTCCTGGGATATCATGGATCATGTCCGTAGGAAGCACTGCTTCTGCACCATAGACCAAGAAAAAGGGCGTTTTCCCAGTTGATCTATTTGGCGTTGTTCGAATTATCACACCCCAAGTTTTGGATCTTTCTTCTATAGTTAAAGGATAAAAAAATGTGGGCCAACAATTTTTATATCTTTCAACATGTTTGTGCGAACCAACATTTGCATGTGAAAATAGTCATATATGCAATGCAAGAAAAAAAAATACTTTTAAAACTAATGGAAATTTTTCTTTAAAACACTTTTATGTTTTCTCTGATGTTTTCCATAATGTGACTTCAGTAATTTTTATTCCAAGACTTGGATCATGTTTGTTTTCATCTTGAATTAAACTTTTAGATTTGTTGGATCGAAGAAAACAAAAATACAAATTGAATTATGGAAGTTTACTTTTAACTTTTCTATTAAAACTTTTCCCTAAAAACATAGCCAAGTACATGTTTTCCACTCTTGTTTTCAATGGGTTATATTATTCCATTTTGTGTTTCCTTGACTTGTATTTGTTCTCTGATATGTGGAATACAAATATATAAGCTTGGTTTTATTTATGGAGTGTGAAAACAATCATTTGCATGTTTGTTTTTGTGGAAGAAAAATAATACAGAAAAATGGCTTTTTAGAAAAACAGAGAAAAACATAAACTAGCCGTTTTTTCACTTTGTTTTCAAAGGCTTCCACTATTCCAAATTTGTTTTTGCAGAAGATGTTTATGAAAGTACAAGACATTTTTAACAATCTCCAACTTTGAAAACAAAATTTGGAATCTATTCGATCCTTGAAAACATGATGGACTTTTTGATGATTTCATCTGTTTCCAACACATAGAAATTTTGCTAAGTTAGTGTTAACTGAATTTTCTGAACCAGTGTTTTTACAAAACTTTGGCCACTTTTCATTTGGTTCTTGTGCAATTGATGAAGTGCCACTTTTCCAAACGTGTTAACCTCAGTTTGTACTCCAGAGTGGTGCTTTTGGTGTGCTTCTAGAAGGATCAGAGAGGGAGAGAAACAAGGGAGAAGAGAGGGGGATAGAGAGAGGGGGACATGGGCTGGGCGCACATTTCATGGCCACTATGGCCATGCCACTGCCATGTCCTTCTCCTCCACGACGTGGTGAAGTTGGCCAGGCCCCCCAGACACCAAACCACCCGTTACACCTCGAGAGAGCGCCAGGGGACACACTCCCGTGCCAAACACGGCAAGTACGAGAGCACGCTCGCACACACGACCAACACGCCACGTTATTAAAGCACCCCTCACCCCTCTTCTTTGCCACCTCGCTCCACACCTCCACCACACCCGCCTCGGGCCGCTAGTCCAACCCCAGAAGCTCCCGGTGAGCGCTGCGAACGGATTTCCACCGCCGGCCACCACGGACCTTGATACGTCGAAAACGTATCTCCTTTTTTGAACACTTTTCGTATTGTTTTCCTCTAAACTTGTGTGTTTTGAATGCAACTAACACGGACTAACGCTGTTTTCAGCAGAATTACCTTGGTGTCTCGTTTTTGTGCAGAAAAATCAACTTTCGGGAAATTGCCCATAAAAGACCCCATTGGTCCTAAAACACCAGAAGATCCTGGGAGCCAGAAGGAGGCCAGGAGAAGAGCCAGAGGGGGCCCACACCACCCCCTGGCGAGCCCCCCTTAGGCCGCGCCACCTAGGGGTGTGGGCCACCCAGAGCCCCCCTCGGTCTGCCCTTTGGACTACAAATAGCCTTCAACCCTAAAACACGAGGGGGTTCGATAGTTTTGTAGAAAGAAGTCCGTAGCTCCGCTGCCATCGCGAATCCTTTTTCGGGGTTCAGAAACTCCGTTCTGGCACCCTGTCGGGACGGGGAATTGGAGGAGATCATCGCCACCGTCATCACCAACGCCTCTCCATCGACCATCCATGTTTCCCCCATCCATGTGTGAGTAATTCCCCCGCTTTAGGCTGAAGGGGATGGTAGGGATTGGATGAGATTGTTCATTGCAGTTGTTTATGATTTGCTTATTTTATTTCTAAATGTGTGTTAGCTAGAAAAACTGCCAGTAAGTTATCTGTTTATGATTTGTCTTTTATTGCAGCTGCCTTAAAATGTGATAGGTCTTATAACTTTGGCGCTTTGATTGCTTATCGTATCTCACATAACCGTGAGAATGGCGGAGTTTGTGGAGGCCTTATTGCCTCGCGCTTGCTAGCTTTGCATGGTTTGGAGCCACACCATCTAGACGTGCAATTTCCTATAGAGAGGCTTAATCTTGTTTCCATGGTTCAACATAAGTTTCTTTCTACCCATGCTCACTTGCACAGCTTATCCTTTGAAATAACTTTCTCCAAACAATCTATGTGGAGAGTTACTAAAACTGTTCGGGAAGTACTTTTGCCTGCAACCCCCTTTGTTTGATCTTAATAGCACGCAAGTATGGGAGCTTTCTGAGAGTGAGCTGGACACATACCTTGAGCATCACCCCTAGCAAGGGGAGGACGCCGGAGAAGGGGAGGATAGTGATTTCGTCCAGCCCTGTGATGCCATGGGAATTCCATATCAGCACCCCGGCAATGACTATGCACCCGCTGCATCATCTTCCTCTTATGCGCCCGAGTACGACCATGCGAGGGATGACCCACCATAGTGGGGATACTTCACGCGCCATGATTGATCCCCACTTAGGCAAAAATCCTAAGCTTGGGGGTCGTATACCGACATCACGCTCATTTATATATCATGTTCTGTCGGTTCTTTGTATATCCATGTTTTCTCTTCTTTCGCTTCTCTTTGTTTCTTTCGCCTGTTTTCGTTTCTTTCATCTCTTTTGGTTTTATTGTTTTGTTTTCTCTTTCCAAAACACAAAAAGACCAAAAATATTTCTGTTGTTTCTCTCTATTTGTTTCTTTAGTTGGGTTGCTTTATCCTTTAGTTGCATTTTAGTTATGTTTGTTTGCTTGCTTTCTTTTATTCTTGTTTCATTTCGAAAAAACCAAAAAGATTTTGCCTTGTTTGCTTGTTCTCTATTTCTCGTGCTTTCATTGAAAAACCCAAAAATATTTGTTATTCTTCTTTTGTTTTGTAAAGTTTGCTGCAGAGTCCAACAGTCATCTGTCATTCCATTGGAGCTTGGTTTTCATTATATTTTATTCAAGCTACAAGTGAAGAGCAAGTATGACGATCTACGATAATTCAAGTGTGGCGAGAGGCTGGTATGAATTCTATTTGCTTTCATTTTTGTACATATATCCATCTATGTGAGCATGCTTAGTTGGTTCGTATAGGATATATGTGACTTAATGGCTGCTTAATATTTCATGCTCTCTCATGTTTTGTTCCAATTTATTAATGGTAAATGAGCTGTCATATAAATATTTGTTCGCATTGTTCTCTTTGTAGAAGGGTATGACATTGTGGTAGCCTCCTCTTACAGTTTCATTTGAATCGACTTGGCACATGCTCACGCATGCTAAGACTGAAAACAAAACGTCAATAAACCTCGATGATTTATTTTGCCTCAGAGTTCTAGTATCAATTTTATGCCTCAGTTAATTTTACTTTTTCGCAAACATGATTATGATAGTTGTTGCTCTCTTGATTGTCGCTCCCTGTCTACTGCTAGCCTTCACTTGTACTGAGTATGGAATTCTACTCATGCATCCAACTCCCAAAAACCAAAGTTTCCCATTGTGTACACCATACCTACCTACATGTGGTATTTAACTGCCACTCCAAGTTAATTGCTCATGTGCTACCTTTAAAAACTTCTAAAAATTATTCATGTTTTGTGCCCCTGTTTTAGCTCATGAGGACGTAAATAGAGAATCTTTATCTTACTTGTTGATTGGATTTCACACCCTGGACTAGTGGCTTCATCCGCTTATCCAAATGATAGAAGAGCTGGCAGCGGGGTGCCCAGCCCCAAATTAATAAAAACAAATTCTCTTTACTATTTTTGCCCCTGGTTGATCAGTCAAAGCATAATTGTGTAAACAAAAGAGGAAGAGGGATAACCTTCTACACCAGTTGCGTCCTTCACAATGGGAGCCGCTCTTGTGAATCCAGTTGTCTTGTGACGTAATGTATTGTCTGTTAACCATTCGTTAACATAAGCATACACCTCTCTTAAAATTGTTTTCAATACCTCTGTTTAATAAAATAAAAGCTCTATCACATGAGTGATCTCTGCTTCCCTCCGCGAAGGGCCTTTATTTTACTTTTATGTTAAGTCTCCGCCATATTATTTGAGCACATTCTTGAGAGCATAATTATCATTCTTAGTGTGATGTGTTTGTCCCAAAGCACGTTTGATTCTAGTACAATCTTGATACTTGCATCTTTGATATCTTTACTTATAGTCTTCCCTTGAACTTCAGAGGTGACATGGCATTTATGTTTTGCCCCACACATAAGGGCAAGCGAGATACCACTTTATTAGATCCTATTATGAGTACTACAATCTTGCAAATAGTTATGCTTCATGTTGTTTATTATTAATATGTTGTTATCACACCATGGTTGTGGGGACTCCAGACTAGATGTCCGAGCCCGGCAATATGCATACACTCATGATCCTAGATCGACAGTCATGAGCAACATATTTAGAGAAGGTACAAACAGAGTTCACATCCATTACACGAATAACATAATCTTACACAAATGGTATGTCGACCAAGTCTGAGACAACTGTCATGCAGGACAGTGGCAAGCACACATCACAACTACTTTATTCAGCGGAAGCAAACACAACGAGTAGAACCCATGTCAACGCCTTAGCACCACAGGCCGCTGACCGGGAGACGTGCCTAGTACGAGGGATCGTCATAGTACTCCTCCTAAAAGGTATCCTCCTGAGACGGCTCCTCAAAGTTTGACCAAGACAATAGCCAGGGACGAAACCATATGAGTACATTTGAATGTACTCGCAAGACATCCCAAATGAAAGCCCAACAAGTGCAAGTATGCTATAATGGTGGTAGGAAGGCTCTTTATTTAAGGGTTGTACTATCCATGGTGAGTAAAAGACTCATGCTGGTTGCTCAAGTTTTATTTGTTTGATTGATGAAGATACTTCAGAACATAGAATGTTTCTCTTGTAGATATCGCCTATCTCCAAGGTTTTGGTAAATCATTATCATTCAAAGAAAAAGTTTTCTTTTGAAAGATCCTTTGGAAAACACCAACTCCCAGACCAATGCTTCTCCGGTACCTCAAAGGTATGATCATTCCCTTTCATGTACCTCCTAGGTACGACAACATAAAAAAGTTCCAGCTTTTTGAAAACAGTGACACAATGCTAGCTCCATGGCCATTCAACTGTCCATATCCGAGGATGCAGCTATTCTGAATAGTTTTACTCTGCAGAGGTGTACACATTCCACAAGATCCAGTACATCCGCCGTGAACAACCACGGACTGTCCGGGACAGTATGCAAACATTGGATAACTGGTGCTAACCATTCAATATGTTCGCGCTAGTAAATGACTACCTGTTCAACTGGGTTTTTCTCTCCGGCACCGAGTGAGTCATTCGTATCGATCCGGTTTCCCCTGACAACACACCGCCATGGCAGGAGACCCAATTGCTGCAACCGGTAGTGAACTTAATCCCACACTGTGAATGTCCCGTTTCTCCCTCCTGGCGACAATTCGGTTCGGGGGACTCTAACACCTATAGCACTTTGAGATAGGCACGGACTAACACCGACAAGCAATTAGCTAGACCCCGTTCCCATATTGAGGTAATGTGGCAGTACAGCTTGGTTGTCCGGCGAAGACTAGGTTATGTGTCATTTTTGGAAAAACAAGTTGAAAACACTTCCTCCTTTACAAAACCATCCCTCGGACAAGGTCCTACCTTTCCTCGGGTTTTTCCAAAGACATGAGTTTTCCAAAAACAACAAGTTAAGATGTCCACTAAGGGACTTAAGTTAGTTAAATGATGGCTCCAAAAATCCTAAGGTCTTGGTAACACCAAGATTCTGGAGTGGCTACGGCATTTCGATAAAAGAGAATAATGATAGTTTTCACATAAAAGAAATAGTTCGAAAACAACATAAGTAAGAACTTCAGAAGTAAATCATGCATGGTAAGTAAAACAACAGCAAGAATTTAGAGTGGCTTGCCTTGGCCCTGGTCTTGATCACACTCTTGAAATAAACAAGAGTTATAGAAAACCTCTTCAGGAGCAATAGTCTCTTCGTTATCTAACGTCGTAAAAAGTAAAAAAAGAAAAGCACTCAATCAGCACAAGACAAAGGCAATCACAAGCTAATACAGCACACATATAGCAAGCATTCACCTAAAAAGAATCACCCAAAATAACATTACTGCCACATGCTACAACACTCAAACATGCATCAAAAGCATGCATAACATGGCATAGTTTTCTACAAGACATGCTCCAAGCATATGGAATGAGTCCAGTGGGTGTACCACTCTCATATAAGGCCATAAAGAGTGAAATGATTCTCTGGTCACTCACCAAAATAAGTAAACATCATGGCAATAATTTAGGAAACAACTAAACAAGCATCAGGGAGTAAAACATGCATTTCCATGGACATGCAAGCCATAATATAGTTGTAAAGAATAACTTAGCATGCAACCAGAAGCTAAACATGTATATAACAGAGGCATATAATAACATGCAAGGCATGAAAACAATCATGGCATGAAGGTACACATGGCAAACAAATCTAATAACCATGGAAAATAGAAAACAAGCATAGATATTAACATGCATGACAAACCATGATATTTCCATGAACAAGATTTATTCTAACATAGTAGATCTACAAGACAACAATCACATGGCAGTGAAAACAACTCCTATACATGCTAGTGAGATCCCACAATGCATTTTCACATTTAACAAAATAATAAAACATGTGATTCACACATGGCAGAATACCCCTAAAACTTGTAATGCATGCCAAAACTATCCTACAGCTCAAAACATCATACCAAGCTAGGATATGGTAGATCTACTCATACAGAAGCACATCCAAAATGATTCTTCTCAAAAAGAATTTTAGAAAAATTCATAAAAATCATTTAGTGGCTCTCTTGTTATTTAGCATTTTGCATGTCATTTAAAATAGGAAACTCAAGTGCATGTGAGGCCAACTGCTCTAGTTAGGTTTCATCAATATCTATCCAGAGAGCTCAACCAAACATGCATTGGATTCCTAAAGCAAAAGTTATTTCATGTTTAAACTTTCAGATAGGTTGACTTGTGGGATTTTTCACAGATGAACCAGGGACGCAAATGCATATCTGTCACTTGCATATGGTTTAGAAAACATGCATGTACTCTGGATAAAAAGCGGGTGGCCAGATTTGATGTTTAGGCAATTTAGTTTGGATTAAAGTGATTAGGCAGTTTTCTGGAAAAACAGAAAAGGTATTAAACTGCCAGCGCGGGCTCAGCGGGCCGCTGGCCTCCACGCGCCAGAGCGTGCTGTGCTGGGCCGGCCCAGCTCGTTTGCGCACGCAAGCGAACCGGTACACGGCCGAACGATCCAGATTTAACGGCCACGATACATCCCGAGGGAGTTCAAAGAGGGCCATCGATCTAAAAACGGACGACGCACGTCCTTTCTTCCTCCTCGCGACCAGATCAGGCCGCCGGCGAGCACTAGCACACACTCACGGGCAGTAGCTCACCTTGGGCTTGATAGGAATCGATGGTCGGGGAAGAAGTGATGGAGCGGGTCGATGGAGCCGTTCAGGAGCAGCAGCAGGGTTCAGGTCCACTCGCAGCGCCTGCGCGCACCAAGGCGTCCCCGGCAGCGTTGAACTCGGCGACGGTGATCCTGGATGCCAACGAGCAAGAAAGGATGTCAAGCACGTAGGCCTTGGAAAGGAGAAGAATGTGAAACAAAAATGGATCGGGGAGAGTGAGAGACGGGAGCAGGGGCCTCTGTTCTTCTCCGCGGACAGAACAGCGAGAACACGCCCCCCCCGCTCTCACAGGGAGAGCAACAGAGGAAACATCAAGGTGGAGTGGATGCGGTGAGTGTGAGGAGGTGAGTGGCGAACCAGTGAGACTGGAGGGGTCTTATACAGAGAGTTCACGGGAGGGGTTGGAGCTCGGGCGTTTGCCACCGCGGCGATGGCCATGCCAGCTCGCTCGCGCTCTCAGGCCACGAACAACACGTGGAGAGGCCGAGGGGCTTCGTGGCATTGCGTTCACGCATGCCCTGGCTCAAAGCCGTAGAGGAAGGGATTCAAGGCATGGGTTGCCCCTGTTCTCTGATGACAGGTCGGCCCGGTGGGCACCATCCTTGTCCGGGTGTTGATCTCCTCCTCTGCTGCGTCTTAGGCCAAAACAGCGGCTGGTTTCGAGTGAGGAGAGTGAGGTAAGGTGGTTTGGCAACAGTGAACTGCACAAGGATGATCACAAACACGAACTCGAGCCAACTTTGATTCGGGTGCAAAACTGACAGAACTCGAGTGCAGTTTCAGAAAGTTCAGATAAGGAATTTTGGAAATTTTCCTAAGTCCTTAAACAGACAGAGGATAGGAAAAGTAAGGACTTGTTTGGCACAGCAAACAATTTTCAATTGGAAAAATGGAAGTATGGATTTGAAGAGCACAACACCTAGTTTCAGTAACATATTTTTGTTAGATTTTAGAAAATATAAAAGTGGATGAAAACAAGGCTGAAACAGGGGTGGTTTTCTGTTTTCATTATTTTTCTTTTTCCTGTTTTTCAACTAGGCAGAAAAATACTCATGAAAACATGTTTTCCACTGGCTCAAAAATATTTCTTTGGACATGGTGAGCAAGTCCATACCATAATCATGGATGACATCCAAAGAAAACACAAAAAAGAGTTGGGGTTCATAGGTAGAAATGATGCTCAAAAGTGAAGGTGATAGCTGAAAACAGAAAAGGAAAAATCATGTTTTACTTAAGGTTTTTCAAAAGCAAAATCTTGTTTTGTTTCTTTGGTGAACCATAACCAAGTTCAACAAGATGGTAAGGATGACAAGGAATCAAAATAACAACATTCCACTCTTTATTTCTCAAAGGAAACATCAGGTTCACATAAGGAGTTACAATATTAGAAAAAACAACAGGATCAACTAAAAAGTTTTTGTTGGTCCCTAAATTTATGTTTTCCTCCTTACAACCTTGTTTCCCAAATGAGGATGTAACAGACCTCCCCTCTTTACAAGAATCTCGTCCCGAGATTCGGGAGTTTAGTCATAGTGGAAGTCAGGAACATTCTTGGAAAGAACACGGAGTGGTCAATCACAATAAGTCAAATCATGATTGATGTCAATGGTCCGGTAATCGTTGTCCTTATAAGAATGATCCCTATTAGGCACTTGAAGACATTACACATGAAAGACATCATGGAATTCCGAGAGATCAGCGGGCAGCTCAAGTTGATAAGATACTTCACCACATCGGGCCAGGATCTTGAATGGCCCAATATAACGTGGTGCAAGTTTCCCTTTGACATGAAAGCGCTGCATTCCCTTGAGAGGTGTGACTCTAAGATACACGAAATCTCCCACACGGAAGGATACTTCGCGTCTCTTGGAGTCTGCATAACTCTTCTGACGAGATTGAGCAGCTTTGAGACGATCACGGATAAGTTGAACTTGCTCTTCGACGGCACGCAATGTATCCGCACCAAATATCTGACTGTCACCAGACTCGGACCAGTTCAAGGGTGTGCAACACTTGCGACCAAACAAGGCTTCAAAAGGAGCCATTTGCAGACTAGCTTGATAGCTATTGTTGTAAGAGAACTCCGCAAATGGTAGACAATCTTCCCACTTAGCACCATAGGACAACACACAAGCACGAAGCATGTCTTCCAGGATTTAGTTAACACGCTCAGTTTGTCCTCCGGTTTGTGGGTGATAAGCTGTGCTAAAAGACAGTTTGGTTCCAAGAGCTTCATGCAATTTCCTCCAGAACAGAGATGTGAATTGAGTACCTCGATCAGAAGCAATCTTCTCGGGTACCCCATGCAAACTCACAATCCGAGATATATAGAGATCAGCCAATTGGTCTCCACACGAGTTGTGCGAACAGGAATAAAGTGAGCTACTTTTGTAAGCCTGTCCACAATAACCCATATGGCATTATGCCCTCGGTTTGACTTGGGAAGTCCAGTGATGAAATCCATTCCAACTTCATCCCATTTCCACTTGGGTATTTGGAGTGGTTGCAAAAGACCAGCTGGACGTTGGTGTTCTGCCTTCATACGCTGACAGATATCACACTTGGCTATGTAAGAAGCAATCTCTCGCTTCATACCATGCCACCAGAATTTCTCTTTAAGGTCTTGATACATCTTTGTTCCTCCGGGGTGGATAGAATAAGGAGTGTCATGAGCCTCGGCGAGTATAACTTGCTTTAGCTCTTACTCGGATGGAACGCAAATGCGACCTTTGTACCAGAGTATTCCTTCAGAATCGACAGAGAAACCAAGCACTAGTTCCTTCTTCATTCGATCCTTAATTCCTTCAATACACTTCTGTCCTTTCTGAAATTGTTTCACTTGATCAATCAGAGTAGGTTTGATCTCAACAGTATTCAACATCCCATGGCTGACTACTTCGATACCTAGTTGATCAAGTTCCTTCCATAACTCAGGTTGTCTGGCCTTGATGATAGCATTCAAAGAGGCAGGTTCTCGACTGAGTGCATCAGCGACAACATTCACCTTTCCAAGATGATAGTGGATGCTCAGATCATAATATTTGATGAGTTCAATCCACCGGCGTTGCCTCATATTGAGTTCACGCTGAGAGAAGATATACTTCAAGCTCTTGTGGTTAGTATAGATCTCACATCTATTACCCATAAGGAAGTGTCGCCATGCCTTGAGAGCATGAACAACAGCTGCGAGTTCCAGATCATGGGTAGGGTAATTTTGTTAATGAGGCTTCAACTGACGTGAGATATAAGAGATGACCTTTCCTTCTTGCATAAGAACACTGCCGAGTCCAAGCTTTGAGGCATCACAATACACATCAAAACTTTTTGTGACATCCAGCATAGTACGAACAGGAGCGGTCACCAATCTTCTCTTCAACTCTTGGAAACTTTCCTCACATTTGTCAATCCACTCAAACTTCTTGTCTTTCTTGAGCAATTGAGTGAGTCGTCTGGCGATACTGGAAAATCCTTGAACAAATTTGCGGTAATACCCAGCCAAACCAAGAAATGATCTCACTTCGGTTGGGTTGGTTGGAGCATTACGCTTCATGACGGACTGAATCAAAGCGGGATAAACAGAGATTCCACCTTCAGATACCACATGTCCAGGAAATCCCACTTCTCTAAGCCAGAATTGGCATTTGCTGAACTTAGCATACAACTGATGCTTCCGAAGTGTTCCGAGCACCAATCTCAGATGTTCTTCGTGTTCAGCTTCATCTTCAGAATGTATAAGAATTCCGTCAATGAACACCACGATGAATTTATCCAGAAATTCCATGAAGACCTTATTCATGAGATTCATGAAATATGTAGGAGCATTGGTTAGGCGAAAGGACATTACGGCGTATTCATACAACCCGTAACGAGTGGTGAAAGCAGTCTTCGGAATATCCGAATCTCGTATTTTTAATTGGTGATAACCAGTATAGAGATCTATCTTGGAGAAGACACGAGCTCCATTCATCTGGTCGAAGAGATCTTCAATCTTGGGCAATGGGTATTTGTTCTTGATGGTAACATCATTTAACTTCCGGTAGTCCACACATAAGCGTGAGGTACCGTCCCGTTTGTCCACAAAGATAACAGGCGATCCCCAAGGTGAGGCACTTGGGCGAATCAATCCTTTTTGCAACATACCATCCAGTTGTTTCTTCAACTCCTCTAATTCCTACGGGTTCATCCGGTAAGGTTTTTGAGCTATGGGTCCGGTTCCAGGAACTAACTCGATGATGAACTCGATATCCCGGTCAGGGGGCATACCGGGTAGCTCTTCTGGAAAGACATCCGGATACTCACATACCATAGGAATTTTGGTCAAGTGAGGGGTTGGACACACTCTTATGACAATGAGCTTTGGAGGTGGTTTTGACTGCCTTATACTTAACTTCTTCCCCAGTACCACTGGTCAAGGATATAGTTTTTGTGGGTCAGTCAATGACTCCCTTGTACTTAGTCATCCAATTCATACCAAGTACAACCTCAATGCCTTTTTCGCCTAGCACTATCAGATCTTCATGAAATGTTTTCCCATTGATAAGAATAGGCACATTGTTGCAGAAGTGAGTGGCTCTAGTTGTCTCGCCTGGGATTTGCACTAGCATGACTCTAGCCATAGGGCTGACTTTTAAACCACTTTTCTTCACACAAGGTTTGGTGACAAATGAATGCGAAACACAAGAGTCAAACAGAACAGGGACTTGTACGGAGTTGACAGGGAACGTACCAATCACCATACTTGGAGTGTCCTGAGCTTCTTCTGTGGTGACGCAATTCAGATGTCTCTTAGCAAATTCCTAGGCTTCTTGTGAGATTGTCCATGTGTCATCTTGGCCACATTAGGGCGAGTAGGATCATGATTCTTAGTGGGACACTCCCGAGAGAAATGCCCTCCTTTGCCGCATGAGAAACATGTCCCGGATGGCTTGGGTGCAGTTGGGGCAGCACGGGTGTCGTGGGATAATCACGGCAGATGTTACCTGGGGTAACTGATCTTGGGGCAAGTCGACACAGGTATTTGGGAGAGGGTTTAGCTCGAAGGAAGACATGGCGAAAAGCAATCTAAGAACCGGAAAATAACTCGCCGGATCTCAATACGAATTATACTGGATGCTCGATAACAGGTGTTACAACTATGACTTGAATCTCTCTCAGGCTAAGCCTAGGGGTTGGTTTATATAGCACCCATACCCCCCTTGGCTTGCCCTACAAAGCGCACCCTAAGTCCTACTCGAACTCTTTATACAAACTCTAACTTTCCTTATCGCAACCCACAATCCGGGTTACGAATCTTACAAGCCTTGGGCCTTCCAGAAGTTTCTTTGGCCTTAGCCGGATCCGGTCCAGCTGCCGTTTGGGCCGGATCACACCTGGGAGTTGGCATACCGGGTTACTATCCCCTCATCAGTAGTCCCCAGGATAGCGCGGGTTTCACAGATTCATTCTTGAAGCGCTCGCTATTCCCTGAAAAAGATACGAAACACCCAAGTTTATGGGAACCGGGTTAAATTGCTTTGACAGATGGCTAGGCATAGCTCCATGACGGTCATACGGTAACTCGATCCTCCTGCCGATTTGGGGTAACCCGGGGGCTCGCGTTGGCTAAAGCCTACGCTCCCAAGCTAGAGCTGAACAAACTTATGAGCGGATTTCCAGAGTTCAACTTGGATGGGTCCAAGTTTTTGCCAAAGGACTTCAAGGCTATTCAGAAAGAAGTCCGTCATCCGGCTAGCGTTATCGCTGATAGCTTAGAGATTGATGTGATTCTCCCTGCTTATGATGCTAATGACAAGATTGTCAAGGCGAACCGCCCCCAGCCGTACGATATGCTTGCCCGTTGGAGGGAGGAGGCAATCAAGATAAGGGATGAAGCTGCCAAGAAGGCCGATGCCGACTCTGCTCCTGCAACTTCGCAACCCGGGACTGCTACTGATCCGAGTGGCGCCGCCACCACCAGTGGCAACAAGGGCAAGGCCAAGATGGATCCTGCAGCTTGAAGTAATGAATATCGCCTATCATTCCATATGCGTCAGTCGGCAAAGCGTCGTTAAAACAGCTTTATTATTTGTTTAAGCGGAGCGCCTGTGCTCTTTTGATACTTTAGGGTTTTTGTAATATTTTTGTTTAAACTCCCGATGCACTTTGCGCCCCTTTGGGCTTTTGATTAATGTGTCTTTGCACCCGCTTGTTCTTGATATCCACTTACTTTATTCTTGATACCTTGTACCTTTACTTTTTTTTTATGCTTTCCTTGGCGAGACCCGACCTCCGGGTTTCGTTGACATCTGGGGAACGGGCTTACACCCGGATCCCTAAGCCCCCGAGACCCGGATGCGTGGCTCGTTGGAATTTTATCGGCTGGATAATGCTGTTTCTTCTTCAGAGCTCACAAGTCCCCCAGTCCGGGTTTCCGCGTCTAGGACACGTGATTGTTTCTTTTCAAGGAAACGAATCGCCTGTCGCTAAATGCCCAAGACTTCAGGACAGCTTTTTATGATGTTTGAAGTTATGCTTGATAATCGTTGAGTTTCCGGCTGCTAGCCTTATACTCTGCATAACTTGTGGTTTAGATGACCCTTTCAACTACCTTGTACTATAAGCCGGCTTTCGCGTGGATACCATGTTGTTACATCAATACGAAAACGGGGTCAAGCAAGTCCCGTTTGGGTCTCATGACCGACAGTAATCGTAAGCGAACAAATCATGCCACTTTGTTGCGAGTCACATCGAGCTTAAGTAAGAATAGCCGAGAAATTTGGACTTCTTTGTCCGGTTATAAGATTGTAGCCGCACTCGTTTTTTCGAGTGACCGGCCCCTATAACTCATTGGCATCAAGGCCGGGTCTTTTTTGAGTTTGCAGCTGTGCTTATAGGAGCAACCAGCCCTCAAGACCTGAATATGCACACCGTATAAATGACAATTGCCTCTTTTCCTGATAATCTCCTTTTTATTTGATATGAGAAAATTAGGCCAGCAAGCCGCCTCATTAAAAACCCGTCCAGTCCCCAAGGGTGCCCCGAATAGGAAAAGAGTGCGTCTGAAACCTGCTGCCTGTTACATCGTTTTCTGCTAAGTATAGTACGGACGTAGCTGAGCCACGTTCCATGGTCTATCTCTTTCTTGCATAGGTGCGGTAGTGTGAGCAGTGTCGTTGATTGTGGCCGATTCTTCTCTTGCATCTATCAAGTAATATGACCCATTATGCAGACTCCGGCTTACGATGAAAGGTCCTTCCCATGGCGGCGATAGTTTGTGCTTTCCCTCGTTTGTCTGAACCAAGCGCAGGACCAAGTCTCCCTCCTCCAGGACGAGGCACATAAGGAGCAGCTCCAGCATTCTGAGGCCTTGGGTAGGATGGAAAACTTGGACGAGGAGCATATCCAGGTGCTTTATTGAAGGGTGGCCTCGCAGGTGGGGTGCTGCGAGTCCTGAGGACACTTGGCCCTCCTTGCCGCATCATCTTCCGCTTGCGATTGTCAAAGCCATCCTGACGCTTGTGTTCCATAAGAATAGCAGCATTGGCAAGAGCCTCCAGATCTTGAAAAGGAATTACCACAAGTGTACACTGCAGTTCATCATGTAACCCATTGAGGAATCTCTCCTTCTTCTTTTCTTCAGTATCCACATCTTGGGGAGCATACCTAGCCAGGGTAGTAAACTCATCCCAATACTTGGACACAGTCATGTCACCTTGCCTGAGCTTCAGAAACTTGTCTCGCATGATCCCCATAATACCATCAGGAATATGATACTTGCGAAACTTGGCGACAAACTCCTCCCCGGTAGTGACATGATCAGCTGGTATGGAGGCACGAGTGGTTTCCCACCAAGCCCTTGCAGGTCCAGCGAGAAAATGAGAAGCATAAAGGACTTTGTCTTTGGCCTCAGCACCAGCAACTTCCAGATTGTTGGCGATGGTGTGAAGCCAATCATCAGAGTCCAGAGGGTCCACAACCCGAGAGAAGACATGTGGGTTGGTATTCCGGAATTCCTTGAGCTTGGAGCGGGAACCATTTCCACCATTAGTTCCAATAGAGGCCAAATGTGTGAGAGTTTGGAGAGTTGCGGCGCGCTCGGCACGGACAACCTCTCGGTCCTCCATGTACAAGGCCAGGACTGGAGCTGCAGTCGGCTCGGGTGGTGGGGGTGGATCACGCGGCATGTTGAACGAAAGAAGATGTAAGATAAAAGAGGCAGATAGATGTGTTTGTCTAACATCGACAAACGACAAACGAAGAGGATGAAAACATGGAACTTTTAGACATGCTTGGTAATTTATTTCAGAGAAGCCAAAGCACAAACATATCATACATACAACAGGAAGGTTCAAGCATACATAGCACCATACATCAACATCTAGCAAACAAGTAGTTTCCGAGGAACCACACTACAAAATCAGCGATTTAGGGTCATCGCAGCCAACTAGTACTAGGTGCTTACATAGCACATGCTAAGAACACGGACTACCGCCTAGGCATCTCCATCATCGCCATCGAAAAGGATCTCCTCAGGGTCCTCCTCATCTCCGGCGAGATCGTCGTCCTCTTGGTCGCTCTGCTCACTCATATCCATGCCTTCGGAAGGGACATCATCAACAGGAAGAAGATCCTCGTTCTCCCCGCGGAGCTCAGCGATCTCCTCCTCTAGCTCCTCGATAGTCGAATCCCTTGCGGCAAGGTCCTCTCTAGCGGTCTTCAGCCGGCCACGTAGTATGGCGTTGGAGTTCTCGAGCGACTCGGACTTCTTGAAGAGGCGAGTGCGGGCCAAACGAGTGGTCCGCAGCTGGCCCTCCAAGGCTCTCTTCTTGGCGGCGAGGTTGGCATGAGCAATCCTCAGATGGTCCAGGTTATATGTGTGTAGTGCAGGTAGTACTCCAGGTCCTCCATGTGTGAGCACACAATTTCACGGGGACACGGACAAGGGAGTGGATGACCCTCATTGTCGCGCCTCCCGTGGCGCTGGAAAGGAGTACCAGCAAAGTGGGTCTCGTAGGGCTGAGCCAAGCGAGCAATAGCTAGCTCTTGCACACGAACAACCGCATCCTTCCAAGAGCGGTCAATGGCGTGTAAGACGTGCACGGACTCAGCTGGTGCAGTCAATGGAAAACGGAGGGTGCACTCCACCAACCAAGACAACTCTGCGACTGAGCCGGTGATCTCTCCTCCTCTCACCTCAGGGAGTGGATGCCCAATTATCTTGTTCATATCCACTATCTACCTCTCGAAGCGGAACACAGTGTCCCGAGGAAGTCCCAACTGGAGAGACTCGGTGAAGATGACGTCCATCTACACAAGTTTTAAGTTAATGACCAGTGTGCAAATTTTTAGTTTTATGGAAAAAGGAAACTTAATGTAATTAACCAAAGTAAAATGAAAAACCAAGCAGAGAGGGTTACAAGACATAGCTTTGGTATATAGTCATACTTAAGGCTTGTATAGAAACTAAGGTAGTTGTCGGAGCACTAACTAATGCCCATTCTAACTAAGGTCTCCTATGGTCAGGATCGCTGTGATACCAACTGTGTGGGGACCCCAGACTAGATGTCCGAGCCCGCCAATATGCATACACTCATGATCCCAGATCGAAAGTCATGAGCAACATATTTAGAGAAGGTACAAACAGAGTTCACATCCATTACACGAATAACATAATCTTACACAAATGGTATGTCGACCAAGCCTGAGACAACTGTCACGCAGGACAGTGGCAAGCACACATCACAACTACTTTATTCAGCGGAAGAAAACACAACGAGTAGAACCCATGTCAACGCCTTAGCACCACAGGCTGCTGACCGGGAGACATGCCTAGTACGCGGGATCGTCATAGTACTCCTCCTCAAAGGTATCCTCCTGAGACTGCTCCTCAAAGTCTGATCAAGACAATAGCCAGGGAAGAAACCGTATGAGTACATTTGAATGTACTCGTAAGACATCCTAAATGAAAGCCCAACAATTGCAAGTATGCTATAATGGTGGTAGGAAGGCTGTTTATTTAAGGGTTGTACTATCCATGGTGAGTAAAAGACTCATCCTAGTTGCTCAAGTTTTATTTGTTTGATTGATGAAGATACTTCAGAAAATAGAATGTTTCTCTTGTAGATATCGCCTATCTCCAAGGTTTTGGTAAATCGTTATCATTCAAAGAAAAAGTTTTCTTTTGAAAGATCCTTTGGAATACACCAACTCCCAGACCAATGCTTCTCCGGTACCTCAAAGGTAGGATCATTCCCTTTCATGTACCTCCCAGGTACGACAACATAAACAAGTTCCAGCTTTTTGAAAACAGTGACACAATGCTAGCTACATGGCCATTCAACTGTCCATATCCGACGACGCGGCTATTCTGAATAGTTTTACTCTGCAGAGGTGTACACATTCCACAAGATCCAGTACATCCGCCGTGAACAACCAAGGACTGTCCGAGACAGTATGCAAACATCGAATAACTGGTCCTAACCATCCACTATGTCCGCGCTAGTAAATGACTACCTCTTCAACTGGGTTTGTTCTACCTGGCACCAAGTGAGTCAGCCGTATCGATCCGGTTTCCCCTGACAACACACCGCCATGGCAGGAGACCCAATTTCTGCAACCGGTAGTGAACTTAATCCCACACTATGAATGTCCCGTTTCTCCCTCCTGGCGACAATTCGGTTCGGGGGACTCTAACCCCTATAGCACTTTGAGGTAGGCACGGACTAACACCGAGAAGCAATTAGCTAGACCCCGTTCCCATATTGAGGTAATGTGGCAGTACGGCTTGGTTGTCTGGCGAAGACTAGGTTATGTGTCATTTTGGAAAAACAAGTTGAAAACACTTCCTCCTTTACAAAACCATCCCTCGGACAAGGTCCCACCTTTCCTCGGGTTTTTCCAAAGACATGAGTTTTCCAAAAACAACAAGTTAAGATGTCCACTAAGGGACTTAAGTTAGTTAAATTATGGCTTCAAAAATCCTAAGGGCTTGGTAACACCAAGATTCTGGAGTGGCTACGACATTTTGATAAAAGAGAATAATAATAGTTTTCACATAAAAGAAATAGTTCGAAAACAACATAAGTAAGAACTTCAGAAGTAAATCATGCATGGTAAATAAAACAACAACAAGAATTTAGAGTGGCTTGCCTTGGCCCTGGTCTTGATCACACTCTTGAAATAAACAAGAGTTATAGAAAACCTCTTCAGGAACAATAGTCTCTTCGTTATCTAACATCGTAAAAAGTAAAAAAGAAAAGCACTCAATCAGCACAAGACAAAGGCAAGCACAAGCTAACATAGCACACATACATCAAGCATTCACCTAAAAAGAATCAACCAAAATAACATTACTGCCACATGCTACAACACTCAAACATGTATCAAAAGCATGCATAACATGGCATAGTTTTCTACAAGACATGCTCCAAGCATATGGCATGAATCCAGTGGGTGTACCACTCTCATATAAGGCCATAAAGAGTGAAATGACTCTCTGGTCACTCACCAAAATAAGTAAACATCATGGCAATAATTTAGGAAACAACTAAACAAGCATCAGGGAGTAAAACATGCATTTATATGGATGCAAGCCATAATATAGTTGTAAAGAATAATTAAGCATGCAACCAGAAGCTAAACATTTATATAACAGAGGCATATCATAACATGCAAGGCATGAAAACAATCATGGCATGAAGGTACACATGGCAAACAAATCTAATAACCATGGAAAATAGAAAACAAGAATAGATCTTAACATGCATGACAAAACATGATATTTCCATGAACAAGATTTATTCTAACATAGTAGATCTACAAGACAATAATCACATGGCAGTGAAAACAACTCCTATACATGCTAGTAAGATCCCACAATGCATTTTCACATTTAAGAAAATAATTAAACATGTGATTCACACATGGCAGAATACCCCTAAAACTTGTAATGCATGCCAAAACTATTATAAAGCTCAAAACATCACACCAATCTAGGATATGGTAGATATACTCATACAGAAGAACATCCAAAAGGATTCATCTCAAAAAGAATTTTAGAAAAATTCATAAAAATCATTTAGTGGCTCTCTGGTTATTTACCATTTTGCATGTAGTTTAAAATAGGAAACTCAAGTGCATGTGAGGCCAACTGCTCTAGTTAGGTTTCATCAAGATTTATCCAGAGAGCTCAACCTCACATCCATTGGATTCCTAAATCAAAAGGCATCTCATGTTTAAACTTTCAGATAGGTTGTCTTGTGGGATTTTTCACAGATGAACCAGGGGAGTAAATACAAATCTGTCACTTGCATGGGGTTTAGAAAACATGCATGTACTCTGGATAAAAAGGGAGTGGCCAGAGTTGAATTTTAAGTCATTTAGTTTGTATTAAAGTGATTAGGCAGTTTTCTAGAAAAACAGAAAAGGTATTAAACTGCCAACGCGGGCTCAGCGGGCCGCTGGCCTCTACGCGCCAGAGCGCGCTGCGCTGGGCCGGCCCAGCTCGTTTGCACGCGCAAGCGAACCGGTACGCGGCCGCATGATCCAGATCTAACGGCCATGATACATCCTGAGGGAGTTCAAAGAGGGCCATCGATCTAAAAACGGACGACGCGCGTCCTTTCTTCCTCCTCGCAACCAGATCAGGCCGCCGGCGAGCACTAGCACATACTCACGGGCAGTAGCTCACCTTGGGCTTGATAAGAATCGATGGTCGGGGAAGAGGTGATGGAGCAGGGTCGATGGAGCCGTTCAGGAGCAGCAGCAGTGTTCAGGTCCACTCGCAGCCCCTGCGCGCACCGAGCCGTCCCCGGCAGCGTCGAGCTCGGCGACAGTGATCCTGCATGCCAACGATCAAGAAAGGATGTCAGGCACGTAGGCCTTGGCAAGGAGAAGAATGTGAAACAAAAATGGATCGGGGAGAGTGAGAGACAGGAGCAGGGGCCTCTGTTCTTCTCTGTGGACAGAACAGCGAGAACACGTCCCCCGGGCTCTCACAGGGAGAGCAACAGAGGAAACATCGAGGTGGAGTGGATGTGGTGAGCGTGAGGAGGTGAGTGGCGAAGCAGTGAGACTGGAGGGGACTTATACAGAGAGTTCATGGTAGGGGTTGGAGCTCGGGCGTTTGCCACCGCGACGATGGCCATGCCAGCTCGCTCGCGTTCTCAGGCCACGAACAACGCGTGGAGAGGCCGAGGGGCCTCGTGGCATTGCGTTCATGCACGCCCTGGCTCAAAGCCGTAGAGGAAGGGATTAAAGGCATGGGTTTCCCCTGTTCTCTGATGACAGGTCGGCCCGGTGGGCACCATCCTTGTCCGGGTGTTGATTTCCTCCTCTGTTGCGTCTTAGGCCAAAACAACGGCTGGTTTCGAGCGAGGAGAGTGAGGTAAGGTGGTTTGGCAAAGGGGCACTGCACAAGGATGATCGCAAACACGAATTCGAGCCAAGTTTGATTTGGGTGCAAAATTGACAGAACTCGAGTGCAGTTTCAGAAAGTTCAGATAAGGAATTTTGGAAATTTTCCTAAGTCTTGAAACAGACAGAGGATAGGAAAAGTAAGGACTTGTTTGGCACAGCAAACAATTTTCATTTGGAAAAATGGAAGTATGGATTTGAAGAGCACAACACCTAGTTTCAGGAACATATTTTCATTAGATTTTAGAAAATATAAAAGTGGATGAAAACAAGGCCGAAACAGGGGTGGTTTTCTGTTTTCATTGTTTTTCTTTTTCCTGTTTTTCAACTAGGCAGAAAAACACTCATGAAAACATGTTTTCCACTGGCTCAAAAATATTTCTTTGGACATGGTGAGCAAGTCCATACCATAAGCATGGATGACATCCAAAGAAAACACAAAAAAGAGTTGGGGTTCATAGGTTCAAAAGTGAAGGTGATAGCTAAAAACAGAAAAGGAAAAAATCATGTTTTCCTTAAGGGTTTTCAAAAGCAAAATCTTGTTTTCTTTCTTTGGTGAACCATAACCAAGTTCAACAAGATGGTAAGGATGACAAGGAATCAAAATAACAACATTCCACACTTTATTTCTCAAAGGAAACATCAGGTTCACATAAGGAGTTACAATATCAGAAAAACAAGGGGATCAACTAAAAAGTTTTTGTTGGACCCTAAATTTATGTTTTCCTCGTTACAACCTTGTTTCCCAAATGAGGATGTGACAATGGTTTGCACAGGTATTAAGTGAAAGTATCTTGCATGTATCTTATCATGAGAATAACTAAGTATTTGATCATATAGTGAGTATATTTACATCATATGAAACAAATGTGTTCATAAAAGACTTTTATCACACTCAGTTGTCACTGAATTGCTTGAGGACAAGCAATAAGCTAAGCTTGGGGGAGTTGATGCGTCAAAACGCATCTCCTTTTCCGAACACTTTACCTATTGTTTCCTCCAAACTTGTGTGTTTTGAATGTAACTAACACGGACTAACGCTGTTTTCAGTAGAATTACCTTGGTGTCTCGTTTTTGTACAAAAATCAAATTTCAGGAAATTGCCCAGAAAAGACCCCATTGGTCCTAAAACATCAAAAGACCCCGGGAGCCGAAGGAGGCCAGGAGAAGAGCCAGAGGGGGCCCACACCACCCCCTTGCGCCCCTCTTAGGCCACACCACCTACGGGTGTGGGCCACCCAGAGCCCCCTCGGTCTCCCCTTTCGACAACAAATAGCCTTCAACCCTAAAACACGAGGGGGTTCGATAGTTTTCCAAAAAGAAGTCCATAGATCCGCCACCATCGCGAATCCTTTTTGGGGTTCAAAAACTCCGTTCTAGCACCCTGCCGGGACGGGGAATTGGAGGAGATCATCACCCCCGTCATCACCAACGCCTCTCCATCGACCATCCACGTTTCCCCCATCCATGTGTGGGTAATTCCCCCACTGTAGGCTAAAGGGGATGATAGGGATTGGATGATATCGTTCATGTAATAATGTCGTGATTGTTAGGGAATAGTGCCTAGTATCTTCTATTAGTGCTATTGACATTGTTGCAACTTGTTATAATTAATGCTTGCCACTTTGGCCCCGAGTGCCATGATCTCAGATCTGAACATGTTATTGAATCATGATGATAATTATTGTTTCTTGATCATACCTGCAAGTTGTTTACACATATTGTTGTCCGGAACCCGAGGCCCCGAAGTGACAGATATTGGGACAACCGGAGGGGATGGCTGTGATGTGAGGATCACATGTGTTCACGCAATGTTAATTCTTTGCTCCGATGTTATATTAAAAGGAACACCTTCATTAACAATAGTTCCCTTGAGGCCCCGCTAAAAACGAGATGGTAGGACAAAAGATGTTGTGCAAGTTCTCATTGCGAGCATGCACGACTATTTACGGAACACACGCCTATGGTTACTTAGTGCTTGGATGCTTTATCTTATTTATCTGCAATACCCATGTCTTGATAATTATATGAACTATCTTATCCATGCAACGCCCGTTCATCTATCCCTATGCCTACAGTATTTAATCCCGCTGTTTACTTCAAACACTACTGCTGCTGTTTTCATTCCACTGCTGCTGTTATTTCACTACTACTTCTACTATAAAACTGTTACTACTGATAAACCACTACGAACAAGTCTACTTTGGGTTTTACTTCTTTGGCTCCCCTTGTTAAGGCTCACAAATATTCTTTGGCTCCCCTTGTGTCGAATCAATAAATTTGGGTTTTACTTCCCTCGAAGACTGTTGCGATCCCCTATACTTGTGGGTCATCAGACCTCACGGCAAGGAGGAGCTCGACTCCGTCACTCCCACCGCTCCTTTTCCTTTCCGCTGTACTCCCCATACCCCATAGAGCACCCATGAACACCTCTCGCGTTCGCTTGTTTGCAGAGACGCCACCGACGCGTCATCACCGCCGCGGAACCGAAAAACGCCGCCTCCGTTTGAAGCCGTCCCGGCCCCTGCTACTTGCGCCCCTCCAGTGTCCCGAGCGTGTGCGACATCCCCGACCCTGCTCCACCACTCCTCGTCACCCCACTATGATCACAACGCCGCCGTCGCGTTTCCGATCATGGCCGGAGAGAGTGTGTGAGGAGAGGAGGAAGATGCAGCTAGGGCCGTTGATCTTCGGATCAACGGATCCCTTTGAACGGACCGTTTTCCGCGCCGCCTCAGCGCGCGCGAGCGCTGGGCCTTCTCTTCCACTTGTTGGGTCACGCGCCAATGAATCCAGCCCATGCGCCGTGTGTTGGTTTTTCTTTTAAAAATCAGACCGAAACTTGACCCTATATTTTTTCCTTGGAAAAATAGTAAACATGGGTTTTTAATTCAAACAAAAATTCATGGTAGTAGGTCACCTTTTTCTTAAACACATGCAAGTGGTAGATTTGGATTTGGTTGGATATTTTTGTAATAGAAATAAAAATGCCAGAGACTATCTGTTAGACCTTTTTGTGCATAACATTAAAAATATAAATTCATTTTGGTCAAACCAAATTGTTTTGAGTATCTCTTGAGTAGATCTATTAGTGGAACTTGGCCTTGTATCAAGGAGAAAATGCCATCCATTTTGGTAAATGTCCAGTAGGCATTTCTAGGATTTTTATAGAGTGTTTAAACATGATTTTTGATGTGGATCCGATTGTATGAGCTTGTGTGTGATTATATCTATGTAATCATATCTTGGTGTAATATTTAGAGCTCTATATTAATTTTGGTATGCATATCTAGTTTTTGCACTTTTCTGTTATTATTAAATTTTGTGCAAATAGATTTAAATAAATATTTGTGTTATGAAATCTTGTTTTCTAGCATGTGTAGATGTGTTTCTCTATGTTATTAGGATGTTTTCTTACAGTACTAGTATGTTAGGAATTTTGGTCATGTTTGGAAACAAATAGAAATAGAGAATAGTCTAGTATTGTTTTCTAGTATTTTTATTGAATAGACATTGTGAGCAAGTATTGTTAGGTTTATTACCTAGGTTTTTGATGTGGATATGTTGAGTCCAGTACCATTTTGTTACTGATTATAGGATGGTATCACCTCTGTTAGCTTTCACATTAATTTATAGAAAAGCATGTGTAGCATTGATTGTTTGTTTCACCCTACTGTTTTTTACTAGTATGAGTAGTTCTGTGATGTTTGCTTTGGTAGATTATTATTTTCTCAAGTGAGACCAGAGGCATTGTAACCTCTTAATGATTTGTTATAATAGTGTAGAACCCACTTATTCCATTTCATTTTTGTTAGGTATACAATTTCCCTACCATGCACATAATTGTCAGTGACAATTATCACTATATACGTGTTTAGTATTTTCCACCAAGGAAAATAGACTATTGCTCTATTTGCTTTGTTGGAGTGTTAGTAATGCTTTGTGACTCCAAGAATGTTTACTTGACATACATTTTGTTATATGGTATTCTCTTGGGAATATCATGTTAAGGAGTGATTGACTATTGCCTTTGTTTAATTTGAGTGTTTTACTAATAGAAGTGTTTCATAGTGTGGGTAATTATGTGTGGATAGAAATTCCCTTGAGTGGTTTAATTTTAGAAAGTGTTTATTTGAAAATGTATTTAGTGCATATCTACTGATTGTATAACATGTTACTTTAATGCTTGTTATTTGATTGTTAGAAAAGCATGGATTATTTAGGCTTGGTTGATTCTTGATAAGTAGTTGTTTTCATAGAATTAATTTTAGTATAATTATTTACTAGCATGTGTAAGGTGTATATTCTGTTAATGGGTATTTATAATCATGTATTACTTGTTTAGGAAAATGCATCCTTGTAATGTGGATTGCTTCTGTATAAATTTAATGGTACCCCTAGAATTTATGAGTTGTTATATTATTATTGCCTTTCTATTTTATGGTAGTAGGTTTAGCCTAAAATGTTTAGCATGTTTTCACTCCTTCTATTAGGGCATAGCTATTTTAGTTGCTAGTTGTTATTGATTGTGGAATACATTATTTCTTATGGCATGCTTGTGTAGTAGTCTTTCATACTAGTATGCTATTAGTAAACCCTTGTTATTATTCTACTTCTAGCTATTTTATCTCATGTGATTTTTGTGTTCTAGAGTGTGTCTTATGACTTATTACAATTGGTTGAGCCACTGGTTTGTTTAGTTATATTTATGATTGAGTGATTCTTTAGTCTTTATGTAGACATGAGCATAGTTAGTAACTACCTTGTTCATCTTTGGTTTGGTATGCTAGTTGAAACATTCTGAGTGATTACTATAGCATGAGTATTGTACCAGCGGTATGGTTGTGTTTAGTCTCGTATTGTTATCTATGCTTTGGGTTAGTGGTAAACTTATTTAGTGATGCTTGCTTGTGTTGTTGTTAATATCCACTAGCATGGGTATTGCTTTGAATGTTTGTCATTACTTTAGTAGTCTCACCCTTGTGATCTTAGGCTATTATTAGATTCTTCAATGTCTTGGTGTGGGAGTGGTACACCCACTCAACCCATGATATTTAGGATCTGGAATATGGTTTTCCAACCATAAGTATTCTAGTGATAGTCTTTTTATGCCATGTGTGTTTGTGGGGTAGTTTCCTCGATAACTTTTTGAGTGATTGCAATAGTATAAGTTTGGTTGATGTATGTGTTGCTTTGTATTATTTGTTGCCTTCATTTTTGTTCTCGGTGTGTTGTCTTTTATTCTTTTACTACGTTAGAAAACGAACAAGAAGAAGAAGAAGAAGCAGAAGGAGTTCTAGAGCTGTGTGTCAAGTTCGAGCTACTTCAAAGCCAGTGACACAAAGAGTTTCAAGGCAAGACATCCTGATGCTTTCTACTACACTTATCATTATCTATCATGCATGTTTTTACTTCTGAAAGTTTTACAAAACTTTGATTATCAAAACTAATTTTGAGTGGCTATTACTACTATTAATATTATATATAAGTTAATATCATGCCAGTAGTTGAAACTTGGTGTTACCAAGCCCATAGCCACAATATGGTATTTTTACCACCAAAAGTATAAGTTCCTAAGTGGACACCCTAAAAATACGAATTTTACGAAACAAACGCTCTATGGAAAACCCGGTGGACAGGCGGAACCTTATCCACATGAGATTTGTGAAGTGGTTATTTTTGGAAAAAGGTGTTTTAAAAAATGACACATAACCTAGTCTTCACGGACAACTCTTAACGTACTGCCACTCTACCCAAACATGGGCATAGGGCTTGATTGGAAACTTGTTCTTGTTAGTGTGTTCTCTATCACAAATTGCTATAACGGATGTGATCCCTCGAACCGAAGTGTCGCCAAGTTATGAAACACGAGGCATATCAAGTGTGGGATTAATTTTCCCTCCGGGCGCAACAGTTGAGTCTATTGTCATGGCTGTGTGTGACACGGTGCCGGGGAGATTAAACTCAATTGAAGAGATAGTCATTTACTAGCTTGGACATAGTGGAAGGTTAGGACCAGTTATCTGATGTTTGCATACCGTTGAGATAGTCTGTGGTTGTTCACGGAGGATGTTCAGGCTCTTGTGGAACGTGTACACCTCTACAGAGTCAAACTATTCTGAATAGCCGCGTCCTCGGATATGGATAGTTGAATGGCCATGTAGCTAGCATTGTGTCAATGTTTTCAAAGGAGATGTTTTGAAAAGGGATTTTATACTTGTGAAGTACTAAAAGGAGAAACTTTGTACCTATGAGGTACGGATGAAGAAAAGCTGGAAGTTGTTTTACAGGAAGTTTTGCAAAGAAAAACATTATTTTTAACAAAGACTTACAAAACCTATTGTACATGCAATATCGACAAGAGAAAGAAAACTACATTATTTTCTTTTTAAGTTTCTTCTTCAACAAAGATATAGAGATTTTTCGAAATTAACTATGATGTATGTTTCATTCATCATGGGTAGTGGACCCTATGTATAGCCTACCCACTCCACCATATAAGCATACTTGCATTCTATAAGCTTCTTGAAGGATGTCTTGCAGAGTACATTCAAATGTACTCATATTGGTTTCGTCCCTGGTATCTACTTGCCAGACTTCGAGTAGGAGCCTCAGGAGGAGATCTACGAGGAGGAGTACTGCACTGATGGCCCTACAAACTAGGATCGTCTCCCGGTCAGCAACCTGTAGGTTAAGGAGCGACTTGGGCTCTACTACGTTTGTGTGTTCTTTGTCTTCCGCTGTGTGTGTTAGGTTGCTTCCCTGTGTGGCAGTTGTGTTAGACTGGGTCATGTGACCATCTCTCTTTTGAAAGACTTTTCTGTAATCGTGTAATGGATGATGTATCTGTATGCCAACTTGATATGTTGTTAACGACTGGTGTGATCTGGGATTGTGAATGTATGCATATCGGAGGTCCTTGAACAGTGGTTTTGGGGGGCCTTATAGGAACACTCCAAAGGACGGAAGGTAATTCTTCTACCCATGCTCCAGTTGCTTTGTGAAGAGGAGATTCGAGTCTTGGGTGTATTCCCTGTAGGATTGAACTATTCATTCGCTCAACCTGTCCATTGGACCGCGGGTGTGCCAAAGATGCAAGATCTAGGCGAATTCCCGTTTGTCGGCAATATTTTGCCAATTCTCCAATAGAGAAATTCGTCCCGTTATCCGTGATTATACTATGTGGAACACTGTATCGCATAACTATGCCAATGACAAAATTTCTGGCAGTTACACCATCAAGTTTTTTGATGTGTTTTGCTACCACCCACTTGGTATACTTATCCACTACAACGAGTAGATGTGTAAGTCCGCCTCTTATAGTTTTGAATGGTTCCATCATATCTAGACCCCAGACCGCAAATGGTCATGTTATGGGGATAGTTTTGAGTGCTTGAGCTGGCATATTCGTCTACTTGGCGCAATACTGACATCCGGCACATGTATTCACTATGTGCTCCGCGTTTGTCTTGGCTGTAAGCCAGAAAAACCCTGCACAAAATGCTTTTTGATTGAGCATGATGTCCGCAATCTCCTGCATTGATTTCCTGTAGAATTTCTCATCCTTCTTCCAGCGAAATACATCGCTAACAAATTCCGATAGTACTGCGCTTATACAGGCAACCATTGATTACCGTGTATCCTTTGCATAGGTGTTGTATCTGCCTTTGCAAGACTTCGTCTGCTTCATATGGGAACTTCTGACCAACTAAGAAGTTTAAGTATGGAATTGTCCAACCGGGTTAATTAGAGGATAGTCAACATCTCTGTCTTATATTGATAGTTCATGCAAATGTTGGACGGACACACTAGGTGGTAGAGTTTTTACTCTTTCTGAGCCCATGCGGGCTAAAGCATCCGCGTTCCAATTTGGTTCCCTTTTGATGTGAATTACTTCAAATACCAGGAAACAAATGGCAAACTCGTCGACTGTTCTCCGATATTCGGCCATGATGGAGCTTTTAGCATCCAATGTTTGGTTCAGCTGGTGCTGCACCAAGTCCGAGTCACCATAACAAACTATACGTTTGACACCTATCTCCTTTGCGATATGCAAGCCATGAAGCAATGCTTCGTATTCTGCCACATTGTTGCTGGCGTTGAAGTGTATTTGCAATACATATTCCATTGTGTCACCTTTTGGAGATTTTAGCACTACACCAGCTCCAGCACCTTCCTTCATTTTGGATCCGTCAAAATGGAAGATACAATATTCTGATGACGGCATTGGTGCGTTTTCCATTGCTTTTGTCCAATCGGCTACAAAATTTGCCAACACCTGGGATTTGATTTCCGTCTGGGGTTGGTACTTAATGTCAAATGCAGCCAAATTAATGCCCCATTTGGCAACTCGGCCTATCGCGTCCGCATTGTTGATGATATCCCCTAGTGATGCTTTGCTTATCACTATTATGGAATGTCCTTGGAAATAATGACGGAGTTTCCGGGATGCGAAAAATACGCCATATGTCAGTTTTTGTTAATGTGGATACCTTTGTTTTGATTCGGAAAATACCTCGCTGACGTAGTATACCGGATACTGATCTGGTATGCTTTGTTCTCCTTTGCGTCTTTCCACGATTATCACTGCACTAATAACCCTGTTAGTTGCTGTAAGATACAGTAACATAGGTTCTTCGTCTTTTGGGGATGCCAAAACCGGAGCTTTCATCAAAGTTTCTTTTAACTGGGTTAACGCTTTGTCCGCCTCTTCTATCCATTCAAATTTTATCGTATTTCTTCAACAATTTGTATAATGGAAGAGCCTTGTCACCAAGCCGGCTTATAAACCTGCTTACAGCGAGTGAGGAACCCGTCAATCTTTGGACATCTTTTAGACACGTAGGTCTTTCGATGTTTAAGATTAATTTGATCTTTTCCGGGTTTACTTCTATTCCTCTCTGAGAGTCGATAAAACCCAGAAGCTTTCCTGAGGGAACCCCGAATACACACATTTGATGGATTCAACTTAATTCTATAAGTGCATAAATTCTCGAAGGTTTCTCGTAGATCTTCAAGGAGTGTATCCTTTTCCTTGGACGACGGCAATGTCGTCCACGTAAACATGTACGTTCTTACCAATTTGACTATGCAAGCATCTTTGCATGCAACTCCGGTATGTTGCACCTGTGTTCTTCGGGCCAAAAGGCATGGTTATGTAATAGTATGATCCGTAGGGTGTTATGAAAGAGGTTTTTATTTGGTCTTCTTCTTTCATGCGTATTTGATGGTACCCGGAATAAGCATCCAAAAATCATAAAAGCTCAGAGCCAGTAGTGGCATCTATTATTTGATCGATTCGCGATAATGCGGACCTATCCTTTGGACACAATTCGTTCAAACCGGTGAAATCTATACAGATCCTAAGAATAATACTATCCTTCTTCGGGACTAATACTGGGTTCGCAGACCAATCAGTATGTATAACTTCCCGGATAAAGTCAGCTGCTAAATGCTGGATAATTTCCTTGCCAATATCCTTCCGTCTTCTTCCATCGAAACGACGGAGACCTTGTTTGACGGGTTTTGATCCTGGAATCACCTTCAATTGGTGCTCAGCAAGTTCCCTAGGTACACCCGGCATGTCAGCAGGAAACCAGGCAAAAATATCCTAGTTCACACGGAGGAACTTGATGAGCACACTTTCCTATGCGTCAATCATTCCCGTTCCCATAACGACAAACTTTGTCGGATCTTTGGGATCCAGGATAACCTGCTTCGTATTCTCCGAGGCTTTTCTTTCCTTTCGGCATTTTTGTCGACGATACTTCTTTAGCCAGTTCCTTCAGCTCTTCCTTCCTTATTCCTTGTTCAGAGCAAAGGGCGTTCCCTCTCTCTAGCTCATTTGCTAGCTTGAAATCTCCTGAGATGGTGATTACTCCGCCTTTCGGCCCTGGCATCTTGAGCTTGTTGTAGATGTAACATGATCTTTCCATAAACTTGGCGAAAGCCGGACGTCCGAGTATTGCGTGATACACACTTTCGAACTACACTACCTCGAATGAGATCTTTTCCTGACGGAAGTGTTCTCTTTTATCAAAGGTAACATCTAGGGAAATTTCTCCTAGGGATTGTGCTTGTCTACCCTGAACAATGTCGTGGAAACGCACGTTGCTGTGTTTGGGCTGGGTCTCGGAGAGATGCAACTGCTTCAGTGTACTTAAGTACAGGATGTTGCTACTGGAACCTCCATCCATCAGCACTCTTTTGAGCCTAGTGTTTTGCACAATAGGGCTTACTACCAAAGCATGTGTGCCGGGTTCTGGGATATTTCCGGGATGATCTGACGGATCCCAGGTAATTGGCGTATTTGAATACTTCAAGTACTTTGGTGTTGGAGGTATCACCACATTGATTTCTTTAAGTGTTTGCTTTGCCCGTTTGGCTGAGGGAGTTGCCAGAAAAGTTAGGTTACATTCTTCTTCAACCCTCGGGAATTTGGGTTCGCTTTTTTGCTGCTGCTCATGGATTTTGTCATCGGTATCAGACCCGATGTCTGCTTTTTTAGCTTCTGGCTTTTGCTTATTGAACTTCCTTTTGGAATTCTTTCCCTTATTCTCGGATCCTGCGGCTCCTTTCATATGCTTATTAAGCCGGCACTGCGCATTGGTGTGGGTAGGCTTCCCAAATTGCGAATGGTGGACACAGTTTTCCGACTTAATATTTTTCCACTCTTCCTTAGAGTAGGAGATAGGTTCAGTGTTTCTTCCTTTCCATCTGCTGTCATTGTCTTTACCAAAGGTTAAGTTTACTTCTTTGGGTTTTGGCTGTGCCTCAGGAGTTGCCTTCTTCTCAGCGCGAGGCGCCTTTTTGGCTTGAACCAAAGCGTCGATGTTTCCACCTCTAGCCCTGGTATCGTCTTCAGCCGTTGCGTGCTCATTGGCGGTGGTGAGCATAGATCCGAGATCTTTGTGCTCTTTCGAACCGACCATGAACGGTACAAGGACGGGTTTTAAGATGCTGATGAAAGCATGCATTGCTTGTACATCACTCACTCCTGAACAGCTATTCTTCATTGCAGTCCATCTTGAGATAAAGTCGACATACAACTCATCTTCGTACTGGACGTAGCGATTCAGCTAGTTAATACTCTTAGGGCGTGTATATGTACCCCGGAAGTGCTGAGCAAATACTCTAACCATACCTTCCCAGCTGTCAACTGTTCTTGACGGAAGCCCGTTGATCCAATCTCTGGCTCCATCCAGCAACATTAGGGGAATGAATTTCACAGCCTCAAGGTATGTCCCTTTGTTGATCTGAACGGCAGTATAGTAATCTGAGAGCCATGTATCCGGGTTTGGGCTTCCGGTATACTTTTGATAAGTTGGACCAACTTTGGAGAAGCCAGAGTGTAGAATGATTCTCTGGATCCTGTCAGTGAAGCACTTTGGTCCGAAATACAAATCGTCTCTTTCCGCCTTATCGACGTGTGCGGAATACCTTCCAGCTAAATGAACCGAAGGGAATCTGCTCCATTCTGGTCAATTGTTGTGCGAATGCGCTTTTCTGGGATCATCCCTATTTCGTCCGACATCGCGTCCTTTGTAATAAGGTGGAGTTCTACTCGGCCTTTCTTTGTTCCTTGGGAGAGTTCGGGATCTCTCACGCCTGTGAGGATTATCATATCTTCTGGCTTTATCAGCTGAGCATCTCAGAGGCGGCATTGCTTTGCCGTCTTTCCGGTTTTGTTCCTCCCGTTCTTTGTTATCACAGGGATTATTTCCTCCTTTCGGCACATGAGACCTAATTTTGGACGTTGCGTCCCTGTGATCAGGAATTTTCTTGTCCTTTTAAGGATCTACCTACTTTTCCTTAGAATCGCCTGAATCTACGGGTTTGCCTGGGTCAGGTGCTCCAGTGGCACACGTGGCAGTTTTGCATAATGCTGAGTCATCATGTAGTTTGTCTGAATGTGATTGTCCTCGTTGTTGTTGTTATAGTGCTTTTCCTAGGAAATCATACACTCCCTAGAACTTTTCATCCTTTGAATACAAATCATCATTAAGGATGGCGAACGCGGCTTCTGCGTTTTCTGCAGCAGTTTTATAGATGCGTTCACCCTTATCATTTAAGTTGTTAACCTGTCTTTGCCAAGAAGGGTTTTGGAACCGTTCTTTTGCTGGCAGTACATCCGGTTTTGAAATTCCGGGTAATCTTGTGGGTTTTATCCCAGACATATTCCGACGCTCGAATTCCTCAATTTCTTCCTGTTTTGCCTTTACGGTAGATTGGGCTTCGAGGAGATTTTCCTGAGATCGTAATAGATGTTGATGTTGCCGCATAAGGGCTTGCCTTCTGTCTTCCAGCACTTTCGGTGGTTTGTGAGACCCAACCGGGGTTTGGATCAGGTCGAATTCGTCCTGTTCCGACATTTGTGGCACATCAATTTCCTTTTTCTTCTCTGATGATTTTACACCACTGCCTCCTCCGGTTTCCATGTTTTTGTTTGGCAATATCTGCCAATTTTTACTTTTTCTTCTGTAACTTGGATAACAGTTTCTTGGAGGATTTCTTCTTTTTCTTGGAAGATGGGGGTTTCTTGTTAGGCTCTTCTTCCGTCAATTCTTTAACGTCAGGATAAGTCGGACTAACTTCTCCCTCTTCTTCCTCTTCATCATCCCTATCCTCTGGCGGAGGGGTTTTGGGATCTTCCTCTTCCTCAGTATCCGAATTTCCAGTTGGTTTTGCCATGAGTACTTCGTGGAAGGTCCCTTGCATGGATTTGACCTTTCTTTTGAAAGCGTGTTCATCTTCGGAATCTACATCAGATCCGGGTTCCGAATCTAACCATGCTTCTATAGCTGCTAATATAGAGTCGGCTTCCGAGTTCGTCGCCTGATCGGCGGATGTCAGATCTTCCACTTTTTGTGTGGTATTTTGCTTTTCTGCTTCTTCCACATGATTATTTTCTTCCGTTTTTTTAGCAATCTCGGATTGCACCATGCCAATGAAGTGAGATCTTATTGCGGGCATCTCCGAAGAGGAAGCAAATCCATAAGTGTTTTGGCGATATGCGACTATGTGAGCTTAATCCGCCTCTTCGCACGAATAAGGCAGATCTGAGCAGAATTCGGTATCATAGTTTTCCTCAATTGGGTACAGGGCGGGTGGGATAAATTTACTTCCACCACGGAATCCCATTACTTCTGTTGTTAATCCGATGAAAACATTAGTGGATCCAATTGGTAAAACGCAGGCACTTACCAGATGATTCCGTGCTGGCATGTACATTATCGAGGAAGCATCCGACGTCACCGTAAAATTCTAGGCTTCCGACAGTTATTATACTGCTGATTCCGCCGAGTATTCCCGCTCGGAACATAACTCCCGACGTCGCTGGCCCCGCGGTGGGCGCCAACTGTCGATACATCATAGTAGGGTCCATAGACGGGGGTGCCATGAGCCTACTGGTAGAACCGCGGGAGGAACATGGAAGTACTGCAAATGAGAACACCGAGTTTACCCAGGTTTGGTACATTGCAACTAAGGCGGCGTTCCTACTCCTGGAATCTCACTAAATCAGGGCTGAAGCCTGAAGTATACAAAGTACAATTGTGAGTATGGTTTTGCTAACTAGGCGAGGATCAACTTCTCGACGAGTTGGCTTCTAGCTAAGATGACATCTATTTGTTCTTTTCTCCTGTCTGGCTTTATATAGATAGCCGGATTAGGGATTACAGAAAGGAAACCTAGAACACTACGGAAAGTATCTAATTTGGAAAGTAAGTAATCCGCCACTCCTCTTCCAAGCAACACCACTTTAGGTCGTGGTCCGGGTTCTTCTAGAATCCGTCTTCCCGCGCGTCAGCTTACTGGGCCGCCCAATGGACCTTGTTCCATTACCTGCGGGCCACCCTGGTAATCCGGCCTTTGGCCAATTTAAGAAATACCCCTAGTTGGCATATATCCGACAACGGCCATAACTTTTGCATACGACGTCGAAGGCCCCCACAAAGGTTAATTATCTAGATATGCAACTAAGGTGAATATACCTATATGACAAGGGCTACAGTAAGAAAGACACAAATAGAAAGTAAAGGTAAAAGATAGAAGGAACCGATAGCGGAAGCACGCGGAGACAAGGATGTATTCCCGAGTTCTTCCCTTTAAGGGGAGTGCGTCTCATTGGAGGGGTGTGAGTTTCTCCATGAAAGCCTACTCAACGCCACAAAGGTCTCACCCTTTCTCCGATGAACCTCGCCACAAAGGCCTAGTTCGCCTTCCACTATTGATTCCCTTTGAGGAGGAAATCATAGGATTTACAATGAGCTTGAGGCACACACCAACAACCAAACTGAGGGCTCTCAAGAACACCAAGAACCTGTTACAAGGAACAAGTGAGTAACACAAGCTCTAGGTTTTCCACAAGGAAATCCTAGACACAAATCCCTCAAGTTAACGAGGAGGAAATGAAGAACAACTTGGTGAATATGTATATCTGGGCCTTCTCCTTCACTCCTCCAAGAATCAATGAGTTTGGGTGGAGGATATGGCAGAATTCTAGCTTTTGGTGAGCTCAATTAATGGTACCTTCAATGTTGGACGAAATACCTATATTGGAGAATAAACACCCCTTATATAGGGGTCCACCAAAAACTAACTGTTATGAGGCATTTCGTGCATGGCGGTACTACCGATGAGTCCAGTCATAGTACACTGCCTAAGGTCAAGGCGGTACTAGGGCGTACTGCACACTGGCTCCTGGCGGTACAACCGGGGAAGTACCGCAAAGTACCAAGAGCGGTAGTACCGCTGACCACCCATATGATTATAAATCGAAATGGCTAGAGGTAGTTCTAGGCCACTACCTCCCTAGTACCGGGGACAACAGAGAGCAAAATAATGCCCTATGGTACTTTTCCCAGTACCTCCAGTAGTACCGCCGCTTTCCTGATGGAAAGAGTACTACCGCCGAGGATAGCGGTACTACCGCAGAGTAGAACTTGCTCATAATAAATAATGCATGCTGGCGGTACTACTAGGATAGTACCACTGGAAACATATAGGATTTCCTAGCTACCAATACTTTGAGCGGTACTACCGCTTCCTAGAGGTAGCAGTGCTACCGCTGGAACATTCTTTATTCGTCGGCTGGGTATTGCTACCTCTTCATTTTTACGTCAACCTAATTTTTTCTAAAAGGACTTAGACGCGTTGTTAGATTCTTAGTTCTGTTGTTATTAACTCCAAAACAAAATTTAGATGGATCGGTGCACTTTCATAGATCCGTACATTCATATCGATTATTTTAAAGATATATGTGGACTTTCAGGCGTAACGAATTTAGAGATGATGAAATAAGGCTCAAAATGTTTAGTCAAACTTTTACGGATAGAGCCATCTCATGGTATAAGTCACACCCCGGGGTAATTTTGATAGTTTGGATAAATTATCTTTTGTGTTTTTTTTTTACTTTTATCCCGATAAAAAATCCAAGTGAGCAAGGTGCATGATCACCAACTTCAAGAATAGGCCCCGAGAAAGTATACTAAACGGTTGCATAAGATTCTGTGAACTACTTGATTATTATACACATCATGAACTACCGGCTTGGTTAGTTCACTTTATGCCCTCCAGGGTCCATTCCATCTTTTAGATCTTTGATTCGAACATTTGATGACTTACTTAGATGAGCAATTGTGCTGCTTGTGGCCTTAACACCATGCGCACATGTTCTGATGTGTGAGATGACACTATGCATGATGGTACCATATGGTACAAACTGGTTACATGAGATCACACGTTCGTTGGGAGACCCTAAGAGAAAGGTATATGATGTAGCGTAGCAGTATTTTCCCTAGTTAAGAAACCAGGGTTATAAATCCAGTAAGACTTCAAAGTCTCTTAGTACTTTGCTTGTGAAACAACGTTAGAAAAGAGCTGTTGACGGGAGCCAAGCGGGGACTGCACACAAACACAATCTTTTTCTTGCTCCCAACTTTCCGAGAATGTTGTCAATATTCCCGTCTTGTTGAAAACTTGAGAATTAATTGTATATAATGATTGGAGATGATTACATGAAAAAGGAACAGTGAGCAAGTGATGATGAAAAGTAAGTAAACGAGATTGTAAGGAAAATAGTACCGGGAGCCATAGTTTCACTAGTGGTGTCTCTCCTAAGAAGAATAAACATGCTGGATAAACAAATTACAGTTGACAAATCATGAAAGTATAACAATACTATTATAACAAGATAAAGTTCACGAGTTCTAACATTGCAGGCATTACGTCAAGAAAAATAGACTGACATCCGATGACATCTATTACAAAGAATACACCTTGAGACAACAATCCAACAAATCTCGCTAGTATTAAGCTGCAGCAACAAAATGATTACTTGTCTGCAACATACAAATGCATTAAGAATAATATGTATGTAAGCAACAATTCCCATACGTAGACAAGAACACCGCTATTTTCTCCCTAGTGGGAAAAACACATCCCCTCCCGCATGTTTCTATCACTCTGGCGCAGGTTAAAGGAGTCATGAACCCATTATCTATCATATAAATCCTCTCTTGGCCGTGCATACAATAACTTGGCCAAGAAAATCCTACACACTGGAGAGCATTGCAATACAAGATTAAAACTCTCTAAAAATATAAGTGAAGCATCTCAATATGACATGAACAAAATATTCATAATCTCATGGTTCTTCTGATCCCAGCAAATACAACATGTAGCAATTACATAATAGTGATCTTGATCATCTAGATAGCTCACAAGATCTAAAAATGGTGGCACAAATTGGAGAGAACATTATCTAGCTACTGCTATGGACCCGTTGTCCCGGGATGAACTACTCACACATCTGTCTGGAGGCAATCATGGCGATGTAGAGGCCTCCGGTGACGATCACCTTCTCCGGAAGGGTGCCGGAGCAGAACTCCAGAATACCTAGATTGGACTTTCGAGTTGACGACGCCTTTGTATGTTTCGTGAAACATTTCTCCATCCCTAATGTTTTTATGTTTAAAATGAATTTATAGGCAAAGAGGCGTCGGGGGGGCGCTGGCAGAGGCCACGAGGTGACTCCACTGCGCGGCCTAGTGGTTTGGGCGCGCCTGTCACCCCTCTGGTGGCCCCAGGGCTCCTCTCCGGCTCTCCTTTGGACTCCGTCTTCGTTACGGGAAAGATAATCTCCGTAGATTTTTAGGACTTTTGGCAAATATTTTCTTCAGAACTTTTCTGAAACATAAAAACAACAGAAAACATGAACTAGCTCTAGGCATCTTATTAATAGGTTAGTCCATGAAATCACCCGGAAAATGAAGGAGAACAAGTAGAAAACATGGAAGAACATAAAGAAAACAAGCATGGAGCATAAGAATTATAGATACGTTTGAGAGGTATCAACATCCTCAAGCTTTACTCCTGCTCGTCCTTGAGTAGGTAAGTGATAACAAACATTATTTTTAAGGTGACAAGCAGCCAACACAAACTTGATCAATCATCATGTAAAAGCATTATAAGATAAGATCTAAAAATTTCAACTAAAGCATGCTAAATGTTATTTGAACAATAAAAAAATTTCAACTATGTTGCTCATTAAAATTAACACAAATTAACGGCAATGAGAAATAATGCATTGAAAGTGGTACACTTGTTCGATCTTAATAAAAAAACATGATAAAGTGGTATCCCGCTAGGATACCTTCAAAGTTCAAGTGATGACTAGATACAAATAATTTTAGACAAGCAATACCATAATCGTTTTCGAATCAATAATAAATTTTGGAACTTTGCACATTCTAATCAGAATGACAACTATGATATCTTAATCAGTGCATAAAGTAAGAAGGCAGAGACTCATCCTATATCTCAAAGAAAGGCGTTTTGTAAAGGAAGCAGAGATCACTCATGTGCTAGATCTTTTTATTTTATGAAAAATAGTATATCGAAAATATAATTTTGAGAGATGTGTATGTCTATGTCAACGAATACTAATAAATTCTTTATTATCCTTCATGTCAAATGGCTTCTAATAGCGGCTCCCATTAAGGAACGATATCATTCCTCTTTTCTTTTGTTTAACAAGCTATATTTGAAACGATCTGCAGAGCCTCCCCCTTGTCCTCATATAGAAGGAGAGGACTCCTCTCCCACGCTACTGGTCTTGGGTTTTGAGGAGTCCGCTCCTAGATATTTCTATCTCCTCTCTCCCATGAGTTGAGTATTTCTCCACCTCTTGTACACCTCTTCATTTTGAGTTCTAGACAAAGAATTTCTGCTGGACTTTGATGGACGAACCTACGCAAACTCTTAGAGGGATCATACATTTGATCCTCGACCGGTTGGATCCAGAAGGCTGAACACGGGGAGTTGGCGACGTTCTCGCCACTAGGATTAGTTGTGAGATTTTTTATCATCATTTTATATATATCGTCACTAACATCTCTATCTACTAAGATCTTAGCTCTGTTATTTATATCGTCGCCGAATCAAAACCCATGTTTCCGCGAGTATGTTTATCTACGGTTTTGGAACATAAACCATGAAGCTTTAAGTGTGTCATCGATGAAGGAGATAGATGTGCAGATACCCCTCTTTTTCCAAAAGGTGCATGCAACTACCTTTGGTGGCATGGCAAGCAGGGGAGTGGCTAAAGTGTTTCTTCGTATTCCTCCTCCTCGAAACAGGCTTTACGCCCCACTTTATAAATAAAGCAACCCACAGTAATACAAATAGTTCGACAACAAAACGAAAAGAAAGGACAGACAAGAAATTCTCAAGGTCCACTGGGGCAATAGCACAACATAGCCCAAACACAAAGCAAACAACATGCGATACAAAGTAGATAGCAACAAAGCTCAACGTCTAGACGCAGAAGAGAAGCGGCGAGCCGCCGTCACAAGGTCCTGAATCATGCCATCTAACCGGTCCAAGTCCCGTGTCTACAGAGAGGGTGCCACTGCTGCAAAAACACCAAGAATTTAAACACAGAGTCAGGGGCCCGCCTCAGAAAGACGCGCTCAATAACCATCTTGTTACGAATAGTCCATAAGGTCCAGGCCATCGTGGCAAATAGTAACCAGAAGAGGCGCCTCCTCCTCCCGTTACGGTTCGTCTGAACTTCTAGGAACTCGCTAAGTTCTAGGGCCCGCCACTCAGGCCCTAGTGCTTCATCAACAAAGCTCTAAAGGAAGCGAGCTGCGGGGCAAGCAAATAATATGTGGGTTCCTGTTTCTGGAACCGCACATAGGGGGCAGGTCCCATCTCCTGGACCAAACCGCTTGGTGACCTCAACAGGGAAGGCGATCGCGAAGTAATTGCCAAGTGAAGATTTTAATCTTCAGAGGCAGAGGCGCCTTCCAGAGGTGTGCCAACCAAGGAACCGTGGGTCCTCTGAATAGGGATAGGTAAGCAGACCCCACAAAAAACTCCCCGAGGGCGCGAGGGACCACTCCACCGTATCCAGGGATTCCACTAGGGCCTGAGGGAGAACCGCGCGCAGCAACTCCCACTGAGCCACCTCCCTTGGTCCAAACGTCCGCCGGAATCCAACATTCCACTAACCATGTTGGACCGCACCCTCCACCAAGATCTCCGGGTCCGCGCATATCGCGAACAACAGGGGAACTCATGACGCAGGGGCCGCAGCCCCAACCAATGGTCTAGACAAAAGAGGGTCACTCTTTCGTTCGCAACGGAAAAGGAGACCCCGAGACATATCTAATGCTTGATGGGTTGGATGGACCGCCAGAACTGCGATCCCTCCTTCCGCGAGCAAGACAAGACCAGATCCCTACTTGATGGGTTGGATGGGCCGCCAGATATTTCTCCTTGATAAGACGGAGCCATAAGCCCCCATCATCACGCATGAACAGCCACACCCATTTTAGCATGAGTGCTTTATTCATGTGGCGGGAAGCTAGGATCCCTATTCCCCCAAGCTCCTTGGGGGCGCAAACATCTGCCCATTTTTACCATGTCGTATTTTCGGCGACCCTTAGCATCCTGCCAGAAGAAAGGGATAATTCCTTGTCGAAACTGTCGTGAACGCTCCCCGGTAGCAGGTAAAGACCCATCATGTACATGGGGAGGCTAGACAGGCAGGAGTCCATAAGGATGGTCTTAGTCCCCTTGGAGGTGAATCGCCCTTGCCACGGTTCGGCTCTAGTTCTGACCAGCTCAACTAGCGGGTCCAAGTCCTTGATTAGGATCCTAGAGTCACG
Source organism: Alopecurus myosuroides (assembly GCA_028641055.1). Taxonomy (NCBI): domain Eukaryota; kingdom Viridiplantae; phylum Streptophyta; class Magnoliopsida; order Poales; family Poaceae; genus Alopecurus; species Alopecurus myosuroides. The sequence continues at coordinate 12,051,328 of CM054062.1, forward strand.
GATAGGCATTCCCAGATAAGAAAATGGGAACTGAGCCAACCTGCAATTAAGATTGTTCGCAATCCGTTGCTGGTCCTTCATGGAGTATCCTAGGATAACGACTTCACTCTTATCAAAGTTGATCTTGAGGCCAGACATGGCCTCGAAGCAGAGGAGTAATTTTGTGTTGATGATGTCAAGGTCCGACCCTTCGACCATGATGTTGGTGTCATCTGCATACTGGAGGTGGGTCATGCCACCCCAAGTATGAGATGACCCATCACGCCCGTGATATGTCCAGAGGTCTTAGCGCGCTCAAGATCTCAGATAGGGCATCTACAACAACGTCAAACAATAACGGAGAGATAGGGCCCCCTTGCCTAACCCCATAGGTGGGTCTGAAATAGTGTCCTACTACCCCGTGAATGTTAATGGAAGTATTTCCGCTCATGACCAGTTGCATGATCCAGCAAATCATCTGGTTATCGAACCCTCTCCGCTCCAAAACTAAGCAGAGGAAGGCGCAATCCCAACGGTTCTACGCCTTTTGGAAGTCTAGCTTAAGGAAGGCGCCCTGATGCCGGCACGTCTTCACCTCATGAATAATCTCATGGAGGGCCAGAATCCCATCAAGGATATACCTGCATTTAAGGAAGGCGAATTGGTACGGGTGAGGGACGCGTTCTAGAATCGGGGCGAGTTTGGAGGCACACACTTTGGAGAATATCCTATGGATGACATTAAGGACCGTAATAGGTCTAAATTGGAGGATGCCGAGGCCCCTACTAGCTTTGGGATCAAGTTAATAATGTCAAAATTAAGGCCGGACATCACTAATGTTCCACTCTAAAATTCTTGGAACATAGGCATGATGACCGACTTGATAGTCTCCTAGAATTTTTGGAAGAAAGTAACTTGAAGGCCATCCGGCCCTCGGACCGAGTTCGCCTTCATCTCCATAACCGCACGGGTCACCCCCTCTACAAGGAAGGGGAGGGTCAGTTCCGCGTTTTCCTCTTCGGAGACCCTAGCCCGTACCGGACAAAGGTCTGGGGCAAGCGAACCCCCCCCCCCTCGCGGGCATGCGGTAAGTACTTCTTATAGAAGGAGTAAATATGGGTGGAGATCTCCCTCGGCTACTCCAAGAGTCGACCCCCTCCCAAAGGCAAGGAATAGAGCACTTTCTACGTCGCCCATTGGCGAGCGCGTGGAAGTATGCCGTACTCGTGTCGCCCCTAAGCAGCCAGTTCTGGCGGCTTCGCTGACGCCAGAATATCTCCTCTCCCTTTTAGATCTCCATAAGGGAGTGCTCCAAGGTGTACCGCTCAAGCCACTCTTCCGCAGTAAGCCCCACCACGTCAGAGGCATGGTCAAGGGACTGAATATCCTCCAGGATCGAGGTTTTCCTCCTTCTCACCTCTGCTCCAAGATTAGCACCCCACCTTCGCATGAATTTGCGAGAAAGCTGTGAAGTGATGCCAAGCATCCACCGCGTTAAACAGGCGCTGTGGGTGGGCAGCTGCGGCAGTCCATTTAGCCTGGTCTGCTTCCACAAAGCCCGGTTTGTCCAACCAGAAGTTCTCAAAGTGGAAGCGGTTTAGCTTTGGAGGCGTAGGACCGCTAGAGGATTGGAGAAGGGGAGTGTGATCCGAACCCACCCTAGTGAGCGCTCGCAGGAAGCATAGGGGGAAGGCCATCTCCCAGTCTATGTATACAAGGACCCGATCCAGCATGCTCCGGATCGGGTCCGCCCGGTTGTTAGTCCAGGTGTATCTAGCTCCAACACGCCTAATCTCCGTAAGGGCCAAGTCGGCGATGCAGTTGTTGACATATTATCCGTCGGTGAGCCACATTTGCCGAACTCTTGTCATCCGAGGACCTAATGAGGTTAAAATCCCCGGCAATAACTATCAGTGTGACACACCACGCCACCTTGTCGCACAACTCGACAAGGAAGGCGGGCGATTTGATGTGGTCCGCGGGGCCATAGACGATTACCACCTCCCACTAGAGGGAGGACCGTCTATGCGTAAGAAGCGTACTTATGGAGAATTCCCCCCGGCCATGTCATCCACCTCAAAGGTGTCCTCCTTGAAACCAAGGATGATCCCGCCTGAATGTCCTGTAGCCGGGAGCCACTGCCAGGCAAATTTGAAGGGACTAAGGCGTTGTAGTTCGTGAATAGAGAAGTCATGTCGAATCGATTCCTGGAGCCCCCATAATGTCCACATCTTCCCGACGCATGTATTCACTTAGTTACTTCGACGGGCCCTCTCGCCCGAACCCCCTCATGTTCCAGATGAAAGTCCGAAAGGGGCAATTCATTGGGAAACAATCTAAGGGATTGTCCCCTTACGGGGGATAGATCAGGCCCTACCAGAGGTTGAGGGCCGTTACGACGCCTTGGGGACTTTGGGAGGCCTCCCGCGTGGCCGCCCCGCCTGGGCAGCCGGTGCGGGTACCTCCGTCTCACTAGGAACACTCTAGGAACTACTAATCGGCTCCGATGCCATCTGCATCGCGGATACCGAGGCGGGGGCCGTCTGCCGTACAAGCTCCGCTTGAGCTCGTGCGGCAGCAAGAGCCCCCTCATAGACCTCCTTTGCTTTAAGAGAGGCAATCTGTTCCAATCTGGGGCCCTTCTCTCCCCGGAACACCACCCCGCAGTCGGCGGCAACCTGAGCCAAGTGTTCCAAAGGGACCTCATCGAGAATAGAAAATATAGAGCCTGAAGGGTGGGAGGGGAGGTTCGGGACGTACCAGGGGTGTCACGGCGGGCCACGGTCAGCTGAATTGCCAGTGCCTCCATAGTGGATACGGGCCCGTCCAGACCGTCCCTGGCACGGGCCAGGCAGGCGCTGTAGCCGGACGGCTGCGGGGGCGGCCTGGCGCAACGCTGCGTCGACTCCTGCGCGGAGGCCACAGGAGTGTTGAGGAAGACTATGACCTGCTCGCTGGAACCCGAAGCCGGGGTCGCCAGGACAGCGGGAGGAGAGCCCGCCAAGGAGGTGGGGGACGAGCCCGGGGAGAGGGTGTAGCAGAGAGCCCCCTCGGAGCAGGAGGAGGACGGCGGGGCCACCTCCATCCCCATGCTGGCGTAGTCCTCCTCCTAGTCCCTGTTGCTCAGTCCCATGGCGTTAGCGTCGAGACCCGGAAGACCGAAGTTGGAGCTGTACTGGGAGAACGCGAGCTTGGGAGACGCTCCATCCCCAACCATTGGCGCAGGCCCCCCAGCGGACATGGTCGCATGCTGGTGCGGCGCGGCGGAGTGGGCCGTCGGGGCCAAGGCGGGGGAGAGTCAACCGAGGGGTCGGGCTCCTGGGACTCCCTCGGACCAGTCTCATCGTTGTCATCATCCGAGGAAGCCTCCCCCGAGGAGTCATTGTCCTGCTTCGAGAGACCCCAATTAGGGCGACTGGGAGGGGAAGGGGGTGGTCCTCGTCCAGCTCCACGCGCACAGTGGCACCCTCGTTCCCCCAACGACCACCAAACTAGACGGGGGGGGGGGGGGGAAAGAAGGCCGGGGAGGAGGCTCAGGTCCGGGAAAATCTCATGAAGGCGCACTTCCTCAGTGTCAGCCAGAGAGGCCTCAATAATATCAGCCACCCACCAGCTTATCTCGCAGGATCTCCACCGAGAGACCACCTGAGAGAGCCGGGAGCTGGTCATGGAGGACGGAGACGCGCGCGAGCTTCTCATGGACCACCATCGGAACACCACCAAGGTCGATGTAGTAGAATATCGACTCCACCCCGTGCCCGAGGAGCTCGAGGCGGGGCCGCAGGGACAGAGCACATGGTGAGGCGGTGTCCGGGATCTCCACAACGCTGGCAACACTCAGGCTGGGTACACTCAGACCGGAAATGCCCGAAGATCCCATAGTTGAAGGACTAAGTACGCGATGGGGAGCCCGCCCCACACCCCGTCTGAGATTGGGTTGGACCCAACCCCGTCAGGGTCAGGTCGTGCGGGGTTCGATGACATCGGTGGGAACCCCATCTGGTTCCCTCCAACGTAATCCGTCCCCGCCCGATGTGTCTTCTTCTTCTTCTTCTTCTTCTTCTTAGGAGCTATCCTCTGGTTCATACCCGCGGTCGTCGACCCACCCGCAACATCTGGGGCAAACCGCGCATCCGCATTGCCCTGAACAGGGCGCAGACCACCCGCACACCCAAGTCCACAGTGCGTGCCATGTCCATGCCGCCCCAACCGCCCAGAGGCAGGCCGGTCAGGGACAGGTGAGCACCGGCGAGGGGGAGAGGGGGCACGAGCCGGGCGGCATAGCAGCAGGTCCTCCCGGGTGAGCGCGGACGGTGCGCCGGCAGCCGGTACGCCCGAGAGGCCGGCGAGCGGGAGCGGGGGCAGGTGGGGACGGGCGTAGGCGAGGGGGGCGGTCGCGGCGGCGGTGATGGATGTCTACGTCGTCCTCCTCCGTGCGCGCCCTCTTCATGGCGGCAACGCCGGCGTAGGAGCGGGTTTGGGGGGGTGGCGGCGTCGCCACCACTCGACGAGCGGAGGCGCGGTGATGGCGGACAGATTGATCGGGGGCTGGAAACCCTAGGTCGATGCTCCGAGAGCCCTTAGGAATCCACAACCAGGCCCCCTGGGTCTTTGTGGGCCAGGCCGGCTGGCCAGCTACAAGACGACGCGTCTGGGGGCCGAGGCATTCTCCACTCTAACTGGTGGGCCGGCCCAGGAGTCCCATCGGGCCTAGGGCTCCCAGGCGCTGGCTCGACCGCGTCCCTCTCCCGGAGAGAACAGCCGCCCCCACGGTCTATGGTTGGGCCGCTCCAACCGGCGCAGCGCCGCCGCGCACCTAGACCAGGGGAGTTAGAGGCGCAGCTACCACCATGGGGCAACTCCCCACCGGCGGCACCACACCTCCATCTCGCCCCGACCGGCCCCCAGCAGCGGGAGAGCGCGATGCCACCGTTTGCCCCTGCCGGACTTGGCGGCCACCACTCGGCCGGCGCGCCACGATCGAGCCACGCCGGCGACGAGGTCCCGGACTCCATCGCGCGCGCTGTAGGAAGTCGCCAAAGGTAGGGGAGGAGGGAATCACGCAGTGCGCCGCGAGCTCCACCGCAAAAGTCGCTGCCTCGTCGACCTCGTGGGCGATATCCGCCCACCGCACTCCCTGGAGAGATGGCGCCACCATGTTCTCACCCCCGCCGCCGGTGTCGCAGCCCCGGGAGGGCATCACGACAGGAACCCACTCACACATCCATGACGCCGGCGAGCACCCATGTTGTCGTCGCAACGGAGATCGCCTTGCAAGCCGCTCCTCTAGATTAAATCCCAAGTGGTATTTCAGTGATATAGGCGACATACTGCCTACTGGGGTGGCTTCACTGATCTCCAGACCCTGCAAATTCAGTTTCAGTAGATGCTGTTCGAATCGAGTGCATGCGCATGATGGCGTTAGGCCGGTGCTAGTGGGGGCTAGAGGGGAGGCGGGAGAGGGGCGGGAGCGGGCGAGAGGGGGCGGGAGAGGGGTGGTAGGCCAGCGGCGGGCGGCGGCCGCGTCGCCCGGCGGTAGCGGGCGCTACCGCCCGGCTACCGCCCGCGTTGGCCAAGCGAGAGGGGCGGGAGGGGGCGGGAGAGGGGCGGGAGCGGGGCGAGAGGGGCGGGAGGCGCTGGCGGGGGCGGGCGAGAGGGGCGGGGCAAGAGCAGGGAGCGGGGGGGCGGTAACGGCTAGCTGACGTGGCGCCCCCTGATTGGGCCCCGTCAGCTAGCCGTTGGAGGGAGCCGTTGCTGGCTCAAAAAAAGCCAAAAAAAAACCCAAAATTTTCATCTCCACCCCTATAAATACCCCCCCCCCATATCCCTTCACTTACTTCACACCATTTCATCATCTTTCTCTCCCACCTTCTCTCAAACCATCTCCGCCATGGCTGGTTGGACTCCAGATATGACCTCATACACGGATCTCTTGCAGTCCGACGGGTCACAACCTTCTCACATAGAAGATATCTCTCCCACACATCGTCGCTCCAATGCCGGTTCGTCACCGCTTCCCACGGAGGAGGAGCAGCGTCCAATGGGCCGCGATAGGGCCAAGGCCGCGGCACGTAAGGATAAGGGAAAGAGAAAGAAGAAGGGGAAGGAATCCTCATCAAACAGTGAGGCAGCAAGTGCAACCTTCGGGATGAAGAACATGTGGACTGGTTTAGTGAAGGCTAAGCTACTGAAGCAATGGAACAAATTGCAAGACCGATCAACCGCCGACATGAACGAAGCAGCAAAGCGCAAACATGCGAAGGCCCTCCAGATGGTGGAAAAAGAGCTAGGGCTGGAAGATGACGACGACGACGACGAGGAGGATTAGAATTTTTTTTATCATATAATTTTTACAATTTATTATGCAATTTTATTAATTATTATGTAATCGGTAACAATTTTAGTTGAATTAAATAATTTCCTTGCATTATTTTAAATGTTTTTATCTCAAAAATATATATTCATGTGGAGGAGAGAGAAAAGCTGATGTGGCAGAGAGAGAAGTGAGAGTGGGGCTATAGCCCGTGCACTGGCACCGTGCCGTGAGAGTGGCGTGAGAGTGGGGTGATAGTGAGGGGAAAATCTGACGTGGCGGGGCTATAGCCCGTGATAGTGGGTGATGCACTAGCACCAGCCTTAGTGCATTTGCACACTCGCACGAACAAAAGAGACCACATAATTTTCTAACACAGTTGCTAGAGCGCGGTTACCTGCTTTTTATTCATAAGGGAAAAATCGACGTTAGTCGTCTCTGGCTAAGATGGAGAGTGACGAAGAGCCATAGATGTGGCGTGCAGTGACACATGCCGGAATTGCTTCCTGAACGGTTGGGTCCCACCCACATGGACGCGTGGTTGGGTCCCACCCACATGGTGGTCTTCTTCCTCCTTCCTTTCCTCTTTCCCCATTCCTTTCTTCCAAACTTCTCCAAAACGGTTCCCTGGCCGAGACGGCGCTGACGACGTTCCGCAGCGACGGAGAAGGCAGCCGTCGAGACTAAACTTAACTTGGGGGCGGGATGGGGGTGCTGGCCGGCGACAAGTTCTGTTAGGCGGGGTTTAGAGGGATGGCCGAGGAGGCGGCGGACCAGCGGAGGTGGTGATTTGAGGAGTGCGGGGTGGCGAGGCGGGCGCGGTAGCGCCACCGTCCGCGGGCGGTGGAGGTCGGCGGCAGAGGCGGGGGGCGGTCTTGTCAGAATCTCCTTCGCGGTCGGAAACCCCGCGAGTGCTCGCGCGTAAGCTAGGCCCTGCCCGACACATGCATGGTTAGCCGATAGAGTGATCGGGTTCAACTGGTAAGGGACTAAGGGTCGCAAGATGGAGCAGCCGATTACGGTGGGGCTGGACAGTGGGCTTAGACAAAAGGCTTGATGTGTCAGTCGTCGGACATGAAGAGCTGAACGTGTTGACGATGCGAAATGCAACCATGATGAACGGAGGCAAGACCAGATTGAGAAGGCTTCGGTGTGACTGTGTGACACACTCACAACATCAGAATGGCATCGACACATAGCAAAAACTGGTGGGCTATCATGGTCGTGCTAGCAAGCCTATCTGGTCAGTAGAAAGGCCATCATTTAGGAAGCTCACAAAGCTACACCTTGACAGAAACTTCCAGATCGATCATACAAACGGATTCATTGGACGTTGAAGCGATCGAAGCCGATCGATCAGATGCTCCTGAACCATCCATCTCTACAATGTTCAGATGAAGATTCCCCTACGAACTCATAAAATTCAAGGACTAATCATGACCGACGGTTTCTGACAGCCCTAGCTAGCTTCCTGCGTGTTGCTGCAAGAGCACGTTCGAAACGAGCTTTTCAGCACGGCGGCAAATACATTGTTTTTTTTCGACCATTCGTTTTCACGTATCTGCTGTATTTTTTGCTCACTTTAAAAGCAACCTGCGGATAGCATGCATAGAGAGATCTACTGAGCTAGTTTTGACTTTGGTATCGATGTGATCTTACATGGTTCCTAACCCGTAGGCTAAGTGGCTAACTATGATGTCCCTATGAATTATGATGCGTAGCTTGGACATGTCAATGCTGTAGGAATAAGAGATGTAGATTGGCTAGATGCCATATGGCCATGCCAGCCAAATGCACGGTGCACACATATCATATATGTGTGATCATTATAAATAGAAGGGTAGGTCGATAATATTATCGGTTCGTATTATCTTCGGGAAAAAAATCACATGGAGATACATATTGTCGGAAGATAACCAGAAAATAGGCTTAACTGCTATGCCTCCCCGTCACCCATTTGTGAGAGAACGATGCATGGTTGGGGAGTAAAAAACCAGTCCGCGTTATTTTTTTAGTTAGAAATATATATATAGGCAAAGTCAAAATAGTGCAGTACGGGTTACGTACTAAACAGTAGATTGTCTTTTTTTTTTCTGAATGCCGGAAATGCGTGTGAGCTATGCCCAACGGTTAGATTTTAACCAAATTAATAGATGTTGTTCATAACCACATGACACCAAAAAAAAAAATGTAAGACAAAAATAAATAAAAACTACAAGACTACTACACACGATTGTACCCTCAGATTTTTATTTGAAAATTTGCATTTTTGGGTTTGGTTCCAGCCACAATTTGCCAAGCCAAAGTTTGGCAGTCTGGCAAGTGTTTGGTTTTTGCCACACTTCAAAACTATAAAACTTTATTACTAATATGGCCCACATATCATTGGGTGCACCTTTTGCCACACTTTTATGTTTCCAATTTCTCGGCCACACTTTTGTGGTTTTCACACTCGCCAAACTTAGGCTTGGCAAAGTGTGGTCGGGAAACAGACAAGCCCTTAGTACAAACAATATGCAACCGATGATTGGCTATTTTTAAGGAAGGAAAAATCATATTACTAGAAAATATCACGCCTGATATGGCAATAAATATGTGAATTATAGGTCATAAATTGAAAGTGCAAACATGCGCAAAATCAGGCCTATACAAATGCAAAGTTTCCTAAAATGGTTCTATAGGTATTGTGTTTACATGTCATAGTAGTTAAGAGAGATATTGGGTTGTACCTTAGCTAACATATGAACTTTCCACGTGGCTATAGGCAAACAATAAATATGATAGCCCAATCACATGTGTGCATGATCTTTAAATCATTAAATTTAGATACAAACTATATGATAAAATGCATTGGATTAGTTGTTTCTTAAGTTTTTATTACTCCTATGATAATGTGTTAAGAGACGGTGCATTGACACATGCCTCATATGCTGGGAAATATCATGTCTTACATAACAATATATATGTGAATTAAAGGGTCAGAAAATAAAGGGGCAGAGATGCAAAAACAAAATCCGATGCTATTAGATTGTACTAAATGGTTAGCCTTATTCATATAGAAATATAGAATTATGATGGTGCAGAATATTAAAATAGTGATGATGTGATGAGAGAAGGTATCAATACAAATGCCTTAGTAGAGTACATGTAAGGCCCAATGGGCTATCTATTGTAATGATGTATTGGTAGACAAGTACTCCCTCCGTCCTGGTGTATAGGGCATAATCTCAAAAACATGTTGTCCCAGCTCTTAGGCATATTTGCATTAATTCTCGTCTAATGAGTGGCTGGTTGCCTTGCTCCATCCATTTACACCAATGCATGCAATATTTGAGCCCCAATAAATGAATACCTAGGGCCCAGAGAATTTCCATATGTGCCCTATACACCAGGACGGAGGGAGTATTTAGATATCCAGCCGTTTTAATTAAATTTGTACTTTGTACAATGAAAACGGTTGTAAATCTTAAAATAGTAAAAGCGATGAAATATGATGCTTCCCAAAAAAAATGCTTAGAATGATATTGAAAAGAATGTGATGGGCACACAGACAATCAGAATTCGGATCTTTCGTGAGCACAAACTAGATTTGGTTCTAGCAAACGGCATGCAAAAAGAGATCCGGTATTATACATACATAGGATCTAGTACAAAAGGCTGGTAACCCGTTCTAGTAAAAGTCGCCCTAAAGAGGAAAAGGGAGGATACAATAATAAATTAGTCATTTATAATAGCATAGAATAACCATAAAATATGAATGCCATTATTATTATTCGGTACACAGGTCTCTTAGATTTAAACACGAGAGACAAACAGCTAACCATGGAATCATGTAGGGCATGTTATGGCTCTCTTTGAGGAACCAAGTAGGAAGGCATGCATGCAAAGATCCGAGTGCAATGGAGAGAGGAACATGGGTCCTTCCAAAAGGGAATGATCTTTTCTTACAGAGAGAAGCAACCAACACAGCACCTAGAGAGATGGAGAGGGGCAAGGAGAGAGATTAAGGGAGCAAGTTGGCCACCAAAAGTGGTGGCCTGGTTTTGAGAAATCCCATGATTTTGTTTGAGGGGACAGGGGGCAGTGATTAGGGTGGCATTGATGCATGGGATCATGCCATGCCTACCCAAAGACAGCTTACCAGCATATAAGGGGCATGAGACACAGAAAACAAGAACACAAATCCCCTTCTCCTTGGGCAGGAGAGGAGACAACATCTTATTTTTGCCACCTAGTTAGAAAAAAACACTATAGGTTGGTTAGCATCTTATAAAATAAACTGCCTACATAACTTGTTAGACCGTTACAAGTTGCAACACACACCCCACAAGGCCATGAGTGATCATTACTCCCACATAAACATCCTACCAAAATTAATGGACACTAGTTATTTATAGTTAGTGCGGGCCAAAGCGCGCATGATTAGTTATAAATACAAACAACGGCATCAAGCACCAACATTCAAGTCAAATGTAGGATTATAGAATGAGGCCGTGCAAGTGAGCTACAGAGCTAGAAGATCCTCCTGACCTCCTTTCCCTAGAAATTAATTATACGTATGAATAAAAGATTGTTTTCTATAGATAGAATAAAAAATTGACGGTCGCAAAAAAAAGTACAAGGTTGATCTATTTTGCGTGCAAGATCACACAACTCACCTAAATAACACAATAATGCTGAGAACAGAAGCAATAGCAACAAATCCTCATAACAGAAATTAACAAATACTAGTGCATTAGGTCCAACAATCATATAAACAAAATCTCCCTAAAACTATATGTAATCCAACAAGAACTAGTGAGAGAAATTAACAAGCTAGCGAGAGTGAAAACAGAGAATAATAGATGGCATTGGTAGTTTGGTACTGCTCGCCAAGTTTAGCACCTAAACGCTTCACTTCCTCCAATGTGATCGCCATGCGTTCAGCTAGCCTCGTCTCTTCAAGTAACAGTAGTTAACCAACCAACCCGGCAGCCAAGGAAAGATTAACGTCATGGGGATAGCTAGGGTTAGGGTTTCTTGCTCCTTGCATACCAAACCAAACTAGTTCGTCCTCTCCAAAATCACCACGAGATCTTACACTAATTAAGCAGCCAATATTATTGTACCAACGCAGATCATGTTCATATATAAGCTCTATATATATAAGGCGGTGAGCACAAACCCTAGGCCACCGAGAGAACCGTCGTTGTTGCCGGTCGCCGGCATGCATGCGCCGTGTAGAGGTAGAAGGGCCAATGGCGCCTAGCTAGTGCCATGACGACACGGACAGCAGCGGCCGCGTCTGCCAGCCGAGGAAGCACGCACCGCGCGCCTCCTGCACGAGGTAGCCCTCCGACGGGTAGTGCAACCGCAGCAGTAGCTTCGCCTGTGACACGGCGAACGCGCTGAGCGGCCGCGCGGCGAACCCGGCGCCATGCGCGGCGGTGGCCCACCTCTCGAGCCCGCGCCACCACCTCCCGCCGGTGCTTCCCACGGCGGCCTCGATTTCCCTGCCCAGCACCTCCTGCTCCACCGCCAACCTCTCCCGGCTTCCCGGAGGCACCGTGGCCTCTAGCGCCTCGAACAACGCCGAGTAGTGATCTATGGCCATCCCGACGCGGCGCGGGAGCTCGTCGATGGGGTCGATGCCTCCGCCGCTCGCCTCCCTCTCGGCGACGGTCACCACGGCGGGGGCCATGGCCTTCAGCCACTTCAAGAAAGCCGCCAGCTCGTCCTGCCCGCCGAGCTTGTGCAGGAACAGCACACAGTTCACGGCCAGCGTCTCGTCCGGGTGCAGCTCCAGGCTCGTGACGCCGGCGCTCGGGGTGGCGCTGGTTCCGGCGACGTGGTGCGTGCTGCTGGCGCAGGAGAGGAGCAGCGGAGTGAACTGGAATGGGAGGTGGATGGAGCGAGCAAAGGCACGGAGGCGGTTGCCGGTGCGCAGGAGGGTGTCGCGGTCCGCGCCGGCGCCGGTGATGCGGACCTCGGGCGGGCCCAGCTCTGCGTCGGCGTTCTCGGCGATCGCCTGGAGGAGCGGGGGCCACTGCACCCCGTGCGCTGCGTCGAGGTCGAGGATGTGGACGCGGCGCGCGCCGTCGACGGCCTCGAGGATGGCCTGGTTGGCCGTCAGGTGCGCGAACCGCAGGAACGGCGCGATCTGGTTGAACGCCAGGTAGGCCCCGGACGGCGCCGGCGCGGCCCCGGAGGGCGACCGCGGGGAGAAGGGCAGCCCGGCCTTGGCGTCCACGCGGAGCACGAGCGCGCGCGCGAAGTGGTGGGCGAGGCGGTCGGTGGCGTCGCCGCGCGGGGACGCCGCGGAGAGGAGGATCTCGGCGGCGCGGCGCGCGGCGGCGAGGTCCCCGCGTTGCAGCAGCTCTGCGCAGGCCAGCACGAGGTCCCGAGTGGACGGCGCCGCCGCGGCGAGCGCGTGCCCGACGCCAGCATGCAGGGATGCTGCGTCCACCTCGCCGCCGCTGTTGTTCCGGTTGTCCGTGTCGTCGGAGGAGGAGGAGTGGAGTGAGCCGATCATGCCTTCTCCTTCTTCTTGTTCGTCGTCGCACTAGGAGCGGCCGGGGGTGGAGGAGAAGACGGAGCAGCACGAGGGCGCGCATCGCTGGGTGGGTTTAATAGGGATGATGAAGGCGCACGTCGAGCAGCATCTGGGCTCGCAGCTTCCTTGACAGGACATCATCTGCCAAAAATACACAAGTATGCCGCTGCTGCTAGCTAGCTTGTGTGAGTGAGTGAGACTGTGAGAGACGAGAACCCAGCAGCACCATCACCAGCAACCAGCTACACTACTAGATGTACTGTGCAAACTCGCAGATGAGAGGGGAGAGAGAGAGAGAGTAGGTATTTTGCTTGATACTGCTGATTTTCTCTCTCCTGATATCTCCCTCTCTCTCTAACTATGTAGAAGGGGAAAGGTGGTGGCCTTGTCTTTTTTCGCGTGGACTGTGGCGCGGGACGATTTGGTGGGCTAAAAAAACGTAAGCGCGAGAGGGGATCGAATCTGAAACATTCCAAGGATTGGTGGGCTCATAACCGAGGTTCATACGCCACAGCTTTAGCTTCTACGACTGCTAGAGTAGCTAGTTGCTGCTGCTGCGCACAAATATATCGATTTATTGTAGCCTCGGATCGGATCGGCATGAATGGACACCTGCGTGTAGTAGGGATCATCGAGCTACATATATATTTACTAATGCTAGCTATATAGCTACGGAGGAATTGTGTGGTGGGATCGATCGATGTAGTGGTGATCCGTGATGATCATTGGACATATGTATGGTGTCTCGACCGTTTTCACGTGATTCCGGCCCTGTGTGTTGTGCGCAAATCGGCTAAAGGCCTATTTGAATTATATGATTTTGAAAAGGTAGGAATGGGGGATAACGTTAAGGGAAAAACCCCATCGAGGTGGCATTACAAGGGAAGTGTACCATGAGTACTACTCCATACCTCCTATACATAAACGGCTTGGATACAAAATATGTTTAACTGCCCCCTTAATCACAACCTTGTGAAAGGTTGAGATTACGTCTAAACTCAATAAGATCAACCGGTAACACCTTTTTGTGAAACCATCTGCAACATGATCCTTATTTGATTTTTTTTATAGAGGGTATGCAATTGCATACTATATTGTTAGAGAAGGAAGAAATTGTCAGTTACAAGAGAACGACAGCAAAAGTTGCAAACAACTCAGTTGTCGCCAACCGATACATAACCCCATAACTCAGCTTGCTCGATATGAATTTGATGTCCAGAAGTTTGTTTGCGACTCTTTCATGAACAAAGTGGTAATCTATCTCAATGTGCTTAGTTCTTGCATGAAAAATAGTATTTGCTCACAGATAGATAGCTCCTAAATTATCAAACCGTAACCAGGGTTTTCCCTTTAGTGATACATCAATTTCAACAGCAACTCAGCCGTAGCATTGGCTAAAGTCTTGTATTCTGCTTCAGTGCTAGTTCTGGACAACGTGGCTTGTTTACGTGCACTCCATGAGATTAAATTTGGCTCAAGAAATATAGCAAAACCTCCTTAGGACCTTCTATCATCAAGACAACCTGTCTAATTTGCATCTGTCGTGGTATCATGCACGGCAACATAGTTGTGTTAACAATGGAGTTTATCGATGGGACACAGAGCGCAACGTTGGTGTTCGTGCGGGATAGAAAATCAAGGGTGAAGGAGACATGATGTACCCAGGTTCGGGATCTCAGGCTTGTGAGGTCCTTGCTCCTGCAAGGATGAACTATGAGGTGCTTTGTATGGTGTTACAGGATGCTCCTGGAGCTGTATCTTTTAAGTGAATTCGCCCCTTCTAAGAGAGGCCTGCACTGCCTTATATAGGAGCTGGCAGTCCGGCTGACAGGCGAGGCCGGCTGGGACCCACTAACGGTCATACACAGTATACTTCCTTCTAACTGCGTCAGCATTGTACATGACGGGACATGACAGAAGGACTACTAATCATGACGCAAGCTGCCAAAGTTTAAAGGTACGGCCGCCTACTCCTCCAGTAAGAACACAGTTGACATTATGTGTGATGTCTTGTCGTCATTTAGCCCATGCCTTCCTTTAGCCCATCCTGTCCTTGCTTGTCAGAATCGTCCACCTGAAGTCATCAGTCGGCTGAAGTCAGCCGGCCATAGTGTTGCCGCCTCGTAAAGTGGCAAGCCAGCCGACCATCTTCTTAGCGTTGTCCTTATCTTGGAATTAGCTTAATCGCTGGGAAAGTCCCCCGATAGTAGCCTCCGAACATGTTGGAGCTTTCGAGCCGACATAGTGAAGAAGGCTTCAACGTGTTCTTCCTCGTGCACTTGTCGTAATTTGCTTCTGCCGCACCCGGCTGGACTGCGTCGGCTGGGGACGTCTCAGCTTCTCTGCCTTGGCCGGCTGGAAACGTGACGTCATGACAGGGGGTCATGGCTGACGTCAGCCACGTTGCATCGCTCTACACCTCCCACTGCGCAGGCAGCGACGCCTCGGTCCCCTCGCTCAGGATTTTTTGTGGCCGCCCGCGGCAGTTACTGGATCCCGTGTGGGAGTGGCCCACCATGTGGCAGTTTCTAGTGGGAGGCCGAACCGCCGTTTCCGTCTATAAAAGGGGGCACGGGCCCTCGAGTGAGGGGTTCTGCGCACTGTCGCTCCTTCTTCTTCCTCTCGAATCTGCTCTCCTCTTTGCACTCGCCGGAGTTGCCTCCGTAGGAACTTCTCCGCCACCGCGCCTAAGTACAAAACTTCGTTCTCCACCGCCTTCGTCCCTGCCATTGACGCAATGTCCCGTAGCGAGGGAACATGGCGGGGCTCCACCATCACCGAGAACATCCTCATGAAAGCTATCAAGGAGGGCTACTTCGGCAGGCCCGGCCTCGTGAGAGCGCGCGTGCCTGGCAAGGAGGAGATACCGATGTCGCGCCGGGGGAATACGTCGCCCTCCTCGACCACTTAGACAGCGGGTTCGCGCTTCCAGCGAGCCCATTCTTCCACGACCTCCTCACCGAGTATGGCCTCCAGCCGCACCACCCGGGGGTGGCCGACCAGGCGGCGCTGGATGCGGCCGGCTAAGAGGCAAGGAGGAGCCGGAGTAGGAGCAGGAGGAGGGCGGCGATGATCTCTCCTGCAGCGGGCTGCTCCACCCGGATAATCCCAAAGATCTAGGTGAAACCCCCCTCCCCCCCCCCCCCCCCGTGTGGTCATCTTTATTGGATATTGTGATGATCCGTCGACCGTAGGGTCCACATCAGCCTGCCCCCTCAAGCGGGCCAAGACGGAGGAGGGGGCTGGCGACACTGACGCTGGGTCTTCAAAGAAGAAGAAGAAGAAGAAGAAGAAGTAGAGGAGGCCTATAGCGCCTCCGTCCATTGATGGGTAAGCGCTTTATTTCGCGGTGTCGCCCGGCTGGGAATCCAGCCTTTATCATTCTTCATTGTTTCTCCCATGCAGCTCCCCGAAGAAGTTGGGGCGAGAAGATCTGAGACACCGGCACCGCCTTTGATGTCTAAAGTACGCGCCAAGGAAGGCACATGCGTCCAGGCCATGGACGGTGTGTTCCTAATCCCATCCCTTGGGACGTCGTTCAAGGTGTTTCAGGCGGGCGACGTTGCGGTGGCCGGCGTCGGGATGGAGGATGTCACCACCATGGTGCTTGACGGCGGCGTCATGCCAGAAAGCCCCTACCCGTGGAGGACTACCTGGTGGATCCTCTTCTGACTGTCGAGGAGGCGAGCGACGCCGCGGCGAGTGCAGGCCAGGAGGCTGGGGGCGGCGGCCCGGAGGCAACCGCCGTAGTGCTGGAGGAGGCCAAGGAGGCCCAGGCGGCGGAGCCTCAGGCGGAGGCTCGAGTGGACCCCCAGGCGGAGGTCCAGCCTAATCCCTTGGTGGTTCCACCACCTCTGATTGTGCTGCCTACACCTTAGGCGGCAGGAATAGCAAGCGGCTCTGGGCAGGCGGAGCTGTCCCGGGTGACGTTCATGGCGTCGGGCGCCCTAGCCGTCTATGCCTAGGTGAATCAGGCCACGACAACAGCCAGGACGATACGCCAGCCGGCGGAAGTGGCCCCTTTCGCCCGTGAAATAGAGAAGGATCTTGAGGTCCAGCTGGAGGATTTCAAACGCTTCCGAGAGCTGCTCGAGGTGTGCTCTTTCTTCTGTCTTCGTGTTTTCTTTCTCGGCTGCCTGGCTCTTTGCTTGATTCTCCTTGTTCTTTCGCATATACAGACCACGCTGTCCTGGTTAGATCAAGCGACTCCGATAGGCCCTGGAAGCCGCCCTGGAAGTCTGCCCACCTACTTTGTCTTCTTCGCCTGGTGCACCTCTTTACCCCTGACGGTTGGTCTTGGGGCTGCAGTGTAGAGCCAGGACATGGGTGGTCGATTGAAGGAAGCCTCCTCTACCGGCCGGCAGGGAGGCCGAGGTCAAGCGGTCTGACCGAACTTGGTCGGTAACAGGAGCAGGAGGTGGCCCGGCTGGCCGAGGCAAACTCCGAGCTAGAGGCGACTGTCAAGGACCTTATTGTGGTCAATTCGGCGTGAAGTAGGCCTTTGAGGGCCTAGAGAAGGCCAGCAAGGTGGACGCGGATAAGCACGCCGAGGAAGCCGACGAGCTCCACAAGGGTATCGATCTGCTCCAGGTGGAGTTGAAGAACATCGGCCTCATGCTTCTCGGCGAGTCTTCTTTTCTTTCGCTGGTTCTTTTCCTTTTGTCTGGCTGGGAGACTTAGACCCATTTCCTCGGTGCAGAGTACTACTCGTCCATGGCGTCGCTGGCCAAGCAGCAGGCGCTTGCCGTCCTGGTCGTGCAGGCCACTGAGACCGCCATGGCCGATCTTAAGATCAGCAACCTCGAGATGGGTGCGAACCTTTGGTGAGGAAGCCAAGGGGCTGGTCGATGCCGCCGTCGAGCTGTTTCGGGAGATCTAGAAGGAGGAGGATGTGCCGGGGCACATACGCGAGCTGGCCGCCCGCCTAGAAGATGGGGACGACGCAGTCACCCGGCTGGAAGAGTTCACCGCCCGCGGCGGAGTGGAGTGGACTCTATGCCTCCTCCATTCCTGGTACCCGAGGTCGACCTCGAGGACTTCACCAGCAGGCCACAGACCGGGATCACCTATGAGAAACTCTGGGAGGAGCTAGGGATTCAAGAGGCCGCGTGCCATATTTCGTACTTCGTCGACTTCGACATCTTCATCCCTGAACGAGCAGTGCGCCAGTCGGCGATCGG
The DNA here is from genome assembly GCA_028641055.1 of Alopecurus myosuroides. Lineage (NCBI taxonomy): Eukaryota > Viridiplantae > Streptophyta > Magnoliopsida > Poales > Poaceae > Alopecurus > Alopecurus myosuroides. Next base: position 12,069,332 of record CM054062.1, read on the forward strand.
CGAGGGGGGATGGCGAGGACGACGAGGATCTGGTGTGCTTCAAGGAGGACGATCCGTGCGATGAGCTGATGGAGTTTACTGAAGCCACGCTCACCCTCCCCAAGGAAGTTGCTGACGCCAAGCACCCTCCTCCATCCCTGAAGGCCGATTAGAGAAGACCCCCGGATGCCGGGTAGAATTGTACAAACTTTCTTCGTTTTAGCTTGCTTCCCTGGGATGCCGGGTGGTTTTATATATCAAACCTTGTATCTTCTGTCGTCGTGCACTTTATTCTGTGGAGCTTCGGCTCCTTTTAATTAAGTGTTGTCCGCCTGAGATATGTCCACCTGACATTTTTCTTGGTTTCTGAATGTTTTTCTTCTGGTGGTTCAAGTTACCCACCGGGTGTAGCCCCGAGGTTTGGCACGGCTGCTCATAGAGCAGGCAGGCTGAAGCTCCTTCCAAGTATTTGGCTGTTAGCCGTGTAGGTCCTTGTTTCTAGAGGTACCGGCTATCGTTCGAGCCCCCCGAGTTTTGGTGGTTGGCTGCTCGCGTAGGATCCATTAACCACTTAGCCAATTAGGTCCTTGTTTCCAGAGGGACCGGCTGCCGTTCGAGCCCCTAAGTGTGGGTGGCCGGCTACTCGCTGAGGAGCCTTTAGTTACTTATCCATTTAGGTCCTTGTTTCCAGAGGGACTGGCTGCCGCTCGAGCCCCCAAGTTTGGGTGGTCGGGTCCTCACATAGGATCCATGTGAACGCATAGTTCGACTTTCTTAGCCGTAATGGTCCTTGTATCAGAGGGATCGGCTGTCGTTTAAGCCCGCGTGGTTAGGTGGACAACTGATCGCTCTGGAGCCATGTGAAGTGAGGACTCCACCATTCGAGTCCCCGAGTTTGGGGGGGCGACTGCCACATGGGTCACTTGGGCATGTGCCATCCACCGCTTGGGCCGGCTGGTTTTCTTTTTCTTTGTTATAAATTGTTAGCGCAGGGATAATCAAGACGCGATTTGGTCGTACTGCACTTTTAGCTTGTGGTTCTTGTTTGATTAGGACTCCGCGCTCTCTGGCCCTGCCCCCCAGAATATCCTTCGTGCGCCCTGACTTTTGACCCCTGCTCTTGCATGTGTGTCAGCCGGGTTGTGGTCTGCAGCTAGATCCGAAGAGAGGGCCGGTGGGTGGGGGCATGGCTATTTATTCTTTGGGATAGGATTTTGAGCAAGCGAGGTCGTCAGTTTTTAGGCGTCCGACCGGTTGTCTCCTTTCCCTTGGGGACTTTTGTGTATGGTCCGACCGCTTGCGCTCTGGTCGGCTGGTCAGCCGGGTTGCGGTCTGCAGCTGGATCTGCATAGGAAGCGTTTGATATCCGGTACACTGGATCAGCCAAGGTTGGGACGGTAGTCATTCGGGTGCAGCCGGATTTTTGAAAGATAAACAAGTGCTTATGATGCAAGGGTAGCCACCGACTGTTTTCTCCGGGCTACCGGTTCTTTCATTAAATGAGTACAGGGTGTTACATCGCCCTTTAGGTGTAGAACTGGCGTAGGAGCTCAGCATTCATGGGGCACTCCATCTCTTCTCCGGAGGTGTCTGTCTAGTTTCTTCGTGGTTCGCATACGTTGATGAGGTAGTAGGCGTTCTTATGGAGGGCTTTGCTGACCACGAAGGGTCCCTCCCATGGAGAAGACATCTTCTGCAGGCCCTTGGTGTCTTGGATCAGCCGGAGGATGAGATCGCCCCCATAGAATGTGAGAGGGCAAATTCGCCGGCTGTGATAGCCGCGGAGATTTTGTTGTTATATGGCCGACCTGGACAGCGCGAGCTCTTGCGCTTCTTCAAGCAGGTCAACGTTGTCTTGGTTTTCCTTTTGGTCCTCCTTCGTAGTGTAGAGGACGGCTCGGGGAGAGTCAAACTCAATGTCAGCTGACAGGATTGCTTCCGCATGTTTGACTGGTTAGGAGTAGTGCGAGGCTCCACAGGACGAAGGGTAGCTCTTCGATCCAGTAGTCGGGCGGCCGCTCAAGAGAATCGACCAGCCGAGGCTTGATGTTGGCTAGAATTAGACCGTTTGCTCTTTATGCCTGGCCGTTCGACTAAGGGTGCACCATAGAGGCGAGATCTAGCTGGATGCCCTTTCGTCCGCAGAACTTGGCGAAGGCCCCCTTAGTGAAGTTGGTTCCATCGTCGGTGATGATGTTGTGGGGGTAGCCGTCGGTATATGATGTCCTAGAAGAAGTTGATGACCGTCTGGCCGTCTATCCACTTGATCGCCTTTTTCCTTGATCCACTTCGTGAACTTGTCCACCGCCACCAATAGATGGGTCATGTTGCTGCTTGCCATCTTGAACGGACCGACCATGTTGAGGCCCGAGATGGCGAATGGCCAAGTGACGGGGATGGTCTTCAAGGTCGAGGATGGTGTATGTTTTTGCGCTCGGAAGCGCTAGGAGGCCGCTGCAGGCCCGCACCAGGTCCTCGGAGTCGGCAAGCATGTTTGGCCAGAAGAATCCGTATCGGTTGGCCTTGGAGGCTATCGCCCTTGAGGGGGCTTGGTGGCCGCATTCCCCCTGTGGATGCTCTGGAGCATGTGGATTCCTTCTTCCTGGTGGATGCAACGCTGTAAAATGCCACACACGTTGTGCTTGTGTAGCTGGTTGTTGATGATGGTGCAGGCGCGGGAGCAGCGTTGTCGAAGATGGGCTGCCCCAAAGATGGTATGACATGTATGACAAGTAGCGCATGTGTGTCCGGCTGGGTAGCCCCTAGGTTTGTCGTTCCGGCTGGAGGGGCTGCTATTGGGCCTGCTGCCCCCGTGCTTTCTTTGTCGATAAGCATTGGGACATGGACTGCAGGAGGCTGGGAGGCGGCAGCCTCCGAGTTTTTTTGGCTCGCCGGCTGGGAAGGTCGAGGCGGCATCCCCCCGGGTCCATGGACTCAGGCGGCTGGTTGGGGTCAGCCCACGAGACGATGGAGTCGGAGGTTGATGACAGCAGGATGGAGGGCTTGTGTAGGTGCTCGAGGAAGACGCCAGGCGGGATGGCTTGCCGGGTGGAACCAAGCTTTGCCATCATGTCCATTGTATCGTTGTGGGATTGAGGGACGTCGTGGAATTCACACCCTTTGAACCAGGCACAGAGTTGCTGGATGAAGAAGCGGTAGGCGGCCATGTTCGCGTCCTTCATCCTTCGCGTCCTAATATCCTGAGACCTGCTGTATCACCAGATTTGAATCCCCGAAGCCAAGGATATGCTGGATCCCTTTTTGCTTTGCCAGCTTGAGACCATGTTGTGTGCCCCAGGTTGATGGCCCATTTGGAGACATGGACGGTTGTGTCTTTGTTGTCGATGATCTCTGAAAGTGGGGCCGTGCTCACCACGGTGATAGTGTGCTCCTGGAAGTAGTGGCGGAGTTTCTTATCGGCAAAGTGCACGCCGTAGATCAGCTTCTGGTAGTGGGAGTAGTTCTGCTTCGACTGCAAGAGAACCTAGCTGATGTAGTACACCGGTCTCTGTACCGGTTGCTCCTTATCCTTTTGCAGCCGCTCGACCACCAAGACGACGCTGATGACCTGACTAGTTGCTGCGAGGTACAGCAGCATGGGCTCTTTCGGAGCCGGAGGTGTTAAGACTAGGACGGTGGTGAGCGTCCGCTTGAGGTCAAGGAAGGACGCGTCTGCCTCCCGGGTCCATGTGAATTTGTCCATCTTCTTCACGAGCTGGTAAAGCGGGAGGGCTTTCTCTCCCAGCCGGCTGACGAACCGGCTGGGGAGGCTAGGCAACCAGCAAACTTTTGAATGTCCCTCATCTGAGTCGGCTGCTGCATGTTCTTGGCGCTTAGATACGAGAAAACCGCGGAGTTGGCCGGCTGGAACCCCGAAGACACACTTCTCCGGGTTGAGCGTGCAAGTTTGCAAAGGTTTCCTCTAAGTCCTCAAGGAGGGTGTGCCGCTTCTTGGTCTTGACCACCACGACATCCACGTAGGCATAGACATTCTGGCCAATCTGATCATGCAAGCACTTCTACATGCATCGTTGGTAGGTGGCTCCCGTGTTCTTCAGCCCAAACGGCATGGTGATGTCGCATTAGGCCCCGTAGGGCGTAATGAACGCCGTCTTGATCTAGCCAGTCAAGTTGAGCTAGATCTGGTGGTAGCCGTGGTAGGCATCCAGAAAAGAAAGGAGCTCGCAGCCGGCTATGGAGTCGATGACTTGGTCGATTCGTGGAAGAACAAATGGATCCTTGGGGCCAAATGGATCCTTGGGGCATGCCTTGTTCAAGGCCATTTATTCGATGCACATGTGCCATGTTCCATTCTTCTTCATGACCAGGATTAGGTTGGCGAGCAAGTCCGGGTGGAGGACTTCCATGATGAATCCGGTTGCGAGCAGTCGGGCAATCTCCTCACTGATGGATCTCCTTCTTTCCTCTGTGAAGCGGCGGAGGCCTTGCTTGACTGGCTTCGTATCTGTCCTGACATGAAGTGAGTGCTCGGCTAACTCCCTCGAGATACCCGACATGTCTTTGGGGGACCATGAGAAGATATCCCGATTCTCACGGAGGAAGTCGACAAGCACACTTTCTTATTTGGGGTCAAGGCTCACCCCGATGGTGACGAACTTCTCGTTGGGCCAGCTAGCGTCGAGGGGGATCTTCTTGGTGTTCTTTGTCGCCTGGAACTAGGACTCACCCACCTATAGGCACTCCTAGAGGCTCGTTGCTGATTTCGCGCTGGATCTGCTGGAACTCTTCAGCGTGAGCGACGGATTCGGCCAGCCATAGGAAGCGCAGATGATGGACCGCTTGTAGTCACCGCAGACAGTGATGATCCCATGTGGGCCAGGTAGCTTCATCTTCAGGTTGGCATAGTGCAGGATCGACATGAACTTGGTCAAGGCGTGCCGGCCGAGAATGGCGTGGTAGGCGCTCAGGTGGTTCAACACCTCGAACCAGATGTGCCCGCAGCAGCAGTTCTCCTCCTTGCCGAATGTTCCATGGGGGTGCATAGCTTGCCCGACACGATTTCGTGGAAAGTCGTTCGGCTGGGCTGCATTATCGCCTTGGTGATGCCCAGCTTGTCGGCTGTGTCCTTGTAAAGGATGTTGATACTGCTGCTTCCGTCAATAAGCACCCGGGAGAAGGTGCAAGCACGTTTTCCGTCTACGATGATGGGGTCCAGTAGGAGTAATTAGCTCCCGGGTCTTGGAAGGAGATCCGAGTGGTCTTCCCAGCTCTAGGTAAATGGGTTGCTTGGACCAGTCAAGGAACTGAGGCACGTCAGGTGCGGTGGTGTTCAGCTCCACCATGTGTGTGCTGGTACTGGGCTTGTCATCCATCTCGATGACGAAGGTGTCGTCTTGGTGGGGGTAGTTGTTGCAGGCTCCGCCGACTACCTTGTGGGTCGTCACCGTTGCCGCCTTGAGGGTTTGGATCTGGCGGAGGCGGCATGCCTTTGCCCTTAGTCAGGCGGGTCGTCCATCTGCACTATTGGGTGGTGCGAGAGGCTGGCTCGTCATTTCCACTATGGTACTTTGCCAGGTCCACTATGGTACTTGCAGGGGGATTTGAGAATTTGCTCGAATGTGTACTTGGGCTTCTACCACGAACGAACATTGTTCCGTTGCCTGGGGTACCGGTTGCCGCCTGAGCCGCCCGCATGTCCGCTGTCTACGGCTGTGACGAGCCGGATGTCATACTCGCTCATTGGCCATATGGACACCCCCTCTCTTCCAGCTGTCCCGGTTGTTTCCGCCTTGGTTGTAATTGCGGTCGTTCCGGCTGGGCTGGCCAGCTGTGATGCTTGGGCCGGCTGTGTACTTCTAGGCCGGCGGAGCATTAATGAGCTGGCCAGACTGGTCCAGCTGGATTTTTATCTTCATGGCCGCAACGGTCGTGGCATACTTCTCTGTGATGGTCAAGAGTGCCGCCATGGTCTGGGGGTCCGCCAGATAGAACTTGTGCTTCAACATGGCGCCCTCTCGGCATCTAGCTGCGAAGTGCCCGATGGTAGTCTTCTCGTCGATTCCCTCGCAGTTGTTGCGGAGGGTGGTCCATCTTGTGAGGTACTCGCTGTCGGTCTCCTTTTCTCCTTGAACGCATTGTGCGAGCTCTTGCGACCGGCCTGGTCGCTGGTAGGTTCTGGCAAAGTTGTAGATGAAGACCTCCTTGAAGTCCATCTAGGAATTGACGGTGCCAGCTGTAAGGCTGTTAAGCCAGGCTCGAGCCGGCACATGGAGCATTAGGGACGCGTAGCGCACTGCCACCCTATTTTTGCCGCCTGCGATGGCGATGGCGGTTACGTAGTCGGTCACCTAGTCCTCCACCTTGGTGGAACCATTGTACTTTGGGGGTGTCACAGGGGAGCGAGAATCTTGGCGGGAAGGGTTCTCCCTTGATGCGCGGCCCTAGGCACATTGGGCCGTCTGTCGGCTCATCTTCTATCTCCTAGGAGAGCCTAAGTATGCCGACGTGGCCGCGGAGGTCATGGTTGACTGCAGGGCCAAGTAGTCCTATGCTCCCTGGACGCTGGCTCGAAGGTTGGCCAGCTCGGGTTCTTGGCGACGGTTCTCTTGGACGGGCGATGGAGGCAACATGTTCACCCGGCTGGCCTGCACGACCGGCTGATATCGCCTCCCGCCTTGGTCGTTGTTCCGGCCTGCCGCTTGCAGCCGGCGGAGCTCGTGGTTTGGCCCGATGGATAGAGTTGACGCTGCGCTCGCGGTATCCTCCTGCGGCCGGCTGCCGGTTCGCGTTGCGATTGTTGTTCGGTGTAGAGGACTGCTGGCCGCTGTGGGAACCGCCGTCCCCTCCTCGGCTGCCGTGAGAACCGTCGTCTCCTCCTTGGCCGTCTGAGCGCGTGGTGGAAGCATCGTATGCCGCTTGCTGTAGGTTGGCGGCCCTCACGAGGTCCTAGAGGCGTTGTTGCTGGCAACGTAGCTCCTCCCCTTCTAGCCCAGCTAGTTCTTGCGCGCCCGCTTAAGCCGTCCTCATATTCTTAGCCGAGGTGTTGTACACCGGCCTTCTGGGCATAGGCGGAGCCGCGTGCTTCCCTTGGTTCCTCTCTTCGTTGAGGTTGCCGCCTCGACGGTGCACCTCCTCTCTCCGGTTGGGCACGTTCGGCGCCGGCGTGAAGCCATGGGAGACGTTGTGCTCATGGACAATGGCCTCCACTTGGCGCTTCTTGGCCGCCACCTCCTCCGCCTTGTGCAGGAGCAGGAGACGCGTCTTCTCCAGTTCTTTTGCCGCCTTCGTCGGGTCAGAATTGGGAGTGATGGGCATATTCAGCCCTTCGATGATTCCACTGTTGCCAGGGCCGTCCACCTGCTGGATAGTGCTGGGGTCGATGATGACCATGGTATCCGCAAACATGTGTGGCTCGGAGCTGCTTTCGCAGCCGGTTGCCTCCTCGGGGAGACAGTCTGCGCAAGCGAGCACCTCGGCAGGGTACGCAGAGACGATGTCGATGTAGACGTGATGCTCGCCGAAGGAGACGATGGAGCCGCCTGCTGGGATGAGCTCCTCCTTCATGAAGCATACGACGTTGTTGAGGACGCAGTCGAAGGTGGCAAACATCATGACAAGGGCGGAGGTGACGCGCTCGCCGGAGCCGGCTAGAAGCCCAGCATGAAGTGAAAATCTATCCTGGCGGGGTCCCGCGCGGAACGAGACTCTGAACGCCGCTCTATGCCCCACGGTTAGCGCAAAATATCTTGGTACCATGCACGGCATCACCATTGTGTTACCAATGCAATTTATCAATGGGACACAGGGCGCAAACGTCGGTGTTCGTGCGGGATAGGGAGTCAAGCATGAAGGAGACACGATGTACCCTGGTTCGGGAACTCAGCCTTGTGAGGTCCTTACTCCTGCAAGGATGAACTATGAGGTGGTGTATATGGTGTTACGGGATGCTCCTGGAGATGTATCTTCTAAGTGAATTCTCCCCTGGTAAGAGAGGCCCAGACTACCTTATATAGGAGATGTCAGTCCGGCTGACAGGCGAAGCCGGCTGTATGGCCACCCACTAATGGTCATACACAGTGTACTTCCTTCTAACTGCGTCCACATTGTACATGACGAGACAGGGTAGAAGGACTACTAATTATGACGTATGCGGCCAAAGTTTAAGGGCCCAACCGCCTACTCCTCCATTAAGAATAGAGTTAACATTATGTGTGATGTCTTGGCATCCTTTAGCCCATCCCATCCTTGCTTGTCAGAATCGTTTGGTCGAAGTCATCAGCCGGCCGGAGTCAGCCAGCCATAGTGTTGCCGCATGGTAAATTGGCAAGCCATCCAACCATCTTCTTAGCGTTGTCCAGATCTTGCAATTAGCTTAATCGATGGGCAGTGCCCCCGACAGCATCTGAGAATGCACTAAGCAACCCGGAAGAGGAAATTTGAAAAGTCAGTCCAACCTTCAGTGTCCCATTAACATATCTCAAAATCCTCTTGACAGCTATCCAGACAGAGGTTGTAGGGGCATGTAAATATGACAAAGCTTGTTTACTGAGAAAGATATATCAGGTTGTTTTAATGTTAAATATTGTAGTGCACCTACTATACTTCTGTAAGTGTGCTATCATCAGAACCAAGAGGTGACCCTTCAATAAGTTATATTTTTTCAATGGAAGAAAAAGTGTAGGAGATGGAATGCACTTTTTCATGCCAACTTTAGCAAGTAGATCAGCAACATATTTCTCTTGAGTATGCAGCAAACCATCATTGGTCTTCTTAACTTCAGTGCCCAACAAGAAGTGAAGATGGCCGAAGTCCTTCAGAGGAAAGTCATCATTAAGATCATGAAGTGCATAAAAAATAGCTTGATCCGAGGATCTGGTTACTACGATATTATCAACATACATTATTAAGAATATTAATACACTAGCTTGGTTATATTAGAACATAGAGGTATTTGCTTTGGAGGAAGTAAACCCAAGTGCATGTAACTTTGTACCGAGTCTGGAATACCATGCACACGGGGGGGGGGGGGGGGTTGTTTGAGACCATAAAAATATTTGTCAAGTTTGCAAACATAATAAGGAGTGTGAGGGTTTTCAAAATCTGGAGGTTGTTTCATATAAACCTCTTCTTCCAGAATGCCTGGCAAAACCGCGTTTAGGACATCTAGCTACCATATACTCCAGCCCCAAGAGACAGCAACTGCCATAACAAGTCTGATAGTAGCAACCTTTACATCTCGACTGAAGGTTTCTTCATAATCTATGCCATACCGTTGTTTGAAGCCTTTTGCAACCACTCGAGCTTTGTACCTATGTACTGTCCCGTCTGCATTTTCCTTGATTCTATATACCCACTTAAAGTCAATCAAATTTTTGTTTGTGGATGGTAGAACAAGGTGCAAGTCTTGTTTTGGAGTATTGCCTCACACACTTCTTCCATTGCCCGTTCCAACATGAGTCATGCATTGCTTCTGATAAAGAGCATGGCTCACGTGTGGAAGTCAGGAAACCAAAACAAGTAGCATTTGCCTGATACATATTTGGATGACGACCATAACGAATAGTACCATCCTTGTAATCTTTTGGTTTTTGAATGCCTTTCTGAAGTTGTGTTCCTAGCTGAGGAGCAGGAGGTGCAGGGTGGTGTATTTTGGGGTGCAGTAGAACCAGCCGCAGAAGATCCTAGAGAGCCATATGCTCCATCATCATTGCTACAATCATTGCCATCAGGTGACACGGATCCATGCGCACGTGACAGCGACACGAGGCTGTCCGGCAGTAGGCCCACGCGGAGAGCCTGCGGGTGAATCCGCGCGCAGAGGGGCTAAGTGTTGGGCTTGGCAATCGTGTAGGGGACCCGAGGCACGCGACATGGCCACTATTGGTGTATGTAGCAGAATTTAAAATTTTCTGTCCTACCGAACCCACATGATCTACTATGCATGTAAAGGCGTGGATAGATATGATTCGTTACCGACACGAAGCGCGGAAGGAGTGTCGATGACGATGTCAGTGACGCCTGATGAAGAGACCCACATTTAAGACTAGAGGTGGGACTGTTACCGATTCCCCATATCCCACCTTCTAGATCCATCAGAGTGAGGGTATCACATGCTACATACCTCTCTGAGAGCTCACACACATATGTCTGCAAAAGTCCTACACCGCTTCGCCGTCCAGGACTAGGCACCATAGGTTCACATTGAGGTGGAGAGATCCCAACACATGTGAGAGAGAGGGAGAGAAATTAGAGCTAGGTCTAATCAAGAGATGATCATCATCTCCCAATTATAAGAAGCCCTAAACCAATTAGAGAGTCTCTAATCAATAGTTCTAATACAATTAGAAGTGTTCTAATTAGAGGGTCTAATCCAATTAGAGAGGTTCTAATTAGAGGCTCTTATCAATTAGAGGGTCTCTAGTTAGATCTCTAATTCAGATGAAGAGAGAGAGAGAGAGAGAGAGAAGCCAGAAGGCCAATTGTGTGTTCTCAAAATAGAGGAGGGGGTAGGATTATATATGTGTACAAGGGAGGGAAAATGCCATAGGGAGGAGGTCGGTTTGGCCTCCCCTCCCTTGGCCACGCCAATACCCTAGGGGATTTCGGATTGGACTCCTAGATGGAGTCCAACACCTCCCCTTTTCTCCTTTTACTTTTTTCCTCTTTTTCCGCCTCATTTATTTATTTGAATCAGGGGGATTTCGGATTGGACTCCTAGATGGAGTCCAAAACCGTCCCCTTTTCTCCTTTTTTCTTTTTCCTCCTTGTTCCACCTCATTTATTTATCAAATAAATCAGGGGATTTCGGATTGGACTCCTAGATGGAGTCCAACACCTCCCCTTTTCTCATTTTTCTTTTTCCTCTTTTTCCCACCTCATTTATTTATCAAATAAATTAGGGAAAATCCGAGGGGATAGTGGTGCGCACTCCGAGACCATGGGCCCCACCTGGCAGCCCCCATAAATTAGGTTGGCCCATAGGAGGAAACTTGTCCCCCTCTGGCACTCCCCCTCCCCTTAATGGAAAGTCCTCTGAAACTCTTCGGAACCATATAATTCCTATAGATAAAGTCATCGACTCTATCTAACGATGTTCTAAATATATTGTAAAATCTCTTGGACATCTCATGCCCCTCTGTATTAGCTCCGTAAATCTTGCAAAGTTTTTATTTGTGTTATAGTAACTTCTCCAAAACGAGTTTGATTGACACCGGACTTGTTTATGTGATATTATAATGACATTGACCATTACTTATTGATGTTAGAACATATTTTCAATATCAAGGGACATCCTATGTCCTCTGTAATATCTCTTGAATATTAATTCTATCATGTCCAAATTACCCGAATGATACCCTACTCTCCTCCGGAAAATCCAATGCAAAGAAAAGACTTTGACGCCTTAAGTGTGTGACCCCTACAAGTTCGATAACTAGTATACATGATTAAAAAAATATTTTTCCTAACCAATATCAACATCTAGACCATGTGCGTCCATATTGATTCTTACAAATTATACGAAGAAAATTGTTGAACATGTTTGGTTGTTAAGTAAGTTCCTATGAACACCTCGGGATAAGACCGTGATTAAACTCTTTAATAATCTTATCACATTATTCCCAATATCTGGTATGATTCCTTTTACTCGTTTCCGTGTCATAGTATACCCATGACTAGTGTCATGTATTTGTGTGCGCGGACTTATTTACCGATACTATTAACTAGAGGAGTAATTCCCAATTTTGAACTATCACGATGTATAAATACTTTCGTGGCCACCCAGTTGTAGCCTTTTTTCATCACCCATTTTACGGTGTGATTCTTTACTATACCAAAATGATCCTTATGGTAAACATCATTGAATATTCCCATACTCTAAGAACACAAACAAACAACTATTCTGTGATGATACTATTTAACAAAACTAATCTTGTAGTATCTCAACTACTTGGGTCTACCCAGCCACAATGTTGAAACAACATTGTGCTCCCATTAATATTGACATAATAAATGTCCATGAGCAGGAAAACATTGTCATCTAATATTAACGAGTTTGTCTATACATGACAAAGGGTCATAACTGTGTCTTTATGTTTCTACACGTGTGTATGAGTTTTCCTCTGAATCTCATATTCAGTAACCATAGCAGTTATAGCATAAAAATATAATACGTGAATCATGAAACTGATGTATTTTATTGTCTCTTGGGCATACATCCAACAGTCTCCCACTTGCACAAGAAAAAATATCCGGTTCCTTAGCTCAATAGCCAATGGCACTGCGGTGTTGATTGTGGTCTAGACTTTGTCCTTGGATCTGAAACTTTAGATCCATATATTTTCATACCTTCGAGAATCACTTCGCCCTTTGATCTTCTAGTGATTCTTGTGACTTTAAATGTTTGATGATTTAACTAAGAAGGCAGCATGTTGTTCACAACATTGATGTTTCTTTTGTAATGTACCCTATCCAATTCTGTGAAGAATTTAGATCAAACCATTTAATATTTGCACTTCAAAGTGTATCCCATGTTACAACTATTTTTATCGATTCTATCATAGTGTTTAAACTTCGGAATTACCCTCCAAGTTTAATCATGGAATTTCTTCCATCCCACCATGCCACCTTATTAACACTAAGTTGATTGATTTTGTGACTATGCAACAAACCGTTGTATTAGTGCAATAATGTACACTAAGTTGTTTTTTCATTTGTCACAGTTGTGAAGTTTACCTTATATTTATTATAAGGTTATCTTCTCCTTGATCATCAATATGATCATATTTAGTTTATGTTCATGACACTTAGAACACAATTCATATCTGGTTTGTGTACATATTATGGCGCACATGACTAGTCTAATCATTCATATGTATCGCCCATCATATGTCTCTTTTTCTATTCACTATGAATAGACATGCGTTGTATAAGTATTAGATTTGAAAAGAAATCCTTTCCTTGGTTTGCACCAATATGCTAATTGCTATTTCCAAAATTTTAACATTATTATTTTAAACGTTTGATCAACATAGACAAGTAATGGAAAACTAGAACCACACTCTGTCCTTTGTAGGCAAGTTCTATCATTAACTTTCCACCCAAACGTTTATCACATTTCCACTTCCAAAGTGAAAATACTTATATTGCATTTTATTTATTCCTTTTGTTGAAATATAATTTCAATGAAACATTTTACTATGTCACTAATATTTCCAATTAAAATACGTTGTTCGCATAAAGTACTAAAATATTCTTTAGCGCTCCCGTTGACTTTCTTGAGTCCTCAAGCCTCTTTGTCGTCCTTCATGATTTCGAACACTTTGATCATTTCATCTAGGTGAAGATCCTAAATCCTTAATGCCTTATTTTAGTTCGATGAATGGACAACTAAAACTTACATTCCCTTCTAGCATATTCTTGATTGAATATTCTCATTTGGAGTATCTTGTAGACAAGTTATGTAGTGCTTGCTAGAATAATCAGTGTAAACATAAAACTCATGCTACGGGAGATTAAATCGTAGCCATTCTCTTGAACTTCTAAACAAGACAAGTTTTCATGGATGTTTTCCATCCATTTTGTTTACAAATCCATTAACGAAAATTTGGTTCTATGCCCCTGTTAAAGAGCATAAACCACGACACTAATTTCCAAACTTAACTTTCGTTTATGGATTCTTTCCGGATTTTATGGTGTTTATCCATATCTATGGAGTTGGGGTCCATCACTGTTTCCCTTATATCACATTCTTATTATTGTGAAACATTGATATTGCGATTATCTTGGTTCAGACACTAAGCTCGATCGAAGTTTTACATCACATGTAAGAACTTCCGTATCATTCATGGTGGCAATCACCAAAGTTACTTTCGGTGATGCGCCATTCTGATATGATTACTAAGATCTAATCTCGTCGAACTGTACTATCCTCCCACTTACTTTCTGAAGAAGTAATTTCTCCATAACACCCCTCACAAAAGCTTTGTCCTTAGTGATGGGAAGAATTCCTAATACTCGGGGCAACCATTAAAGAAACAAACATTCATTTTGTTATTTGTTGTAAATACTTTACATCACAAATGAAATTTAGATTTCTTGTAAATCATTAGTCTCTAATGCATTACTTATGAAAGATGTAATGACATTTTAACATCCTTAATCCATCCTTATCGAACAAGGATGGATTATGTCACTTGGACACTCCATAAACTCATGGTGTTCATGATCAAAGTTGTAGAATAATGATGCTTGTTAAACCTTGTAACTCAATTCCATGGCAAGGCCAGGAACATATCTTGTTACAAAAATGATTGTTATTAATCATTTATCCTTTAGTGCTTTAATATTATTGATGTATTTATGCAGGATTCAATGTGTCGTATCCATAAGGCCAGAAGTCAAACTTATGTCCCCAGCGTTGAAACAAGTGCCACTGCTCACACTAAATCCCTAAGGAAAATATGGTGAATGTGTTAATCTTACTCCATCACCCATTATTACCTTTTCCTTTGCTACTCCTTTTTCATCCATAGTAATTGTTGTATCATGTTGCACATAAGAGAAACTGATATGGTATTCCTGTGATTAATCCACTATACCCGAGAATCACTCTCACTAGCAACTTTGAACATCAATAATATATACCCAAGCTGGTTTTACCATACTCTACTTTTTATGCCATAAAATTTCAGTAGTCCCTATTTTGGTGTTTCCTCTTAAGAGGAGAAACATTCAACATTAAGAATGACACCAGTTGTACTAGGATACTTTATCAATGTGTCAATCATGACACTCTTGTCTTCTTAAGTTGAACCCTTTACTTATCATTAACTTATGTGCAACATTAAGTTGAACCATTTTCTCCCAGAATCCAAAGTGCAATGAGTTCATTCAGAATCCTTCTTCTCCCTTGGTCATTAAAGATGACAAAACTCTCAAAGCCTTTCTAGAAAAAGAAGAAAATAATAATACTGATGCCCAATTTCTTGGGATACATCCAATGTCTCCAATCCTCCTATGTACCAAGCTTAGTACACATACGTTTTCTTCACCAAATTTAATCTTTGTTTCTATAGTATACAAACTAGTTCTTGAGATATCTCATATCTTGTTTATATCTGAAATAACTTTTTCATCTCCTTATCTATCAATAAACATATATATCTCAATTGTCAACATGTGTGTATAATACACACCCGTCCTTATTTCAACAAGTGTATGTCACACTTCAAAACATTGACAACTTTACGGTGTTTTAATTGGGATATCCTTATGGAGACAAACTTAACTAGAAAGAATGCTCTTCGGATTATATCCATGCATGTCATAAATCTCATCCATAGAAATAAGTCTACCAAAAACTACCCTAGTTGTTATCATGATTAATTGCACTTGGTTAAAACCAAATATTTAACCAATTGTGCAATCCCACTGAAATTGATATTCCTCATAACCAATATTTAGTTACTCAAGATCTCCATTAGACTTATGATCAGAAGGATGCATACATCTCGGCGACTAATCATAATCCAAAGGGTGGGTCTACTAGCCAATCACATCTCATGTGACTCTCGTTCATCTTTCGATGTATGTGCTCCGAGCTCATGACTATCGTGGTTGAACGTCAAGACAAACAACTACTGTTCCTTCTTGTATGGTATTGACCCTTTGATACAAGTGATCAGTCCATACCCTCCTATAAGGTTCTAAGAACACGTTGACCCTTGGATACAAGTGATGACGTGAACCCGGACCAGTTTGATAGTGCACAGTTTGGAACAACACGATCACCTTGATATTTTCAAGTGAGGAATCACCCTAATAATCAGAACTACTACACAATGAAAACAGCGCATAAAAGGATTAACCATCGCATGCAGTTTAATAGTGATGTAGTATAGTCCTATTCATCTTCTGGCCTCAGAACTCCTTCTTTGCTCCATGTATATTTAGCGAGGTTTACGACATTTGATCACTATCTCCATTTCCTTCTCCTATATCGAAGATACTTAATGAAAGCATGGGGCACGCAGAACAAAGATAGAAATCATATGGTTTCCAACCATCATGCTTTAAACTGACTCACGGGTCAAAATAAATACGGTGATAGCATTTCATACAACTCTTGAATGATAACGACTATACCACATCACATCTCAAGCTCTGTAAAAGCAAGTTAGACAGATCTAACGCTTCTGTTTGCAACTTTTACGTGGTTGTAGGTTCTACGGAGTGAACCATTACTACCAGCAAACAAAATCAGGCATGTTTGTTCATGTTGCTAGATTGACATTGCGAGGTGATTGAAACAGATACATCACGATAATGTCTAGATCCTCAATCTAAACTTATTCATAACCATGACCCCCCGTGTGGATCTAATCCACATGCCCCTTCCATCATACCATCCAAGAATCCAACTATAGAAAGATCCTAAGATAATAAATCACTTCTTCGGACTAGATGATATATGCCAGGGGCAACTCTAATGTCCTAGGGTTGCCAAAAGTTTTTAAAAATATCACTATGTCGTTGAAAACAAAACTACACAACCTATTGGGAAGCGATCATAAAAAATATGAATATTCGACAACTTTCTAATATACTTACACAAACTTATGCAATACCCACACACAGACCGGTGCTCTAGGTCGTACCTATACCTACACATAGACCACTCTTTGTGTACATAGCAAAATTAAAAAACTTCGACCTACGTACGACACATGATCTACTATGCAGCTAAAGGCATGTATAGATCTGATTTGTTACCGACATGAAGCGCGGAAGGAGTGTCGATGACGATGTTGGTGATGCCTGATGAAGAGTCCCACGGCTTAGCCTAGTGGTGGGAGTGTTCCCGATTCCCCATACCCTACCTTCTAGATCCAGCAGAGTGAGGATATCATGTGTTACCCCTTTGAGAGGTCACACACATACATCCGTCAAAATCCTGCAGTGCTTCGACCATCCATGACTAGCACCACAGGTTCACATTGAGATGGAGAAATCCCAACACATGGGAGAGAGATTAGAGCTAGATCTAATCGAGAGATGATCATCATCTCCCAATTAGAAGAAGCCCTAAACCAATTAGAGGGTCTCTAATCAGAAGTTCTAATCCAATTAGAAGTGTTATAATTAGAGGCTCTAAGACAATTAGAGAGGTTCTAATTATAGGATCTAATTCAATGATAGAGTCTCTAATTAGATCTCTAATTCTGAAAGAGCGAGAGGAGAAAGAAAATCCCGAAGTCCAATTGTGTGTTCTCAAAATAGAGGAGGGGGTGGGATTATATTGGTGGACAAGGGAGGGCACCTGCCATATGGAGGAGGTCGGTTTGGCATCCCCTCCCTTGGTCTCACCAATCCCCTAGGGGATTTCGCATTGGAGTCCTAGATGGAGTCCAACACCTCCCCTTTTCCCCTTTTTATTTTTCCGCCTCATTTATTTATCAAATAAATCAGGGAAAATCCCACGGGATGGTGCTGTGCATTGTCAGACCACGGGCCCCACGTGGCAGCCCCCAAAAATTATGTTTTCCCATAGGAGGAAATATGTACCCCCCCCCCCTTATGGGAAGTGCTCTGAAACTCTTCCAAAACCATATAATCACAATAGATAAAATTATCTAGTCTATATAAAAATGTTATAAATATATTATAACATCTCCTAGACATCCCATGCCCCTTTGCATTTGCTCCGTAAAGCATGCAAAGTATTTCTACCTTATAGTAACTTCTACGAAACGACTCTGATTGACACTGGACTTGTTTCTTTGATATCGTACAGACATTGACCATTACTTATTGATGTTAGAAACATATTTCTAACATCCCGGGACATCCTATGTCCTCTGTAATCGCTTTTAAATATTAATTCTATCACATCGGAATTGCCCGAATGATACCCTACTCTCATCCGGACCATCCAATGCAAACAATATACTTTGACGCCTTAAGTTTGTGACCCCTACAGGTTCGATAACTAGTAGACATGGTTGGAAAACCATTTCCTAACAAATAATCAACATCGGAACCATGGACGTCCATATTGATATCCCCAATATTAGACGCTTGAGACTTATTAAATGTTTTAGATGGGTGCCTTGGGCATCCCAAAGCATGAGCTTTTATCCCTTCTTGATCTTCTTTCAATGTCCTCTCCCGTGACACTTAAAAACTTTCTTCACACAAAACTTCTCATAAACGTATTGAAGGGTTAGTACTTTTTAAATCAAATCCACTTTGGTACTGTAGAGAAATTTGAAAATATTGAATTTAACATTAGATGCCGTATACTAAGCCTTTCTGACACCTTTCCACCAAAATAAACCGCGAACAAATCTCGTCTAAGAGATAATTGAAGTAAATACAAAAATCTGTCAAAAAGAGAACATCATCTAAAGATGAAATTTAAAGAGATACTTCCATAGTTCTAATCAGAAAACTTAAAAGTAATGAAATAAATAAAATAGCTTTAATCGCAAAAAAATTCAGATCATAATCACCTCTGGTGATTTTTAAGATTTTCTACGCTGAGGCACATGAAATCTGTTTCTTGACAGCACAAAAAATATGGTATTTCTGAAGAACTAGAGGCTTTTTTGGAACTTTATTTTTATGGTTCAATAGAATAAATACAACAAGCACATTTTTTCCCCTAAGAAGTTTTCATGAGAATATTTGCATTGTTTCCATAGGCATGAGTGCTCAAGGTCGACCCCTAGTTCACCAATGCTCACCTTCTTATTCACTTCTCTTTTTGAAAAAAAAAGTATATAGATAATGAGCACAATTTTGTTTGTAGTTCGTGTTACCTATGTATAAAGATAATATAAAACAACTTAAAATTGCAATAAAAAACTTATTAAAAATGAAAGTAAAAAAAGAACAGGGTTGCCTCCCATAATTGTTTTTCTTTAGTGCCTTTTAGCTCCACATAGAGGTTTAGACGATGCTCACAAAATAATAAGAATTGATACAAAATAGAGCATCACGAGGCAAATATGAAGCATATTTAAGTGTAATCTAGTTCCTATTCATAGGAATCTTGTGAACAAATAAATCAATGAAGTATAAAGTAACAATCATAGGAAAGTAAAAGAAGATCAACTTCAGAACTTTCAACAAAAGGAGACAAAACTTAGTAACATAGATATTTATAAAACCATATTTACCTCTATCATAATAATTTTCAGTAGCGTGATAAAAAAATCAATAATATAACTATCACATAAAGCGTTTTTTCATGATCTACAAGCACATAAATTTATCACACTCCAAAATAGTGGGATCAACAGTATATAAAGTCATAACCTCTCCATACCCATTTTCACTAACATTATAATTTATATCATAAGGCAAATAGGACCATTATCTAGAGTATTATCATATAAATTTGGGATTATTACTCTTATGCCCCCGATTCCTTAGTCTTGCTCATTCTTCCCCACACTCTAAAATTTTGCTCACTTTTACCCATTCTATTAGCTGAAACTCCCGCAAAAGTTGATAACTGGCATTTGCCGTCCAGTCAATGCATTGACCGTCAACTTCGGAGTTTGCGCTAACAAGTGGGGCCGGGTTCTCCTTTGATCGTTTCGTGCCGAGTTGGACCGCAAGGAGACACGTAAGCGAGCTTCATTAAGTTGAAACAGATCGAAACCGCCGCATCGCATAGCCTCGCCCCCTCCGCCGCTGCCCCATCCCCTTCGCAGCCGTTGTGCTGCGTTCGCCACCGCCCCATCCCCTCCGCCGCAATATCCGGCTCATCTATCCCACCTCACGATCAACCCCACCTCACCATATCTGAAGCCATATTGATCTAGGACCCCAGAATGCCCTCAGCCGTGGAGAGGATTGGGTCGAATCAACGGCAGATACTTCATGGATTAGACCTGGGTAAGCAACGTTTCCCCTTGAATTGGGGTTCTAGCTTGTAAGTAAGGCCGTATTTGACATTTTTTAGCTTGAATCGTTCCAATTTCTCTCATTTGTCCCGTGCCTAACTGAAACCATATGTTTGAACTAAATAGGATTGATCATGCGCTGGCTTTCCGGCTGGCGGTTAGAATGGAAAATAGTGTGCTGCGTGGTAATTAACCGCATTTTCTTCATTCGTTTTTCTATCCGGTTGTGATAGAAACAAACATTTGCTTCAGAGATTTTCTCACTACCCTCTGTTCAGCCTATCCGTGGAGCAATGCCGATGCTATTGAACTGAGTTACTTCAGCAGTACCGAGCAAAGATTTCTCGCACTAACTTGCGACGAGCATCTCGGGTTGTTTTTTACTCTGAATGTTGGCAGCCGTTTCGGTAAACTTCATATCGACGTGCTTCAGCCACGCGCATAACCAGTCAAGGGGACGGGTGTTTGGCAATCATCTGTCTCTGCTAATAGCCATCATCTCGGGACTCCTTGTAGGTCGAGACCAAATAAAGCGACTGGTTTGTGGAGCCACAACATGTCTGCTGCTGAATCTGCTGCCGGTAGTGCTGCTGCTTCTCATGTACCTGCTATGGTCGTTGTAGAAGAAGATGCATAACCTGACGAGGAAGTGCCTCGAAATGATGATGAAGACGAGATGATGTACCCTGAACTGGTAGATAGAGCCAGTCAGCAAGAAGTGGATGATGATTCAAATTGGACAAAATTCTGACTTTCATTTTGCTATATGCATTATCCGGAGGAGCTCATGAGCCGAGCAAGGTTTGATGACACTGACGATGAAGAGGATGCAGAGAACAATGAAAACTTAATTTTGGATGAAAACGATGGTGACGACGTGCCACAAATTGAATGTAATAGGCAGAATCCTGAGCTTACTGTAGGCACCATATTCCAATCGATGATGGATTGTCGGAATGCAGTAACTACATATTGCATTCTTACTAAAAAATTCGTATAAGATTAAAAGGAGTCAGCTAAGAAGGTTCACAGTTTATTGTCCATATGATAGGTGTGTGTGGAGGTTGCATGCATCCCGTATGCTAAAGAGCAAACTGATTCAGGTACACCAAGTTGATTGATTATTTTATTTCAGATCATTGAGTAATGTTTCTTATCCATTATTTTTCAACCTTTCTTTTGTTTTAGATAAATAAAAACCCACACAAGCACACATGTCCACCTGGAGGGGGGGGGAGGAAAAATCCAAACTAGCAAAAACTCGATGGGTGGTAGATGCAATATTGGATTGGCTGAGACAAAAACTGGTCTTGGTCCAACAACACTCCAAGGGAATCTTTTTGAGAAGTATAAGATTGTAATTCCTTACATGAGGTTTTTCAAAGCTAAAGAAATGGCTCTTAGTAGGATTAATGGTCAATGGAATGAAAGTTTTCAGTTGCTTTACACCTTCAAGGCTGAAGTGGAGATGGCTAGCCCAGGTAGTGTTGTAGAAATTGACAAGCATAAGGTTCCATTCAAAATAAAAAGGAAGACATTTGAGAAGGACTGCTTCAGAAGGGCTTTTGTATGTTTAAAGGCTTGTTGGCAAGGGTTTCTTGATGGATGCAGGCCTTATTTGGCTGTAGATGCTACCCATTTGACTGGAAGATGGAGAGGACAGCTAGTAGCAGCTTCTGCAATTGATGGACACAACTGGCTATTCACAGTTGCATTTGGTGTTTTGGAGGCAGAGTCCAAGGAAAGTTGGGTCTGGTTTCTGCAGCAGTTGCGCAACATTATAGGCACACCCCCAGGTTTAGCTATACATACAGATGCTTGCAAAGGTCTAGAGAGTATAGTATAAATTGTATTCCCTGGAGTGGAGCATAGGGAATGTATGTGACACCTACGCAAAATTTTAAAAATAAGTTCAAAGGAAAAGTTTTTGATGAGAACTTATGGCTAGCATCATACACATGCAGCGAAAGGAAGCATGAGCACCATTAGAGAGTGTTGTATGCTCAGAAACATCCATAGGTGAAGGAGTATATGGATGCATGATACGTCTCCAACGTATCTATAATTTCTGATGCTCCATGATAATAGTATGCCAATTGCTACATGTTTTCTCCCTTCTTTATGTCATTTTTACACGTTTTCCGGGACTAACCTATTAACAAGATGCCAAGTGCCAGTTCCCTGTTTTCTGCTGTTTTTTATTTCATAAAAGTTGTTCTAGAAATATTCTCGGAATTGGACCCCACAAACCCCGAAGTGCCTATTTTCCCAGAAGCATCTAGAAGATCGAAGAGGAGTCGAAGAGGGGCATCAGGGGGCCCACACCATGGGGGCGCCCCCCTTGGCCGCTCTCGGGGTGGTGTGGGGCCCCCAGGGCTCCATCGCCTCTGCCCTTTCGCCTATTTAATCCCCCCGGATGGAAAACCCTAGATACCTGATCAAAAATCCCCGAAAAGTTCCGCAGCCGCTGTCACCGTCAACTCTAGATCAGGGGGTTCTGAAGCTGTCTCCGGCCCCCTACCGGAGAGGAAATCATCACCGTAGGCCTCTACATCACCATGCTTGCCTCCGGAGTGATGCGTGAATAGTTCATCATTGGACTACGGGTCCATAGCAATAGCTAGATGGTTGTCTCCTCCTCATATGCCTCCATGTTTAAATCTAGTGAGCTGCCTAACATGATTGAGATTGATCTTATGTAACTCTATGTGTTGTGTTTGCTGGGATCCGATGAATATTGAACTTATGCCAAGTTGACTATAGTCTTTATTGCATATGTTATTAGTGATCTTGCATGCTTTTCGTTGCTAGTGGTTGCTCTGGCCAAGTAGTTGCTAGTGACTCCAAGAGGGAGTATTTATGCTCGATAGTGGGTTCATGTCTCCTTTTCGCCTATGCTCGAGTGACAGAAACGTGACGGGGGAGGATGTGTTGTTGCCACTAGGGAGAAAACAGCGGTGAGAGTGCCCGCGTGTACAATCATTGCTTACATTACACACATTTTTTAATGCAGTTATCTGTTGCTTGCAACTTAATACCTAAGGGGGTTCGGATGATAACCTGAGGGTGGATTATTAGTCATAGATGCAGTTCGATTACGGTCTATGTATATTGTTGTAATGCCCACACTAAATATCATAGTAGTCATCATGTCATGAATGTGCACTACGGTGCAACCTTCATTTCCCCAGCTGTAATTTGTTCACCCAGCATGCTATCTTTTATGGAGAGACACCACTAGTGAACCTATGAACCCCGGTCCATTTTCCTACATTGTTAAACAAACCACTACAATTTCCTGCTTTCTTTACTTACTGCAAGCATACATTATTTTCCACACTATATGTCTAATCTTTGTTTTCAGCAAGACCGGTGAGATTGACAACCTCAATGTACCGTTGAAACAAATTATTTTGGTTGTGTTGTGTGCAGGTTCCACGTTGTTGCTGACACCGGTGAACCATCACAACCGTCAGTGGCATCAACCTTCCTAAGGTCCTCTTTCTCCTACTAGATTGATAACCTTAGTTCTTAACTAAGGGGAAAACTCCTACCGCTGTGCTCATCACACCCTCCTCTTGGGGTATCCCAACGAGTGCAAGTGTGCTAGTCCCGGGATCAAATAATGTAAGAACATATGTGTTAGTGTGCTAGTCCCTGGATCAAATTCTAGCACCACAGTACAAATTCAAATATCATGCAAATGCATCAAAATCTATTACATCGCATGATCCAGTCTTTACAAAAATAGTGTTACAACTTGCATAGTCTTAGAAGACTAGCAGAAAACGGAAAACATAGTACAACACTGAGCCTCATCTTCTTCATGTGCCACAGGCAAAAACATGTTGGCGATAGACTCGAGATCCTTCACTCGTCTTCAAAAATATCTGCAGGATGGAATATGCAGCCACAAGGGGTCAATACAATTTAATGTATTGGAAAGTAACACTATGGTGGATATAAATGGAAAAACCAATACTACATGCTTATTTGGCTGAGTGGAGTTTTGGCTAAGTTTGCATAAAGCAAGTTTTCTCCTATTTTTTTCATAAAACATTTTGATCATAAGAGGTATCTCTGAATAGATATTTGTGAACCAAGAGTCATCTTCAGAAATGTTGACATATTCAAAGGTCGAACCATGTGAATGGTCCCCTACCATACCATAGATAAGAGCATATGCATAGGTTCAACCACTAATGTGATCCCCTACCATACTAGAGTAATAAGCATTTTCATAGGTACAACCACTAATGTGATCCCCTACCATGCTAGAGTAATAAGAATTTTCATAGGTACAACCACTAATGTGATCCCCTACCATGCTGGTTAATAAGCATTTTCATATGTACAACCACTAATGTGATCCCCTACCATGCTGGGTAATAAGCATTTTCATAGGTACAACCACTAATGTGATCCCCTACCATGCTATTCATGTGAACATTTTCATAGGTTCAACCATGTAAATGGTCCCCTACCATGCCACACTGGTGGGTATCTAGTACTCCACCAAAAATATTTCATAAACCCCTTAGGGTAATCATTTAAAACATAGTTATACTTTACAATCACATCAACTTCATCTAAAAGCATAACTAAGAAATCAACTACCAAAATTTTAAGGCTGCTACACTATCAAGGTAATAAGGATGGCTACACACTACTTGGGATAATAGCATAGCATAATATTTTACCAAGGATTTTCCTATCATGCATACTACTCAAAAGTTATAATTCATATAGGAAATAATAGGTAGTTTATGATGTGCCACTTGACTTGTTAAAGTTGGTGTAGAGGTACACTCTCTTCACCACTAGATAGTTTCTCTTTGTACAATCGGAGCTAGGTCGCCGGAGATGGTGCGCGCGGCGGCGGGGCGTGCAGACGACGAACGGTGCCGACGATGCAGGGGTTCCAGAGGCTGGAGAAGTACACGACGAGGACGAGAGTGGCACGGCGGACTCGAAGGTAGCCACGGCGTGCTCGCCCGCTTCCGGGATTGACGACGGTGAGCAGATGGAGGCGGCGCAGGCTCCGGCGTCCTCGGGAGATCACCGCGGGGTGAAAAAACTGCACAAAAAATTTGACCAAAGGGTCAGGACTATGCGCACGGTCGAGGGGAAACAGATGGAAGCGGTCTCGGGCTCGGGTACTTTCTTTGCTCACCGGAATCGTCGAAAAGCGGCGGCGGCAGTGAGTAACTCCGGTGAAAAAATACTCCGGCACTGGGGCACGATTCGTTTTGATTACAGAGGGGAATTGGAGCGGAGATGCAGGGGATTTATGGTGCGGAAACGAGGCTTTAAATCGGGGCTTTAATCGCGAGGAATCAACACGATATTAAAAGGGAAGAAACAACCGTTTCCAGG
The DNA here is from genome assembly GCA_028641055.1 of Alopecurus myosuroides. Taxonomy (NCBI): domain Eukaryota; kingdom Viridiplantae; phylum Streptophyta; class Magnoliopsida; order Poales; family Poaceae; genus Alopecurus; species Alopecurus myosuroides. Next base: position 12,094,558 of record CM054062.1, read on the forward strand.
GTTGAAGATGATTACGTCATGATGACGTCATCAATGATTTTCTTTTCTTTTTAATTCTTGTTTTCTCATTTATTTTATATCTTCTGTTTAATAAATCCAATTACCATGAAAGAAAATTCTAAAATCATATTATCTCAAATACTTTCTAACAGTACCATTTTTGTAAACTTTTCAACACATTTTTATTTTTGAAATTGCAATTTTGAATAATTCCCTAATAGTGATTAATGAGATTTTTTATTTAGAAAAAAATATAAAATATGAATATTGGTCAATACAAATTTCAGTGACAATCTATAAGTGGAATATTATTTTGAAGATCATTACAACTTATTTTCATAATTTTTTATTTTTTAGATACAAGTGATTTATTAATAGCAACTTAATGCCATTTTAAAATAGAAAAACTAAAAATTATTAATGTGGCTTAATAAAATTTAGAATAAAACAACAAGTCATAATATTGTTTTCAATTTCCTCTTCTATTTTCAAAGCAATGCATTTTCTTTTCACACCTTTCTGTTTAAAACTTGGAATAACAACTAATATTTTATTCTCATCAATTAATTTTGAGGCTTAGAACTTTATTAAGGGTTATAAATCTTTGATTTTTGTTGCCATAATATATTTTCAAAGTAATATTGGAGTTGCAAACATTTTAGGTAAAGAGGTTTGCTAAAAAGAAAATATTCCCTTTAGATAAAGAAACTTATTTTTTTGAATAAGGTTTTAGGGTTTACGGGATAGAGGCATAACTGGATTTCCAATACCAATAAACTTGGTATAGGACCTAATGTTTCATTTGTGTTTGAGTTTTATTTGTTTTTGGTGACTTGTATTGACATGAAAACAAAAGTTTTAACTTTTTTTGTGATTTTTGAACATTCCAAAAATCAGGGATGTTACAGATCTGCACCATCAATGCACATCATGGAAAGGTGTGGTCAAGAAGAAAATTCAACACCATATGCAAAGTAGACTATGTGACCAGTAATCTTGCAGAATGCTTCAATGCAAAGTTAAAGTCAGTGAAGGGTTATTTGGTTTGTCAAGCATTTGACAAGATGAGGCAGATGATCATGATAAAGATGGCTCTTCGCAAAAGAATTGTTGAAACACAATATGTTGTCCATGTTATACTCCCATCACTGATTAAGGCATTGCATCACAAGGCAAGAGGAGGACTGAAGATGAGATGCATTTGATCGTCGACATACAAGGCTGAGGTAGCGTACACTGACAGTAAAAATAGGGAATGGAGGTATCTAGTGAACCTAGCCACTAGGGAATGCAATTGTAGGCAATGGAAGATTCGTGGGAAGCCATGCATACATGATTTACATCTGATGACTCTGATTGGGGGTGGAGATGGTTAAGTTGATCAGTATTGCTCTGAGTATTTCTCTGTTGCTAAATTTAAGGCTGCTTATGCCTACAATGTGCCTGCACTCATGGGAAAAGACCAATGGAACATAGTAGATCCAGGGTTCAAACTCCACTCTCCTTTACTGACTAGACCACCAGGAAGACCAAGAAAAACAGGTACAGAGCAGGTGAAGAGGGTCGTGTAGCAAAAAGGAGGGCGTGCAAAAAATGTGGAATTCTAGGGAACATTGGTAGGCTTTGTTCCAACCCAGTGGATGCATCATTTGGAGAAGAGGACCGATGAACAGAAGCAAATGCAGAGGAGAATGCATCATCAATGGAGACTGAAGATGGAGGGGACCATGCAGCAGCAATTGAGTCTGATGATGCACTCCTCATTGAAGCAGCACCTTGGTATGTGTGTGCATTCCCTTTTTTATGCATTTTGTTCTCTTTTCTCCATATGTCTTATAATTTTATTTCTCATCACTAGGATAAATGGAGGCATAGGGAAGAAAAGGTGTAGAGAGGAAGCTATAAGAGAAGAAGAGGATAGAGCCCAAGAAAATGAAGTTCAGTCATTATCGGATGGCTTAGAATTTGAATCCATGACTCTTGATGGTTTTGAAGCTATAAGAGAAGAAGAGGACAGAGTAATTGTACCAGTTGTTCCTTTAAGGGTTACTGAACACACAGATGACCGTCAACTTATCGTCGAGTGCTCACCGAGTGGAATTACTCCGTCACCACCTCCACGGCCACAACCCCAAGGGTAGATCAGAAGGAACACGATGATTCGAAAGAGTACTCCAGCTAGGGAAGCCCGGAGCAAGACGGTGAAGCCATCTGCTCACACAAAGAGAAGGTCGAAGATTTGAATTCGAACTATGAATTTTAATTTGAACTATAAATTTGAATTTGATGGATTTGTAGTTAGGTGTTTGTGTTGTCAACTTTAGATCTTGTGATAACTTATAAGTCTTAATAATAGTATTTGTGCTTTGGTATCATATGTGAGGTAGAATACATATTTGAAACAAAGGTTGAGTTTTAAGCAATATTTGAGTTTGGAACAAAATTATAATTTGAGACAAAGTTGAAGTTGTACAAAAATTTCAAGTATGTTGCTCTTTAGTACTTCTTTGAGCTAAAGTTGAACTTTCACCAACATTTGAACCCCAATATTTGAAGGTGATCAATCCGAAGGAGAAACGTGCTACAAATGAGCTCTGAATGAGCCAATATTTTTTAGATGACACTTATTTCATCTAAATAGTGTCTAGTCGAGTCTCACTATTTATTGAATTGTTTTTCATATTATTTATTTATTTTTTGAAAAAAATCCTTTTAATTGAAACCATCAAGACACACGTTTGAGATATGAAAATATAAAATTAAGTTTAGAACCGTCTTATTCACTCCAAGACAAAGCATTGGTGATTTTTTTCGATTTATTTGAATTTTTCTAAACCAAAACCCCCCTTCACTCTCCATCGAACTCTGAATAGGTCTATACACGGTTGCTCATTTGTGAGAAGCGTTTTTTGTGAAAATGTCTTGACACCGAGTTTATATTTTTTTCTCACAACCATGTCACATATGACAGCTATGTGAGCTTGTCGTGCATTTTTTTTTGTTTTTTTTTGAATTAGGTATGGTGATTTGAACCTGATTTTGATGGCTCGCTTGTGAAAATGATTTTTCTTGAAAATGTTCCTATAGCATATTTATATTTTTTTTCTAGTAACTATATCTTATAAGCTGACAAACTACGTTTCGTTTCCATTTTTGATTTTTTTTGAATTCGTTATGGTCATTTGAAGTTCTATCATACCCTAATAACCCCAAAAGCCCAAAACCCCGATAACCTCGTAACCCCAAAACTCTAGCGCCAAACGTCAGCCATCCGATCATACCGTACCGCCAATGTCAGTCGTAAGATCTGACCTTCTAGAAGGAATTCTGGGGACAGGCCCGCGCGCCGTCTCTGCGCCGTTGGATGGAGTCGACGGCTGAGATCAGAGTTCGGTCTTCTAGAAGGGTGGGCGATCCGCAGGAGGCTGGTTCTAAATCCTGATTGGTCGCGCCGTTGTATTCCACTGACACTTCAACACAGTCACATAGCAGCCCGTGCCCTCCTCCACCCATCGACACGGTCACACAGCAGCCCGTGCTGGCCTCCCCTTTGGATCTCGGCGACAGAGCAGTTCTTCTTCCTCTCCGCCAAAATGTCGACCTTCACTTCATCCTCCCGCCCCTCGTGGCCCACGTATGGTCCAGTGCTGATGCAGCGGTGTCCGGACTGCCCACGCACCGCGCCACTGAAGCGGTGGACTTCGAAGGAGGAGAAAATGGCAACTTTGGGCGCGAGTTCGTCATATGCGAGAGCGGGACAGAGTGGCAGGTAGATCTTGGTTCCTCTCGCATCCTTTAGCTCTGAATTTTTTGTTTCCAGATCTGGGTTCTCTTCTTGCATCCACGGAGTTGGGATTTATGCTTCATTATTTCGTTTTCAGATCGTGAAAAAATGCAATCATTTCGAGTGGATGGATGAGTATGTGGAGAGGCTTCAAAGGGAGGGCTTGATTTAGTTAAAGGGGGCTCCAACCCTTGAGCTCAGTCTACCTCCATCCATGAAGAACATGGGGAGTGCAGAGTTGAAGGGTGCTTTGACAGTGGGGGATGCAGATCTGAAGGGTGAATTGAAGAAGCTGGACAAGAACTTGAAGCAGATGATTCAAGTGATGCAGCAAGCAAATATTATAGCTTTAGGATTTTATTTTTGCATTTTGCTGTAGGATTTGTTTACGTGCTGTTCAACCCTCGTTAGAGATGTTGTGTAATGTTAATTGTATGTTAAGTACATGTCATGAAACTTTAATACGATGGATTTCAATGTGCATCTCTCGAGATCATATAAGTTTGTTTGTTACTGTACCTAGTTTTTTAGTTGACCAGATGACAGTTAGCACTACTTGCGCATCATAAATACCTCTAGATCATCTCTTCTTCAGAGGAACACTCTCTTCAGTTCAATTTAGCTTCAGTTTGGTTACACCGCGATCTAGGAAAAATCCACAAACATGCGATGCTCTGATTTTTTTTCTTTCAATGACTCAAAGAGATTTCATTTATTTGAGGTTTGATTGTCCACCCTTTTCTATTGCTGGAGGTGATAGTAAAATACAAAGTGTTCACAAAATGCAAAGGGGTTTTAAGAATGCCAAAAAAAGATGGCTTCTATGGTAGACCTCCCAGGTATGAAACCAATTTTTTTTACGCTTGTCAATCTTATTAAGAGGTCTCAATGAATCTCTATCATAGCTTCATAGTATGGATCACAACTCGATTCCACGGTAATTAGTACAACTTTGAACATCCTCCTTATTCTCGAAGATTGGTACTAAAATACTCCACCTCCATTCTTGGGGCGTCTTGTTTGACTAAATAATGAGGTTGAAAATATTAGTTACCCATACTACTGCGGTGTCTCCAAGGCCTCCCCACACCTCAATGGGGATACCATCAGGACCCATCGCCTTGCCTCCTTTCATCCTCTTTAACGCCTCCCTAACCTCAGACTCCTGGATACATTGCACCAAGCGCCTGCTGGTATCATCAAAGGAGTCGTATAGCTCAATGGTAGAGCTCTCTATTGGGTTGTGTATACGGGTATTTAAAATTTTCTCCATGTATGTGATACGTCATAAACATATCCCTAATTTCTGATGCTCCATGATGATATTATGCCAATTGCTACATGTTTTCTCCCTTATTTATGTCATTTTATCGATTTTCCGGACTAACCTATTAACAAGATGCCATAGAGCCAGTTCCTTGTTTTCTGTTGTTTTTTCTTTCAGAAAAGTTGTTCTGGAAATATTCTCGGAATTGGAAAGTTCGAAGCCCGGAAGTCCTATTTTCTCCGGAAGCATCCAGAAAACGGAAGAGGAGTCGAAGAGGGGCAGCAGGGGGGCCACACCATAGGGTGGCGCGCCCCCATGGCCGCGCCAGCTATGGGTGTGGGGCCCCCCCGACCTCCACTGCCTTTGCCCTTTTGCCTATTTAAGCCCCCGGATGGAAAACCCTAAGCACCTGATCAAAATCCCCGAAAAAGTTCCGCAGCCGCCGTCACCGTCAACCCCAGATCAGGGGGTTCTGAAGCTGTTTCCGGCACCCTACCGGAGAGGAGATCATCACCGGAGGCTTCTACATCACCATGCCTACCTCCGGAGTGATGCGTGAGTAGTTCATCCTTGGACTACGGGTTCGTAGCTGTAGCTAGATGGTTGTCTCCTCCTCATATGCCTCCATGTTTAGATCTCGTGAGCTGCCTATCATGATCGAGATTGATCTTATGTAATTCTCTGTGCTGTGTTTGCTGGGATCCGATGAATATTGACCTTATGCCAAGCTGATTATAGTCTTTATTTTCATATGTTATTTGTGATCTTGCATGTTTTCCGTTGCTAGTGGTTATTCTGGCCAAGTAATTGCTAGTGACTCCAAGAGGGAGTATTTATGATCGATAGTAGGTTCATGCCTCCTTGTTTCCTTGCTCGAGTGACAGAAACGTGAAGGGGGAGGATGTGTTGTTGCCATTAGGGAGAAAACAGCGGTGAGAGTGCCCTCGTGCATAATCATTGCTTACATTACACACTTTGTTTAATGCAATTATCTGTTGATTGCAACTTAATACCTATGGGGGGTTTGGATGATAACCTGAGGGTGGATTATTATTCATAGATGCAGATGGATGTCGGTCTATGTATCTTGTGGTAATGCCCGCACTAAATAGCATAGTAATCTTCGTGTCATATTGTGCACTATGGTGAACCTATATTTGTCAATTTCCCAGCTGTAATTTGTTCACCCAGCATGCTATCTTTTATGGAGAGACGCGACTAGTGAAACTATGAACCCCGGTCCATTTTTCCACATTGTTAAACAAACCACAACAATTTCCTGCTTTCTTTACTTACTGCAAGCATACACTGTTTTTCCACACTATATGTCTAATGTTTGTTTTCAGCAAGACCGGTGAGATTGACAACCTCACTCTACCGTTGGGGCAAAGTATTTTGGTTGAGTTGTGTGCAAGTTCAACTTTGTTGCTAACACCGGTGAAGCACCAGCACCACCGTGAGTGGCATCAACCTTCCGAAGGTCCTATTTCTCCTACTGGATTGATAACCTTTGATCTTATCTAAGGGGAAAACTCCTACCGTTGTTCTCATCACACCCTCCTCTTGGGGTATCCCAACGAGTGCAAGATCTGCACCATCAAGGACTTTTTCTGGCGCTGTTGCTGGGGAGGAAGAAGTCTTCTGGCAGGGGGAGTCTCTCACTCTCAACCTCTTTATTTTGTTTATTGTCTTGTTTTTATTTTTTTCTTGTTTTCTTTCTCTTTATATCAAAAACACAAAAAAAATAGTTCTTGTTCTAGTTGTTATTTATGCTTTAGCATGCTTGCTATCAATGTTTGATGTCTTTGAAACTAGATCTTTTAGGCAAGGTGGGTTCACGGATGAACAACAAAATATTATAAGGAACACAGCTTGTCACAAAAAGGGATACACTTATGGGAGCAAATTAATAAATTGCATGACTATGCTAAAAACTTGTGCTCTAATTATAATGTTACTTATTGCTTTGATAAATCTTGTTGTTGGAGGAGGTATAAACACCTCCCTTTTCAATGTGAGTATAATGATAATGTTACCATATCTTCTTATGTTAAGGGAAATTATGAATTATATGATGCGGAACAAATTGAAGAATTTATTGCTTGGAAGGGTGCATTCGAAATTTCCTATTTGCTTGAAAGTATTGATGATGCACCTTATAAACATGAGATTTATGCTCTACTTTAATATGGCTTTGATAATTACAAGGATTGTAATTAAGACATAATGGAATATCTTAATAAATGCTCTCAACCTAAGGAAGTAACTGATGCCTTGCAGGAGCCTATGGAAGAAGAAATTGCTGAATCTGGAAGTTCATTGGATCAAAAAGAGGAGGAGAGTGATGATCAAGAGGAGGAAGAATGGAGCAACCCATGTCTACCTTCCAATGATAGTAACTCTTTAACTCATACATTATTTGGTGAAATTGATATTTTCTATACTTGTGACCTTCATACTACTATGAATGAAACTTGTGAGAATGATATTGCTACTGTTATTTATGATAATCCTTGCTACTTTGATAAATCTTATGATAATGCTCTTTATGATGGTCCTATGTTACTTGATGTTATAAATCATAATGCTACTGAAAATAGGATTGCTATAATGTGTCCTATACCTTTTAAGAGTGATAAATTATCTTGTTTTTTTCTATTGCTAAAAGTGAGAAGAAAGAGGAGCTAATTTTAAATTATGATACCACTATTTTTGAGATTGATATGAATTGTGTGCTTTTAGACCATGACAAACATGCTTTCTGAGATAATTATATTGTTGAGTTTGTTCATGATGGTACTGAAAATTATTATGAGAGAGGAAAATATGGTTGTAGGAATTTTCATGTTACTAAAACACCTCTCTTTTTGTTGAAAGTTTTGAAGTTGCTCTTGTTCTACCTTCGTATGATTTCTAGTTTGAGCTTCTTTAATTTATTTCTTTACAATATTCCTATGCATAGGAAGTGGGTTAGACTTAATTTTTTTTACATTTTCTTCATGATTCTCTCTTTTGCTTCAATTCATGTTTCTTATGTGAGCATCTTCCCCTTTTATGCCTAGCTGAAAGGCGTTAAAGAAAAGCGCTACCGGGAGACAACCCGTTTTATTTCGCCATTTTCAACCCGTTTTCTTTCGTTTTGTTTGGTGTGCTTTGCACCTGGGTGTTGTCTATTTCCTTAGCAACCCCTAGTTATATTTTCTTTTGTGTTTTTGTTCAGCCAAGTAAAGCCTCTAGTGGAAAGTTGGCACTATATTTCGGATTTCTGCGCAGAAAACAGGCTTCTGCTGTCCACTGTTAATTCCGTTAAAAATCACAGAAAATTCAAAATGACTTGAGATTTTTTGTGTTTAATACTGAGTTATATAAGCAACTTTTCTTAGAATAACAATTTTTTATTTGAGCAACAGAAGATTTTTGAAAAAAAAACGATATTTACCTGTTGTTCTGTTTTGACAGATTTCTACCATTTATCGCATTTGCATCTTAATCTCTTTCTTTCGGTGTTCTTTTGATAAAAAGAGTTTTGAAAGAAGTTGTGACAGTAGCTAATGTGTTTTTGAGTGTTAGACTTGTGTTGAAACTGAACCATGTGAATTTATTATTTCAATTGCACTAACGTTGCTAATGAAGATTGTGAGAATTTTGATGTGAAGAAAGTTTTCAAGGGTCAAGAGAAGAGGATGATATGATGTGAGAAGAGTGAAAATAATAAGCTTGGGGATGCCCCGGTGGTACATCCCAGCAAATTACAAGAAGACTCAAGCGTCTAAGCTTGGGGATGCCCAAGGCACCCCCTTCTTCATCAACAAATTATCAGGTCACTTCTAGTGAAACTATATTTTTATTCGGTCGCATCTTATGTGCTTTACTTGGAGCGTCTTTTATTTTTGTTTTCGGTTTGTTTTTGTTTTTATTTCAGTTTGTTTTTAATTTTTCAATAAGCTTGGTTGGACCCCCAACATTCTTTTATTGGAGAGTGGCACGCTCCGCTTTTTCATGAGAATATTTTGTATTCTTAATCTTTGTCTAGCTGCTGCATTTATTTAGCTCCTGTTTTGCATGCACCTCTTATTAGAGTTGTTAGTTTTAGTAGTGTTATGTTAGTACTCTCATGTTTTATTTCTGTGTCATAAAGAGTATTTTTCTTAAAGCATGTTTTGTATGGTGCTTGTTGGGAGAAAGAAAACTGCTGCTTGAAGTAGAATTTAAAACAGTACTAGTAGAAGCTTGTATAGACTGTGGCTAGAACTTTTTCATGCCATGCTAAATGTTATTTTAGTTTTTTTGTGGTTATTGAGTAGCATGATTAGCCTCAAATATCTGAGAGTGTTTAATATGTATTGAAAGATTCATGAGTTGTTCTTGTCATAGTAAAGCATCAATATACGGTATTCTCTTTCGAATGATTTATTTGGTTGACTTGGCGCATGCCCACACCATGTTTATGACTACAAACTAGTCACGAATAGCCTCCATGAGCACTTAGTTTTTGAACTTGTGATACTACTTATGTTTTAATTAATGATGCTTATGTCGCTATGCATGGTTATGGCTCTTATGCTCTCTTGATTTGTCGCTCCCAGTCTTTTGCTAGCCTCCACCTGTACTGAGTATGAGCTATACTCGTGCATCCAAACTCCCTTAAACAAAAGTTTTTTCCATTGTGTCCACCATACCTACCTACATGTGGTATTTAACTCCCATTCCAAAGTAAATTGCTCATGTGTTACCTTTAAAACCTTCAAAATTATTCCTGCTTTATGTTCCTGTTTTTGCTCATGAGGACGGAAATAGAGAATCTTTATCTCACTTGTTGATTGGATTTCACACCCTCGACTAGTGGATTCATCCTCTTATCCAAATGATAGAAGAGCTGGCAGTGGGCTGCCCAGCCCCAAATTAATACAAACAAATTCTCTTCACTATTTTTACCCCTGATTTATCAGTCAAAGCATAATTGTGTAAACAAAAGAGAAAGAGGGATGACCTTTTACACCAGCTGCGTCCTTCACCATGGGAGCCGCTCTTGTGAATCCATTTGACTTGTGACGTACTGTATTTTCTGTTTACCATTCGTTGACATTAGCATACATCTCCCAAAATATAGACATTCCTCCACAAATGTCAAACTTTTAACACCTCTGTTTAATAAAATAAAGCTCTAGCACATGAGTGATCCCTTCTTCCCTATGCTAAGGTCCTTTCTTTTACTTTTATGTTGAGTCTCCATCTTCTAACTTTATGCATAGTTGAGAGAGAATTTTTGCCATTCTGAGTTCTATGTGCATTTGTCCCATAAGCATCAATAATTACTTCATGATGTGATATTATTTGTTCTTAAATTATTTGTTCTAGTCAACCTCATGAACTTTGAAGGTGTCCTGGCATTTATGTTTTCCCCACTCTTAAGGACTATCGAAATATCACTTTGTCATGCTTTCTCTATACCTGGAACAAACGTCTACCTTTCTTTGCATAATTATTCATGATCCTTTATTTGAGTTACTCTTCATGATGCAAAGTAATTGCTACGCTTCATTATTAAAGTTTTATTTATCATGCCTCTGTTTAAAGTTTTATGATCTCAGTGTGCATATGCTTTTACATTAGATTGATCAACTTTATGTTAGTAGCATGTCACCTCAGAAAATATTGTTTTATCGTTTACCTACTCGAGGACGAGTAGGAACTAAGTTTGGAGATGCTTGATACGTCATAAACGTATCCCTAATTTATGATGCTCCATGATGATATTATGCCAATTGCTACATATTTTCTCCCTTATTTATGTCATTTTTATCGATTTTCTTAACTAACCTATTAACAAGATGCAATAGAGCCAGTTCCCTGTTTTCTGTTGTTTTTAGTTTCAGAAAAGTTGTTATGGAAATACTCTCGGAAATTGAAAGTTCGAAGCCCGGAAGTCCTATTTTCCACGGAAGCATCCAGAAGACCGAAGAGGAGTCGAAGAGGGGAAGCAGGGGGGCCACACCATAGGGTGGCGCGCCCCCTGGCCGCGCCAGCTATGGGTGTGTGGCCCCTCGGCCTCCACCGCCTTTGCCCTTTCGCCTATTTAAGCCCCCGGATGGAAAACCCTAAGAACCTGATCAAAATCCCCAAAAACGTTCCACAGTCGCCGTCACCGTCAACGCCAGATCAGGGGGGTTCTGAAGTTGTTTTCGGCACCCTGTCGGAGAGGAGATCATCACCGGAGGCTTCTACATCACCATGCCTGCCTCCGGAGTGATGCGTGAGTAGTTCATCCTTGGACTACGGGTTCGTAGCTGTAGCTAGATGGTTGTCTCCTCCTCATATGCCTCCATGTTTAGATATCGTGAGCTTCCTATCATGATCGAGATTGATCTTATGTAATTCTCTGTGTTGTGTTTGTTGGGATTCGATGAATATTGACCTTATTCCAAGTTGATTATAGTATTTATTTGCATATGTTATTTGTGATATTGCATGCTTTCCGTTGCTAGTGGTTATTCTGGCCAAGTAATTGCTAGTGACTCCAAGAGGGAGTATTTATGCTCGATACTGGGTTCATGCCTCCTTGTTGCCTTGCTCGATTGACAGAAACGTGAAGGGGGAGAATGTGTTGTTGCCATTAGGGAGAAAACAGCGGTGAGAGTGCCCGCGTGCATAATCATTGCTTACATTACACACTATATTTAATGCAATTGTCTATTGCTTGCAACTTAATATCTAAGGGGGTTAGGACGATAACCTGAGGGTGCATTATTAGTCATAGATGCAGATGGATGTCGGTCTATGTATCTTGTTGTAATGCCCGCACTAAATGGCATAGTAATCTTCATGTCATATTGTTCACTACGGTGCAACCTCTATTTGTCAATTTGCTCAGCTGTAATTTGTTCACCCAACATGCTATCTTTTTTGGAGAGACACCACTAGTGAAACTATGAACCCCGGTCCATTTTTTTACACAGTTAAACAAACCACAACAATTTCATGATTTCTTTACTTACTGCAAGCATACACTGTTTTTCCACACTATACGTCTAATCTTTGTTTTCAGCAAGACCAGTGAGATTGACAACCTCAGTGTACCGTTCGGGAAAAGTATTTTGGTTGAGTTCTGTGCAGGTTCCACGTTGTTGCTTACACCGGTGAAGCGCCAGCGCCACCGTTAGTGGCATCAACCTTCTGAAGGTCCTCTTTCTCCTACTGGATTGATAACCTCGGTTCTTAACTAAGGGGAAAACTCCTACCGATGTGCTCATCACACCATCCTTTTGGGGTATCCCAACGAGTGCAAGATCGGCACCATCAGTATGCTACCCAACCACCAAGATCTCTAGCTATGCATATACAAGTAAATACTAATTCCAAGATCTAGTCTTCGAGATAATGTACCAAACACCATAAAAGCGGAAGAGGTGTCGATGATGATGTCGGTGAAGCCTGTAGAAGATCCCCACACAAAAACCTCTGGACGAGGATGTTACCCCCTGAGAGGATGCACACATGCGCCAGGGCCAATTCTGTAGCGCTTCGTCGTCGAGTACTAGACGCTACAGGTGTATATGAAGGTGGAGCTAGATCTAATTAAGAGAGGAGACCTCAAAACCCCAATTAGAAGAAGCTTTAATTCAATTAAAGGGCTCTAATTAGAAGCTCTAATTAGACCCTCTAATTCTTCTAGAAAGAGAGAGAGCGAGAGAGAGGATTGCTCTCAAAATTATGATTTGGCCTTAGCCTTGGGGGTCCTTTTATAGTTCGAGGAGAGGGAGACATGCCAAAGGGGGAGGAGGAGTCCTTGTTGGGCTAGGAGGAGGGGCTAGCCGCACCAACGAGGTGGCCACACCGGTCTTCTTGTCCAACTCAGATGGGACTCCATATGGAGTCCAAGAACTACTTCGTTTTCCCCCTTTTTCTTTTCTCCTTTTTATCTCCAATTAAATTTAGGAAAAATACTTGGATGCCAAGTACTAATATTTGGTGCCCTCGGGACCACCTGGCAACTCTAAAATTAGGTGAGACCATGAGTGGCATTCTTGCCCCCCTCCGACACTTACCCACCATCTTGTTTTTGCCTGAAACTCTTCCGAAAACAAATAACCCCTTTAGATAAAATCAACAATATTATCTAACAATTTCATAAATATATTTCCGACACCATGGGGAATCTCATGACACCCGGCACTTGCTCCGTAAAGCGTGCAACGCCAATTTCTCTCTCGGAGCAACTCCGGAATAAATTCCGGTAGTAATAAAAAGTTTCTATTACTTTGGGACATCCAATGCCCTCAATATAAAATATCTCTGATATATAAAATATATCTATCATGCGGAAACACTATTCCGATGATACTCCTAATTGATCCGGACCTACCAATATACACAAAAATCAATCCTAACTTAAGTGTGTTTCCCCTACAGGTTCGATAGCGTATGAGCATGAAATTGGAAACTCTTTACTTTCCAATAATCAATAGCGGGGCCATGGACGCCCATATTGACTCTCACATGCTATACGAATAAACTGTAGAACCTGTTAGTCGTCATACAATTTTCTCATTACAGACGATACCGAACTTACCCAAGACTATGGATTCAGGTATTGCAGTGAAACAATCTCTCGTTCACTATACCTTTGTCTTGTCTCATTAATCGGTAAATTTCCTTTTACTTGTTACTGTATTATGATATCCCACATGATGTATCATCATCATTTATTGTCTTGAGAACTTATGGATATCAAGAATACCGAGTGGGCCCAGGCATGTATCTCTCTTTTTACGGAGGAGTAATTCCCATCTCAGAACATCGAGGTAATACACTCCTTTAGAATGACGCAGTGTCTACCTTTATGTTCACCCAGTTTACGGTGTTGATAGTACCAAAGTAAAACCTCCAGACTATATCACCCTGATAACCTCATGGTCAAAGGACACATTGTAATATAATCGTGATGTGATATGACACTAAGGACAAAGATGTCTTAATGGAATCTCTTAGCATATCAATCTACATAGAAAATATCCATCCATATTGTTCCCTTACAACAATATACTACTCACTAATGTTGAAATAAATAATGTTAATGACCAGGAAAACACAACCATCAAGCATCCAATGAATTGGTCGTAAAAGGAAAGACTAGGGTTTGATATTGTGTTCATGTTACTATACGTGAGCATGAGTTTTTTTTCTTCTGAATCTCATATTTAGGAGCCATATCAGCTATAGCTTAGTAATATGAATCAGAACTATGAAACCGATGTATAAATATTATTGCCTTTTGGGCATACATCCAACACTCTCGTCCTCTCCATTGTAAAGGTTGTCAAAGTACTCCCGCCATCTATGCTTGATCTCTTCATCCTTCACATGAAACTGATCCTGTCCATCCTTGATGCATTTGACTTTGTTGACATCCCTCATCTTCCTCTCCCGAATCTTGCACATCGCATAGATGTCATTTTCTCCTTCCTTCATGTTTAAACATTGGTAGAGGTCCTCATACGCTCGACGCCTTCCTTTACTCACCGCTTAATTTGCGGACTTCTTTGCCAACTTGTACTTCTCCATGTTATAGCTGCACTCCTTTCCAGATATAGACGTCCGAAACAGTCCTTATTCTCCCCAATAACCTTATGGACCTCATCATTCCATCACAAGGTATCCTTAGCTTCCCTTCTACTTCCCCTGGTCACCCCAAACTACTCTACAACCACCTTCTGAAAGCAGGTCTCCATCCTCGTCCACATCATGTTTGGATCACATCCTTTATCCTATGGGCCCTCCTTAATAACCCTCTCCTTGAAAGCGTGGGCTGCCTCCCTCTTGAGCTTCCGCTAGTTCGTTATAGAGACTTTGGCACACTTATCCCGCTCGACATGAATCCGAAAGAAGAAATCAGCCATCACAAGCTTATGTTGAGGGACACCACTCTCTCCAGGCATCGCCTTACAATCAAGACAAGCGCGTCTGGCTTCTAATCTAGAGAGGACAAAATCAATCTGGCTAGAGTGTTGACCACTACTGAATGTCACTGGATGGTACTCTCTCTTTCTAAAAGGGATTAGCTACGACCATGTTGTAGGCTAGAGCGAAGTTTGGGACTTCTTCTTCTTCTTGGTTCCCGATGCCATAACCAAAGCCCCCATGCACCCTTTAAAAACCTATGTTAGATGTACCCACATGGACATTGAGGTCTCCTCCTATGAAGAGCTTATCACCAATAAGTACCCTCCTAACCAAGTACTCCAGGCCTTCCCATAACTCCCTCTTGGTGCTCTCATTGTGGCCTACTTATGGTGCATACGCGCTCATAACATTGAGGACTAATGTAACACCTGGGGTGTTCCCCCTTAGTAGAAAGTTGTTTGTTTTCTTTTAGCTTTGCATCACATGCATCATATGCATTGCACCATGTTTTTTTTCAAAACAACTCAAAAATTCAAACCACTTTAAACTTTCACACATGTCCGAAATTCCCAATTAAAAAGTGCAATCTAAACCACTCAACTTGTTTTCAAATAGTTTGAAGTTGAAATTTATTTAATTTGCTTGTCAATAAAAATTTCCCTTCTATTAACACCCCAAATGGTAATTTCAAATTCAAAGCAAATCCATTCATAATTGACATGATCCCAAGTGTGGTTTAAAGAATTAAAAATCTTCCAAACCTTTTAAAACTCACTAAGTTTCATAGTGTTGAGCTTATTTAATAAAACTTGTTTATTTCCAAAATTCAAAACTAACCTTATTGGGAATTCAACTAACCAATTAAAAATCAAATTAATATTCCAAATTTTGAAGTTAAGGTTAAATGGCTTTGAATTGCTGTTTTGCAAATTACTAAAAAATTATTCATAAAATTAAACCAAATCTCTATTCTTTCTCTCCTTTTCTTTTCTTACAAGCAAAAAAAAGAAGAAGAAAAAAATAAAAGGAAAGGGAGCTAGGGGGAGGCAGGCCCAACCCACAGCCCATCTCCCCCCTAGCCCACACAACCCACTCGGTCATCTTCCACCTCTGTCCGTACAGGGGGGAGATGTCGCTGTCATCCCCCACCGAGCCCTCACCTGCCCCCTTGCCCCCTCCTACAAGAAGGTTCCGAGGCCGGATCCCCAACCCTAGCCACCTACCCTTCTCCCCTCTCCTCCTCCTAGCCGCCGCCCTCCCTTCCTCCTCCTCTGCTTATTTCTTTCTGAACCTTCTGAACCGTTGGAGACAACATCGTGGTTGGGTTTTGCCGGCAGCGGCGCCGACGCGGTGGTCGTCGTCGAGGGTTTCTTCTTGCGGGAATGGAACCGGCGCACCTTCCTCTTCGTCCTTGCAGAAGCGCCGGGTCTTGAGCTTCCTTGATCAACGACGCCGTCAAGATCTTCTCGGCAAGAACCACCCCCTTTCCTCGTCGTCTACACCTGCTGCATCACATGGCATCGAGACTCCCTCGACTCTGTGCGCTCCACAGCGACCCAAGGTGAGACCCCACCTCGGCCTAGGCCCCCCTCCTTCCCCTCTGCTCTGGTCGCCGGCCATCGTGCCGCGCAGTGGACTCCTCACGGCAGGCCGCCGGCCGCCTCTTTTCTCTCGATCGGGATGCAGTTACCTGCGTGCAGTTCGTCAGTTAACAGCCCGAAAGACCACCTCAAAAACCCACGCAATCAGAACCTATCAAATCCGAGCGAGTACCACAGTGGTTAGGCAGTGTGTGCTCGCACCCGCAGCGCCTGGGTTCGAATCCCCCCCTAGGCAGAAAAGCAACACCCTTTTCTCTGTTTTTTCTTTTTCTGCCCGAATTTCAGAAACATAGATCTGAGGCCTTAACTCTAAAATCAATATCAAATTGAATATTACTCCAATTTGAATGATTCAAAATCCGGTGGATTCATAATCTTGAGCCCTTTCTGTTAATGTCAAGTTTGCAACATGTTTCTGTAACAATTTTTGCACTAAATAATTAATTACTGAAAATGCAATAAAAATTGGAAACTTTGGAATTTCATAACTTTAGTTCTGCTCATCCAATTTAAGCAAACTTGGGCTCTAAAAATTTGTCTTAACAAACTCTACACATTGGTATTTTATTTGGCCACAATTGAATTAATTTTGAACATGTTTTCCTCTGTTTACTAAAAAGGGCAGAATAAGACTATTTATGGAAAATTGCATAATAAATTCATTAATAACCCAAAAATTATGTTTAATATCTCAAAATGTTCAGTGAAACATTTGCTACATGTTTTCAACCTTTTAAATGCAATTTGTTTATTGTTTTCCCTAATTAAAAGTGGTTCAATAATCCAATGCTTTAATTAAACCCTTTTAAATTGCAAAATCCATAACTTGGGCAATTCAAAATCCAATTCCAACATGTAAAATATGTTTTCCATCCCATTTTTCATGAACTTTGCAAATATCAACTCTATTTTCTATTTTGAATAATTTAAATTGCTGAAAACAACTGTTTCTTATTTAATGCAATTAAAATTGCCAAATTAATAACTTGCTCATTTTAAATCCAAATTCAACAAATGAAATATGTTTTCCATCTAAAATTTTGTGTTCTTTCCAAATATAAATTTTGTTATCTGTTTTGAGCAATTAAAATGGGTGAAAACAATAAATACTTGTGTAACTCACTTAAGAAGCCAAATTTCCTAACCTAATAAATAAAATTCCAAACTGGGTAAACCTTATTTCCAATTGGTTCTATTGTTTTTATTTTGTTGTTTTCCTCATCCATGCATCATACTAAACCACGTTCACCTGTTGGTTAGTTGTAAAACAATTGTTTCAACCATAATTCATGGGCTTTTCATATGCAACTCAAATTGCATATGGGTCCATTTAAACATGTTATCATGTCAACTAGTTTATTTCTATGCAACCATTAAATTGTCATGCATCCATATCTTGATCATGCTGGATCTTTTGCCGTAGTAGTAATTGTTGCATCCGGTGTTTGTTCGAGGTTCGCTGCTTCTTCCCGGATAGGACGTTGAGATGATGTGAGCAACGACAAGTTCTGTGGATGTACCTCTACTTGCTGGATCTCAGGCAAGTATACTCACTTGCTGCCACATGGCTGCCTTTCATCACTTGTTACCGATTGTTTCCGTTGTTCTTATTCTAGCCTGTTGATTTGATGCTTGTGTCTCGATCCTATTATATGTTTACCTTGCAGCCATGATATAGCCTTCCTTCCACTTCCTATTAACTGTTGTTTGTTTACCCTGTTGGCCCTCATGTCGTAGTTGCATGCTTAGTTTTGTTTGTGCTCGAGCCTTGTTATCCTTTGTCGTATCACCTGTTTAGTTGATAGTTGGGTTTCAATTCAATCAACCTGTTAATGTTTTGGGTAATAATAATTTGATGTTAAGGCACCGGCAGGAGGCCCGGGTTAGGGTTTTGAAGCCTGCTAGTGTCGAACTTAATTAGGAAAAGAGTCTTGTCTACTGATCCATGATGAGCGTGCTCACCGCATCCGGGAGGTAGTATGGGACCCCCCTCGACTTAGACCTGATTTGCAGCTTGTCCGAAGAGCCACACTTAGTTTGGGTGTTCCATTTGCTCCTTTGCATAATGGGTTGGCCCCCCCTTGGTTACTGATGATGATGATGATGCATATAGGGCGAGGCCTGTGGTGCCGGGGGGTGTGGTTTTCACCCTTGAGCTTAGGTTAGGTCGGACTGGCCGGGACCTTATAGCTCCGTGGCTCCTAGGATGGGTTGTAGAGATGGTTTGGGTCGTGTCGAGCCAACCTGAGTTTTAGTTGGTGGCTTGAGTGTGTACGGGTACTGGAGCACACCCTGCAGGGATAAATCTTCTCGAGAAGCCGTGTTTTCCGCGGTTATGGATTACTTGGTGAAAGTACTGGCTAACAAGTACTCAGAACAACTTACACCTAACTAATGATACTTGACTAGTAATAGTCTTATTGACACAATAACTTGATCCATCCTTAATCCAACAGTGTGAGTTATCCTTGGGTTGCTTCCTTAGTAGGGGGTGACATTGGATGGGTATTGTTTGGTGAGTAGTTGTAGTTGGTTACGATACGCTATCTTATCTTCTTTCTGTTAGCCGGAAGTTGTAGTGTGTTTCTGTAGTTGGTTAGTGCAGCCCGCTGCCGCTTATTTGCAATAATCCCTTCCTTTCCGTTGAACCCAAAAGTATTTGTATCTTGTGATGACTGGCTACGCCGGTATCTTGTGAGTATGGTTTATCCACTTGCCAGTACTTAACCGTACTGACCCACGAATTCTTTTTCGTGGCTGCATATTTAACATTGCAGTCAACAGGTTTGAAGTCTGACGACGTTAGCTTGGGAATCCCTCCGGCTTGGCCTAGGCAGGGATTGGACGCTCTCGGTTATCTTCAGGACTCTTAGTCCAATTTGTATCTTGTCCGTAGTCGGACGCTATGTTGTTTCTTCCGCTGTTATTTGGATCTTTGTATGGTATCAGTTGTATCCTTGACTCGTTTGAGTCTTCTTGTATATATCTTTTCTGTTGTTGTTGCGGAATATTCGTGAACTGTTGTAATGTTATCACACGTGGCAACCTGGAATCGGTTATTATGTGGATTTTGGCGGGAATGCTGAAATCTGCATAGTGCCCGATCTAGGGGCGTCACAACTAAGTCTACAACTACTAGCTTGACAAGGATAATCCAGGCCCCTTGCCTCATGACATCCACAACTCTATCCTTGAGGCTCTTGTTGATCAAGATGCCTACTCCATTTTTGTTTGAAGTTGTCCCCGTGTACCACAGCTTGATGTCGGTACCCTCCACATCCTTCGCCTTCTTCCCCTTCCATTTGGTCTCTTGGACACATAGGACATCAACATGCCTCCTCACCATCGTATCAACTAACTCCCTTAACTTACCCGTCAGGGACCCTACGTTCTACCTACCTAAGTTTATCCTCCTAGGCTCGACTAACTTCCTTACCATCCGCACTTGTCGAGTCAAATGTGAAGACCCTTGCTCATCTTTCACTACAGAGGGGCGTCGGTGCAGCGCTCCACTAAGGATGCGGAGACCCGACTCTTTCTCACTTGTCACCGTATCCAGATCAAGATACGGCACGCCACCAAGGGGGTGATGGCCCAACCCTTACTCATTTGACACCACATCTGAGTTCCGATATCGAACGTCGCTAAGAGGGTTACGCCCCAACGAGGTTCCTTTGGTTTTCATCCCCATAAGAGTGGCTAGGTTTTTCCGTTGGCTCACCAAGCCTATCACAACCCTCCTCCTTCGTCTCACTAGTAGAAACCTGAGTATATGAGACAGTAGAAATAGATGGTTGAACAAAAAAACAACCGACTGGGATGATATCCCTCGGACGTATGATATTATGGTGCCGACTCTAATAAAGTTTATGTCGGTCCAATACTGCATTCTGTCTCTAAAAATATTTACTATTACAGCCGTTGTCAAAACCAAGCCGTCTCTAGTAATGTTTGTGTTAGTCAATATTGTTGGTTGTCTCTAAAAGTATTTTCCATTACATCCAGCATCCAAACTGAAC
Source organism: Alopecurus myosuroides (assembly GCA_028641055.1). Classification (NCBI taxonomy): domain Eukaryota; kingdom Viridiplantae; phylum Streptophyta; class Magnoliopsida; order Poales; family Poaceae; genus Alopecurus; species Alopecurus myosuroides. The sequence goes on from CM054062.1 coordinate 12,115,129, forward strand.
CAGCTCTCGCATGACCACATACGGTCGAAAGTCTTGTCCGTCTCTAAAAATATTTGTCTTACAAGAACATCTACTTATTTTGTATAAGAACAATATTTTTTTCTATGTGTGAAAATATTGCTCTTAGCATCTGAAAAATATTTCTGCGATTTAAATAAATTGCTCGCTTGTTCAAAAAAAGTGTTTTTTGTAAGTTATAAAGAAAATAATAATAACGGTGTGCAGTTGTACAAGAGAGATACATATGTACAATATAGTTTCGTAGCATGCATTGCACACATCGTCGCACGTGTTTCTCAACGTTTGACAATCTTCTTGCCATTTTTTGTCAATGTTTTATAATTTAGCCCTGCATCACGACTTGTTCTTTTGAACGGATGACCATGATGACTTAGCTGGTAGTGTGGCGTTGCTTCTATTTATGATGTATGTTGTCTTATCGTCATCGCCATCTCCCATATTTGGGTCGCCGTACCGGTGGAAGTCGTCCTCGTTGGTGACTCCATCTATGCCGATTATGATCCTTTTGCCTCTCCTCACCAAAACACAACAAGGTTTGGACGATTTTGGTTATGAAGAATCATTGGGATAATCGCTTAGCCAATACCCATGGCTCATTTTGCACAGTAAGGTTCACGCTTACAGTTCTGAATGTGGTTTCATGCACAACCATGAGGAGAGGTTGTTTATCCATACAAACACGGGCTAGGTGCTATGTGTTCTACTCTGGTTACCGAATGGATTGAGTATGTCTATACTTGCGCCCAATCTGATGTTTCTTGGCTCTGTTCCAAAACTTTGGTATTCGACGGGTAATGCTTTCCACTGGCTTGCATACGAAGCGTGTCTCAGCGGTATTTTTAATTTCACTTTGGATCTTTCGGCACTTTCTACTTTCTTCTGCGTTTCAGCGCATGAGGTTTTCTTTATTGCGGTCCACGAAATACCTCTGAAGACGACGAATGAGCCGAAAGTAGCACACAACTTTTCAAGGAGGTTTCTTCCCTTTCTTGTATCGAGCAGTGTTGCACACGACATGTGGTCTTGTTTGTGTCGTCTTTTCGATAAATGTAGCCGTCATTGATGCACACGTGGTATTTTTCGTGCGGTAAATCAAGAGGTAACACGACTTTTTTTGGTCTCGTCTAGACTATTAGGACATGTGTTCTTCTCGGGAAGAACATTGTGCCAGTATTGCAGAAAAGTTTTGACGCTTAAGTCACTCCATTTTTATTTTTCCTTCATCTGCAGAACTTCAAGCACTAATTTCAATCGGGACTCCTCTGGCCCGCAATCTGCCTACCACAAAGTATCAATTCTATCTTCAGTTGCGCCAGTTTATATTTCTCTCTAGCAGCAGCTCTGGGTTAGTCGTCTTCCTGACAAATAGTTCTTGAACCCGAGTGCCCCGCACGACCAAAGTTAACGGCGTCCGCGTGTCAGAGTCTTCTACATATTGTTCGGACTCTTCTCCATCATGTGCAGGAGTCTCTTCGTCTTCTCGCCACGTCGTTATTGCCATGCTGCCCTTCGTCAATTCTTGTTGCCTCCCCATGGACCTCCTCATCTCTTTACCACTTATCTATTGAGTGTGGCCATCCATGAAACCACACATGAGCAGGTGATCCTGCGCTGTACTGGAAAATGGTTTATGCAAGGTTCTTAGTTTGCATTTTCTACACGGACATTTTATATCTGGGCAGTTATTGAAACATGTCGCCCACCCGCGTATTTCAAATATCTAGCCACAATCATTTCGCTCATGATGACCATTATAACCTGCATGATATGTATAAATAAGATAATTAATTAGAACCACCGGTTGTTGTCACGCAAATTTTCGGTATGACCTTTGCTAAAAAAGAATACGTAGAGTGGCAGAAATTTGTCGAAACGGAAATAAATCAACATTTAGACAAAATATTAAAATTTCATTTTTATGTTATCATCTTTGGATAAAAAACACAATAATATTTCATCATCTCACCCCACATCTCGGCCAATTTCACAATTATATATATATAGCCGACGATATGATTTTCTTCCTCCAATTAATTAGTCACCGATTAAATAGTTAGACGAGGTCGAAGATAACCGAGACGACACGTCGACCAAGAAAGTGGTGTGTGGGTGGCTTGTAGGGGGTGGGGATCTTTTGTACATCTAGATCTATGAGTGGTGGGAGATAGATAATCAATTAGTAGATTTAGAGCTACCTAGTTAGGAGTGGCGTGGGAGAAAGATTTGCTTACATCTTTCAAGTAAAATTGGTTTAGATGGAGGAATGAGCTGGAAATAAGACGAGCTGGGGGTGGGGGGGAGGAGTGTGGCTGGTCATATTAAGCGAAGATGATATGTTACTGGTGGCGCATAAACTATCCGAGACCATGTACATATGCTGGGCACGTTGCTAAATGCACGCCACTAGTAAACTTATACTAGTGGCGTAGCAGGAATGCATGTAATTTATGTGCGTCACTTGTAATATTCTACCTGGGCTGGCTTCGGTCTGCCGGACACGCCTGCCACGTAGGACTCTGACAGGCGGCCCCAACTATTCATTGGCACATAGGCCGGTCAACAATGTTTTAAATGGTGCCCAACCACCTTCCCGATTTCCCAGGCAGCGCTGCAGCTACCAACGATGCGGCGGTACGGCTCTTGCGGGTCGCCAACATTAAACAGACGCATCGCCTCCCAACCACATGTCGGTTCTCACCCGTGCCACTGTCTCTCGCCATCGATTACTGGCGAGTTCCTATCCCCTATAAAATGTTTTTTCGTGATGTTATCTCAAGTCGAGCTCCCATCTCGCCCTCGTAAAAAATGGTTCCCCACCTAGGCCATGTTGACTGCATGTCCGTCTTCCAACGACGTCGACAAGGAGGACGAGGAGGAGGAAGAGGATACAGAGACGGAGGGGTGGACCTGGCCATTCTCGCCAGAGAAAGCTACCCCGTTGTCCTCCTATGCCATCGCGTGCAGGGAAGACTCGAACGACATCAAATTGGTCGCCAAGCACACCAAGGAGCACAATGTGTGACGTCTTATGGAGACTTCCGCCGTCACTGCGGTGAGGGAGGCCGCCGCCCACCAGTTTATGGTCGATGAGCGATAAATTGTCATGGCGTTATAAGTCCAAAGGGAGGCCGCGCACAGTCGCACACCGCTTGACTCCGGATGGAGGAGGCGCACCAGCACGTGAAACAATGACGATAAGGAGGCGCACGAGCACATGAAGCAGCGAAGATAAGGAGGTTGGTGAAGGAACACCACTTCGCATGCTAAGCAACAGCTCACGACGGCAAGGCCTGCTGCTACAGTGTCGAGCCCCCGCCTTCATCGACCTTGATTAAGTTTATTTTAGAGTTTAAATTTTCTGTAAATTTTTCTTAAGTTTGAAAACAATTCGAGTCATTTGTTTAAATTTGAGTTTTTTTTAAAAAAAATGGTACGGGAGGTACCACTACGGTAGCTATCGCTTTTGATCCGCACAAGTGTTTGGACGCTCATGTGATGGTGACGTTAGGAATGATGGTTAGGCGAGAGCTACGAGGATAGACTCCCGGGTCGCCTCCTCTCGGGCGACTCCGGAGTCCCCCCCCCCCCCCCCCCGAAACCCTAGCAAGCCGCCCCTCCTCTCTCGCGATCCGCGGGCGCTGCCGCCGCCGGCCGGCGGCGGTGGCGGCACCCCACTGGCAGGCGGCCGGTGGGGATGGGGGGCGCTCCGGCGGCGGCGCTGGGAAGGACAACGACGTCGATTCGGTGGCGCGAGGAGACGGCGAGATGGTGGCGGCGGCGCCGCTGGTCCCCGGGCGGTGCGTCCTCTTGTCTGCGACGGGAGGCGGCGGCGTGTGGGCGGCCGGCGGTAGGACGACCGGCGGCGGCGGACGCGGATGAGCAGATCGATCTGCCTTCACCCTGGGTGGGCTGATCGTGGATTGGGCCTCTAGGACGATTTGGCCTTTGGCTCAGATTCGGGCTGGTGAGGCTCAGCCGGGGTGCTCTGTGGCCTTTCTCCTCCTGCAACCGTCGCTGCTGGGAGTCGTTTCGCAGCGTCGGGGCTGCGAGATAAAAGAATAAAGGTGGCGGTCCTTGGGTTTCCCTTCGTGCGAAGATGAAGATCCGGACGTAGATTCTCTTTGATCGAGCCGGGATGTCGACCGAAAAGCTCCGTCGGCGAACTCCCATGGGCTACGCCTGGAGATTGCTGGATCGGTGGAATTCGGTCGCTATGCTCAGTCATTGATGGTGAGATTGGAGGACTAGCAACGGAGTTCGGAGTCTTTGCATCGATGGGGATCTGGCTTGGAGTTACAAGATTCGTGGCAGCCGTATGTAAGAGGGGGCGACAACAAGCGTGAAGTCCAAAGTCCTACCTTTCAGGGTGAAAACCCAAGGTCTGGCCTTAATTGATTGTGCCTGGCATTGGTCTTCTTGGAGCCGTTATTTTGAGAGCGAGGATTATCTTCAGGGTGAAAACCTAAGGTCTGGCATTAATTGGTTGTGCCTGGCACCGTTCTTCTTGAATACGTTATTTTCGAAGAGATGGACATCTGTTGTTTAGGTGGTGGTTGTGCGGCTACCGCAAGGACTGTATCTCTGTAGCGGGACTTTTTCTTTTTTACTTCTTCTTTTTATTGTCTTTCGGCTGTGTGCATCCGCAATGACTACGGTTATTGCGTTGTTGCAGAGGCCGGGTGTAATTTGTATCTTGCGATATTAATATACTTCCCTTTATCAAGAAAAAAAAGTGTTTGGGCGCTCCAAGAAAACCACTCTCAGGGGTTACGGGCATATTTTCAAGGCCGCCGGTGGAGATGATTTTAATCCTTAATAATTTGAGGATAGTTTACGAGATATCCTATACCGAAATTGCTAATGGATCCCGAGCTCCGTGTAGACTCAAATTTTAAAATCGGAATGTTTGAATTTTAGACAATTTGAAACAGAAATCCAACATGGAGATAACATCAAGATCTACAGGTGGGATTTTTCTCTAATTTTTTGAAACATAAGAGTACATAATTTTCTTTTTTGATGTGTAGGTCGAGCTCCAAAACGCCCCTCCGGTTCTTTATGGCTTTTCCCAAATATTTGCGAAGCGGTTTGGACGGCTACCGTCCCTCCCTCAAGACACACGCAATGCTTTAAATGAGTGAATAGAGACCAGACATGACAAAGTCTCCAACCATCTCATGTTTTGTCTCATGGTGGTATCTTCATTGATGGACTCGAGATAACTTGCTTGCAACCCAGGTGCATGCATGTGTCAGTGTAGCACATTGCAGACACATGCATCCATGTCAGCACAGCAAAGTTACTTGCAACCACGCGCCCAATGGAATGTAACTGGAGACCCATGAAAAATAAATATATCTACCATATACATAAATATGGATTTGTTTTTAATTCTATTTTAATAAATATTTCGGTCGTAGACAACATCACTACATTTCTGTGATATTGGTTTTCACTTAGAGTAAAGTACCATAATTCGTATTTGAATTTTATTGAAATGTAACCAAATATACCTTAACTTTTTAATGAAATTTATTTGAATATGTGTCTACTATTGTAATCTATAAAATAATTTGACCAAAAGGAAATTATTTCAGTATCTATTGAAATGATTTTTTTTAACATTGTGCTGAAATTTCATCTATCAGTAATTTTGTTACCTCTAATTTTATTAGAAACTTATTTGGATTGGTCAAGTCATATGTTTATGTCTTTTTAACAAAACAAAATGGGCTAAGCTACATTATGGACACCGTGATAGGATCCAAAAGTCACGTTTCTTTGAAGAGTAAGTACATTATTGATGAAAGAAGTCCTCGAATCATACTAACTGCGCTCAAGTTTAAAATTGATATTGCTGTTATCTCCCTACTAGTCCTAGTTCTATCGTGAGTGCAATCTTGGAAGACTCACCACTTGCTCCCCAGAGAGCGGAGGTGTCGGGCCGGCGTGGTTTATTACTCCCTCCGTCTTAAAATAGGATGCTCTATAGTTTTTTAACTAAAGTCAAACATTTTAAAATTTAATCATCTATATAGAAAAATATATCAACTCTATAGTTTGTTTTAATTAAATTCAAACTTTTTAAAGGTTGATCAACTATATAGAAAGATATATCAACTTGTACAGTAGCAAATCCATAGGATATGAAAAATATTTCATGATGGTTCTAACTTTACTGATTTGACATTATAAATGTCGACCAATTTTTGTATATAGTTGGCCAAACTATAAAAAGTTTGACTTTCGGTAGAATTATAGGCATCCTATTTTAGGACGAAGCGAGTAGTTGGCAGATTCTGTTTTCGAGAGCAAGTATCGTGGGCGATTAACGCTTTTAGCCTGTGAATTATTTACGTACATTCTCTCGGTTAGTGCTAGTATTTCATAGGGTTGAGTATATGCACGTGAATGTGAGCGGATGTGTTCTACCGTGTTTCGCAAAAAAAAAATCGATGGCCCTAATGAAGATCCATGTGCTAATCCCTATTTTGCAGCTCTTGCGGTATAGGTCTGTCATGCAATTAGAGCAACTCCAACGGAATCCCAAACGCCCATGGGGACCTGGACGGAAAAAAAAACCCACAACAACACCCCCAAGTGTCTGGCCTGACCCAAAAATATTCGGCACCCCAGAGAGCCATCGCAAACTTGGAAGCCTGCTTAGGATGGCGAAGATTCCCCGGACATACCCTCGACCAGGCGGGGTCCCTCGTCATAGACACGGAGCTCGAGTAGACGCGATTAATGGCGGCGTGCAAGAGGTCGTTCCGCGCGCATAATGGCTCGCGCTCCGCCGGGGGTTCTCCAAACGGCATGACGGGACGCGACAATAGGGAAGTGCGCTCTCGCACGCGTCGCATGTATGTCCGGTAACGAAGCACAAACCTTTTGCATGCTGGATCAGCCCCGGATTCCCAAGCGGCTCTGCCAGGGCCAGCACGACGGAGACGTGTCGCCGACATTAACTCTCAAGCGACGCGTGCTCACCCGCATGTCGATTCCCTCCTAGCACCACCGCTTACCGCCTCCGTTTTCCGGCTAGTCGATCGACCGGCTATAAGAGTAGACCTGACATGTCGACGCTTCAACCCGTGCTCACCGTCTTGCCCTAGTAGTACACTACACACGCCGTCTAAGACATGCCACGTCAGCTATGCCCCGACGGAGGACCCAAACCATCCCTCGCCTGACGACGAAGGGAGTGGCAACGATCCCATTTATTGGCGGAGCACGAGCCGCAGCTGGGAGCAGGAGCGATAGCCACAGCCGAAGCCACAACAGCCAATGTGGCCGGACCAGGTGGTGCGGTACAACTCGTTCTTCAGCTGGCGCAACAAGGAGGCGTTCCGCTACTTGAGATCTGCCTTCGAGGAGACGAAGAGAGTCGCGGAGTGATGGCGGGTGGACACACGTTCGTTGGGGGACCCCAAGAGGAGGTATGATGAGTACAATAGCAAGATTTTCCCTCGCTAAGAAACCAAGATTTAATCGGACCAGTAGGAGAAAGAAATCACTTTTGAAGGTTGTTGACAACTGATGTTGGCAGTGCGCACAACCAGGTTTAGCGGCAACGTGGAATCTGCACACAACAAAAGCAAAATACTTTGCCCCAACGAAACAGTGAGGTTGTCAATCTCACCGGTCTTGGTGAAAACAAAAGATTAGACGTATAGTGTGGAAAATGATGTTTGTTTGCAGTGAATGAAATGAGAACAGTGTTTGAAGTGAAAAATAACAGTGTTTGCAGTAGGTTGTATTATCAGTGTAAAAGAATGGATCAGGGTCCACAGTTCACTAGTGGTTTCTCTTCATAACATAAAAATAACATGTTGGGTGAATAAATTACAGCTGGGCAATTGACAAATAGAGAATACACCGTAATGCATATACATGACATAATGACTACTATGATATTCATTTGGGCATTACAATATGATACATAGACCGTAATCCAACTGCATCTATGACTAATAATCCACCCTCGGGACGTCATCCGAGCAAACTTTGGGTATTAAGTTGAAAGCAATAGATTATTGCATTAAGTAAAGTGCGTAATGTAAAAAACACAATTATCTTTAGACAAAGCATTGATGTTTTACCCCTAGTAGCAACAGCACATCCACAATCTTAGAAGTTACTGTCACTCTCCCAAATTACTGGAGACATGAACCCACTATCTAGCATAAATACTCCCTCTTGGTGTCACAAACATCTACTTGGCAAGAGCATCTACTAGCAAAGGAGAGCATGCAAGATCACAAATAACATACTCCCTCCATTCCTTTTTATTCTACATCCTCGAACCAGATTTTGTTCCTTTTTATTCTACATCTTGGATGGGTCCCACCTCGATAATTGTGTTTAGAGTATTATGCTTCCTCGGTAATCGCTTAACAATAAATCTCAAGCATGCAAAAAAAATATTTATCCACACTCATACCCAATCAAAGTTTATGTTGGCATTTAATTGAACTTTGGGTAAAGAGAAAATGCTTTGTTTCTCGTGATACTACTCAAAGATCAAGATTGAGTAAAATTAATAAATGCTATGCTAAATTGTCTGAATTTTCTCAGAATGTAGAATAAAAGGGAATGGAGGGAGTATATGATAGATCTATGATCAACTTGACATAGTACTCAATATTCATCGGATTCCAGCAAACACAACATGTAGCATTACAATAAGATGATCTTGATCATGTTAGGCAGCTCACAAGATCTAAACATGATGGCACAAAATTGGAGAAGACAACCATCTAGCTACTGGTATGGACCCGTCGTCCAAGGATGAACTACTCACGCATCACTCCGGAGGCAGGCATGGTGTTGAAGAGTCCTCCGGTGATGATTCCCCTCTCTGGCAGGGTGCTGGGAAGAGCTTCAGAACCCTCCCGAACTAGGTTTGACGACAGTGGCGGCTACGGAACTTTTCGTGGATGGAGACTCGGGTACTTAGGGTTTTCCCGAGGAAGGCAATATATAGGCGGAAGGGCGATGTCGGTGGGCGTCCAGGGGGCCCACACCACGTGGTCGCGCGACCAAGGGGGGCCAGGCCGACCTATGGTGTGGCTGCCTCCCTGGCCCCCTCCGAGTATCCTTCGGACTCCGTGTATGTGACAGAAAAATAGGGACTTCGGCTTTTGTTTCGTCCAATTCCGAGAATATTTCTATAACAACTTTTCTGAAATACAAAAACAACAGAAAATAGGAACTGGCACTCTGGCATCTTGTCAATACGTTAGTCCCAGAAAATACATAAAAATGCTATGAAGTGTATAGAAAACATGTAGCAATTGGCATAATATCAATATGGAACATCAGAAATTATAGATACGTTGGAGACGTATCAAGTATCTCCAAACTTAGTTATACTCGTCCCCGAGTAGGTAAAACGATAACAACAAAATAATTTCTGAGGTGACATGCTACCACACAATCTTGATCAAATAATAATGTAAAGCACAAGTCATTTATGAAGTGATCCAAGTCAATGGTCTATAGTTTGCTAACAAATAGATAATGAGTAAACAACTAAATCATATGGGCAATTTTTTTTCATGAATAGTACTTTCAAGACAAACATCAAAAAGTTTTGCTTAAGAGTTAACTCATAAAGCAATATATTCTAAATAAAAGGCATCGATCCACACATAGGAAGATTTAAGTTTCAGCACTGGCTTTTAACTTTCAACATATAAATCTCATGTATATTTTTAACACAAAGAAATATAATAAGTGCAATAAACTAGCATGTACACAAAGTTGACACAAGTGTTTACTTCTGAGACACGGAAAGAAGTAGGAAAACTGACTCAACATAAAAGTAAAAGAAAGCCCCTTCACAGAGGGAAGAAAGGATAAATCATGTGCTACAACTTTTTAAGGTTTTAAAAATATATAGAGAGTATAAAAATAAATTTTGAGAGAGGTGTTTGTCTATGTCAACAAATGGCATCGAATGATTTATCATCCTTTCATGTTTAAAGGCTTCAAGAGCGGCTCCCATCGAGAGAACAATAAAGTTCCTCTTCTCCTTTTGTTTGAACAAGCTAAGGTCATGATTTCTCAAGCCCATAGTGTTAGGATATTTATTTGGTTATAAGTTGTAATTTATCTTTTAGGGGCTCGGCACCCGCTTGCCTGCTCTTTTTGCAATAGTAGGGACTAGCACATTATGCATGCTAGTCAAGGTGTGAAGCCAAATAAACATGAAAGAGACAATAAAGCAGCCAATACTTCCTCATGAGCTAATTAAAATAGAGCACAAAACATGTTTAATAATTTTGAAGGTCTAAAGGTAGCACACGAAATATTTACTTGGACTGACAGAAAATACCACATAATAGGTAGGTATGGTGGACACAAATGGCATGAATTTTGGCTCAAGGTTTGGATGCACGAGAAGCATTCCTTCTCAATATAGAGTTTAAGCTAGCAAGGTTGTTTGAAGCAAACACAAGATATCAACTACAACAAGACTTACATGAAAACAAATTGCAAGAATTATAAGACTCTATATTGTCCTCCTTGTTACTCAAACACCTTTTACCAGAAAATATCTAGACCTTAGAGATACCAATCATGCAAACCAAATTTCAACAAGCTCGGCGGTAGTTCTCCACTAATAGGTTTTAACCACGTTATACAAGATCTTAAACATGAACTATTTGAAAGGTCAAAACAATTGCCGAGTATCAAATTATCCAAGACAGTGATCTACAGGAGTATGTATATATTTTCCAATATATAGGATTTTCTATTTCCAACCAAACACCATTTAATTATTTTAACACAAACTCTCCAAATAATTTATCAATGAAACAAGAGAGTACTACTCTACAAGAACTAACAACTCTTAATAAGAGATGCATGAAAAACATGAGCTAAAAGAATTGCAGCAGCTTGACAATAAATGAAGAATATGAGTATTCATATGAAAAAGTGAAGTGTGTCTCTCTCCTACAAAAGAATGCTACGATCCAAACAAGTTTACTAAAGAAAATAAAAACAAACAGACGCTCCAAGTAAAGTACATAAGATGTGAATTAATAAAAATATAGTTTCACTAGAAATGGCATGATAAGTTGTTGATGAAGAAGGGGATGTCTTGGGCATCCCCAAGCTTAGACGCTTGAGTCTTCTTGAAATTTGCTGGGATGATCCACGGGGGCATCCCCAAGCTTAGTTTTTTTCACTCTTCTTGATCATATTATATCATCCTCTTCTCTTGACCCTTAACAACTTCCTTCAAACCAAACTAAAAGTAATTCTCATTAGAGTGTTAGTGTTGCATGGACACAAGCATTACCAATACTTTCTAAACATTAGCTACAACCACTTATATTTGTGGACCAAAGAAATCTACTCAACATAGTAAAAGAGAGAATGCAAAATAAAAGGCAGAATCTGTTAAAACCAGAATAGTGTGTAAAAACGATTTTTTTCGAGGCACTTAAACTAAGAAAAGTTGCGTACATATCTAAGGATCACGCACAAATTTTGTCAGGATGTTACGATTTTTCTAGAATTTATGGCGAATTAAACGGTGGACAACAAAAATCTGTTCCTGCGCAGAAATCCGAATCTAGCATTAACTTTCTACTAGAGATTTTACTTGGCACAGCAATACGAAAAAGTAAAGATACAAAGGAGTTGTTAGAGAAGTAAAAAAACACCTTGACTCAAATAAAATAAAATAAAAATTACAGAAATAAAACATGAGTTATCTCCCAAGAGTGCTTTTCTTTAACGCCTTTCAGCTAGGCACAGAAAGCAAGAATCAAGTATTTTCAAGTGAATAAGCATCCAAATCAAGACCAGAAACCTTCTCAACAATGCATTGTATTTTATCTATATTAGTTTCAGATGGCCCTCTCTCAACACTCTTGGGTTCACTACTTTCATCAAATGGGTTTTCAGGAACAATCCAATCGAAATTATTTTTCAAAGCTTCATGCATTCCTATGAGTTTAAAAGGTATTGGTATTTGATTTCTTACCCATTTTTAGGTTTTGTTTTTTCCAATTTTTCAAGAGCACCAATAACATCTACACATGAACCTATCATCTTAAAACGATCGAAGACTTTCCTAACCTCTACAGCAATGTCACCAAATTCTTTAAGCAAAGTTTTCAGAATAAAATCTCTCTTTTCAATATCCTCAACATCATTTAGGTTAAGAAAGATTTGCTGCATTATGGGGTTAAGGTTAACAAACCTAACCTCTAACATGTGAACTAAAGAAGCTGCAGCAGTTTCATAATTCAGAGCAAGTTATGCTAAGGATCTATCCTCAAAATCTTTACGCTTACTAACATGATTAAAGAATTCTTCAATGTTATCCTTTTAAATTATAGAACCAATACCTATTGATAAGTCTTCCAGGGTGTACTTAGGGAGTAACACGATGAACAATAAACTAAAAGAAGGGTAGCAAAAATAACAACTAGAAATAGGAACTAATTTTTTGTGTTTTTATATAAAGAAGCAAACAAGACAAAATAAAATAAACTAAGTAGAATAATAACAAACTAAAAAGATTGGAGGTGAGAGAGTCCCCTTACAGAAATCATCTTCCTTCCCAGCAATGGCGCCAGAAAAAAGCTTGATGGCGTGTGGACACACGTTCATTGGGAGACCCCAAGAGGAAGGTATGATGAGTACACCAACAAGATTTTCCCTCAGTAAGAAACCAAGGTTTAATCGCACTAGTAGGAGAAAGTAATCACATCTGAAGGTTGTTGACAGCTGATGTTGGCAGGACGCACTACCAGGCTCAGCAGCAACATGGAATCTGCACACAACACAACCAATATACTTTGCCCCAACGAAACAGTGAGGTTGTCAATCTCACCGGTCTTGCTGAAAACAATTAGACGCATAGTGTGGAAAAAGATGTTTGTTTGCTGTGAATGAAATGAGAGCAGTGTTTGCAGTAGGTTGTATTATCAGTGTAAAAGAATGGACCGGGGTTCACAGTTCACTAGTGGCGTATCTCCATAACAGATAAATAAAATGTTGTCTGAACAAATTACAACTGGGCAATTGACAAATAGAGAATGTACCTTAATGCATATACATGACATAATGACTACTATGATATTTATTTGGACATTACAACATGATACATAGAGTGTTATCCAATTGCATCTATAACTAATAATCCACCCTCAAGACGTCATCCGAGAAAACTTTGGGTATTAAGTTGCAAGCAACAAATTATTACATAAAGTAAAGTGCATAATTTAAACAAAACAATTATCCTTAGACAAAGCAATGTTGTTTTACCCCTAGTGGCAACAACACATCTACAATCTTAGAAGTTTTCCAGATTACTGGAGGCATGAACCCACTATCTAGCATAAATACTCTTTCTTGGAGTCACAAGCATCTACTTGGCCAGAGCATCTACTAGCAACGGAGAGCATGCAAGATTACAAATAACATATATGATAGATCTATAATCAACTTGACATAGTATTCAATATTCACCGAATCCCAGCAAACACAACATGTAGCATTACACTAAAATGATCTTTATGATGTTAGGCAGCTCACAAGATCTAAACATGATGACACAAAATTGAAGAAGATCGACAACCATCTGATACTGCTATGGACTCGTAGTACAAGGATGAACTACTCACGCATCACTCCGGAGGCAGTCATGGTGATGAAGAGTCCTCCGGTGATGATTCCCCTCTCCGGCAGGGTGCCGGGAAGAGTTTCAGAACCCTCCCGAACTAGGGTTTACGATGGCGGCGGCTGCGGAACTTTTCGTGGATGGAGGCTCGAGTACTTAGGGTTTTCTCGAGGAAGGTAATATATAGGCGGATGGGCGATGTCGGTGGGCGACCAGGGGGCCCACACCACGTGGCCGCGCGGCCAAGGGGGTCGCGCCACCCTATGGTGTGGCTGCCTCCCTGGCCCCCTTCGAGTCTCCTTCGGATCCGTCTACATGACAGGAAAATAGGAATTTCGAATTTTGTTTTTTCCAATTCTGAGAATATTTCGAGAACAACTTTTCTGAAATACAAAAACAACAGAAAACAGGAACTGCCACTGTGGCATCTTGTCAATAGGTTAATCCCAGAAAATGCATAAAAAATGCCATGAAGTGTATAGAAAACATGTAGCAATTGTCATAATATCAACATGGAACATCAGAAATTATAGATACGTTGGAGACGTATCACGGAGGCAGCCGCCACTGAGCCTTCGTGCGAGAGCGCGGAGAGGGAGGAGTGTGTCCGTCCCTCATGGCCGCCGAGCGGGCGGTCTATGAGCAGCTGAACGCCCAGGCGGCGTCTATCAAACATAGCCGGATGATTGCTTTGAGGGAGGCGGATGCTGCCTCCTCCATGACCGTTCAGTGTGCGGCCCACGAAGAGCTGAACACCCGGAGGGCGACGGCGGAGGAGGCTTCTGTCCACGCTCGCGAGACTGTCCGCGCTCGCGAGACTGCCCGCTACGACACCCATAACGCTCACTGCATCCTGATGGAGCAAGCTTTATGTCGAGCCGCCAAAGTAGCTAACCTCGAGAGGAGACACCGGAAGGGCCATCCAATCGAGAGCGAAGGCCGGCGTACGAGAGGTGGAGGCGCAACGACGACAGACGCACAGAGTGCGATCGATAAGAACAAGCGTTTGTGCGCATGCTGAGGAGCGGCCGATGTGCACTAGATGGGGTGCAAACCAGGAGGGAGAGGTGCCTGCCGCGCAGGCAACAGACCACAACGAGCCTCTTTCCCATCGTACTTCACCGAGACGACGTCGAACGACGACGAGTCTGGCTCCTCTCACGTCGACAGGTAGGCAAACGATGACGTGGTGGGACCTAGTGGCATGTAGACTAGTTTAGTTTAAGCCTCCCACCTGGCTCCGGCCTTCTAGATTATGTTTTCATTTAAACTTGGTACTAATGTATCGAATATCAATAAAATCGTGTATGTTCAGTTTTTTTGAAATGTTTATCAAACTAGAAAATTTGTTTGGAGGGCGCCGCTGTGGGAAGCACCCCCATTGTGGCGGACATGTGTCCGACAACTCCAAAGAGGTTACAACCGGGGGTGATGCTCTTAGTAGTTCTTGCAAACTCCAAAGAGGTTACAATTGGGAGTGATGCTCTTAGTAGTTCTTGTAAGGTGAAGCAATAGCATCCAGTAGTGTACATCAGTACATGTATGCATGATGAGAGATGAGGGGGAGGCAGTGAACACTCACATCAAGGGCATCTTGATGCAAAACATTAGCAAACAAATGGAATATTTCAGCAGAGGAGCCAAGAGGGGGGATAGCTGCTAGGGGCATGGCATTTGGCACGTCCAGCTTTGGATGGAATGTCTCACTCCCCAGATGAGGAAACCCATCATCACCTCCACCTGCACTTCATCATTGCCCACCAAAAGGGTCATGTGCATCTGTGTCAAGCTAGCTACCAGATCCCTTGCTTCCAACCCTGCACAAAAATTTGTACAAATCCTTTCGGTATGCATTGCACCGCATGCAAAGGAGAAATCTTATCCCGTGTGGCAAGGGGCAAAAGATCTGTGCATGTGTGAAAGGCAGGCGCTGTGGGTCTAGCCAGGCTACTTAACTTGTGAGTTCACATACAGTACTATGTAACTTGTGGGCAGAACAGCAAAA
The DNA here is from genome assembly GCA_028641055.1 of Alopecurus myosuroides. NCBI lineage: Eukaryota > Viridiplantae > Streptophyta > Magnoliopsida > Poales > Poaceae > Alopecurus > Alopecurus myosuroides. The sequence goes on from CM054062.1 coordinate 12,130,800, forward strand.
GAATCTACTCTCTCCTGCCTCTGCCAGGAGCAGTGGCATCAAGACAGAGAAGGTGATGGATGATGATTAGAGAAATTGGCAAACGCCTCACTCGCATATGGACACGGCAGTGAGAAAGAAATGCCCAAAGTGAGGAAGCGAACAAGCAGAAGCAGCTCACTCGCGTGCATCCTCTCTCCTGCAGGCAGCAACGGACAGTAGAATAAACAAATGTACAGGAAAAAAAAAGCAAAAGTTGTGGCTCTCTCTTTGCCATCAAATGCTGTGATTTGACATGTTCCAAAATCTAACCCCTCTCATGCAGCATCTACTACCTCTCTCTCTCTCCAAATAGATCTCCTTGAATGCATCCTAATAATATATCTAGAGAGAGAGAACTAGGGATTTAGAGAGATGTTGTTGGTTGGGGTCAAGAAGTTTAGGAGTAATCTTGAGTGGAGTTGAAGGAATGGAAGGAAAGCAAAGAAGGGGAGCATGCATGCATGCATACTCAAGAACGCCAGGGGGACCAAAGGTGGCACTATAATACCAAAGGAGATGTAAACAAAGGTTTAGCCCAAAGAAGCCATGAGAATTTAAGAGTTTGACACAAACGAATCCACAAAGGCATACAGCCCCACCCAGATTGAGCTGCTGCCATCCCATTTTTATAATCTCTCCATTCTCCCTAATGCGAAGTCCTAACTCCAAAGCAGCCAATGGCTGAACTGGCTGTGGCTGCAGCTGTCCATGTGGTTCAGGTCAGAGACTTGACATCTGATGTAATGCAACAAATATAAATTGCAAAGCACTTGAACCCTTTAAGCCAAAGGAAACACCATGGCCTTCCATGGATGGCCTTGTTTTTATTCCGTGTGGATGTGTGTGAGAGGAGAGAGAGGGTTACATGAGACGGAGGCGGTGAAACCTATCACACCACAGTACAATCCAATCTGCAGGCCCCTCCCAGCAACTCTTTGCCCAATTCCCAACATCAAGAACATATGAATGAGGCAGAAGTCAGAACATACATCTTTCAAATCCTCCGCCAGAGGGCTCAAAAGTCAAGGTCGAGTGCTGCGTTTTGTTCATCAGATAGTAACAGGTGAGAAATAGAACAGCTTGAAAGTTATGCATGATGATCATGTACAATGAATGCATGATAGGAAAGGAAAAAAGGTAAGGTGGAAGGAGGAGCTTAAAAGTATATGGAGGTCTTGCATGACATGGAGTATATTCTACTTTAGAAGAAGAAGAGCAGTTGTTGTAGGAGGGCAGCATCCTCCGAAAGAGAGTCTATTTGCATTGTATTACCTAGACTACGAGCATGCATGCACTCAAGTGTGTAGGGTTAGTTATCCTATGTAGGTACAGTTGTTCACACAGGTTGTAGTTGCATCTTTAGGCATTAGGCATGTATAGCTAAAAGAACAATGGGTCAATCAAAAAGAAAATAACAGGTTCTCATTGTTGTAGAAAAAAAATGAAACAGCCAGAAAATTGTTTAGCTAGCCATAAATGTAACCAGACGGATAATGTAGTCCAGATAGCTGAAGTGATGGTTGGATTAATCAACTACCGCTAAACCTCACTTAAGAGGCAAGAAACTACACCTAACTAAGATATTGTGTGCTACCAAATAAGCTGAGATTTCACAAGATATGGATACTACAATACAAGTATAAAGAAGAGGAAAGTTTCTCTTTATGTGAGTACCAACTTATGTGCTAATAATGCGTTCTCAAGCAAAATGGGTCAGTGTTCAAGATTACCTCCACGATCACTTTTGCATGCGAAAGGAAACAGTTTATCTTCTGTTCTTTCTCACGAATTTCTTTCTTTATATAGAGACATCACCTATCAAGTACAGTACTTGCTTTGAAGTGTAGAACAATCGAAACATCATGAGATCAAGTCATGATCAACAGTTCGAATATCCAACTTTTAACATGGATCGCATGAGATATATATGGTTAAAGAAAAAGGATGCTCTGCTGTTATTTTTGGTGTCGGGTCCTCCAGGCCCACGCTCACCCTGATCAACATAATGAGCCTCATATATGCTCTCTTCTTTTGCATAAAATATGGGTGGTGTATGAGAAGCCAATATACCTTTTCCCATCAAGTTTGGTAGATAGTAGTATGTCGAAGGTATCCCAAGCATAGTCCAAAATACTACTCGCATGCATATCTCTTCCTTGTCTAATTAACTTTGCTGGCATAAATTTGGTTTCTCTTTTTCGTGTGCAATAACAAGCGCTGTATTGTTCATCAAAATATTATTACACATAGTGATAGGGGAGGATATAAGGCACATCCAACTAGTGTAATAAATTCAAAAACTGATGACTATTCTAGTATCATAAAATATAAAATATGGGAGTCAACCAATATTAATTTCGCAGATAAGAAATTCAAATGACGTAAATTAATATTTATTAAGCAAATGATAATCGGGTGGGTCATATTCTCCTGTGTAACAAAAAGGTATTATCATAATTTCTAGATTAGTATTAGTTTCCCTGATTCCTTTGGAACATACTTAATTTGCAGAAAAATATTGCGATCCACTCTTGCTACATATTATTTGTTTTAGGGTATCAAACACTATTTGATGTTAATCCATAGTTTCCCATGCAATCATCTGAGATGCAAGAGTACTTTTCTCTTCACTTTTCTTCTTTCCGTGTTCTAGAATCCAACGAATCAAAGAGATACTTTATCAGACCCCAGAAAATGAAACACAGTATATCATTTAAAGAAGTATCTGAAGAGCAGAAATTTGCCAGGAAACAGTTAGATTTCCGAAAAATACAGAGCAGGAAGGCTGACATTACTCAAGCTCAGGCAGCATATAGTAGATGCTAGTACGTACCCAGCCACACAAATAACAAGGCAGCATCAGTTACTACCAATGCCCACAACTCATGTATCCAGGAGAGACGAGACAGTAGGCATACAAAGGTACAGCTCCAAACTACGATGATGGAAGGACCTGGTCTGATCTGACCGATCGGACAAACCAGTAAAAAGGTTTTTGTCACACATGCCATACGCTGCTCGAGCGACATGGGGGCTGCTCGTCACTCGCCAGCAGGGAGGAGTGTAGGGCGAGCCTAGCTATATATAGCTCTCCTAGCTACTGTAGTACTGTAGGAGCTAGCTAGTACTCCTAGGGCTTAGTATAAGAGAATCCGATCCATCGATCTCCCAAGTGCAGGTCATGTCAAATCTTTGGAATTTCTATACTATCGCATTCAGCCCATCACACGCTCGATCTACTCCGTCCCAGCAAGCACACACTACTGTACGCAGGTACAGCAGCTTGTGTGTGGAAGGGACAGCCGATTGATCGTTGTCTCCCGCCCTTGTAATTATTAACTTTACCCGGCCTCCGCCACACCGGGATGAGAGGATCTTCTGTCCTCGGAGACATTCTCCATCATCTTTACTTTACTCCATGGTGTCTCAACTCATAACATAGGAATACGTGCAAAATAATAGGGGTGAGGTGTTTTCCATGCTAGCTTACCGTCTTACAGTCACATATAAGAGAAAAATCTTTTAAATCCCGTACGTGGCATATGTTTAGAAACTAACTAAAATAGACAGTGCTAGCAACTTTCACCAATTATTGACCAACCATTTTCTATATAAACATTAAAATGTGACAAAAATAATAATATGCATGTTGTCATCATGTGAGTAGACTGGGCAATCTTCCTTACCTTGCTGCACCAAGCTGTCTAGGACAACACGCCCACAAAGGATCCATGATGGCTACCTCCTGTCTGCTGTTGCTTTACCTAAGATAATAAGAATATAAAGTCAACTAGCTTTCGGATTTCTGAGGACAAGACTTAAGCAGGGAGCAAAGCAACCGAGGATCTTGTTTCTCTGGGCATTAACATATGCTCCTGCCAGTAAGCTTCTCCTGAACCTGTCTGCCTATTTTCAGGACAGCAAAGACAGCCAGGGGTTAGTTTAAGACCTGGATATCCTCAAGCTGCTCATGTATTGTTAATTCTCCAGCAAGAAAATTAAGGGGCGCGTGCAAGTAATTGTTTTTCTTCTTCTAGAAAACTCAGATCAAGAAACGCTTGATGTCCCCTCTTAAAAAAGGAGAGGAAGACGATTGCTTGAGTGATATACAACCTCCAAATGTATATTCCCAGTTGCGGGACAGGACAGGAATTTGGAACGAGTGGCTCAACCATTAGCACTTGTCCTTGCCTAAAAACTAGTACTACCTATGCCCCATTTTACTTGTGGTGAGTTGTATATAAGGTTTGTACTATTCTAGTTTGATGTCTGCGACAAGTAAAACCTAGAATTGTTCCGTCGTAGGGTTTTATTCCAGGCTGAAAATATTTTTCTCCATCCAGAATGAAAGAACATATTCCCCTAAAAAAAAGAACAGATTAAATGCCACTATAACCTCCGTTTCATAAGCAAGGTGTGTAATTTTTTTGAAAAGTCAAACAATGTTAACTTTGACCAAACTTGTATACATTCACAAATATATATCATTGTATATCTGATGATAGAGATTTGACTATGTAGATGCTCATAGTTTTCCTATAAACTTGACCCAGTTTTACATTGTCTTACTTTTTTTTTAGAAATGGGAGCATAGCCTCAGCCTCTGCATCAGGACGATGCACACAGCTTTATTTTATAAATGCATTTAAAGTATCTGAACAGAGTATCAAATAGCAAATTATTACAATCACGAATCACACAAAGTGAAGGTGAAAACCAGCCACAAAAAGATGCACGACCTATCCATTAAGCCGCTTAAGAGCACGCCACCCATACTGGCTGGAGATAGCCCGAACGACCGCCATCATTCGAGTACATCCGGAATCCATATGACCCCTTTGATCTACGGGTAGCAGGAAAGACCACATTTGTATCCAATACACCGCTCGATTGACCAATTGCAAAAAACGAGGAATTTGAACCTTGTTAAAGACAAGATCATTACGGCAATTCCAAATTGCCCAAAGAAACACGGACACGCCTATACGTATATGTTTCTTAACATTATTGGCAATCCCATTAAGCCAACTTTCAAACATATTCGCAATAGAAGTTGGTGGTGAGATGTTATAAGTGAAGTGAATAAGCCTCCAAATATTCATAACAAAAGGTCAGGAAAGAAAAAGGTGTTGTATAGTCTCATCACTAACGCAAAACATACATTTTGTACAACCCATCCATCGTCTCTTCACTAAATTATCCTTGGTTAGTAGCACTTTCTTATTGAGAAATCATAAGAAGATCTTAATCTTTAACGGAATTGGTAATTTCCACAGATATTTACGTAAAAATATCATGTGACCATTTAAGAGATCAGCATACAAAGTTTAACTGTAAATATACCGGACGAATTGAGCTTCCATCTAAAAGCGTCAGGGTCATCCGTAAGTCGTATGTGATACACTGCCTGGACGAGTCTGGGCCACGCATCTCTCCTATGACCACTCAACGATCTTCTAAACTGAATGTTTAATATCTGTCCACCTATGACATCCACTACTAAAACATTCTTATGGCGGAGTATGTTATAAAGGGAGGGGAACTGGGAGGCCAACGTAGTATCTCCCAACCAAACGTCTTCCCAAAACCTCGTATTAGTGCCATTACCAAGAGTAAAAAAACCTCGTATTGTCTTATTTTTACTATGTACATATTCTTACTCTTACGAGGAACAGAGGTAGCAGAGAGTCCCAAGAAAAAGAATGCACGAATTTACATGAAATTGCCCATCAAACAGATTAATATGGTCTCAACAAGGGAATGATCCAATAATCTTCACAAGGGAAAGATCTTGTGTGGCGGTGTGGCGGCGGCTCTCCCAGGAGCAGCGGCGGAGCCAGCCATGGCTGAAGACCCGGGCCACTTCAAAAAGAAAGTGCAAAACAGTACACTACAGTGTTTAACTAGTACACTACCAATCTGCAATCCCGCGCCATGACCCGGGCCAAGGCCATGGTTGCCTGGGGCCTGGCTCCGCCCCTTCGCAGGAGGGTGTGGTGGGATGACCGGTCGTCCTTGGCACAGCGGTGGTGACAGTTGCGGCTGTCATGTATGGTTGTTGGTCTGTTTGGCATGTTGATCAGTTTGGTGTTGTTCTTATGCTCCATAAGACAGATGGCAGTTCTTCTACCCATGATCCAGCTGCTCTATGCAGGGGCGCTTCTAGCCTTGGCTTAATACTTTGGAGAATTGAGTTGTTAAATCGCTCTGCTTCTCCATTTGACTATTGATGCGCGGCAAAGGCTAAATCTAGCCGGATTCCGCCACCTTCACAGTATTTGGCTAGCTCACCTACGGCAAAATTTGTTCCATTGTCCGTGATTATGCTGTGCGGAACGCCAAATCGCATGACTATGTCAAGGACGAAATTTCTAGCTGTTACCCCGTCCAGGTTTTTGATGAGTTTTGCTTCTACCCACTTGGTGTATTTATCCACCTCTACTAGGAGGTGTGTTAGCCCTTCTCTTGCCGTCTTGAATGGTCCCATCATGTCCAGCCCCCAGACCGCGAACGACCAGGTTATGGGTATGGTTTTCAGAGCTTGGGCTGGCAAGTTCGTCTGTTTGGCGAACAGTTGGTATCCCAGACAGCCTTTCACCAGCTCTTCTACATCCAACTTAGCGGTAAGCCAGAAGTATCCTAGACGGAAAGCTTTGTGCACCAGGCTTTTGGAATGGGCGTGGTGTCCACAGTCTCCTCCGTGTATTTCCTCGAGGATTTCTCTTCCTTCTTCCGGATTGATGCATCACAAGAATACGCCGAATGTGCTTCTCTTGTGCAATTTTTCACCAATGACGCAATATCCCTTGCAACGCCGAACGAGCTGTCTTTGTTCAACTTCCGTGCTGCCATCCGGGAATTTCTGATTTACTAAGAATTCCGTGTATGGTTTTGTCCAATCTGGGGTTACGATGATGATGGCCACTTATGATGATATCAATGGATAGTCCACGTCTCCGCCTTTGATGGATGGTGCCCTTAGATGCTCCAGGAAGATGTCAGGGGGTAACTCTTTGCGTTTGAAACCCATCCTTGCCAAAGCGTCTGCGGCCCAATTTTCTTCGCGTTTGATATGCTTGACCTCGAATCCGAGGAAGCAAATGGCGAATTCGTCCACCGTTCTTCTATATTCTGCCATAATGGGGCTTTTGGAGTCCCAGGTTTGAACCAATTGGTGTTAAACCAAAGCTGAATCACCGTAACATAGCACCCTTTGGGCGCCAATGTCTTTTGCTATGTGCAAGCCGTGTAAGAGAGCTTCGTATTCTGCCACGTTGTTTGAGGCATTGAAGTGGATTATTTGTAGTATGTAGCTCATAGTTTCTCCCGTTAGGGATTTGAGGACTACTCCAGCCCCCGAGCCCTCTTTCATTTTGGATCCGTCAAAGTGCAAGATCCAGCAGGGGGTTCCAGGATAGTTGTTGTGTCCATGTCTTCCGTCCAGTTTCGAGACGAAATCTGCCAATGCCTGAGATTTTATCGTTGTCCGGGGTTGATAGTTTATGTCAAACGCTGCTAGCTCGATGCCCATTTGACTACTCTGCCTGTAGCATCTGCGTTATTGACTATATCGCTTAGTGGTGCTTTACTAACCACTATTATGGAATGGCCTTAGAAATAATGGCGGAGCTTCCTTCATGCAAGGAATACACCATAGACCTATTTTTGGTAATAGGGGTACCTTTTCTTTGATTCTGAAAAGACTTCGCTTATAAATAATGTGTATAGGTTATACAGGATTTCTTTTCCGTCTTTATTTCTTTCCACCAGCATGACCGCGCTTATTACTCTGCTAGTTGCTGCTGGATACATCAACATAGGTTCGCCTTCCTGCAGGGCTGCCAAAAGTGGCACCTTCGTCAAGGTTTTCTTGAGCTGTCCTAAGGCAGCATCTGCTTCCGGCGTCCAGACGAATTTGTCAGACTTTTTGAGTAGCTTGTATAGAGGTAGCGCTTTGTCGCCTAGCCTGCTTATGAAACAGCTAACGGCGGCAGCTGAGCCTGTTAGTCTCTGGACATCCTTTAGGCATGTTGTCCGTTTGATATCCAGGATGGCTTTTATCTTTTCTGGATTTACTTCATTGCCTCTGTGCGAGACGATGAAACCCAGAAGCTGGCCTGCGGGAACGCCGAACACGCACTTTAGCGGATTCAGCTTCATGTTGTACTTGTGCAAACTGTTGAAAGTTACGCGTAGATCATCAAGGAGTGTGGCTTTTTTCCTTGGTTATTACCGCAATGTCATCTACATATGCGTGGACGTTTCATCCGATTTGTTTGTGCAAACACTTTTGCATGCAACGCTGGTATGTTGACCCGGCGTTCTTCAAGCCGAATGGCATGGTGATGTAACAATAAGTACCGTACGGAGTTACGAAAGACGTTTTGATTTGGTATATCTCTCGCATATGGATTTGCTGGTAACCAGAGTAAGCGTCCAAAAAGCATAAGAGCTCGGACCCAGCTGTTGCATCTATTATTTGATCGATCCTTGGCAAAGCAAAAGGATCTTTGGGACACAGTTTGTTTAACTTGTATAATCTATACACATTCGTAATTCTACCGTGTTTTTCTTCGGGACTAACACTGTGTGACGCCCCGAGATCGGGCACTATGCAGATTTCAGCATTCCCGCCAAAATCCACATAATAACCGATTCCAGGTTGCCACTTGTGATAACATTACAATAGTTCACGAATATTCCACAATTACAACAGAAACAGTTAGATACAAGATGACTCAGACGAGCCAGGGATACAACTGATACAATACAAAGATCCAAATAACAGCGGAAGAAACAACATGTCGTCCGTCTACGGACAAGATACAAATTGGACTAAGAGTCCTGAAGATAACCGAGAGCGTCCAATCCCTGCCCAGGCCAAGCCGGAGGGATTCCCAAGCTAACGTCGTCAGACTTCAAACCTGTTGACTGCAATATTGAATATGCAGCCACGAAAAAGATTCGTGGGTCAGTACGGTTAAGTACTGGCAAGTGGATAACCCATACTCACAAGATACCGGCGTAGCCAGTCATCACAAGCTACAAACACTTTGGGATCAACGGAAAGGAAGGGGTTAATGCAAATAAGCGACAGCAGGCTGCACTAACCAACTACAGAGATATGCTACAACTTCCGGCTAACAGAAAGAAGATAAGATCGAGTATTGTAACCAACTGAAAGATAACTTCAAACAAACCCATCCTGGATCTCGCCCCTTATCCGAAGAAGCAACCCGAGGATAACTCACACAGTTGTATTAGAGGTGAATCAAGTTATTGTGTGAATAAACCTATTACTAGTCAAGTTGTTAATCCTTGGGTGTAACATGGTTGATCATTATGTTTAAGTTGTCCTGAGTACTTGTTAGCCAGTACTTTCACCAAGTAATCCATAACCGCGGAAAACACGGCTTCTCGAGAAGATTATCCCTGCAGGGTTGCACCAATTTAGCCGTACACGCAAGAATAACCCGCCAGATGGGGAGCTAACCCACCAAGCGAGGTACTCAACACAACTCAACTCTTCTTCGCATCAAGCCCAAAGCACCTTGGGCGCACGGCTAATCGAGCCCAGAAGAAAATGGACCCTCATAGCACTCTAAGAACGTGTCCCCCTATATGCCGACTACGAAAGTTCCACCCGGGTACCAAGGGCTCGCAAGATCATGCATGCAGCAAATGGAAAACCCGAACTAAATGAGGCGATTTGGACGAGATGCGAATCGAGTCAAATTGAGGGGGGCGCCCATACTCGCTTCCCACATGCGGTTAGTGCGCTCATCATGGATCAGTAGACAAGACCCTTTTCCTATTAGGGTCGACACTAGCAGGCCTCAAAACCACAAGGGGCCTCCTGCCGGTGCCTTATCATCAAATTATTATTTAACAATAACAGTAGCATGATTGATTGATTGATTAAACATTGAGCCCCCAGAACATAATGGAATAGTAACAGAAAGTAACGGGTAACAGACTCGAGCAAAACAACCCTAAGCATGATAGTAAGACACGGGCAACAAGCAATGGTTATAGGTATGGAGGTGAGGCAATATCAAGGTTAAGGGATTCATGTGATGGGTTCGTAACAGAAACAACTACTACTAAGGATAGCAGAAAAGAATCAACAGAAAGAATCGGTAACAAGTGATGAAAGCCAGCCATTTGGCAGCAAGTGAGTATACTTGCCTGAGATCCCGCAAGGTAGCAGAACTTGTCGTTGCTCACATCATCTCAACGTCCTATCCGGGAAGAAGCAACGAACCTCGAACAAACACCGGATGCAACAATTACTACTACGGCAAAAGATCCAGCATGATCAAGATATGTATGCATGACAAGTTTAAAGATGCATCAAGGTGAACTAGTTGACAAGATAAACAGATTTAAATGGACCCATATGCAATTTGAGTTGCATATGAAAAGCCCATGAATTATGGTTGAAACAATTGTTTTCCTACTAATCATTAGGTGAAAGTGGTTTAGTATGATGCATGGATGAGGAAAACAACAAAATAACACAAATAGAACCAATTGAAATAAGGTTTAACAAGTTTGGAAATTATTGGTTAAGTGTGGAAAGTTTGGTTACTTAAACATGTCACACAAGCAATTGTTGTTTTCATCAAGTTAAAGTGTTCAAAACAAATAACAAAATTTATTTTTAGAAAGAACATCAAATTTTAGTTGGATTACATGTTTCAAATATTGAAATGGGAAGTAGGATAATTTAATTATGAATTAAACAATATTAAACAAGTTTTAAATGGATTTAAAACAAGTTTGAATTTAATTGAATTTTATTTAGTCAAAACATAAATTCAAACTCACATTTGAAAAGTTCACACTTTGATGGTTTGAAAACATATTTTGCATGTTCAAAATTATTTTATTTTGAGCAAGTTATGATTTTATCAAATTTAAATGAATTAAACAAGTATTAAATTATTTAGGCAATTTAAATTATTCAAACCATGAAACAAAATTTATATTTGAAAAGGTTATTCAAAATGGTATGGAAAACATATTTTATTTGTATTTAATGGATTAATAATGAATTAGTTATTGAATTTAGCAATTTGCATTTGAATTATTCAAATTTGAATTTTAAATGCATTTGGGAATTTCAAAACAGTACACAATTGGAATATTTGGAAAGATGATTAAATTTGGAACAACAAACATATATAACTTTTATTAATTGGACTTATAGATTAAAAGTTATTAAAGACTTAAGTTTAGGGATTAGTTCTGCAATTTAAAAGAATTTAAATCGAAACAGAATTGTGTGGACAGTTTTGTTACCGCACTGCAGCTTACCCCAGGCACTGCCAGGGGGGCCCAGAGCATTGTGTGCGTGCGTGGCAATAGTGGGTATGACGGGTGGGGCCCAGCGCGCGCGGTGGAACAAAAGGGAAAAAGGGGGGTTGCGCCCCTGGGATTCGAACCCAGGACCTAGCTCACGCGCGCACGGGGACTGAACCAACTGGGCTGTGAAACGTTTCGTGAGTGGTTCAGGGCAGGCGACAGGTTGAGGTGTTTTTCCGTCAGTTAACTGCCTGACGAAAACTGAACGACAGCTACTGTCGCTCGCCGGACAGTGGCAGATGCGCGGGCTCCTGCCGCGGCCGCGCTGGGCGCTGCCCGTGCGTGTGCCAGTGCGGGCCGTGCGTGCGGTGTTGCGCCTAGGGCGTGTGTGGGTGCGGACAGGAGGGGAAAGGGGAGAGAACTGAGAGTGATCACCTCGGGAGGTTTGTCGAGGAAGGCTGCCGACAGCAGTGGCAGAGATGCTCCTCTCCGGCGACGGCGCGGGCCACACCGGGGGTCCCAGCAAGCGGCGAGGGGACGGGGAGGCGCCGGGGACCGCCGCGGTTCCATTCCCGGCCGCGGATCCTCCTCGAGGTGACCAGGGCAGTCGGAGCTAAGGGAGGCGATGGTGGGCTCACGGTGGTGCTCTGTTCTCTGTTCAGAAACAGAAGAACTTGGGGGGAGAGAGGAGAGACGGCGCTAGGGTTAGAGGAGAGGGCTAGGGCGTGCTAGGGCATAGGGGTGAGGGGAGCTATATGGGGGGAGAGGCCTGTACGGCATGGCATCGGAGTGGGGGGGGGGGATGATCGGAGGGTTGAGGGTGCAGCCGTACCGTAGGAAGAAGACGACAAGCAGGAGAAGGGGTGGGCCAGAAAGATTTGGTGGGCTGGGGAGAAAATAGGATGGGTTTGGGCTGAGAGGAAGTAAAGGGAAAAGGGGATGGGCTGCCCCTCTCCTTTGCTTTTATTTTTATTTTTTTCTATTAGTTGATTTTTTTTTGTAAAGAATAAAAGAGAGAGATAGAGAAGGGTTAGGGTTTTCTTTTAGGACTTATTTGTGATAATTTTCCAAAACAGCAATTAGAGCAAAGTTAACATTATTTCACAATTTGAAAATTTATTTTGATTTAAAGTTTGTTAAGTGAATTTTTCCCCTAGAGCTGGGGGTATTTAATTGATAAATAATTTTATTAAGTTGCAAACAATAATTAAAAACAAATGTTACCATTGTTGTTCAAACTTTGAATTATTAATGGGACTTTTTGAATTGGGATTTGAATTTCCATTAGTAATCATAAGGAGTTGATTTTCAATCAATTTTTAATCAATGAACTCAACACTTAAGAAAACAATTATTGAATTTTAATTGTTTGCAAAATTTTAGTGTTTGAACCATAATTGGATCATGCCCATTATGATTGAAAATGATTTGAAATTTAATTTGCCATTATGGTTTTTAACAAAAGAAATTTTTTATTAACAGGCAATTTGATTAAAACAATTTCAAACTTTTGAAAAACAAATGAGTGGTTTAGTTTGCAATTTTGAAATTGGAAATTTGAACATGTGGGAAAGTTTTAATTGTGTTTGAATTTTGAGTTGAAAAACAGAATGCAATGCTCATGTGATGCATATGAGGCAAGCAAAAGAAAACAAACACTCTCTAATAGGGTAACACCCCAGGTTTTACACACTGGATTGGCGAACCAATCAGTGTGTATGACTTCCCGGACCAACTTGGCTGCTAAAAGCCGGAGAATCTCTTTGCCAATAGATTTGCGTCTTGGCGGGTCGAAATGGCGGAGGCTTTGCTTCACAGGCTTCGATCCTTCTTTCACCTTTAGGGAATGCTCGGCTAGTTCCCGGGGTACGCCTGGCATATCTTGTGGATGCCAGGCGAAAATGTCCCCATTCTCACAGAGGAACTACACGAGCTCGCTTTCTTATTTGGGGTCCAGGTTGGCCCTGATGGTGACTAGCTTCTCAGGGTCATTGGGGTTTAGCCTGGCTTCTTCGTGTTTTGGGCGCTAAAGGATTCCTTCGTCTTCAGCGTTACCTCTTTGCCTGCAGGCATTTCCCCGTCCTTCATCTCCTTTTCCAGCTCATGCAGCTCTTCTTTGGCGATGGCGGTTTCTGCTTAAACGACGTTCGTCTTTTCGCACTCTTTTCCCAACCTGAAATCTCCACTTACAGTGATGACTTTGCCATTTGGGCTAGGCATCTTCATCTTGTTGTATACATAGCATGGGCGTGCCATGAATTTGGCAAACGCCGACGCCCAAGGATGCCATGGTAGACACTTTGGAACGGTACAACCTCAAATGAGATTTTCTCTGTCTGGAAGTGATTTTCATCCCCAAAAGTGACATCCGAGGAGATTTATCCCATGGATTCGGATTTTCTTCCAGGTACTATGCCATGGAACTTCACATTGTTGTGCTTTAACTGTTTCCGGGAGAGTCGGAGCTTCTCCAATGTACTAAGGTACAAGAGGTTTATGTTGGCGTCACCGTCCATTAGGACTTTGTGGAGCCTGGTGTTTTCCATGATTGGGCTTACTACCAATGTGTGTGCTCCAGGGTCCGGGATGTTTGGTGGGTGGTCCCTGTGGTCCCAGGTAATGGTTGTTTCAGCATACTTCAGGAATCTGGGGATGGTTGGCATAATGGCGTTGATTTCTCTCCATGCTGCTTTCACCTTTCTGGCAGATGGAGTTGCCAAGAAGGTATGGTTTATGCTTTCCTGCACCTTAGGGAACTTAGGTTCTCCCTTTCTTTGTTGTTCCTCGATTCGTTCATCCGTCTCGGAGGCACTATCAGTTTCTCCGGCTTTGGGCTTGGGTTTTGGGTTATCCTTTCTCTTGAAGTTTTTCCGTTTGTACCTGCTGTTTAAATCTCGCTTGAATCCAGCGTTCAGGCGACACTGCTGGTTGGAGTGCATAGGCGTTCCGAACCTTGAATGGTGGACGCATGGATCCATCCTCACCTTGTCCTAGTCCATCTTCCTAATGTCTTCGTTGAATTAAGGTTCTTTGGACTTTCCCTTCCACCTTCCGCCGTTAGAAGGTCCGCCTTTTCCGAATGCAGCGTCCACCTCCTTCTGGTGCTTTGGCTGATCCTGGGTGGGTTTGCGATCGGCTTTTGTCTGTCTTCGACTGTTGATATATTGGTCGAACTTTCCGTCATTCATATCGTCAGCTGTTGCGCATTTGTTCACAGTTGTCAGCATGGATCCGAGGTCCGGATGTTCGGTGGAGGTGATCATGAATTTGACCAAACCGCTTCTCAGCCCATTGATGAATGCGTGCATTGCTTGGAGATCACTTATCCCCTCAAAGTTGTTCTTCAATGCGGTCCATCGTAAGATGTAATCCACATTGGATTCATTGTCATACTGGAAGCAGTTCTGCAGCTCATTGATGCTCTTGGGGCGTTTGTACGTACCCCAAAAGTGTTGGGTGAACACCCACGCCATATCCTCCCATCTGTTGATAGATTTGGGGGGAAGGCTTTCGATCCATGTTCTTGCTCCTTGGATTAACATCAAGGGCAAGAAATGTACTGCTTCTAGGTTGGTGCCGACATTTATTCTAATTGTCGTGTGGTAGTCCGGCAACCAAGTATCTGGGCTAGTGGATTCATCATATCGCTTGTGGGTCGCTCATACTTTGGCGAATCCCACATGCAGCTCCAGATGCCAAATGGTGTCGCCAAAGCACTTAGGACCTAGGTAGTTTGCGTCCTTGGCGGCTCTGATGTCATCCAGTACGTCACGTGCTTCAGAGTGCATAGTTCTCGAGTGGTGCGAGGCACTGTGTCTCGAGTGCTCGCGTCTAGGCTTGGCTTCCGCCTTTTTGGCGGGCTTGTGGTGCGATTTAGGGGTGTGTGGTCCCTGTTCCTTCCCCTATTGCCGCGCGGTGAACGAGAGCGTTCGTGTTTCTGTCGTCCCGCTGATCTTCCATGTCCGCCATTGGGATTTGTCGGGGGTGGTAAGTCATCTTGATCGCTTGCTGTGCGGGTTTGGTGAGGAATATCCTCCTTAAGAGGGGCTGAGTGTTTATCGCCTTTTTCCTCGTGCTTTCCATGATTGGAGCCTATCTTTGATGCTTCATCCTCCTTATGCATTTTGCCCTTCTTTTTCGGGGCTTTGGCGGAGCTTGGGGGGAGGATTGTCACTGTATGGGTTCTGCAGAGCTGGGAGTTCTTTAACACCTTCCCGGATCGCGTTTGCTGCTGGACTAAAGCCTGGCGCAGCAGTACGTTTCTGTACTTGATTTTGTCTTCCAGCGAGTAGCGATTGTCATTCATGATCTCATAGGACACCGCTGCGTTTACTGTCGGGGTCCCGAACACGACCTCCCCTTTGGAGTTTCTTCGTGTGGATTCTTTTGTCCAATTGACGGCTTCTACCCTTTGGCAGATTGGGTCATCGTCATCCGTTGTTATCTTGACAGCTTTGAACCGAACGACAGGTTGCTTAACACGCATTTCGTATTCTTCCATAGCATTTTGAGCTTCCTCAATGGCTTCTTCCGTGCTTTTCAGCTCGCTGCGCTTGCTTTCCAGGTAATGAGTCTCTTTTGCCAACAGATGTCTTCTGGCTTCCAGGAACTGCGGGGGTTCCATGGGATCAACTGGAGTTTGGAGTAAAGCATACTCATCGTATTCATCGATTATCTCTAAAGGTGGCGGGGATTTTTTCTTCACGCCATCGTCGTTCGTGCACTTGGCCAACCAATATCTAGTGGCTTATCCTGGAGATCCAACCTCCTAGGAACGGCTGTCGTTGTCCGCTTTGGCGGATCCAGCTTTTTTGGTGGGGGCGGTGGTGATTTAGACTTCGCCTTCCGGAACAATGGTTCTTCAGAGGGCGATTTTTGGCATTTTCTGTTTGGCAACTCGGGAGCCGACTTTTCGAGGGATTGTGCCTCCGTAGGAGGCACTTGTTTTTCCTCCACCGTTGGCTTGGCTGGCTCCGTCATATAGACACTGTTGGAGACTCCAGTGGCCCTCCGTACTTTTTCGGCAAAGCCATTGCCATATTTATCGGAATCAGTTCCGACTTCCGAATCTACCTTACCGTCAATGGCGGCCAGGATAGATTTGGGTTCTGGGATTTCCTTCGAAGGCTCATTGAACCATACCAACAAACATAGATCATTTTTTTTGCCAATGGAGATTGATTTTCAAATCTACATGAGTTGGGTGCATTTGTGTTACCTTCAGTTGTTGGGTGGGTGGTGGCAGCAAAAAATCTACTTCCGCCGCGGAATCCCATCGCCTCCGCCGATAGACCGATGAAGATATTGGCAGTGCTGATCGGGGCGACGTACGAACAGACGATGTGGTTCCGAGCCGGCGCTACCGTGTTGTTGTTGATGAAGTAATTGTCGCCTGGTCCCGGGATGGCGCTGCCGACGGTGATCATGTCGCTGATGCCGCCCAGGAGCCCTGCCTTGAAGATCGCCTCGGACGTAGCTTGCCCCCAGGTGGGCTCCAAATAACGTGTTCTAGGATCAGGTTTCCCGAAAGGGGTAGCCATCTCTCTAGGGTCAACCGCAGGGAAGGCAGACGTGGGGGAGCACTTTGGGGCGAGGACACAGTGTTTATTCAGGTGCAGGTTAGCCGGAGAGGCTCCCTAGTTCCTGCAAATCAACTATGACGGCGATACCGGACACATATTAGGTGTATGACTCGAATCTGCCTTAGGGTTTCTCCCGTCCGGCTTTATATAGACAGCCGGATCGGGGCATACAGGAATACAAACCGTACACTAGCGTAACCCTAAGGGAGCAGATGGGCTTCAAGGCTGCCATTGCTGATGCAGTCCTGCGGTTCATCCCTTATGGGCCTCAATGCCACTTTGTTTGGGCTTTTAGCTGCTTTCCACAGAAAAAAGCAAGCCAACCGAAACAAAGACCCTGGTTGTGCGTTAGAATTTTGCCCAAGCACCCTCGTTTCCTTTGTACCGAAAAAATCACCTGTTGGGAGTGCTTTCCGAGCTTCCCCACTTAACTTCCGAAAGGGAATATCGAATTGGTCATATCATTTTCTTCTATTTACAGAAAACTGCCACCGGGAGAGAGACCCACATCCCGCAGCCTAGGTCGTGGCCCGAGCGAGCGCTCGTTTCTCTTTCCTCCAGAGCCCCCCGAGCGAGCGCTCGTTCTGTTTCCTCCGGAGCAACCCCCTGCCACGACCGGCAGATCCAGGCACCGTACCCCACCGACGCCCGTCCCCTCGCTGGTGTTCCCACCCGTCACCGCCCCGTACTCCCCCGTCCCGTCCCCTCCCTCCTCGACTGCTCGTTCCGCCAGCCGCCCGTCTCGCCTCCGAGCTTCCGGCCTACCCTGCCCGCCTCCGAGCTCCCTGCCGACTATGCCCGCCTCCGAGCTCCCCGCCGACCCTGCCAGTTCAGCAAGGTGAGCCCGTTTCCGGCCAATCCTTCCACTTCCCCTTTTTCTATATTTTTTCCTATTTCGAATCACAGATTTGATCTATGCTGGATTGGTGATGCTATGAATCAGTAGTGGGCGTGTCTTGCTTGATCTATTTGGTTCCTATTAGTACTAGGTGGATTGGCGATGCTATGAATCTGTAGTACATGTGTTGCTGTTATTGCTAGATAACTTGGTGCTTGTTAGTGCTAGGTTGATTTGTTGGCTGTTAGTGCTAGATTGATATGTTGGTTGTTAGATGCTTGTTGTTCGATTTTGTAAATGGTTGTTGTTGTTTGCTCGCTTACGACATGGATTTGCTATATTGTAAATTAATTCATATAGTAATTGTGTAGTTTGCAATGGAGAAGGTTAATTGGGATACATTCTACACTCGAGTTTTTTGCGACATTTGTATGGATGAAGTCAGTGCAAACAATAGGATGGGGCTGTTTGAATAAGAAGGGGTTCACGAATCTTGGTTATTTTTTTCGAGAAAACGGGGAAAAAGAACAAATGGGATGTTGTTTAAAAGAGTTACACTGGTTGGATGAAGTTGCAAAATGCAACTGGGCTAGATTGGGATCCGGAGACAAAAACTATGGATGCAGATAACGATTGGTGGAAGACTCACCTCACAGTAAGTTAAATATGTATCACGTGTCTTTTCTTTTTGTCTATTGTGTTCATGATAATAGTTATCTAATATATTTTTTTGTTTACTTTCCAGTTCCGTCCTGAACATGCAAAGTTCAGAAATGGACCACCGCCCAACCGGACATAGCTAGATGTCATGTTTAAAAGGGCTCATGTGACCGGAGAATCATCGTGTATCCCTGGACAAGAGGAAATATGATGGGACAAGGAAGCTACAATTCAGGTGGATGATGACGATGATGCGTCAAAAAGGACACCATTGGGGAAGTGAAAGGCAGGAGGTGGAGATAAGGATAAGGATAAGAAGAGCCCCTTTTTTAAGGTGTACAAAATGCATTGAACTCGCTAGTCTCCAGGGCTGATGTTGGTAGTTCTTGTGGCAAGGATGACGATGTCCCAACTATGAAGGAATTCATAGCGGTGGTTCGGGACTATGGAGTTAGTGAAGGAACTGATCTTATGTTGCTGTGAAGAGGGAGTATAGAGAGGTGTTTGCAAGCCTTGAAACATCCCTAGAAAGGCTTCATTATCTCAATAAGATGCATGATGATATGAACAAATAGACGTGTTAACCATTTATTCGGTCTTTGTTGTAAACTATTTGTGATCATGCTTAAACCTATGGACCGTTTATTTGATTTATGTTGTAGACTATTTGTGACCAATTTAGAACCTATGAACTATTATGTGTGTTGTAATAGCAAACTATTATGTGTGATGTTTGTTATCATTTGCTACATCAATGAACTATTATGTGTGTTGTTTGTTATCATTTGCTACAATAGCAAACTATTATGTGTGATGTTTGTTATCATTTGCTACATCAATGAACTATTCGGTGTGTTGTATTTAACATGGTCTCTTTGATTTTTGTAGAATGGATGGTGGTGGTGACAATGGAAGTGATGAAGAAAGAATTCGCCATCTTCTAGGGGTGGCGCATGACATGGCTGTGTTGGGCTACATTGGTAATCTCTACTCTGAGAAATATTGAATAAGTCATCTAGGAGGATTCCACAACAAACTAGGAATGAATGGGTGCATGAACAACTTGATGATAGAAAAAGATGCTACAAAATGTTTAGAATATACTCGGATGTGTTTCACCAATTGCAGAACCTCCTAGTTCGTAGCTATGGGTTAAAATCAACTAGAGACAACTAACCGGGAAATACTCCTCTTCTTACTTATTAGAAAAGGAAAAGCTTTTAACTTCTTTCAAAAAACAAATTCCAACGTCGGCCCCTTATAGCAATCACATCTAACTGTGCTAAAGAGTAAAAGACACCTATCATCAGAAAGTCCACCCAATAACCAAATTTTTTTTTATGAAATGGACATGCACATTTCTCAAAAGCAGTACACAATCTATAGCCATCACCTAGATAGATAGCATAATACTATAATAATATTATGTAACATCATAAAAAAAAATTGCTCACCAGCATGGTCCAGAACAAAAACCTGTGGAAAACATCCAAAGTAAGAACATATATCTTCCCCTCCAGCACCCCACAGCCACAGGCAAAGTGCAGGATCCACATACATTGAACCCTGTTGGATAGGCTTTAATTTATTCCTTCACTTAGTTCATCCTCTTACCACTAATTAATCATGTAGCCGATTACTCTTTTGTGTGACATGAATGGACTAAAGCAGAAAATGGTCATCAACAAAGTGATCAATTTTATAATCGACAAGTTACAGAGATTCCCTTATCCCCGTCCACTTTTATCGATTGATTAACCTTTTTAGTCACTGAACATAGTAGAGAAACCGATCATTCTTGTACTTTAAATCTTCCTTTTCCCGTTGCTGATGCTCTCTTGTGGGAATAAAATTTTGCAGAAAGTGTTTCGAACTTTTAATGTCTACTATTATCTCAACGGGTCAAGGCAAAGTCCAACAAAGCAAGATCAGCCTCAAGATGCTCTGGATCAAGCTGATGGTTACATATACATTGAGCTTTCTATGCTTGGTGGGAGAAGAGAAAAAGCTGCAGATTAGCAGCACTAGCAATATCCTATAAGGCTGTGGTGCTCATAACCACCATTTGGGATATCAGTAGAAGGCATCTTACGATTAGGGTGACTTATATAATTAGAAAAAATAACCAATGGTGGGCGGGGGTGGTATCAATGGAGCAGATTTTGGTCAACCAATAGATACTTAACTCTACACCTAAAACATGACTCTTTTGGGCATTCTATATTATAATGACTACCCTAAATTCGAGTTGATAAGTCAAAGAATAGAATGATGAGGTTTATATTACTTCATGGCTGAGGAGACTCAAGACAATAGAATAGCGTGCATATTATGCTCAGATTAGTATATTTTTCAGGAAGGATACAGATGCGAGAAGATTGTGAGGTCTTGCACCATAATATCCTGTGGACTCTGCGCATGGAAGCAATACTTTGGGTTTGCAAGCTTTCACAATAATAACCACTAGCAATCTAAAGGAGGCGTCCAGTTGATCGATAAGTATGGGTCTACAATGTAGCATATAATTAAACACACACTTTGTTATTAATAAAGATTTAAGATGTAGACATTAGGGGCAAGCTCCACAAACGTGAAAGCTAACAGGAGATCCTGGAACAATAGTTAAGAAAGCACAAGTGCTAGTTGAGATTTCTAGCTAGTGCAAGATATCTCGTGAAAATGCGGTTTCACCCGACCAAATCTGGATATTAACATGCAAAGATTGCGGGAAAGGAAATTCACCTTTGTCTTAATATCTCCCTGGTAGCTAAGCTCCAGCACTTTTTGGATATTATTTTCCCTGATTTAGTACAAGTGTAGACCACAGTAATAACAGTGACATGCATGTTTTCAGAAGATATTTCAGGAAAAAACTAAATTAAGCTGATCATAAAACATAATTCTCCTAGCACCAAGAGAATAATTCTCTTTGTATGTTGTCCCCTTCTACCATTACTATTGGTCCTATACATGATCTGATAGAAGATGTTCAGTTCTTAAGAAGATAAAAGCAATGGCGTCACAGGAATACATCTTTGCAGGGTAAGACGGTAAGAGTGCGATAAGATTCGTCCACTAGCCCAGTAGCCAACTTTACATGACAGGTACGTCTACTTTACAATCAAAGAGATGGTGCTAAGCAGTCATCTTTCTAAGCAAATGGTGTCATGGGCCTCCTATATTACAGTAGTTGCTTCATCTAATTGTTCAACACTACACACAAAAAAGCCCACTAGCATGGGATTTTCATGTGGACATGTCAAAATTCAATTCAGAGGCTCATGTCCCAGGCAGTATCATTTTCTGAAAAGGACAGAAGGTAGGATACTAGAAACTTTTGTCCAAAGGAAAGGGTGAGAGGCATTCAAAGCAAGGTTTGCTTTGACCCTAATAAGTTCATATGGTCCCCTTTGACTACAGAAAGATGATGCAAAACAATTCTACAAAGCACAGAGCCTGGAGGAACTAGGAACATGCCATCTATGGCGTCCGAAATAAATCCCCGGATGCAACTACCATGGAACAACCTACTTCAATTCTGCCGCTGCTGCTGCATGGACCATATCCCCGACGTGCAGTGCTCGGTCCAAGTACCTCTTTTTGACTGCAGCTGCCAGGAACCAAATCTGCGCAAGAGTAGCATTGACAGAGGTGTCGCACGCCAAGCTTTAATTCTTTCCTCGTTGGTCATCTATCCCTCATGGCTACAATCTCAAGTTCAGGCTCATCGTAGCAGCATGCCGTTTTCAGAATAGGATCGCGCACAAGGAGACAGAACGCCGCGGAAGGACAGTTTGTGCGCTGCGTTAGGTTTTGCTCGTTTGGGCGTTAGGTTATGATAATAAGTCAGGGGGGTTTCAATGCAGCGAAATTAAGCACAGATATAAAAATCTCCGTTGATAATAAGTCAGACGATCCGAAGTGAGAACTGAGGAAAACGTCGGATCCCAGATCGATCAGATAAGAATTGAAACCATTAGAGAGTCATCCAACTCAGGATTAATTGGGGGACAATATCGGTTCGTACCAATGCCGTTGCTGTAGACCGCCCCCGACTCGCCGCTCCGCGGATGTCCGGAATCACAGACGCCGTCGGCGACGACGCCTCCGCCTCCGCGTTCATAGCGCTGACAGGTTGGTCGCACGAAGAGTTTTTTTTTTTTGAGCTAGACGTGCACGAAGAGATTTTCTTTTTTTTTGAGGGGAGTGCACGAAGAGATGGCAGCTGCAGTATTGAGTTGCCAGGCCGCTCTTTAGTTGGGCTGGGCTGGTCGGTGTTACCTACTCGACTATTCGAAGGCCCATCCTTGATTACTTTAACAAATGGGCCCATTTGTAATGGGTGTATTAGGCATGTGCATTGGTTCATCGCCTTAAAAAAAAGTTGCATTGGTTCAGTCGGAAATAGGAAAATGCTACTCCTTCCGTTTGATAATGTAAGATGTTCTAGGTGTTCTACATGTTGTCTAGATTCGGACTAAACTAAGTAAACACATATGCTTAAATGTGTCTAGATACATGTGTATGTATATTAATGTGGAATATGTCTAAAACATCTTATATTGTGGAACGGAGGGAGTACTTACCAGCCGCAGTCGGTCACGCGCGCGCGTCCGATCCAAGGTAGATACAGCCGGTTCACGACGCAGCGCGACGCGGTCCATCTACAGAGCAAACCCCCAGCCCACCAGCTCGTTCACCTATTCAAACCGCGCATTCGTCTTTTCCCTGCTTACCCGATTGATTGCAGCCAGGAGCGGAGACAACGGGCTAGCAGGGGTCAGCCCCTCCCCCCTGCAATGGCTCGTCCCCCCAACGTTCTATATCACGTAATACCAGTACATATTGTGCGTACACGTCCTAATTAGTGTTTAAGGCTGTAGCACATACTAATCCACGGAGGTCTGCACACACTGAAGCCCAAAAGAGCAATTAAACAAAACAGCCCACGATAGGTACTGTCTAGGCAATCGGCAATTGGTCATTTGATGGTCTGTTTGTATGCCCGTCTGTCTAACCTCCCTCTCTGATCGATCACCTGCCGCCTCCCTGCTGCTCCTGGTCGGGAGCCACCATCCATGGACGGCTTTTCTATCCAGCTGATTAGCTGCGAGTGCGCCGACGTTGGCGACTGATCGCTGCTTGTCGGGGACCTCCATCCCCTCGTCTCCCTGATAGTTTTTTTGTCTAAGGTACACAGTGTAGTCAAATCTAAGCCTCTTTTGTGTCAGTTTGGCCATTATCCATTAATTAGATAGAGCAACAACAATACTATACTCATTACTTCTTCATGCTAATTGCTTAGATTTTGAATCTGACCTAGCGCCATATTTGAATCAAATAATTTGTGATAGTAGAACTCTGTCTGCCTATTGTTTCGATCTGAATCTAACCTAGTGCCTAATTTTGATCAAATTGTTGGCAATAGTAGAACCTACATCTACAACTGGACAATTAGCTTTCTTTTGTAACAAAAAAATTTCAATTTATTTATCAATGAAAAGGTTGATGATTTTTTAATTATTAGTATAAGCCAAATCTATGATAATATTCTGTTCATTTTTCACATGGTATTTTCATACATTGTACTTCACGGACGATCACCTTCCTTTCGCCCCCCCCCTAATGTCTAAATCCTGGCTCCGCCCCTGATTGCAGCTCCTGTTAGGTTATGTGGTGACACTACTAGCCCTCTAGCTCTCTCTCAACCGTGCCATGCAAATTTTTTTAGTTACGTTGCTAGCTAGCTTCCCTAAAGAAAAGTTAAGTACCTGGCTGCTACTTCAATTACGGTTACATGGTGAAAAATTTGTTGGATAGTGCTCATTTATATCTAACTAGCTAGTTGTTGCTCCCATAATGTTGAGTAGTAAGGTCGAAATGGAAACACTCGCCCACACACTGAAGATGGGGTCGAGGGGACAGGTTGAGGGTTTTCGGATTCAACAAAGATGACGCTCTGACGAGGTAGATTCGTCGCCAACGAGTCAGAGACATTGAGCTCAGTCTCATTACTGATGGGCGGAGTTAAATGATTCAGTGTATTTTTTGGAGGTTTACATACAACAGATTTGCTACATCTTTTTTTTTATGTTTTGTATCCACATGTATAATGCTACACTGTTAATTTAGATGTGCGCTACAAAAATCTTCTCGAGTGTTGCAAAAATATTTTCAGTAATGTTGGATTCGCTGGACATATTTGACGGATACATTGTTTCTTTATTGTGGCAAGTGAGAATTTTTTGCATATATTGTTAATTTTAGCTACATTTATATGTTCAAAATGTTACATTGATTTTTAGTACGTTTCACAAATTTTATAGATTCACGAGAAAAATGTTGAAAAACGATTTTGTATTTCAAAAAATGCTACAAACAAAGAAAAGAAGTTACAGTCTTAATTATAAAATGATCCGTTATTCAAAGGATTATGTTGCAAAAGATGTCTTTTTTTCTTCCAAAAATGCTACATAAACCGTAAAAATATGTTCGCGTTCGAGGCTTCCTTTTGCTATATGAGTTTTTTAAAGTCCAATATTTTCTCCAAAAATGCTACATAAACCATTTTAAAAGTGATTTAGTCCGAAAATGCTACATATATTGTCTTCCAAAAATGCTACATATACCTTTTTTCCTACATATATTTCTTCGATCTCCTCATTCAGCCCACCATTTGGCTGAAATTTAATACATCTCTGCACCGGTATGTGACTCCTCCCCCTATACTTGTAATTTTGTTTGGTGTTGTATATTTTGAGTATTTGGCTGCACTAGTTGAATGGTTATTTGAGCTTGCATGCTTGTTTTAGGTTGATTTAAGTTGTTATGATGCATGTAGTAGCTTCACTAAGACTGCTAGAGTAGTTTCTTATAATATTTATTCGCCACAGTTGATTTTTATTGGACTTGCTAAAAATTTCAGAATAGGAACTATGAAGTAAGTAGCAGGCGGGTTTGGGGGCCAAATTGCTCCTTCTAGAGACCATGTCTTTAAAGAAGAAATCAAATATGAGACTGTCTCTCAACAAAGATATTGCGGATTTGAGTTTGCTTGATTTTGACAAGATGAAGGATGTACGAGCATCTGCGTATCGTTGCAATGAACTCTTAATGGCTTTGGGTATTCATAAATCATTCTATGACCTTATTACCAATGCAGGTTTGCTGGACTTCACAACAAATGAGGTGGCCCAATATAGAAGGCTAACTTTCATATTTGTGCAAACTTTTTAATTCATTGATGGTGTTGACCCGTATGTGAAATTTTGTCTCTATGTTAGAAAGAGAAGGATGTCCCTTGATGACTTTTGCAGGACAATTAAAGTGATCAGCCGGGGGTACACGAGGAGAATAACAACTCCCACTGATCTCCATGACTTATATTCGATGCTCTGCCATCAGGACACGAGGACCGCACAGTGCAGTAAGAATTCTTGTATGCGATTCCCTACGGTCAGGTATTTTGCGTACTATCTCTCTACGGGAGTTCTTGCTATAGAAAACACTAGCACCTCCACTGACCTTGATCTTGCCATCATGCTTGATGTTGTAGATAGAAATCACTCTTATAGCATTGGTGCGCAAATAGCTAGACGTATTGCTAATAATGCTGGTAGAGGGCCTATTTTTAGAGGCATTGTTGCCTCACGTATTTTCTTTTCTCAAACTATAGTACCTCTTGATTCTAATGATGAATTGATGCCCCGTAGAAGCCTAGATTTTAATGCCATGATGTCACATGCCTTCTTTGAATCTAAGTGAACCCCTTGTTATTTGAGTCGGGTGAAAATAAACCTCACTATGTCCGTTTGCCTGCACCTTCTTTGTTTGATGTTTCCATGCATGGATCGTCCTTCTCTAAGGACATACTGGACGAGTACGTCACGCTGGAAATGACCAGGCATCCCGCCACTCGGGAGGAAGATCCCTCGGCACCACCACCAATCATGTACACGGGAGAGCCATCCTCGTTTTATTACGAGGAAAGATCTTCATCGCAACAACTGTCAATGGATGGACTATTTCCGCAGCGTGGGACTCGCATCTCACGCCTTACCAGCAATACGAGTACATGCAGCAGCAGCCGCTATCAGAATGGACCTCGTGGGATCAGCGCTACGAATAGGACAAAAGCCTAAGTTTGGGAGAGTACGTATATGCCGACACTCGACTTATGATTCTTATTCATTACTTATGTCGGCATAATACTTGATACCTTGTATATTCTTTTAGATCTCCTCATTTTTATCTCTTATTTTATTTGCTATTTTTGAGTTGTTTCTTTAAAGAGCCAAAAACACAAAAATACTTCATGTTTGTTCTTCTCGCTTTTAGTCGTTTCTTTCCTTTCGTTCTTCTTGGTTTTATTTTGTTCCATCGCTGTTTTGTGTTCTTATCTTTCTTATTGAAAACCCAAAAGGTTTTACTCTGTTTTTTCTTCGCCTTCATTGCTTCTTTGCTCATTCAAAAAACACCAAAAAAATTGTGGTTCTCTTCATTTGGTTATCTTCTCTCTACATCTTTTCTTTTTGCCCGTTTCCTTGTTTCTTGGTTTTCTTTGTTCATCTCCTTTCGCGGTTCCTTTGTTTTTAGTTCTCTCCTCTTTATTCGTGTTTCTTTAAAACTCAAAAACAGCATACATGTTTTATCTTCTTCCTGTTATTTTATAGTTGTTTGCAGAGTTCAACTAATGTCCATGAGGGCGTCTGCGCTATATTATAATCCTTAAATCATCCGGTTGTGCAAGTGACAAGGCAATAATGACGACATATGATAAAGTGGGCGCGATTTGGAAGCTGGTATGAACTCTTTTCTCTTCATTTTTGTATATATGTGTATTCGCATGATCTCACATTATCTAGTCATGATAGATAGTTGTATGTATATTATTGCTTTAGTGGTTCATGCTTTCTTATGACTAGTCTCAAATAATTAGGTGTGCATAATGTGTTGTTATAATGTCACATGTGTTGTTTTGTTCATAATAGAGTATAGTTTGGTGGTATTTCCCTCTGAAAATTTTATTTAGATCAACTTGGCATATGCTCACACATGTTTAAGACTATAAAGAAAGTTTGTTTAGCCTCGTTGGTATTTTGTTTCAGGGAGATAATATTACATCTATGCTTTACTCAATGTTGTTTTGTCGCAATGCATGATCATGCTCGTTATTGCTCTCTTAGTTGGTCACTCCCCCTCTATTGCTAGTGTTCACCTGTACTGAGTATAACCTCTACTCGTGCATCCAACTCCTTAAAAACCAAAGTATTCCCATTGTGTACACCATATCTAGCCACTCCAGGTATTTTATAGCCATTTCAATTAAATTTCTCGTATGCTACCTTTAAAATCTTAAAAATTATTTAACTTGTTTTATGTTCATGTCTTAGCTTATGAGGAAGTAGTAAGTGCTTTATTATTTCTCCATGTCATTTGGCTTCACACTTTGACTAGCATGCGTAATGTGTTAGCCCCTAATATTGCAAAAAGAGCAAGCAAAAGGGTGTCCAGTCCACAATAGATAAATTACAACATTCACATCATATCAAACTCCTCACGCTATGGATTTGAGAAATCATGAACTTAGCTTGTGCAACAAAATGAGAAGAGCAACTTTATTGTTCTCTCTATGGGAGCCGCTCTTGAAGCCGTTTGACATGGAAAGATAATAAGTCATTTACTAGCATTCGTTGACATAGACATACACCTCTCTCAAAATTATATTTTCATACATCTGTTTTATTAAATAAAAGCTCTGGCACATGAGTAATCCCCGCTTCCCTCAGCGAAGGGCCCTTCTTTTACTTTCATGTTAAGTCTCCATCTTCTTACTTCATGCACCAATTAAGAGCGCATAATTCTCATCCTTAGTATAATGTGCATTGTCCCAAAATACTATTGTTTGAAGCATGTTTACATTATTGTTTCTCCTGAAATTATTATACCTAGTCACCACATAAGCTTTGGAGGTGTCTTGGCATTTATATTTTGCTATACAATTAAGGGCAAGCGAGATACCATTCTATTATGCTTGATTATGATCATTGCAACCTAGTTGATGTTATAATTTCATATTACCCACACTTAGTTCTTTGTGCACTTTTCATGAGTTAGGATTGATTCATAAGCTTTATTACCCTTATAGCAATTATCATGTATAGGTTAAATACTGATCATGGAACAGTCTTATGCACACCATATGAAGTGAAAGTGTTTGTCAAAGTTTTCTTTATTGCGTCCAGTTTGTCAACTGAATTGTTTAAGGACAAGAAATAAGCTAAGCTTGGGGGAGATGATATGTCCAAAACGTATCCACTTTTCCAAACACTTTCTTTATTGTTTCTCCTCTAATTTGCATGATTTGAAACACGCTCCGTTTTCAGTGTCTAGAACAATCTATTTTCACTCTTTTTGTTTTGTGAGTTTTCAGTTTTTGCTAGTACCGCGTTTAGCTCTTGTTTTCCACTCGTATTTCGTTCAGATCTTGTTGGTTTGCTTTAGTTATATATGATTATCTCTCTAGTCTTTGATGAATATTTGTTCTGATAGTTGTTTCAAATAAGTTGATTGGTGTTGGAGAAGAGTAAAATATTTCATGCTTATAGTGGTGCAATAGGAAGCTTGTTTAGACTGTGGCTTAGACTTTAGCATGTCATGTCAGATGTTATTTTAATTGTGTACTTAGTAGTATATGATGTATCATGACTAGTCTCAAATAGCCGAGAGTGCTTAATGTGTCGTTGAAATTAAATCATGTGTTGTTTAATCATACTAAAGCATGGTATTGTGGTATTCTCCTTTGATGATTTATTTGAGTTGACTTAGCGCATGCTCATAGCATGTTACGACTACAAACCAGGCACTTCTAGCCTTGATGATCATTTATTTTTTGACTTGTAATATCATTTCATGTTTTGATTAATAATATTTTGTCACTATGCATGATCATGGTCGTTATTGCTTTCTTAGTTGGTCGCTCCCAGTCTTTTTCTAGCCTTCACCCTGTACTGAGTATGAGCTCTACTCGTGCATCCAACTCTCTTAAACCAATTTTTTCCAAATGTGTCCACCATACCTACCTATATGTGGTATTTCACCGCCACTCCAAGTAAATTGGTTGTGTGTTACCTTTAAACCTTCAAAATTATTAAATCTGTTTTGTGTTCCTGTTTTAGCTCATGAGACAGTAGCTTAAATTTACTATTGATTGAAATATGATAATGGTATTGCTTGTCTAAACTTATTTGTATCTGGTTACCACTTGAACTTTGAAGGTGTCCTAGCATTTATGTTTTGCTATCCCACGAAGGACAAACGGAATACTACTTTATCATGTTTTTCATTGTAATCGAACAAACGTATCACTTTAAATGCATTATTGCTCATTGTCAATTATTTGTGCTATTTTTTATGTGCAACATAGTTGTGAAGTTTTCATTGTTCAAATAACATTTATCATGCATTTATTTAAGTGTTTTGATCTCACCTTATAATGCTTTTACATAATGATTGATCAAGTTTGTGTTGGCTGCATGTCACCTCAAAAATTATTTTTGTTATCACTTACCTACTCGAGGATGAGCAGGAGTTAAGATTGGGGGTGCTGATATGTCCCAAATGTATCTATAATTTTGATGCTCCATGCTTGTTTTATTTATGTTATTCCATGTTTTGCACATATTTTTCTTCGTTCTTCGGATGATTTCATGGACTAACCTATTAACAAGATGCGCAAAGCCAGTTTCTGTTTTCAGCTGTTTTTACATTTATGAAAAAGCACTCAAGAAAATATTTGTCAAAAGTCCTAGAAATTCACGGAGATTATCTTTTACCTGGAATAAAGACGGAGTCCAAAGGAGAGTCGGAGGGGAGTCGGGGGGCTACCAGAGGGGTGCCAGGTGCCCCCTAGGCTGCGTCTGGGGGTCACCTCGTGGCCCTGGCCACCGCCCCGCGTCGCCTCTTCGCCTATAAATTCACTTTAACCCTAATAACATTGGGGAGGAAAAAAAATCACGAAACAGATAGATAAGCGCCATCACCTCGAAAGTCCCATCTGTAATTTATTTACCCAACATGTTTATTGTTCTTTGGAGAGACACCACTAGTGAAACTATTGAAGGGAATATGCCCGAGAGGCAATAATAAAGTGTTTATTATATATTATTCCTTGTTTATGATAGATGTTTATTTCTCATGCTAGAATTGTATTAACCGGAAACGTTGATACATGTGTGATTAATAAACAAACCGACGTTCCTAGTGAAGCCTCTCTTTTAACTAGCTCGTTGATTAAACAGATGATCAAGGTTTCCTGATCATGAACATTGGATGTTGTTAATAACGGGGTCATGACATTAGGATAATGACATGATGAACTTAAACCCTAACTAAGTATAACAATACGATCAAGTCATTTAGTTTTGTTGTTATATCTTACATTCGAAGTAACATTATTCCTTAGACCATGAGATCATGTTAATCACTAATACCGAAAGAATACTTTGATGACATCAAACGTCACACCGTAAAAGGGTGACTATAAAGGTGGCATTGGATATTCAGAAAGTGTTGGTTGAAGCTCATGGATCGAGAATGGGATTTTTCCATCCAATATGACGGATAGATATACTCAGGGCCCTCTCGGTGATATCACATCGACACCGCTTGCAAGCAAGTGATATGATCACAAGGATGTTATATCACGGGAACGAGAAAAGAGTACTTGTTGGATAACGAGATCGAACAAGGTATAATGGATACCGATGATCGGATCTCGGACAAGTAATATATCGCGAGACAAAGGGAAATCGTTACGACGTTGAAAGGTTCACACGATCACGAGAGTCATCGTTGAATATATAGGAGTCATCACGGTTTTCCAGACCCCGCTGTTGATTATTGATCGGAGAGGAGTCTCGATCATGTCTATAATATTCACGAACCGTAGGGAGACACACTTAAGGTTCGATGAAGCGTTTAGAGAGGATACGGAATGCCGAAGAATATTTTGGGCAGCTCCGGAATTGTTTCGGGGAAAATTGAAATAGTTCAAGGGGTTTTTCGTCGAACGGTTGTTAATAGAATTAACAAATGGTTCGAGGTGCTGCATGCAAATGTTTGTTAATGGAATTAACAAATATAAATAAGGAAATAAAAATGTTCTATTTATTTATTTAAGAAAAACCTTTGGATTTTCCAAGTGGGAAATTAAGGAATTTTGAGTGGGTTTGAGTGGAGCTTCCACTCACATGAAGAGAGGAAGGGATGGGGGCACCCATGGCTGGCCGCACCCCCCTTTGGGCTGCCTCCCCCTCCCGTATAAAAGGAGGGTGAGGGCTCTCTCTTCTCCACACACTTGCCCACACATTTTCCCTTCCACCCGCTGCTCCATTCCATGGTCTCCGGCTTGGCGAAGCCCTGACCGTGGGATTCTTCACCACCACCACGCCGTCGTGCTGCTGGAATTCCGGAGGGATCCTCTACTTCCGCAACCCGCTGGAACGAGGGAACGGAAGTCTTCATCGAGCTGAACGTGTGACCGATTACGGAGGCACCGCCGGATTGCGGTGCTCTTCTTCTCGCTCGGGATCGGCGTGAGAACGACTACGCCAACAACGAGATCTTTTCTCGTACCACTTTGAGTCTTCGAGGGTATGTTATCTCAAGACTCTCTTTCTCCCCGTTGCCTTTCATCTCATAGATTAGATCTTGGCCTTTC
This sequence comes from Alopecurus myosuroides, assembly GCA_028641055.1. Lineage (NCBI taxonomy): Eukaryota > Viridiplantae > Streptophyta > Magnoliopsida > Poales > Poaceae > Alopecurus > Alopecurus myosuroides. The sequence goes on from CM054062.1 coordinate 12,162,928, forward strand.
GAGTTTATCGCGCGTAGGAAATTTTTTGTTATCTATGCTACGTACCCCTTCAGTGATATCAGAGCCGGATCTATGCGTAGATGAATTGTACGGGTAGAACACATAGGAGTATGTGGGCGTTGATGATCATGTTTTTGTCTCTTTGAGTATTTTATGATCTTAGTGGCATAGTAGGATGAAGCTGCCCCGGACTAAGTTTACGTGTACTATGTACGCGAGAATTGTCTCACATGTGACTAAGGGGGTGTCCGTTTCTCCTACTATAGTTAAGATCTAATCTACAAAGGGTTGTTAAAAATATGTTTTATCAACGTTGTAGTTGTTGTACGTAGGTATGAACGGTTCTATCCTCGCAAGCCCAAAGCCACGTAAAACATGCAAAAATAAATTAGAGGCGTCTAACTTGTTTTTGCAGGGCATGTGATGTGATATGGTCAATGTTACAAACGTTATGTATGAGACGATATCTTTTGTAAATTATTGACATACCGGCTGGAGCCATATGGTTGTCTTATTTTATGGCATGCGTGATGTATGTCATATCCATGTGATATGTTGTAATGGACAATCAAGATGGAGGTGCCACGGACCTTGGTGCCACGCCCGTGGAATGATGGAGATCATACCATGATGCACAAGATGGAAATCAAGTGAAAGAAGGACCATATCATATCACATTATCCATGCATGTGATGTTTATCCTTTTATGCATCTTATTTTGCTTAGATCGCGACGATAGCATTATAAGATGATCCCTCTCACTTAATATCAAGATAATAATGTGTTCTTCCTTAAGTATGAACCGTTAAGAAAGTTCGTCGTTTCGAGACACCACGTGATGATCGGGTGTGATAGACTCAACGTTCGCATACAACGGGTGTTTTCAAGCCTAGCATGTACAGACATGGCCTTGAAACACATGCAATACAACGGTTCTACTTGGCGAGCCTAACATGTACAGACATGGCCTCGGAACACGTAACCGAAAGGTAAAGCATGAGTCATATGAATGATATGATGAACATGTTGATGTTTGCCTTTGCAACTGCACCCTCTCACGTGATGATCGGTTTCGGTGTAGTGAATTTGGTTCGTGTAATCACTAAAGACAACTAAGAGGGATGTTGTTTTTGAGTGGGAGTTCATGGGATAATTTTAGAATTAACTTGAACTTAATTTATCATAAACATAGTCTAAATAGTCTTTGCAAATATGTTGTAGATCATGGCACCACCTACCTTCAATTTCAATATGTTCATGGAGAAAGAGAAATTAGCGAACAATGGAAGCAACTTTACCAACTGGGCACTTAACCTGATGATTCTCCTCACCGCTTGCAAGAAGCTCTATGTGCTTGATGCACCTCTAGGTGACCAGCCCGCTGATGATGCTTCTGATGAGGATAAAAATGTTTATCTGACTCAACAAGAAGACCACGGTATAGTTCACTGCGGCATCCTCTATGGATTAGAACCAGAGCTGCGAAAACGTTTCGAGAACAGCACTGCTTATGCCACAATGGGAGAATTGAAAATGATTTTCGATACCCATGCCGCAGTTGAGAGTTATGACGCTTCAGAAAAGTTCTTTAGCTGCATGATGGAAGAGAACAGCTTCGTTAGTGAGCACGTACTCAAAATGTCTGCATACGCTGATAAGCTCATAGCCTTGGGAATATCGATTCCCATTGAGCTAGGGATACATCGTGTTCTCCAATCTCTGCCACCTAGTTACAAGAACTTCGTGATGAACTATAATATGCAGAGCATGAAGAAGTCTCTTCCTGAGCTTCTCTCGATGCTTAAAACTGCTGAAGTGGAGATCAAGAAAGAACATCAAGTGTTGATGATCAATAAGACCACTAGTTTCAAGAAAGGCAAGAAACGCAAGCCAAGGGTAAACTTCAAGAAGGGTGGCAAATCTGTTGCTACTGCTGAGAAGAAAACCAGGCATGGCCCTAAGCCTGAGACTGAGTGTTTCTATTGCAAGGGTACTGGCCACTGGAAGCGCCATTGCCCCAAGTATCTGGCAGATAATGTAACATCCCAAGTATGAAAACAACCTTAGAATGCTTGCTCCTTGTTTAATTTCAGTTTGCATCATTCCATCATGAGCATTGAATTTGTTCTCACTTGGTTTCACTTGTTTTCTATTCGAAATTCAAACCAATTTTCAAAATTTGGTTCATACTTGGTATGTTCCAATGTTTTCAAAATAGTTTCCAAACAGCAACAATTCAATTGTTTCCAATAAACTTGAATTTTCATATAATTAACTTGCTTAATTTTCAATATTTCAATTATTGCAAAAATTCAATCAAATTCAATTAAATTTCAAACAGGAGCAAAATTTTAAATTTTTTAAAAACAAAAGTTTGTACAACTGGGCTTTTGCAATAAAGAACTTATAAAAATTTATCACCAAATTTTTTGAAATCCCAAAACCCCTTCTTTTCTTCTCTTTTCTTTTTCTGCAAAAAAAAAGAGAGAAAAGGAAATAAAAATAAAAAACGGGCTGGGGGAGGCAGACCAGGCCAGCCAGCTGGGCCAGCCCAGCCCACCTACCACCCCAGCCAGCGCGCGCGGCCCGCGGCCCTTTTCTTCCTCCTCCGTACGCTGCCGACGTCGTCCCTGACGCCAGCAGGAGCACCGCACGCACCCCACCTCCACCTGCTCCCTCTCCTCTCCCTTTTTCTACCCTGAGCACGCGCCCAAACCCTAGCCTCCACCTCTCTTCCTTCCAGCCGCCGCCGCCACCTCTTTCTCCCTCTCCTCGCCGCTGCTCTGAACCTGCCCGCAGCCGAGCACGGCCGCAAGTTCCAGGCCATGGCGCCGCCGTTTTAGCCCTCGTCGGAGCCCGACGACTGTGGGAATCGAAACAGGGCACCTCCAGCTTCGCCCTCGCCGAATCTCAGCACCAAGGCAGCCCCAGGTCGTCGCCGGCGAGCCTGTCTTTTTCCCTCTTTCTCCTGTTTTTTTCTGAATTCTCTGAACCCCGCAGCGCCGCCAGGGTTTCGTCGTTGCCGTCGAGTCCCTGTCCCTCCTCGCGCCAGCACGACCACGGGACCGTGACCAGGACCTCGCCGTCGACCTTTTTGCTGAAGCAATCGACACCGGAGGACAGCGAGGCGCTGCGTTCGCTTCCAGGGCCGCCGTCGACCACCGCAACCGCCACCTCGCCGTCATCGCCGTTTTGCCGTCGCTGTCAAGCCACCCCGGGCCCCTCCAGCAACCTCAAGCCCCCGGTATGACCCTGCAGCCTCCTAGCCCTCCTCCTTTCTGCTCTAGACGTCGCCGTCGCGCTGCAGCCGGCGATCCCCGTCGTTGTCAGGCAAGTTCAGTTAACTGAACCTGCAGTTTCAGTTAACAGCCCGAGATGCACCTCAAACCCCCACACACCCCTGTTCTGTCACGATCCGAGCAACAGCCCAGGTGGCCAGAGGCACACGCGCGCACGCCCGCGGTCGCGAGTTCGATTCCCCGCCGCGCGATAAAACCCCCCCTTTTTCCTCGCTTTGCCACGCGCGCAAGCGGGCCCCACCTGTCATTGACAGTGGATGCCACGCACGCACACACCCACACGCCACGCAGGCGCCAGCTGGGCACTGGCCCACTGCCAGTGACCCAGGGCTGCTCTGCCCTGCGTAACAAAAATCCCAGGGCCCTTTCTGAAATTCTAATTTTTGCACCTAAGCCCCTGGAACAAATTTAATCCTTTTAAAATTGCAGAATAGCCCCCAGTTTTCAAATTCAAATATCTTTGGCATTTCAAATCCAAATTGGGTAAATAAAATATGTATTCCATTCAAAATTTCCTAAACTTTTCAAATATGCAATCTGTTTACTGTTTTGAATAATTAAAATTATATTATTTTCTGTACCTTATTTAATTCATTTAAAATTGTTCAAAACATAACTAATTCAAATTAAACTCAAATCTAATTTGTAAAATATGTTTTCAAACCAGAAAAATGTAATATTTTCAAATACGAATTTTATTTAATGTTTTGAAGAAATAAAATTCAAATAATTTTATACTTGAATTAAATCCATTTAAATCTTGTTCAAACTTGTTTAATTCATAACTAATTCATTTTAATTCCAAATTCAACAAACTAAATATGTTTTCCATCCCATTTTTCATGAACTTTGCAAATATCAACTTTGTGTTCTGTTTTAAATAAATTAAATTGCTGAAAACAACCGTTTCTTAATTAAGGCATTTAAAATTGTGAAACTAATAACTTGCTCATTTTAAATCCATTTTCAACAAATGAAATATGTATTCCATCTAAAATTTTGTGTTCTTTCCAAATATGAATTTTTTTATCTATTTTGAACAATTAAAATGGGTGAAAACAATAAATGTTTGTGTAACTCATTTAAGAAGCCAAATTTCATAACTGAATAAATAAAATTCCAAACTTGGTAAACAACATTTCAAATTGAAGCTATTGTTGTTTTCTTATTGTTTTCATCATTCTAATCAACTTTCACATGATGGTTATTGTAGATCACTTAATTCCACCTTATTTCATGAGCTTTTCCATATGCAACCCAAATTGCATATGGGCCCATTTTAGATATGTTTACCATGTCAACTAGCTTATCCTTGATGCATCAATTAAATTGTCATGCATCATCCCATGTTTGTGCATTATGCCATGTTATTGATTGTTCGTCTCTCTTCGTTGTTTGTTTGCTTCTTCCCGAATAGATGACGACGTTGAGACAGACGAGGTTTACGACACTACTCCAGAGGAGTTAGCCCAGTACCAGGCTACTGAGTTTGCAGGCAAGTATTCACTCACCTGAACCATTGTGTCCTTTCCACACTGGATACCGATACTTAGTTCGGGCTTTCCATTTGATGCACGCATATGCAGGTACGAACCCTTGGCGTCAGGGTGGAACTTTTGTAGTCGACATTTAGGGCGGCGTGGTCTTCCAGTGCTATGAGGGTCCCCCTTTTCTTCGTGGGGGCTCGATTAGCCGCGCACGCACATCACGTGGTTCTTTGGGCTTGATGCGAAGAAGAGTTGGGTTGTGTTGAGTGCCTCGCTTGGTGGGTTTGATCCCCGTCTGGCGGGATAGTCTTACGTGTACGGCCAAATTGGTGCACCCCTGCAGGGTTAAATCTTCTCGAGAAGCCGTGTTGTCCGCGGTTATGGATGACTTGGTGATAGGGCTGGCTAACAAGGATTAGACAACTTACACCTAATTAATAATAATTTGACTAGTAATAGGCTTATTGACACAATAACTTGAACCCTCATTAATCCAACTGTGTGAGTTATCCTCGGATTGCTTCTTTGGATAAGGGGCGAGATCCAGGATGGGTTTGTTTGAGGTTAGTGGTAGTTGGCTCCGATGCGCTATCTTATCCCTTTCTTTTAGCCGGAGGTTGTAGCGTGTCTCTGTAGTTGGTTAGGGCAGCCCGCTGCCGCACCTTTGTATCACCTATCTTCCGTTGAACCCAAAGCAGCTGTACTTGGTGTTGTCGGGTACTCTTTGGTATCTTGTGCGTCTTGCTTGCCAGTACTCGTCCGTACTGACCCCTTTGGGGCTGCGTGTTCTGCAGACTACGTTTCGGAGGATCCCCATGGTGGCTACTACGTGGAGTATGACGAGGCTGCTGACGAGTAGACAGCGGACCCGGGCAGGATCCGAGACTTCGTGGATGGGCTCCGTTCTTTCGTTTCCGGCCTCTTAGGCCTATTTGGATCTTGTCTGTACTCAGACACTTTGGATGCTTCCGCTGTGATGTAATGATGACTTGTTGGGACATGTGTCCTCTGCATGACTGTATTTGCTATCTCTGCTGTAGTGAGAGCTTTTGCCACTTATTTCTATTTCTTTGTGGCTTAGAGATTTGTTGTGATATCACTTGTTCAAATGCCGTTGACGTACCATGTGTGTATGTTATGAAGTACGTCAATGGAAGTATTCGGATTTCTATTGGATGGTTTCACAGATGATGAATAGTAGAGGATGGTTGTCACACGTTTACGTGTTGGCCTACTCATATTGAGATGCGGGTGCAGGTTGGCCCCGTAAGCCATTTATCTACTGTTTAGCGGGCTGTGACTATCCTCTAAAAGTCCGGGTGCGACAAATGGTATCAGAGTCTGTCTGCCTGTAGGATCCCTTTTACTGGTCGCAGTTGAGTCTAGAAACTACTTTGTAGCTATATAGGAAAAATGAAACGTGAGAGTAGGAATTCTGTTCTTTTATTTCTTTCCCCACCCACCCTCCCTTTTTCTGGTAAGGAAGTGCAACGTTGTTTTCTCTTCTCATCTAAACTTTCAAGTTAGGATTTCACGTATCCTGGTTTCTCTAGGATGGTTATATCTACTAGACCATAGGAATGGAGGTGGTTGTGACATGATTTATCATGTTGCCTACTCATGATTGAGAACGGAGGCACATAAGCCCCGGAAGCAGATCCTCTATTCCTTAAGTAGTAGATATTGATCCTTTAGAAGCCCGGATGGGTTTTCCATAGTACCTCAGGAGTGTTTGGCCTTGTGTTTCCCAAATGTTGCTTCGATATCCTGTTCTTCTCAACATCCTTTTCGTCCGTTGAAACCTTGTTGTTGCTTGCCACTACAGTTCTTCTACCGGCGTCTAATCAAAGCTTCCACGATCATCTGCAGATGGATCTCAGGTTCTACCCGCAGGTGGTTCGTATGACTCGTTGCGAGAGCACTGCCGGTTATCCGGAGATGCTGAGAGACATGGTCACTTTTCTGGGGTTCCGTTGGGCACCAGAGTACCAGGTCTACGAGCAGCAGCGAGAGTTTGAGCAGACCTACTACCACGCTATCGTCTACATTCTGTCAGATGATGGCTTGAGCGTAGTCCACCGCTACGAGGCAGTGGGTTCCACAGTGGATATGGCTGTGCAGCAGGCAGCTTATGTGAGTCTCACCTTCCTTCGTGCTGACTACTGGGGATTTGACGATTCTATCGATCGCCACATCCCCCGTGGTTACATCACTTCGGAGGGAGCTCACTTCACTCTCTACGACAACTTGGATGTTTACGAGCATGATAACTCCAGGCTGCACACCACCGCTCAGTTTGTGAGACACAGTGACGCAGTTGCCCGCACACTATCTCAGGAGTTGGCTTCAGTCAGAGAGCAGCTTTACCTTGCTTTGACTCGTCTGGCGACTTACACCACAGACTTTGTTGGAGACGAGCGCTTTGCACGTTTCGATCAGCCAGTTGGGGGTCGTCTGCCAGATGCTGGAGGTTACGAGCCGATCAGAGGTCCACTCCTTAACCTTGGTGGTAGTTACACTGGGATTCCCCGCTTTGGAGCACAGGGAGTCGATGCTATGTACTTCACGACGCCTAGAGTCGGTCTCAGACCACGTCAGATCTACGTGGATCATCGTTCCACCTACTTTCGTGGGCGTGCTCCTCACCGTACCTCTCGCCGTACTCCTAGCCGCCGTCCTGCGTGATGAGCATGGGAGTACCGATGTATCCATTCTTAGCTATGTTTAGTTATCCTTTGGCATTCGAACCATTTATGGTGTACTGGATATTCTGATGTAATTGAACATGTGATGGTGAACCTTGTGGTTGTCTATTCATGCGTCAGAATAATCTCTCTTTCGGTTGCCAAGTCTATCCTTTTCTATTGTTGTGCTAAAATGCATTTCCATTCAGGATGCCGCCAACAAGGAACAACACGCCTGAGCCACCGCCAATCGCGGAGCTGTTGACTCAGATGACCCAAGTCATGACGCAGATGGCCCAGTTTCAGGCTAATCAGCACATCAACCAGACAGCTCCACGGGTCAGCATCAAGGAGTTTCTCAGTCTGGGCCCAAGAACTTTCGTGGCCACACGCGAGCCTCTGGACGCTGATGACTGGATCCGTGAGATAGCCAAGGCTCTGGAGATTGCACACGTAGCTGAAGAAGACAAGGTCAAGTATGCCTCCTATCTACTGAAGGGTCAGGCAGCTACTTGGTGGGAAAACTTCCAGGCCATGAGAACTGGGATGCCAGTCACGTGGGATCGTTTCAAGGAAGCCTTCCTGAAGCACCACATTCCAGATGGTCTCATGGAAAGAATGCGTGAAGAGTTTTGCTCTCTCAAGCAGGGTAAGTTGGACGTCATCGGGTATCAGAGTGAGTTCAATCGCCTCGCTCGATACGCTGGAGATGAGGTGTCCACTAAAGCTAAGAAGATGGCAAGGTCCCGCAGAGGCTTTAACCCGGAACTCAAGTATGCCCTCACCAATGTCAAGGCCAACAGCTTCGAGGATCTTGTTAACACCGCGCTCAATGAAGAAAATGGGCGCAAGGCGTTCGAGGAGTCTCGCAAGCACTCGCGTGAGGGTGGTTCCTCCTCCAACATGACCACCCCTCCGCAGAAGCGCCGCATCTGGGTACCAAATGGTGCTGTCACTCGGGCTCCATACGCCCAAACTTCTCCAGGCTTCGCTCCCCGCCCACCCAACCCTGCTCAGGTGCATGATACAAGGGCTTCAATGGGGCAGCCAAGGCCAGGGCCTCCTCGTGTCGTCACATGCTACAAGTGCAAGCAGACGGGACACTACGCCAACAAGTGCACGCAGAGGCAGCTACCTCCACCACCACCTCGTCCTAAAACAAACCAGGAAATGGTGCGCGCTCCCCCGCCTAAGGCCTTCAACTCCAACAACAGGCCTGTCGGGAGGACCGCAAGGGTGAATCATGTCAAGATCGACAAAGCTGAGGAAGCTTCTGACGTCGTTCTCGGTACATTTCCCGTAAACTATATTCCAACTAAAGTGTTCTTTGATACCGGAGCATCACATTCTTTCGTGTCAAAGATCTTTGCGACAACAATTAAACTCCCTTTTGTTGGTTTGGGTTCCCCGCTAGTGGTCAGCTCCCCTGGAGCAACTATGCAAACTTCCAAGATGAGTCACAAAAATCAAATTCTAATTGGAGGTCACATATTCCTTGCTTCTCTCATGCTGCTTGGAAATTCTGACATTGATGTCATTCTTGGTATGGATTGGCTGAAGGCCAATAAAGCAAGAATTGACTGTGCTCAAAAGTCAATAACTCTGTCCCACCCTTCTGGCCAGATAATCTATTCTCCACATGAATCAAGTTCCATTCAGCTATGCACCCTCAATGCAAAACCTCTACCTTCACTTGAAAATGTTCCGGTGGTTTGCGACTTCCCTGACGTCTTTCCAGAAGAGTTGCCAGGAATGCCTCCGGATAGAGCTGTTGAGTTCGTGATCGAACTTGAACCAGGTACGGCTCCAATCTCTAAGCATCCCTACAAGATAGGAACTCCCGAGCTGAAGTTGTTGAAGGAACAAATTGATATGTACATGGAAAAAGGTTACATTCAACCTAGTTCCTCGGCTTGGGGTTGCCCAACTCTGTTCGTTGCGAAGAAGGATCAAACAAAGAGACTCGTTGTTGACTATCGTCCTCTTAACGGGAAAACCATCAAAAACAAGTATCCAATTCCTCACATCGATGATCTTTTTGATCAACTTGCTGGAGCCTCAATATTCTCCAAGTTGGACTTGAGAATGGGTTACCATCAAATAAAGATCAGAAAAGAGGATATTCCAAAGACAGCCTTCACCACTCGCTACGGTCTATACGAATTCACCATCATGTCCTTTGGTCTCACCAATGCACCGGCGACCTTCTCTCGACTCATGAATTCTGTCTTCCATGAATACCTCGACAAGTTCGTTGTGGTATATCTTGATGACATTCTTGTCTACTCAAAATATGAGGAAGAACATGAAGAACATCTTCGTCTAACTCTCATGAAGCTTCGCGAGCATCGTCTCTATGCCAAGTTCTCCAAATGTGAGTTTTGGATTTCCGAAGTCGTTTATCTTGGTCATGTCATCTCTGCCAAGGGCATAGCCATTGATCCAGAAAAGGTTAAAGCAATTGTTGATTGGAAACCTCCAAAGACGGTGAAGCAAGTAAGAAGTTTTCTTGGCTTGGCTAGCTATTGCTGTCGCTTCGTCCAAAACTTCTCCAAGATTGCCAAACCTCTCACTGACCTCACAAAGAAGGATAAGAAGTTCGTCTGGTCTCCACAATGTGATGAAAGCTTCAATCTCCTGAAGACTAAACTCACTTCTCCACCAGTTCTGGTTGGCCCAGATCCTTCCAAACCTTTCCAAATATTCTATGATGCTTCTCTCCAAGGTCTAGGTGCAGTTCTTATGCAAGAACGTCAAGTTGTGGCTTATGCTTCACGTCAGTTGAACACATATGAGCTCAATTATCCCACTCATGACCTTGAACTTGCAGCAGTTGTGTTTGCCCTCAAGAAATGGAGACAATACTTGTTGCGTAATCGCACTGAAATCTTTTCCGATCATAAAAGTCTGAAGTACATCTTCACTCAACCAGATCTAAACCTCAGACAAAGGAGATGGATTGAAAAGATCAAAGACTTTTATCTTACCATTTCTTACACTCTAGGCAAGGCTAATGTTATGGCCGACGCTCTCAGTCGCAAGTCGTATTGCAATAATCTCATGATCATGGAAAGCCAACCTCCTCTTCATGAAGAATTCCAGAAGCTCAATCTTGGTCTTGTTCCTCAAGGCTATCTTGCAAACTTGACAGCCAGTCCAACTCTCGAGGACAAGATTCGTTCTGAACAACTTCGTGATGCTGAAATCAAGAAGATTGTAGAACACATCAAAGCAGGCAATGAGAAATTTGAGTGCTTCTCAATTGATGACAAGGGAACTGTGTTCTTCGAAGGACGCATTGCAGTTCCTCAAATTCAAAGTCTCAAAGATGTCATTCTCAAGGAGGCTCATGAAACTCCTCTCTCCATACACCCTGGAAGTACAAAGATGTACCAGGATCTCAAGACACTGTATTGGTGGCCTAGCATGAAACGTGAAATTGCTCAATACGTTTCTGAATGCGACGTTTGTCAACGTGTTAAGGCAGTTCATCAAAAAACAGTCGGTCTTCTCCAACCTCTAAAAATCCCTGAGTGGAAGTGGGACATGATTGAAATGGACTTCGTCACTGGTTTCCCAAAGTCCAGGAGGGGCAACGATGCAATCTTCGTTGTCATTGATCGACTCACTAAAGTAGCTCACTTCTTTCCTGTCAAAGAGACAATCTCAACTAGTAAGTTAGCAGAGCTCTACACAGCAAAGATTGTTCCTCTTCATGGTGTTCCATTGGAAATAAGCTCAGACCGTGGAAGCATCTTCACTTCTCATTTCTGGAAAAGCTTTCAAGAAGCATTGGGCACCAAGCTTCTGTTCAGCATAGCTTATCACCCTCAGTCTCAAGGGCAAGTCGAAAGAGTCAATCAGATTCTCGAGGATATGCTCAGAGCATGTGGTCTCTCTTTTGGCATGAAATGGGAGGAATGTCTTCCATATGCTGAATTCTCCTACAACAACAGTTTCCAGGCAAGCCTAGGCATGGCACCATTTGAGGCTCTCTATGGCCGCAGATGCAGGAGTCCAATCAATTGGTCTGGAGCTGGTGAACGTTCACTCTTAGGCCCTGACATTGTTAAGGAGGCCGAAGAGAAAGTTCGCATCATTCGTGACAATCTGAAGATTGCTCAGTCTCGTCAGAAAAGCTACTATGACAGCAAGCACAGGGACATGGTCTATGCAGCTGGAGACAAAGCATATCTCTGTGTAACTCCCCTCAGAGGCACTCATCGTTTTGGTGTCAAAGGAAAGCTTGCACCAAGATATATTGGTCCCTTCAACATTCTCTAAGGGCGTGCAGAAAATGTCTATCGTCTTGAACTTCCAGAAAAGCTATCCAAGGTGCACGATGTCTTTCACGTGTCACAGCTCAAGAAGTGCTTCAAAGATCCAGGTCGTGCAGTTGATCATGATTCAATTGATCTGCAAGAAGACCTCTCTTATGAAGATCATCCTATTCGCATTCTCGATGAGACCGAGCGCAAAACTCGCAACAAGAGCACCAAGTTCTTAAAAGTGCAGTGGTCTCATCATTCCGATAAAGAGGCAACGTGGGAGACCGCAGAGGATCTTCGCAAGAAGTATCCGGACCTTTTCTCTTCTCAGTAGGAATCTCGGGGCGCGATTCCTTCAAGGGGGGGCGTTTTGTAACATCCCAAGTATGAAAACAACCTTAGAATGCTTGCTCCTTGTTTAATTTCAGTTTGCATCATTCCATCATGAGCATTGAATTTGTTCTCACTTGGTTTCACTTGTTTTCTATTCGAAATTCAAACCAAATTTCAAAATTTGGTTCATACTTGGTATGTTCCAATGTTTTCAAAATAGCTTCCAGACAGCAACAATTCAATTCTTTCCAATAAACTTGAATTTTCATATAATTAACTTGCTTAATTTTCAATATTTCAATTATTGCAAAAATTCAATCAAATTCAATTAAATTTCAAACAGCAGCAAAATTTTAAAATTTTGAAAAACAAAAGTTTGTACAACTGGGCTTTTGCAATAAAGAACTTATAAAAATTTATCACCAAAATTTTTGAAATCCCAAAACCCCTTCTTTTCTTCTCTTTTCCTTTTCTGCAAAAAAAAGAGAGAAAAGGAAATAAAAATAAAAAACGGGCTGGGGGAGGCAGACCAGGCCAGCCAGCTGGGCCAGCCCAGCCCACCTACCACCCCAGCCAGCGCGCGCGGCCCGCGGCCCTTTTCTTCCTCCTCCGTACGCTGCCGACGTCGTCCCTGACGCCAGTAGGAGCACCGCACGCACCCCACCTCCACCTGCTCCCTCTCCTCTCCCTTTTTGTATCCCGAGCACGCGCCCAAACCCTAGCCTCCACCTCTCTTCCTTCCAGCCGCCGTCGCCACCTCTTTCTCCCTCTCCTCGCCGCTGCTCTGAACCTGCCCGCAGCCGAGCACGGCCGCAAGTTCCAGGCCATGGCGCCGCCGTTTTAGCCCTCGTCGGAGCCCGGCGACTGTGGGAATCGAAACAGGGCACCTCCAGCTTCGCCCTCGCTGAATCTCAGCACCAAGGCAGCCCCAGGTCGTCGCCGGCGAGCCCGTCTTTTTCCCTCTTTCTCCTGTTTTTTCTGAATTCTCTGAACCCCGCAGCGCCGCCAGGGTTTCGTCGTTGCCGTCGAGTCCCCGTCCCTCCTCGCGCCAGCACGACCACGGGACCGTGACCAGGACCTCGCCGTCGACCTTTTCGCTGAAGCAATCGACACCGGAGGACAGCGAGGCGCTGCGTTCGCTTCCAAGGCCGCCGTCGACCACCGCAGCCGCCACCTCGCCGTCATCGCCGTTTTGCCGTCGCTGTCAAGCCACCCCGAGCCCCTCCAGCAACCTCAAGCCCCCGGTATGACCCTGCAGCCTCCTAGCCCTCCTCCTTTCTGCTCTGGACGTCGCCGTCGCGCTGCAGCCGGCTATCCCCGTCGCTGTCAGGCAAGTTCAGTTAACTGAACTTGCAGTTTCAGTTAACAGCCCGAGATGCACCTCAAACCCCCACACGCCCCTGTTCTGTCACGATCCGAGCAACAGCCCAGGTGGCCAGAGGCACACGCACGCACGCCCGCGGTCGCGAGTTCGATTCCCCGCCGCGCGATAAAAACCCCCCTTTTTCCTCGCTTTGCCACGCGCGCAAGCGGGCCCCACCTGTCATTGACAGTGGATGCCACGCACGCACACACCCACACGCCACGCAGGCGCCAGCTGGGCACTGGCCCACTGCCAGTGACCCAGGGATGCTCTGCCCTGCGTAACAAAAATCCCAGGGCCCTTTCTGAAATTCTAATTTTTGCACCTGTGCCCCTGGAACAAATTTAATCCTTTTAAAATTGCAGAATAGCCCCCAGTTTTCAAATTCAAATATCTTTGGCATTACAAATCCAAATTGGGTAAATAAAATATGTATTCCATTCAAAATTTCCTAAACTTTTCAAATATGCAATCTGTTTACTGTTTTGAATAATTAAAATTATATTATTTTCTGTACCTTATTTAATTCATTTAAAATTGTTCAAAACATAACTAATTCAAATTAAACTCAAATCTAATTTGTAAGATATGTTTTCAAACCAGAAAAATGTAATCTTCTCAAATACGAATTTTATTTAATGTTTTGAACAAATAAAATTCAAATAATTTTATACTTGAATTAAATCCATTTAAATCTTGTTCAAACTTGTTTAATTCATAACTAATTCATTTCAATTCCAAATTCAACAAACTAAATCTGTTTTCCATCCCATTTTTCATGAACTTTGCAAATATCAACTTTGTGTTCTGTTTTAAATAAATTAAATTGCTGAAAACAACTGTTTCTTAATTAAGGCATTTAAAATTGTCAAATTAATAACTTGCTCATTTTAAATCCATTTTCAACAAATGAAATATGTATTCCATCTAAAATTTTGTGTTCTTTCCAAATATGAATTTTGTTATCTATTTTGAACAATTAAAATGGGTGAAAACAATAAATGTTTGTGTAACTCATTTAAGAAGCCAAATTTCATAACTTAATAAATAAAATTCCAAACTTGGTAAACAACATTTCAAATTGAAGCTATTGTTGTTTTCTTATTGTTTTCATCATCCATGCATCATTCTAATCAACTTTCACATGATGGTTATTGTAGATCACTTAATTCCACCTTATTTCATGAGCTTTTCCATATGCAACCCAAATTGCATATGGGCCCATTTTAGATATGTTTACCATGTCAACTAGCTTATCCTTGATGCATCAATTAAATTGTCATGCATCATCCCATGTTTGTGCATTATGCCATGTTATTGATTGTTCGTCTCTCTTCGTTGTTTGTTTGCTTCTTCCCGAATAGATGACGACGTTAAGACAGACGAGGTTTACGACACTACTCCAGAGGAGTTAGCCCAGACCAGGCTACTGAGTTTGCAGGCAAGTATTCACTCACCTGGACCATTGTGTCCTTTCCACACTGGATACCGATACTTTCCGTTGTCTAATCTGCTAGCCTCAAGATTCGTTGCTTGTGTTCCGATCCTATCACATGTTATCCTGTAACCCTGATATAGCCTATCCTCCACACCTAAAACCCTGTTGCTTGTTGCCTGTGTCTTACTAGCATGCTTAGGGTTGTTTATGCTCGAGTCTGATGTCCGTTATTTCTGTTACCATATTTATTATGTTCTGGGGGCTCGAAGTTTAAACAACAACCTGTTAATGTTGAGGTAATGCTAATTTGATGATAAGGCACCGGCAGGAGGCCGGGTATGGTTTTGAGGCCTGCTAGTGTCGAACTCAGGAAAAGTTCTTGTCCTCTAGATCCATGATGAGCGCGCTAACCGCATGTGGGAAGCATGTATGGGCGCCCCCCGCAACTCTGATTCGATTCGCATCTCGTCCAAATCGCCACACTTAGTTCGGACTTTCCATTTGATGCACGCATATGCAGGTACGAACCCTTGGCGCCAGGGTGGAACTTTTGTAGTCGGCATTTAGGGCGGCGTGGTCTTCCAGTGCTATGAGGGTCCCCCTTTTCTTCGTGGGGGCTCGATTAGCCGCGCACGCACATCACGTGGTTCTTTGGGCTTGATGCGAAGAAGAGTTGGGTTGTGTTGAGTGCCTCGCTTGGTGGGTTTGATCCCCGTCTGGCGGGATATTCTTACGTGTACAGCCAAATTGGTGCACCCCTGCAGGGTTAAATCTTCTCGAGAAGCCGTGTTGTCCGCGGTTATGGATGACTTGGTGATAGGGCTGGCTAACAAGGATTAGACAACTTACACCTAATTAATAATAATTTGACTAGTAATAGGCTTATTGACACAATAACTTGAACCCTCATTAATCCAACTGTGTGAGTTATCCTCGGATTGCTTCTTTGGATAAGGGGCGAGATCCAGGATGGGTTTGTTTGAGGTTAGTGGTAGTTGGCTCCGATGCGCTATCTTATCCCTTTCTTTTAGCCGGAGGTTGTAGCGTGTCTCTGTAGTTGGTTAGGGCAGCCCGCTGCCGCACCTTTGTATCACATATCTTCCGTTGAACCCAAAGCAGCTGTACTTGGTGTTGTCGGGTACTCTTTGGTATCTTGTGCGTCTTGCGTGCGAGTACTCGTCCGTACTGACCCCTTTGGGGCTGCGTGTTCTGCAGACTACGTTTCCGAGGATCCCCATGGTGGCTACTACGTGGAGTATGACGAGGCTGCTGACGAGTAGATAGCGGACCCGGGCAGGATCCGAGACTTCGTGGATGGGCTCCGTTCTTTCGTTTCCGGCCTCTTAGGCCTATTTGGATCTTGTCTGTACTCAGACACTTTGGATGCTTCCGCTGTAATGTAATGATGACTTATTGGGACATGTGTCCTCTGCATGACTGTATTTGCTATCTCTGCTCTAGTGAGAGATTTTGCCACTTATTTCTATTTCTTTGTGTCTTAGAGATTTGTTGTGATATCACTTGTTCAAATGCCGTTGACGTACCATGTGTGTATGTTATGAAGTGCGTCAATGGAAGTATTCGGATTTCTATTGGATGGTTTCACAGACGATGAATAGTAGAGGATGGTTGTCACACGTTTACGTGTTGGCCTACTCATATTGAGATGCGGGTGCAGGTAGGCCCCGTAAGCCATTTATCTACTGTTTAGCGGGCTGTGAGTATCCTCTAAAAGTCCGGGTGCGACAGATAAGAAGGCCGGCAAAGTGAACAAAGGTATATATGATATACTTGTTATTGATGTGTACCTTACTAGTACTCGCAGTAGCACCTGGGTATTTGATACTGGTTCGGTTGCTCACATATGTAACTCGAAACAGGAGCTGCAGAATAAGCGACCACTAGCAAAGGATGAGGTGACGATGCGCGTCGGCAATGGATCAAGAGTTGACGTGATCGCCGTCGGGGCGCTACCTCCACGTCTACCATCGGGATTAGTTATAAACCTCAATAAATGTTATTTGGTGCCCGCATTAAGCATGAATATCGTTTCTGGATCTTGCTTAATGCGGGACGTTTATTCCTTTAAGTCCGAGAACAATGGTTGTTCGATTTATATGAATAATATCTTTTATGGTCATGCACCTGAGAAGAATGGTTTATTTCTTTTGAATCTTGATAATGTTGATACACATATTCATAATGTGAATGCCAAAAGAATTAAGTTAAATGATGATATTGCTACTTATTTGTGGCATTGCCGCTTAGGTCATATTGGTGTTAAACGCATGAAGAAGATCCATTCTGATGGACTCTTAGAATCACTTGATTATGAATCATTTGAAACATGTGAACCATGCCTTATGGGCAAGATGACTAGAACCCCGTTTTCCGGATCTATGGAACGGGCGACAGACTTACTGGAAATCATACATACTGATGTATATGGACCAATGAGTGTATCGGCGCGCGGTGGATATCGTTATTTTGTCACTTTCACAGATGATTTGAGTAGATATGGGTATATTTACTTAATGAAACACAAATCTGAAACGTTTGAAAAGTTCAAAGAATTTCAGTGTGAAGTTGAAAATCATCGTAACAGAAAGATTAAATTTCTACGGTCTGATCGTGGAGGTGAATATCTAAGTTACGAGTTTGGCATGCATATGAAACAATGTGGAATAGTTTCACAACTCACACCTGCCGGAACACCACAGCGTAATGGTGTTTCCGAACGTCGTAATCGTACTTTATTAGATATGGTTCGATCTATGATGTCTCTTACAGATTTTCCACTATCGTTTTGGGGTTATGCACTAGAGACCGCTGCATTCACTTTAAATAGGGCACCATCTAAATCCGTTGAAACGACACCGTATGAATTATGGTTTGGAAACAAACCTAAGCTGTCATTTCTAAAAGTTTGGGGATGCGATGTTTATGTGAAGAAGCTTCAACCTGATAAACTCGAACCCAAAGCGGAAAAATGCGTCTTCATAGGATACCCTAAAGAAACAATAGGGTACACCTTCTATCACAGATCCAAAGGCAAGATTTTCGTTGCCAAGAATGGATCCTTTTTGGAGAAGGAGTTTCTCTCGAAAGGTGTGAATAGTAGGAAGGTAGAACTCGACGAGGTTATTGAACCTTCTCTTCTTGGAATGGCGAGTAGCGCAGCGCCGGAAGTTGTTCCGGAACTGACCCCGTCAGTTGAAGAGAGAGATAATGATCTAGATAATGAAACTCTAGTAGAGGAAACTACCGCACCTCGCAGGTCAACTAGGGAACGTACAGCTCCTGAACTGTACGGAGATCCCGTATTAAACTTCATGGTAGATGGAGGTGATGACCCTGCAACATATGAGGAAGCGATGATGAGCCCAGATTCCAACAAATGGCTTGAAGCCATGAAATCCGAAATAGGATCCATGTACGAAAACCAAGTTTGGACTTTGGTGGATTTACCCAATGACCGCAAGGCCGTTGAGAACAAATGGATCTTTAAAAAGAAAACTGACGCTGATGGTAATGTGACCGTCTATAAAGCTCGACTTGTCGCAAAATGTTTCCGACAAATTCAAGGAGTTGACTATGATGAGACTTTCTCACCAGTAGCGATGCTTAAATCAGTTAGAATTATGTTAGCAGTTGCTGCATTTTTCGATTATGAAATATGGCAGATGGATGTCAAAACGGCGTTCCTTAATGGTGACATTGAGGAAGAGTTGTATATGATGCAACCCAAAGGTTTTGTTGATCCTAAGGATGCTGACAAGGTGTGTAAGCTTCAACGTTCCATTTATGGACTGAAGCAAGCATCCCGAAGTTGGAACCTCCGTTTTGATAAGGTGATCAAAGGTTTTGGGTGTGTCCAAACATACGGAGAAGCTTGTATTTACAAGAAAGTGAGTGGGAGCTCTTTAGCATTTCTGGTACTATATGTGGATGACATATTATTGATTGGAAATGATATAGAACTTTTAAAAAGCGTAAAAGGTTATTTGAACAATAGTTTTTCGATGAAAGACCTCGGTGAAGCAGCTTATATATTGGGCATCAAAATCTACAGGGATAGATCAAGACGCTTAATTGGACTTTCGCAAAGTACATACCTTGACAAGATTTTGAAAAAGTTCAAAATGGAAGATAGTAGGAAAGGGTTCCTACCTATATTGCAAGGCAAGACGTTGAGTAAGACTCAATGTCCAGCTACATCAGAAGATAGAGAAAAGATGAATAAGACTCCCTATGCTTCAGCCATAGGTTCTATCATGTATGCTACGCTATGTACAAGACCGGATGTGGCACATGCTATTAGTTTGACTAGTAGGTACCAATCCAATCCAGGTTTGGAACACTGGACTGCGGTCAAGAATATCCTAAAGTACTTGAGAAGAACTAAGAATATGTTTCTCGTATATGGCAGTGAAGAAGAGCTCGTCGCAAGATGTTACGTCGATGCTAGCTTCGAAAGTTATCCGGATGACTCTAAGTCTCAGTCCGGGTACGTATTTATTATGAATGGAGGAGCTGTAAGCTGGAGGAGTTCCAAGCAATCCGTGGTGGCGGGATCATCAACAGAAGCGGAATATGTTGCTGCCTCGGAGGCAACACAGGAAGCAGTTTGGATGAAGGAGTTCATATCCGAACTAGGCGTGGTTCCGAGTGCGTAGGATCCAATGGTTATCTATTGTGACAACAATGGTGCCATAGCCAATGCTAAGGAACCAAGGTCTCACAAGAATTCCAAGCATATCAAGCGCCGTTTTCACTCCATCCGTGAGCATGTCGCAGATGGGAATGTGAAGATTTGCAAAGTACATACGGATCTGAATGTGGCAGATCTGTTGACTAAAACTCTCTCAAGGGCAAAACATGATCAACACCAGAACTCAATGGGTGTTAGATTCATCACTATGTAACATAGATTATTGCCCCTAGTGCAAGTGGGAGACTGAAGGGAATATGCCCGAGAGGCAATAATAAAGTGTTTATTATATATTATTCCTTGTTTATGATAGATGTTTATTTCTCATGCTAGAATTGTATTAACCGGAAACGTTGATACATGTGTGATTAATAAACAAACCGACGTTCCTAGTGAAGCCTCTCTTTTAACTAGCTCGTTGATTAAACAGATGATCAAGGTTTCCTGATCATGAACATTGGATGTTGTTAATAACGGGGTCATGTCATTAGGAGAATGACATGATGAACTTAAACCCTAACTAAGTATAACAATACGATCAAGTCATTTAGTTTTGTTGTTATATCTTACATTCGAAGTAACATTATTCCTTAGACCATGATATCATGTTAATCACTAATACCGAAAGAATACTTTGATGACATCAAACGTCACACCGTAAAAGGGTGACTATAAAGGTGGCATTGGATATTCGGAAAGTGTTGGTTGAAGCTCATGGATCGAGAATGGGATTTGTCCATCCAATATGATGGATAGATATACTCAGGGCCCTCTCGGTGATATCACATCGACACCGCTTGCAAGCAAGTGATATGATCACAAGGATGTTATATCACGGGAACGAGAAAAGAGTACTTGTTGGATAACGAGATCGAACAAGGTATAATGGATACCGATGATCGGATCTCGGACAAGTAATATATCGCGAGACAAAGGGAAATCGTTACGACGTTGAAAGGTTCACACGATCACTAGAGTCATCGTTGAATATATAGGAGTCATCACGGTTTTCCAGACCCCGTTGTTGATTATTGATCGGAGAGGAGTCTCGATCATGTCTATAATATTCACGAACCGTAGGGAGACACACTTAAGGTTTGATGAAGCGTTTAGAGAGGATACGGAATGCCGAAGAATATTTTGGGCAGCTCCAGAATTGTTTCGGGGAAAATTGAAATAGTTCAAGGGGTTTTTCGTCGAACGGTTGTTAATAGAATTAACAAATGGTTCGAGGTGCTGCATGCAAATGTTTGTTAATGGAATTATAAAATATAAATAAAGAAATAAAAATGTTTTATTTATTTATTAAAGAAAAACCTTTGGATTTTCCAAGTGGGAAATTAAGGAATTTTGAGTGGGTTTGAGTGGAGCTTCCACTCACATGAAGAGAGGAAGGGGTGGGGGCACCCATGGCTGGCCGCACCCCCCTTTGGGCTGCCTCCCCCTCCCCTATAAAAGGAGGGTGAGGGCTCTCTCTTCTCCACACACTTGCCCACACATTTTCCCTTCCACCCGTTGCTCCATTCCATGGTCTCCGGCTTGGCGAAGCCCTGACCGTGGGATTCTTCACCACCACCACGCCGTCGTGCTGCTGGAATTCCGGAGGGATCCTCTACTTCCGCAACCCGCTGGAACGAGGGAACGGAAGTCTTCATCGAGCTGAACGTGTGACCGATTACGGAGGCACCGCCGGATTGCGGTGCTCTTCTTCTCGCTCGGGATCGGCGTGAGAACGACTACGCCAACAACGAGATCTTTTCTCGTACCAGTTTTAGTCTTCGAGGGTATGTTATCTCAAGACTCTCTTTCTCCCCATTGCCTTTCATCTCATAGATTAGATCTTGGCCTTTCGGGTTTATCGCGCGTAGGAATTTTTTTTCTATGCTACGTACCCCTTCAGTGGTATCAGAGCCGGATCTATTCGTAGATGAATTGTACGGGTAGAACACATAGGAGTATGTGGGAGTTGATGATTATGTTTTTGTCTCTTTGAGTATTTTATGATCTTAGTGGCATAGTAGGATGAAGCTGCACCGGACTAAGTTTACGTGTACTATGTACGCGAGAATTGTCTCACATGTGACTAAGGGGGTGTCCGTTTCTCCTACTATAGTTAAGATCTAATCTACAAAGGGTTGTTAAAAATATGTTTTATCAATGTTGTGGTTGTTGTACGTAGGTATGAACGGTTCTATCCTCGTAAGCCCAAAGCCACGTAAAACATGAAAAAATAAATTAGAGGCGTCTAACTTGTTTTTGCAGGGCATGTGATGTGATATGGTCAATGTTACAAATTTTATGTATGAGATGATATCTTTTGTAAATTATTGACATACCGGCTCGAGCCATATGGTTGTCTTATTTTATGGCCTGCATGATGTATGTCATATCCATGTGATATGTTGTAATGGACAATCAAGATGGAGGTGCCACGGACCTTGGTGCCACGCCGGTGGAATGATGGAGATCATACCATGATGCACAAGATGGAGATCAAGTGCAAGAAGGACCATATCATATCACATTATCCATGCATGTGATGTTTATCCTTTTATGCATCTTATTTTGCTTAGATCGCGACGGTAGCATTATAAGATGATCCCTCTCACTTAATATCAAGATAATAATGTGTTCTTCCTTAAGTATACACCGTTAAGAAAGTTCGTCGTTTCGAGACACCACGTGATGATCGGGTGTGATAGACTCAACGTTTGCATACAACGGGTGTTTTCAAGCCTAGCATGTACAGACATGGCCTTGAAACACATGCAATACAACGGTTCTACTTGGCGAGCCTAGCATGTACAGACATGGCCTCGGAACACGTAACCGAAAGGTAAAGCATGAGTCATATGAATGATATGATGAACATGTTGATGTTCGCCTTTGCAACTGCACCGTCTCACGTGATGATCGGTTTCGGTGTAATGAATTTGGTTCGTGTAATCACTAAAGACAACTAAGAGGGATGTTGTTTTTGAGTGGGAGTTCATGGGATAATTTTAGAATTAACTTGAACTTAATTTATCATAAACATAGTCTAAATAGTCTTTGCAAATATGTTGTAGATCATGGCACCACCTACCTTCAATTTCAATATGTTCATGGAGAAAGAGAAATTAGCGAACAATGGAAGCAACTTTACCAACTGGGCACTTAACCTGAGGATTCCCCTCACCGCTTGCAAGAAGCTCTATGTGCTTGATGCACCTCTAGGTGACCAGCCCGCTGATGATGCTTCTGATGAGGATAAAAATGTTTATCTGACTCAACAAGAAGACCACAGTATAGTTCACTGTGGCATCCTCTATGGATTAGAGCCAGAGCTGCAAAAAAGTTTCGAGAACAGCACTGCTTATGCCACAATGGGAGAATTGAAAATGATTTTCGATACCCATGCCGCAGTTGAGAGTTATGACGCTTCAGAAAAGTTCTTTAGCTGCATGATGGAAGAGAACAGCTCCGTTAGTGAGCACGTACTCAAAATGTCTGCATACGCTGATAAGCTCATAGCCTTGGGAATATTGATTCCCATTGAGCTAGGGATACATCGTGTTCTCCAATCTCTGCCACCTAGTTACAAGAACTTCGTGATGAACTATAATATGCAGAGCAAGAAGAAGTCTCTTCTTGAGCTTCTCTCGATGCTTAAAACTGCTGAAGTGGAGATCAAGAAAGAACATCAAGTGTTGATGATCAATAAGACCACTAGTTTCAAGAAAGGCAAGAAAGGCAAGCCAAGGGTAAACTTCAAGAAGGGTGGCAAATCTGTTGCTACTGCTGAGAAGAAAACCAGGCATGGCCCTAAGCCTGAGACTGAGTGTTTCTATTGCAAGGGTACTGGCCACTGGAAGCGCAATTGCCCCAAGTATCTGGCAGATAAGAAGGCCGGCAAAGTGAACAAAGGTATATATGATATACTTGTTATTGATGTGTACCTTACTAGTACTCGCAGTAGCACCTGGGTATTTGATACTGGTTCGGTTGCTCACATATGTAACTCGAAACAGGAGCTGCAGAATAAGCGACCACTAGCAAAGGATGAGGTGACGATGCGCGTCGGCAATGGATCAAGAGTTGACGTGATCGCCGTCGGGGCGCTACCTCTACGTCTACCATCGGGATTAGTTATAAACCCCAATAAATGTTATTTGGTGCCTGCATTAAGCATGAATATCGTTTCTGGATCTTGCTTAATGCGGGACGGTTATTCCTTTAAGTCCGAGAACAATGGTTGTTCGATTTATATGAATAATATCTTTTATGGTCATGCACCTGAGAAGAATGGTTTATTTCTTTTGAATCTTGATAATGTTGATACACATATTCATAATGTGAATGCCAAAAGAATTAAGTTAAATGATGATATTGCTACTTATTTGTGGCATTGCCGCTTAGGTCATATTGGTGTTAAACGCATGAAGAAGCTCCATTCTGATGGACTCTTAGAATCACTTGATTATGAATCATTTGAAACATGTGAACCATGCCTTATGGGCAAGATGACTAGAACCCCGTTTTCCGGATCTATGGAACGGGCGACAGACTTACTGGAAATCATACATACTGATGTATGTGGACCAATGAGTGTATCGAAGCGCAGTGGATATCGTTATTTTGTCACTTTCACAGATGATTTGAGTAGATATGGGTATATTTACTTAATGAAACACAAATCTGAAACGTTTGAAAAGTTCAAAGAATTTCAGTGTGAAGTTGAAAATCATCGTAACAGAAAGATTAAATTTCTACGGTCTGATCGTGGAGGTGAATATCTAAGTTACGAGTTTGGCATGCATATGAAACAATGTGGAATAGTTTCACAACTCACACCTGCCGGAACACCACAGCATAATGGTGTTTCCGAACGTCGTAATCGTACTTTATTAGATATGGTTCAATCTATGATGTCTCTTACAGATTTGCCACTATCGTTTTGGGGTTATGCACTAGAGACCGCTGCATTCACTTTAAATAGGGCACCATCTAAATCCGTTGAAACGACACCGTATGAATTATGGTTTGGAAACAAACCTAAGCTGTCATTTCTAAAAGTTTGGGGATGCGATGTTTATGTGAAGAAGCTTCAACCTGATAAACTCGAACCCAAAGCAGAAAAATGCGTCTTCATAGGATACCCTAAAGAAACAATTGGGTACACCTTTTATCACAGATCCGAAGGCAAGATTTTTGTTGCCAAGAATGGATCCTTTTTGGAGAAGGAGTTTCTCTCGAAAGGTGTGAATAGTAGGAAGGTAGAACTCGACGAGGTTATTGAACCTTCTCTTCTTGGAATGGCGAGTAGCGAAGCGCCGGAAGTTGTTCCGGAGCTGACCCTGTCAGTTGAAGAGAGAGATAATGATCTAGATCATGAAACTCCAGTAGAGGAAACTACCGCACCTCGCAGGTCAACTAGGGAACATACAGCTCCTGAACTGTATGGAGATCCCGTATTAAACTTCATGGTAGATGGAGGTGATGACCCTGCAACATATGAGGAAGCGATGATGAGCCCAGATTCCAACAAATGGCTTGAAGCCATGAAATCCGAAATAGGATCCATGTACGAAAACCAAGTTTGGACTTTGGTGGATTTACCCAATGACCGCAAGGCCGTTGAGAACAAATGGATCTTTAAAAAGAAAACTGACGCTGATGGTAATGTGACCGTCTATAAAGCTCGACTTGTCGCAAAAGGTTTCCGACAAATTCAAGGAGTTGACTATGATGAGACTTTCTCACCAGTAGCGATGCTTAAATCAGTTAGGATTATGTTAGCGGTTGCTGCATTTTTCGATTATGAAATATGGCAGATGGATGTCAAAACGGCGTTCCTTAATGGTGTCATTGAGGAAGAGTTGTATATGATGTAACCCAAAGGTTTTGTTGATCCTAAGTATGCTGACAAGGTGTGTAAGCTTCAACGTTCCATTTATGGACTGAAGCAAGCATCCCGAAGTTGGAACCTCCGTTTTGATAAGGTGATCAAAGGTTTTGGATTTGTCCAAACATACGGAGAAGCTTGTATTTACAAGAAAGTGAGTGGGAGCTCTGTAGCATTTCTGGTACTATATGTGGATGACATATTATTGATTGGAAATGATATAGAACTTTTAAAAAGCGTAAAAGGTTATTTGAACAATAGTTTTTCGATGAAAGACCTCGGTGAAGCAGCTTATATATTGGGCATCAAAATCTACAGGGATAGATCAAGACGCTTAATTGGACTTTCGCAAAGTACATACCTTGACAAGATTTTGAAAAAGTTCAAAATGGAAGATAGTAGGAAAGGGTTCCTACCTATGTTGCAGGGCAAGACGTTGAGTAAGACTCAATGTCCAGCTACATCAGAAGATAGAGAAAAGATGAATAAGACTCCCTATGCTTCAGCCATAGGTTCTATCATGTATGCTATGCTATGTACAAGACCGGATGTGGCACATGCTATTAGTTTGAATAGTAGGTACCAATCCAATCCAGGTTTGGAACACTGGACTGCGGTCAAGAATATCCTAAAGTACTTGAGAAGAACTAAGGATATGTTTCTCGTATATGGCGGTGAAGAAGAGCTCGTCGCAAGATGTTACGTCGATGCTAGCTTCGACAGTTATCCGGATGACTCTAAGTCTCAGTCTGGGTACGTATTTATTATGAATGGAGGAGCTGTAAGTGGAGGAGTTCCAAGCAATCCGTGGTGGCGGGATCATCAACAGAAGCGGAATATGTTGCTGCCTCGGAGGCAACACAGGAAGCAGTTTGGATGAAGGAGTTCATATCCGAACTAGGCGTGGTTCCGAGTGCGTTGGATCCAATGGTTATCTATTGTGACAACAATGGTGCCATAGCCAATGCTAAGGAACCAAGGTCTCACAAGAATTCCAAGCATATCAAGCGCCGTTTTCACTCCATCTGTGAGCATGTCGCAGATGGGGATGTGAAGATTTGCAAAGTACATACAGATCTGAATGTGTCAGATCCGTTGACTAAAACTCTCTCAAGGGCAAAACATGATCAACACCAGAACTCAATGGGTGTTAGATTCATCACTATGTAACATAGATTATTTCCCCTAGTGCAAGTGGGAGACTGAAGGGAATAGGCCCGAGAGGCAATAATAAAGTGTTTATTATATATTATTCCTTGTTTATGATAGATGTTTATTTCTCATGCTAGAATTGTATTAACCGGAAACGTTGATACATGTGGGATTAATAAACAAACCGACGTTCCTAGTGAAGCCTCTCTTTTAACTAGCTCGTTGATTAAACAGATGATCAAGGTTTCCTGATCATGAACATTGGATGTTGTTAATAACGGGGTCATGTCATTAGGAGAATGACATGATGAACTTAAACCCTAACTAAGTATAACAATACGATCAAGTCATTTAGTTTTGTTGTTATATCTTACATTCGAAGTAACATTATTCCTTAGACCATGAGATCATGTTAATCACTAATACCGAAAGAATACTTTGATGACATCAAACGTCACAACGTAAAAGGGTGACTATAAAGGTGGCATTGGATATTCGGAAAGTGTTGGTTGAAGCTCATGGATCGAGAATGGGATTTGTCCATCCAATATGACGGATAGATATACTCAGGGCCCTCTCGGTGATATCACATCGACACCGCTTGCAAGCAAGTGATATGATCACAAGGATGTTATATCACGGGAACGAGAAAAGAGTACTTGTTTGATAACGAGATCGAACAAGGTATAATGGATACCGATGATCAGATCTCGGACAAGTAATATATCGCGAGACAAAGGGAAATCGTTACGACGTTGAAAGGTTCACACGATCACGAGAGTCATCGTTGAATATATAGGAGTCATCACGGTTTTCCAGACCCCGTTGTTGATTATTGATCGGAGAGGAGTCTCGATCATGTCTATAATATTCACGAACCGTAGGGAGACACACTTAAGGTTCGATGAAGCGTTTAGAGAGGATACGGAATGCCGAAGAATATTTTGGGCAGCTCCGGAATTGTTTCGGAGAAAATTGAAATAGTTCAAGGGGTTTTTCGTCGAACGGTTGTTAATAGAATTAACAAATGGTTCGAGGTGCTGCATGCAAATGTTTGTTAATGGAATTAACAAATATAAATAAAGAAATAAAAATGTATTATTTATTTATTAAAGAAAAACCTTGGATTTTCCAAGTGGGAAATTAAGGAATTTTGAGTGGGTTTGAGTGGAGCTTCCACTCATATGAAGAGAGGAAGGGGTGGGGGCACCCATGGCTGGCCGCACCCCCCTTTGGGCTGCCTCCCCCTCCCCTATAAAAGGAGGGTGAGGGCTCTCTCTTCTCCACACACTTGCCCACACATTTTCCCTTCCACCCGCTGCTCCATTCCATGGTCTCCGGCTTGGCGAAGCCCTGACCGTGGGATTCTTCACCACCACCACGCCGTCGTGCTGCTGGAATTCCGGAGGGATCCTCTACTTCCGCAACCCGCTGGAACGAGGGAACGGAAGTCTTCATCGAGCTGAACGTGTGACCGATTACGGAGGCACCGCCGGATTGCGGTGCTCTTCTTCTCGCTCGGGATCGGCGTGAGAACGACTACGCCAACAACGAGATCTTTTCTCGTACCACTTTGAGTCTTCGAGGGTATGTTATCTCAAGACTCTCTTTCTCCCCGTTGCGTTTCATCTCATAGATTAGATCTTGGCCTTTCGGGTTTATCGCGCGTAGGAAATTTTTTGTTTTCTATGCTACGTACCCCTTCAGTGGAGAGAGTTTGTGTTTGTGTGTAGGTGTAAGGACCCCAGACCGGCAGTCTGAAACCCTCCGTATGCATACATTCACGATCCCAGAAAGATCAGTCGTGAACAACATACAAAGTTGGCACACAGAAATACATCATCCATTACACGAATACAAAAAGGTATTACATAAAAGATCACATGATTAAGTTGAACACAACTGCCACAAGGGCAGGCAACTTATCAAACACAGCGGAAGACTATTAAAAACACAACGTAGTTGAGCCCAAGTCACGCCTTAACCTACAGGCTGCTGACCCGGAGACGATCCTAGTTCGCAAAGCCGTCAGCTCCGTACTTCTCTTCATAGATCTCCTTCGGAGGCTCCTTCTCAAAGTCTGGCAAGTAGATACCAGGGGCGAAACCATAATGAGTACATTTGAATGTACTCAGCAAGACATCCATCATATCACTTACCAACATGCAAATATGCTTATATGGTGGAATAGGTAGGCTATAAATATGGTTCACTATCAATGGTGTTCATATATGATGACACCACAGTTGCAGTCAGGTTTATCTGTATCTTCGTTGAAGAAGATACTTCAGAAGAAAAATAATATATAGTTTTATTTCTCTTGTAGATATCACATGTACAAGAGGTTTTGTAAAGTTTTGTTAAAGAATATTTTCTCTTTGCAAAACTTCTTGGAATCAGTTTCCAGAATTCTTGCTTAGAGTAGAAAAGGTTTTCTTTGCAACACATTTTGTTTTGTTTCACATCATCTGGCTTTTCATCATCGACGATACCTCCACGGTATACGTTTTCCTTCCTTTCAGAACTTCACAAGTTCAACACTTTCTTTCACATATTCCCTTTTCAAAAACTTCCTTTTTGAAAACATTGACACAATGCTAGCTACATGGCCATTCAACCGTCCATATCCGAGGAAGCGGCTATCTCGAAATAGTTTTACTCTGCAGAGGTGTACACATTTCCACCAGATCCAGAATCCGCCATGAAACACCCATGGACTGTTCCCAACCTATGAGAACATCAGATAACTGATCTTGACTATCCACTATGTGCAAGCTAGTACATGACTATCTCTTCAATTGGGGTTCCCCCTCCCTGGCAAGCCGTGTCCCACACCGCCCAAACAGGAGACCCAACTGCTGCATCCGGAGGGAAAATTAATCCCACACTTTAGATGTCCCGTATTCTCCACTCCTAGCGACATTTCGGTTCGGAGGATCCCATCCCCTATAGCACTTGAGATAGCACACATACTAACCATAACAAGTTTTTAATCAAGACCCTACCCATATTGGGGTAAAGTGGCAGTACGGTAATGGTTGTCCAGCGAAGACTAGGTTATGTGTCATTTTTGAAAACACCACTTTCTCAAAAATGACCACTTCCACATTCCTCCGGAGAACAAGGATCCGCCTTTTCTCCGGGTTTTTCCGTAAAGCCTTTGTTTTGTAGAATCACAATTTTAGGGTGTCCACTTAGGGACTAGTATATTTGATGGTAATAAATACCATATGGTGGCCTATGGGCTTGGTATTACCAAGTTTAACTACTGGCATGATAGTAACCTATAATATAGTATAGTAGTAATAGCCACATCAAAAATAGTTTTGATAATCAAGTTTTGGTAAAACTTCAGAGGTAAAACATGCATGATAGATAATGGTAAGTATTGTATCAGCAAGCAATCAGGATGGCTTGCCTGGTATCTCCTTGTGTCCCTGGTTTTGGAGTGACTGGAACTTGAAACAGAGCTTCACGACACTTCCTTCCTCTTCGTTTTCTAACGTCGTAAAGAGAATAAAGGACACACATTCAGAACCAATCAAGGCAAGCAACCATACATAACAATACATACAGCAAGGAAACTAATATTAACCAATCATACAATTATTAATGGAGGCAAACAATCAAACAAACACACTTGGCAGAAATGCCATTTAATAAGACAGTTTAAGGTTGGAGGACCATATCTCACAACCTTAATATCATGGATTCAGTGGGTGTGCCACTCTCATACCAAGATATTAATAAGCCCAAAATACACTTAGGTTCACAAGGGTGAGCCTACTAAAAGTATATAAAACATGCACAAAAATAAGCATGGCAATGGGTCTATCAACCACACCACAAAAAAGAAAAAGGTAGCTATTCTAGTGAGTCTAAATTCACATCAAGAATAAATGAGACACATGATTTGCAAAAGTTACCTTTACAAATCAGTGAGCCTACATAAGTGTAACAAGGTAATAGACTCATCACAAAACACACAATTTCTCATAGTGAGAACAACAGAAACAATGGCTAAAAAGGAGGAATCCTATAGTCATGCTTCTACTAAGGGTTTGCTATGAAAACATGCATAACAAGTAAAATACTAAAATGCAAACAAGGAACCATGTTATCATAATGGGAATGAAAACATGTCCTTATGCAAGGATACACAAATATCTACCAAACACAAGTTGGCAGGAAAAATAATTTAACACAACAACTGCTAAGGAAACTAGTACTACTTAAACATGAAGAATCAATGGATGCATTTCAATCAAGTAATTGAAATACAACCAGAGGGTCCATGTCACAAAAACAGTAGTGAAAAATATCTATACTTGCTATAACAAAAATATCCCATTTAGCAAAACAATGTATCAATTTGCAGGGCAACTCCTACATACTAGTGGTAATAAAAATAGCATTACTAGAGGAATCAAACAACACTCCAAGGATGGATTTTTCCTAGCAAGCCACACATGATTACAACCACTTACAAACAGAAGCATACCCATTTTTGTTTAGCACAAAAATTCCCAAAGCAAAAATACTAGGCACTCAATAGTTATGAAACTATATAAAAGAAACACATCTAGTGTGGGGGAAATAATGTTTCCACCAAAAATGCAATGAAACCAGTGGGTGTTCCACTAGCATAACAAAGAATTAAGAGGTCACAATGCCTCTGGTCCATTTGCTAAAAATTAACAAAAAACTAAACTAGCAGCTATCTCATTAACCATACTAGTAGAAAATAATAGGATGCTTAAATAAGCAAGGTAATGATACTCATGCTATTGTTTTCACACAAGTGAAAACTCTAGGGGTCAATTACTCATAATAACATCATCAAAATGCTACTGGTACTATGGACATAACACAAAAATATGTGGCTACACAACTACAAATGTTTATGCCAAAAATTCCACACATGAGGGAATTTTTCCAAACATCCTCATAGTTATGACAAAGCTACTCATGCTTTTCTACCAACTCAAATGCACTATAGCAGAGGTGATAACACCACAATATAAGTACCAACATGGTACTGAACCTAATATCTCAACACAACAATTCAATCACTTGCACACAAATTAATCATTCAAAAATTATATGCAAGTAATAAACTAGAGATGAACATATGATATTAATATAAATCCTATTTCTTCTCAACTCAAGTCCACACATTCTAACATGATAAAATAGCTAAGTAATACTTAGAAAGCAAGTTCACACAACTTATACATGCTAGAAAACAATATTGCAACACAAAAATATCATCACACAAATTAATTAACTAAAATGCCAAAATGGCAGAAACAGGTGAAACAAAGATCTGTCCACCAAATTATATATGATGCTCTAAAAATTAAACCCTTCTAGGTTTGGATAGTCCTAAACATATACAAGACCATCCAGTTGAGTTTGCATCAAAATGCATTTTTAATAATGTTATAAAAATCACCAAAGTGCTCTCTGGTGTTTTACCAAATTGCATGCCATTTCAAAAATACAATGAATTTGGAAGCAAGATTAATTGCTCCTGTTATTTAATTTCAAGGGCTTTCCAATGAAATTGGCCTCACTTCATTCTGAGTTGTAAAATAAAAATGGTTCTCATTTTGCTGTTTCTGGTACCTGTTGCCAAATCATTTTTCATTTCAAAACTGTCCATCCAAAAGTAGATCTACAAGTTGGAGGTGGTTTAGATTTTGTTGAGGTACCACTGTGAATTTTAGTTTGGTTAAATTCATCTTTTAGGTAGCATTTTAGAGCCAAAAGTAAACAGGTACTTTCTCTGTAAAATTAAATGGAAAAACATCACAGATGGGCCAGATCTGCTAAAAGGGCCGGCCTGGATCTGCGTTTACCGCGGTGGGATCTAGCCATAGTCGCTGACGCGCGGGCCAGTAGGCCACGCGGCAGCCACGCGGGCAGGGCCAGGCCCCACGGGCCAGTTTGACTTCCCACGCGCGGGTCAAGGGATGACGCGAGCGCGCGTCACGGCGACGTCACTCGCCGGCGGGAGAGTCTCCGGCGAGCAAAGATCCAGCGATTTCGGACGCCATTTCGCAAAATAAAAGTACCAACACGTTGCTTAGGACGAGGGGATCTAACTAGCGTTAGTCTCGCTTCCCGGGAGGCACCGGAGGGCGGCGGCGACGGTGGCGCGGCGGCGGCCGGACAGCGACCACGTCGCGGCCACGTTTTAGGGCGAGAGGGAGACGGGAAAAGAGACGGCGGAGTTCTCCTGCTCACCCTGGATGTGCGAAGACGCTCGGTGAGGTCGGGGAAGGGTCGTGGCGGCCGGAATGCCTCGCCGGAGCCCGCCGGACCCGCAGAAGGGAACCGGACGGCGCGGGCTCCACGAGGGCTCCCGCCTCGATTCCTTTGGCAGAGAGGGCCTACTCGACGAGGTGGAGGCGATGGCGCCAACGGCGACCGGCGGCGAGGTCTCTATCGGCCTAATCGACGGCGACCTCATTTCGGGCTAGGGTTTGGGTTTGCAAAATATCTAAGAGAGAGATGACTAGTCCAAAGGGGAGAGAGAGGGGGTAGATAGCAGCACATGGGGGGGTTTTAACCATCTAGAAACCTTCCACTCGAAGGCAATGGAGCATGGGCTTCCATGCCTCAACTTGCAGCTACAGGAAGAAGAAGAACATGTGTGACTCAGCTTACCATTTAGTCCCTGCTAATTTTACAAGTAGGTCCTTTTCTCTCTGAAAATGGTTGTTTTCACAAGGAGAACAAAGTCTAAAATTGAAACCCTTTTGCCCAAAATTCTTATTAGTTAAGATACACAACATATGTGAAAATTGGCTCAATTGAATAAACTTGATAATTCAAAGTTGTTCAAATTTGAATTCTTACATAAATGGACATTGAATTTATTAGACTACTTAGGAGCTTCCAAAAATGCTAATTTTTGTCACACATTCCTTATTTGATGTGTTCCTTATGTGGTAGAAAATTCAAGTCATTTTGAGTTACTTCATAGCACAAACTTGTTCAAATTTCAAAAAGGTGCTCTCAAGAAAACAGGGTTTTTTGGCAACTTAAATTATTCAAAAACTTATGCCCTTTTGGTTTTCATCCTCATTTATGATATAGAGCATGTGGTATTTATTTCATGGCATTTGGAGACATTTTGTAGAACAAACTTGTTCAAAATCCCAATTGTTGCTGTGGAGAAAAACCATGTTTTCAGGACTTTAATGGA
The DNA here is from genome assembly GCA_028641055.1 of Alopecurus myosuroides. Classification (NCBI taxonomy): domain Eukaryota; kingdom Viridiplantae; phylum Streptophyta; class Magnoliopsida; order Poales; family Poaceae; genus Alopecurus; species Alopecurus myosuroides. Next base: position 12,196,760 of record CM054062.1, read on the forward strand.
TTCAATTTTTGGTCTCCTCTTGTGTGTGTTCCTTATTTGATGTAAGGAAGCAATGGTATAAATTTCAAATCATTTTAAGAAAGTTTCCAATAGTAACTTGTTTTAGTTTTCTGTTTCTGGAAATATTGGAATTTCTATTTAATAAGGCACTTGGCTTTTCTTTAACAATGCTTTGCCAAAATATTTATGTGACTAGAGATAGCAAGTCAATGCTCTCCAATACCTTTGTTTTTAATCTTGCAAGGTTGGAAAAACATTTGATAATATTTTGGTGAAGCATTTAAGAATGCCTCTTTTTCTGATACTCTTTTAGGGAAATTTATTAAGTGTTTCCTCTTTCTTAATTTAGGTCTTGGAATAATATTCAACAAGTATGAGATTCATAAGATGTTTTTGGAAAACTCTTTGATCAATATTTACTTTAGAAAATATTGCCAAAGTCATTGGAACAATATGTTGAATATTTTTATTTTCTGCTTTGCTATCTTTTTAAGTTTGCAAGTTTATATAATTTGTTTGTTTAGTTGCACTCAAATAAATACAACCAAAGTTTATTTGTGAAGCAATTAGCAAAACAACTATGTTATCAGGTATTCCAAAATTGGGATGTGACAGTAGGTCCACGCTTGTTGAATAGTCATACAACAAGCAACCTACTAAGAGATTTCGAAGTCCTACTAGATTGATCACCCTGGTTTCTTAACTGGGGAAATTTGCTGCTGACTACATCATACTTTCCTCTTGGGGTCTCCTAACGGGTGTGTGGTTTTACGCCATCGGTATGGGAGGTCCTCTACTGTGACCATGGAGTTTCAAGGTTGCCAATGGTATGGGACACCCCTTGCACTTCGACATCTGGTTTGATTTGACTCAACAGGTTCTACGCACGACTGCTTTGACGGAGTTCTCTAGTCATGCCTAGCCGATGGTGGAGATGCACGGCGTCTCATATGGAGGCATAAGTCATGCTTGGTCACGGCAGATGCTACGCACGAGGTGTCAAATCACGCCTGTTGCTGCTCAGTCGGATGTGGTGTGACATCAGTTGGATGCATATCGGGATGGGACGTCATCGAGTTCCAGTTTCTTCTCCAATGAGATCTGGGTAGTGAAAATTCGTTAGTCAGATTGGTGACGATGATAGAAACGTCGCCATCGGTGGAAGTATTTCTAGCACTGGACTCATCATCATCGGCGCGCGTGCACCGTTTTCTTCTTGAAGGCATTGCGTAGAAGATGTGTATTTTCTCTTTGTTGATTTATTGTATCATAGGGTTAGTGATAGGCTGGTGGAGGTACTGTCGCGAGGCAAGAGGTCCTGTGTTTGGTTACTTTGTATCTTCTGAACTTTGCAATGATATTATGAATCTAGCCGTGGCTTTGTTCTCCTTTTCAAAAAAAAAGTATCAGGATAGATAGTATTGAAGAAACAACATGGGACCTCTCTTTTCTGAAACAGCGAGTTAGAAAATCGACTTAGAATGCAGGGGTCGAACATGGTGGCATCAGGACAGTCTGGCCAGATGGTAGAGATCGTCGTACATAGGGAAATCGAGAAAATAGGGATGGAGACGAATGATTGGTACTGCGGAAGAAATCTTGACTGGTCTACTTTGAAAAGTCCACGATCCACGCTTTAGAGCGTGTCTGCTTGTAAAAGCATACACGATAGCTAGGAAAACATCGATTTCAGACGTGCTCTCCACGCAATAAAAAATGTATACAACCATAAGAGTATCTCTAGTGGAAGGTGGTAATTTGAAGGTGTATATCTCCGTATACACTTTCATATACACCTTTTCAGTTTATACACCTCCTAATTTTTCAGCGGAAGGTCCATCCAGGACATCTATACTTTGTCTCCTATTATTTCTTCTAGTTGTTTCCCTTGCGAGGTGGATGTGTGGTGTATATTTACACCTTGGGTACCAAGGTGGGTGGAGTTGTAAAATTTACACCACGGTATACACTAGCCGGGTATACACTAGCCGCTGGGAACCAAAATTTGCTTCATATCGTATATATCTGGCTTTACACCTGCATATACACCTTCCATTGGAGATGGGAGATATTTTCTTTCCTACAATAAGTGTTGTTCTCTGGAACATTCTTGGGTTAGTTGCATCAACCTTTTAGGATCTTTGGAAACCTGTCCGTGCCAAAGCCAGTCCATGTCGATAGGTACCGCGACATGATTGTTGAGGCCCATGTGGCTGACTATTCAACTTATTCACTACAGCCCGTGACAAAATTTATTAAATAAAGTGTTGTTTGTAAAGTTGTGGCTCAAAAGACTAGTTTTGTAGTTTTGTGGCGCCACGCTACATGCATATGCTAATTGTGGTGCTTAATCTTCTTACAAATAAAGAAAACCTACTTGCACATGCATGGACTCAAATGGCAATAGTTTATACGAGGAGCAACAGCAACAAATGACAGCATTCATAAAGATTTACAACCTCTCTTCCAAAATGTAATCCTTTCTAGCAAACTAAACTAGGTTGCTAAAAAGGGTTACATTTTGGAACGGAGGGAGTAACTCAAAAATCCCCAAATAATTTCAACTTAAAAATTACCTAGTTCTCTAGCTATCTAATCTCTCACTGTCAGTGATAGCTAAGGGGCAGAGGGAGAGACGTCCAAGATAACCACAGAGATGCTGGACAACGATACAACATAGAATGGGAAAAAGTAACAATGGACACGAGTGACCGCGAGTCCGCGATGCGGAAGGGTTGACAAGTCTATTTTGGAAAATCCATGCATCTGTCCTGTCCATATGTAAGAGCTGACTTTTTCGTGACCATGATTCACTGACATGTCGACCCCGCAAATGGTGGGTCCCACGTTTCATTGACTCAAGTTCACCCGACTTTGGATTCCACTGAGTCAGCCAATCTGTGTCTAAAGATTCTACGGTGGTTAGGAAGGCGCATCATCCAAATATGCAATAAGATGTGTGTACTGTACGCTAAGAAAGGAAGTTTTTTTTTGTGTCATATATTTGTGGTTAGTGTTGGTCTCTATAGTAGTTTTGTCTAGAAAATGGTAAAACATCTTATATTTTGATAAGGAGGGACTACCTTATAAAGACTTGGTTTGCGGTTCTTGAGATGTATTTTGTGCTTAACTTCGTTTTCGGCCACAAATATGACGAAAAATGATTATCCATGGCAGAAAACCAAGCAAAATCAGGACTAGAGCAAATCGCCATCAGGCCACTCGATCTAGTACATGACACGCTATTCTGCACGTCCAAGAAAATCGAAACATCAGGCCATTCTACAGGCCGGACACGCTATTCTAAGTCAAAGAAAACCGACACATCACACGCCGCTCTACACGTACGTCAAGCGTGTGATTCTACTCGTCAAGCAGGTTACGGCCGGACAACTGTCAGCTCGAACTCCAACGAAAGAGGAGGCCTTTTTGTTGCCATAAAAAGAAAAGAGAGAATATTCGTTGCCGACGTGTGGTCCTTTCTGCCTGTGGACGCACGACGGCGACCGCTAGTCGGCACTACGCAACGGGCGCGGAGATCCGAAGATAGTCGGAGAGCCTGGTCTGGTCCTGGCCGGACCTAATGCAATACACGACGTGGCCGCCTCCGACAACGATCTCCGGCTGTCCGTCCGCTGCATCGACGGGACCGGAGCCCAGCGACCACTCGCCAGGACCGATTGATTCGACGGGACCGGAGCTGGTCTGGTCCGTTGGCGCCTCCGCCAAACTGCGACGACGCGTACGTGACCGGAGCGCCCACCTCGCGTACCGAATACCGATCGACGCTTCGATGTCACGCAGCCATCCTAGGGAACAGGTGGCTCCTGCCGCGCGTCCAGTCCTGGTCGTCCTGCCCGCCCGCCCGCATATAAACCATCGCCCCACCCATCCACCCAGTATCCAGCACCACCTCGACACTGTACACCGCCTCCATTTCCAGAGCCTGACCGATCGATCGAGCTGTGATCGGCCAGGCTAACAAATAATGGGGTTCCTGTCGGGGCTGTGCCCGGCGCCGCCGGAGCAGCGGCACCTGCAGAAGGGCCGGCAGCTGGAGACGGTGGAGATGAAGGTCCGGATCGACTGCGAGGGCTGCGAGAGCAAGATCCGCCAGACGCTCGAGGGCATGGACGGCGTCACCGGCGTCGAGGTCGTCCCCGCGCAGAACCGCGTCACCGTCACCGGCTACGTCGACGCCGCCAAGGTCATGCGCCGCGTCGCGCGCAAGACCGGCAAGCGCGTCGAGCCCTGGCCGTACGTGCCCTACGACGCCGTCGCGCACCCCTGCGCGCCCCGCGGCGCCTGCCACGGGAAGGCGCCCGCCGGGTACGTCACGGCCAACCGCGGTTTCCGCTCCGGCCCGCTGCTCGGGCGCGCGGTGTCCACCGAGACTAGGTACACCCGGGCCATCTCCGGCGAGAATTCCAACGCGGCGTGCGCGATCATGTAGCTCAGAAGCTCCAGACCTTCCCGTTCCGATCCGTTTGCTAACTCCTGCTACTACAGTCCTACGTAAGTACTGCTATGTAATGTATATTACAGTTTTTTCCTGGGTGGAGTTAGCTAGCTAGCTTCCCCGGGTTGGTTCATAAGGCAGGCTGTGCAAGCTGGCCGTCGCAGCTGCTTCTCCGTCGCGGCTCCTTCGCCCGCGGTAGGTCAAGCTCTTCGAGATTCGGACCTCCGAGGTACGTGCCAAATGAACTCCAGGATCCGGGCCAAGCTAGGTATGGTCCTTGGTCTTCCCGGCCGCTGAAAGGTTGCTCTAGATTGATTTTTGTACTGTTGCCTGTTGGGCACTACGACCGCTGTGGCCGCTGGGAATGATGATCTCAAGTTCTCAACGTCTGACGTCCTGATGGCTCTCGGCGTGCTGCCCGGCCGGCAGCCCTTTTTTCAGCGTCGTGTGAAGTTGCTGCCGTGTCCATGCACCACCACTTTTTATTTGTTAACGTTCACGCTGTAAGAAAGACCTAGAGGCCACCCAAGGTCGCCGGGTGCCCAATGCCGGCGAAGGAGCTTGGCCGGCTAGGTGGGATCTGGGTGATCGAATAAAGAGAAATTGGTTTATGTATTTTAGTACTATCTTTCAGTTTCAAGTCTTGTTTGCAGAAATAGAATAGCAAATTTATAATCTCCTATCTTCACACAAGAACCATCTGTAACGTGTTATTTTGGTGTGATCTCAATTCATTTGAATATAAAGCCAACTTGAAAATCCGCTCCGCATCGGCTAGCCCATCCCGTTGCCCCGTCGCTCCAGGCCCACCTTTCTGGGGGTGCGGGGAGGGGGGAGGGGGGGGCCCATGGTACAGATCGTTACCGATTAGGTTTTCCATCTCTTTATATACCCTTGTAAGTTGCCGGTTTGGGATAAGTCGCAAGTTGTAAATCCTCGGTGTTTGTATCCTCACGCGATGTAATGAAGTTTAGCTGGCTGGCGCCCGTGATTTTTCCGCTTCCTCTTGGAAGGTTTTTCCACGCTAAAATCCTGTGTCCCTTGTCATGATCTTGCTTTTGTTCATCATTTATTTGTGCTATAGCTTATACGTAATGATATATGTAACAACTCCGTACCCCATGCTGATTTAGCGGTAATTTCTTAAGAGCAATATATATGCAAAATCTTTTTGATGTCTTGACATATTCTCTCCTTCAATCATGGAATTTGTTTTTGTTATCCGTGTGTTTCAAATTATTCAATCCGATGTAATTTGTTTGAGTAATAAAAAAAAATCTGATCGTTTCTGAAAGTGTGTCTCGTTTTCTAATGTGTTTTGATGTTTGATGACAATGCAATTAGCATATCTAACCATGTTCATATGACTAAGCTACATGTATCATACTGCATGCGTATGCTCATGGTTAGGCTTTCCCAAAAAGAACAAGCGTTGAAATCTACTTGTAAAGCTTTGTGAAAGTGGACGGTAGTACTGCCGGCTGGGCTAATAGTACCGGCATTTGATGAGTTCGTAGCATAGAAAACATTTTTTCCTACGGTAAGAACAATCAAGGGACCAAGATCTAATATAAAGGATGCATCCAACGAGTAGAATAAGTTCTAGAAGGACTAACCCTTGAAAACCAAAAGTATTACGAGATCGAATCTCGTGGATAATGTAGACGAAGACTTGTCAATCTCAAGATCGCGAAGATGATCGTTGCAATCCGGCAGCGCTTTCACACTCAGTCACACGTACGGCTCGATGACGGCTTTCGTTCCCTCGATCCAACACTTCCGCACTTGGTCACATGTATGGTGTTGTCTAGTGAAGAAAACAAGTTGGCAATGGTTTCGCCGAGCGGATGACCAAGAGGTGAAGCAGCGGGAGGAGGGAGAGAGATGGACATGAGTGTGTGGGGAGAAGGAGCTCCACCCCTCTATATATAGGAGGTGGTGACGCAGCCCCTATGGGGTGCGCCAGCCCAAGGGTTCCCCCACCTCTTCCCTCTTCATGTGAGTGGAGCTCACACTTATGCCCACTCATGCTCTTATTCAATGGGTGGACTCTCCACTCCAAAAACTCAAAAGTCTCTTTATTGAATGAGTAAAAAAAATTAAATTATTTATTTTAATATTTTTCAATTCTGTTAATTAACAAACATTAACACTTACCCACTTAAACAATTCCGGTGTTGTTCAAACTTTTCTCCGATGTTCCGTATCTACTCAAAAGTATCGGAAAATCTTAAGGGTGTCACCCTATGCTTCGCTAATAATGTAGACATGATAGAGACACCTCTCCGATCAATGGTCAAAAGCGGGACCAGGAGATCCGTAATGACTCCTACGCATTCAACAATGAATCATGTGATCGCCGCGAACCATAAACGTCTTAACTAATTCCTTTTGTCTCGCGATACTTTACTTTTCCAAGAACCGATCATTGGTATTAACTATACCTAGTTCGATCTTGTTACCGACAAGTGCTCTTTTACTCGTTCCGTGATATGACATCCTTGGGACGTAGTCACCTTCTTACAAGTGGTGTCGATGTGATATCACTGAGAGAGCCCAGAGTATATATCCATCATTTGGATGGACAAATCTCACTCTTGATCCATCAGACTCAACTAATACTTTCTTAGTACAAAACTCAACCTTTATAGTCACCCTTCAAAGCACTCTTCCGGTGTTAGTGATTGGCATGATCTCAGGGTCTAGGGATTAGGGTTACTCTGTATGTGTTTGATATAACAATGTAAACTTAATTACTTCCTATACTTACTTTGGGTGTGTGTTCATCACATCATTCTCCTAATGACGTGATCCCGTTATTAATAACATCCAATGTTCATGATTAGGAAACCGCAATCATCAGTTAATCAACGAGTTAGTTAAATGAGAGTCATTACTAGTAACTCTTGTTTGTTTATTAGAGACACATGTACTAATGTTTCCTGTTAACACAATTATTGCATGAAAAATAAAAATTTATCATAAACATGGAATAATATAATGACCATTTTGTTATTGCCTCTCGGGCATATTCCGTTTATTATCCCACTTGCACTAGGGGCAATAATCCAGATTACATTGTGATGAACCTAACACTCATTGAGTTCTGGTAGTGATCATGTTTTTCCATTGGAAAAGGTTTAGTCAACGGGTTTGCGACATTCAGATCCGTGTGTACTTTGCAAATCTTTATATCACCGTCCTTCACATGTTCACGGATGGAGTGAAAACAACGCTTCATATGCTTGGAACTTTTGTGAGACCTTGGTTCTTTAGTTTTGTCTATGGCACCATTGTTTTCACAGTAGATAACTATTGGATCCAACACACTAGGAACCACCTAGTTCGGTTATGAACTCCTTCATCCAAACTGCTTCCTGCGCTGCTTTTGAGGCAACAACATATTCCGCCGCTGTTGATGATCCCGATACCACAAATTGCTTGGAACTTCTCTCCTTCATTCGTAAAATAATACATACCCGGATTGTGACTTAGATTCATCTGGATCGGTGTCAAAGCTAGCATCAATGTAACATATTGCGACAAGGTACACGAGAAACATATCATTAGTTCTTCTCAAGTACTTACAGATATCCTTGACCGCCGTCCAGTGTTCCAAACCTGGATCAAATTGGTACCTGCTAGTCAAGCTAATATCATGTGTCACATCGAGGCAGTAATAGCCGCGAGGTGTGCGGTAAGCACGGGACACAGCGAGTCAGCGACGGATCAGGGCACTGGCGGTCAGACATGAGTGCAAGGGAAACCAAAGCAGTGTTGGCGAGTAACGGGTTCAGATGGTAACTATCTATCCGGACCATGGAGATGATGAGTGTTGGCCATGGAGGATCTTCAAAAGTGGTGATGGGACAATTGTGAATTTGACTGGAGATGACTTAAGGCAACGGTGAAATTTCTTCTATTTTTCAGAAATGCAGACAACAATAGAGAGGATTATGAGTTCAGTTAACTCTTATTTGTGACACCTAATATGTGAGTTTTTCACTTTCAAATAGATCAATGACGAGGCTACCAAGGTGATGATACTCCGAAGATTTGAGAGCACAATACAAGACTATGGAAGAAATTAATTTTCGTGGGAGCATTGACTGTGATGAAACGAGGAAGGGACTAGGGTTGTAGGTGGAGTCGTATGGAGTCAATGGAGTAGAAGTGGAGCTCATAATTAATAGTTCAAGTCCAGGTACATGGAGGTTCGGCATGATGACTTCAAGATGGAGAAGGCATATTCACCAAGGTGGCGTTTGTTGTAATTAGTGTCGAATATGTGTACATGTAGGGTTACAGTTAGACTTATAATTAATGGAACATTAGGTTTTTGAGTCGGATACGTGTAATCTGACCTAATATATAATGGCATCAGGAGTAGCCTAAATAGATAAGACGAAACCTGGTAGGCTAGACAGAAGATCCGGACCGGCATGGCGTTGAGATCTTGTGTGTTTGTATTGTCTCGGCAGACTTGTCGTCAACGCTATTTTGACTAGTACATGGGGAGGAGCGCCCATAGTTGAGCCCCGCAGATTTAGGCGTTAAGCGCCGAACTGCGTTACCAAATCTCGGGTATCGTATGTATGCTTTGATTACTTGTCCTCGGTATATCGATTATGCGGCCTCAAATTTATAATTGTTTGCTCACCTTGCATTAACGGACTAGCTTTCCTCTGCCCCGTCTCTCCATGATTTGTTGTATGTTTTTTTTAGAAAATAGGGGTTGCCCCCGTTCCATTTCATTGAAATGAAACAGCGCAAGGCGCATAAATCTATTTACAGAACCTGGGCTTCAGAGGGAAGTCCATGAACCTGGAAGTTTTTGCGAGATAGTAACTCTAAAGTTCAAAGACAGGAAGAGGACACCACAAGAGACCATCAAATCTAAACGTGGTGTGGAGAAGATAGATTCCATAGGATGGCTAAAGTTGGGACCGATGGACGCTGTCGGTATTCGGGGAGGGATCGCACGACGAATAGGAGCGCACAGAACTATGCAAACACCACAATCTACCCAGGTTCGGGGCCCTCGTGTGGAGGTAACACCCCTACTCCTGCCTATCTCTCTGTATTAGGTCGTGTCGAGTACAGAAGTTACAATCTCTCAGTATCTCTCTCTCTGCCAAGTAGCCAGCACTCAGCTCTCTCTACTGTTCTCTCTCTGAATAACTAAGCCTCGCAATAAATGAGCCAGAGTCCAACGTCCCTCGCGCAGGAGGGGGCTGACCACCTTATATACTGGTGGCCAACCAGTATTCTATGAATAAAAGGACCGAAGGGACAACTCCACTGTGGGAACGGCGCATGCCTCTGTGTTCCCGCTGACACCGTCGCCGAAAATCGCCGCAGTAGGCGGCTGACAGGTCTTGTCCACCTTGTCAGTCTCTTAGGGTAGGTCGCTGACATGTCCTGTCCCCCTTGTCAGTGACAGGACTTGACAGCTACCAACCCGTACTGTTCCCACGTCTCAGTGCGGATAACCATGCGCCTAGTAAGTTGAACCGCACGCCTGTACGGCCTTTGGATACGCGGGATCTTCCACAACGGCTCCATTGACTTTGCGCCCGAGTAAAACAGCTTCACGTCTATCCGGATCATCCGAACGCTACCCGGCTGATCCAGACATATGCTTAATTCTTCATTCTAGCCTCTTGCTCTTTCTACCGAATAACACCAACCCGATACCAGACACCCGGCTAGCCGCCTACCCGGCCAATACCAACTCGGCACGGCTGAACTTGGTAAACATTATCTTGGACTATGTTTCTTACCTGCCTTACCCCTACTCGGGGGTAGCCCCCCCGACATTAGTCCCCGAAGCTGGTAGAGTCCGGCAAACTTGGGCGTTGGGCCCTGCCAGCTTTAACCAAACAACTTCCGCGACGAGATGCAGCCGAGTTGCACCTCAACTCGGATGCTCACAATTTGAACTCGGGCCTTTACTATTGTGATCTTTGGAGTTTTCATCGTTGTGCCGAGTAGACCAAGATGACCTAGGTCCAACCGAGATACCAACACTTAGCCAAATTTCCAAAAATCTTGCCGCTCGAAATAGAGCGGTTCCATCTTCGCGTGTCAAGGCCAAACACGTGTCCTGCAACCGCAGCCCACGACGCCTCGATTCCGATGCGGCAGCAGGGCACGCGTTGGTCACTGCACACCGGGCCCACTGGGCATCACGTCCCTTCACTGGTGTACTCAATTTTCCCACGACGTGCGTCGTGGGTTTAACTGCGCCCGTTACGCACGAATAATTCGCTTGGTGCGTTTCTAACGGGCACGGTTACTCCCCACGCCGCGCGATCTCTCCGCATTTAACCCTGTGCGATAACTGCACCCGAGGAGGTTTAAATACCTCCACACCGCCCTTCGCCTATCCCTCCTTGCCATTTTCCCCCATCTCCGCTCCCTTTTCTCCTCCCAAGTCACAGCGAGCACGCAGCACCACCGCGAGACCACAGCCCGCCGCCGTTCCGTGCGCAGAGAAAGAGAAGGTTCATCCCCGCGCGCCGCCGCTCACCGGAGAGTGCGCAACCGCGACCGGGCCTTCACCACGCGGCGCCGTCCTCTTCGACCCCGCGCCGCCGTCGTCGTTCCACCGCACCTCCTCTTCTCCGCCTTCATTTCCACCTCCAATATCAACGCTTCCTCGTCGGAGGAAGCCTGATGGAGCTCGAGTCCGCCGCTGCAGATCTGCACCAGGAGGATCCTACTTCGATGCGCGCCGCCTGGGAGGGCTTCGACGTCAAGGCGTCGGACTGCCAGTGGTTGGTAAACACCCGTCGGGTACCTCCCGGCGTCATCTCCCGACCACCCGGCAAGGAGTTGGTGCCTACTCCCAGCCCTAGTGAGTATGTAGTTTTTCTGAGCCACTTTAAGCGCGGCTTCGGCCTCCCGATATCCAAGTTTATGCAAGAATTCCTCCGCCATTTCGGCCTCCAGCCACGTCATCTTCCGGCGAATGCCATCGCCATGCTTTCTACCTTTGTCACTTGCTGCGAAGCTTTTCTCGGTGTCTACCCCACGGTAGACACCTGGGCGAAATATTTCTTCTTTCGCCAACAAGTTATTCCCAATCCTTCCAATCCTATAGCCCCCAAAGAGATGACTCAGACGGGGACAACCATGATGCTCCAGCGTACCGCGGGTAGCCACCCGCGGGTACTCGGACTGGATACCTGCCGGAAGTGGTAGAGGGGGTTCTTATACGTCAAGAACCCTACTCCAGCTCCAGGCGAGAAGCCAGTCGACCTCATCAAGTTGCCCGAGTTCCGGAATGTGCCCCCCACCGAGATGAGGAATTGGGGCTACCATCCCAGGAAGACGGTGAACGACGTCAACCGGGTAGACGAGCGCCTGCAGGAGTTGGTGGAGCAAATACTCAGAAAGGACGATCTGATCGCCTGCTGGGTGGAGCGCCGAGTTCTCCCTCTTCAAGAACGAGCGCACAAGATGTGCTACATGGGTGGAGCCCGTGACTGCACCTGGACGACCACCTTCGAGCTTACCAAAGCAGAGGTGGCTATCTGCGCCAAGTCCATTCTCAGGGCCACACTCTCTGACACCTGGTTCTACGGTTTCGTGCCGTATAGCCGCAACAAGCCAATCCCCCAAGTCAGTACTCCTTTTGGCACACTTCATCGATTTCCTCTCTTGTTTCTCCAGTTCATACCAAGTAGGAGGTATCTTGTATTCTTTTCTTTAGACTTAGTCCAATATGCTTTATGTTTGCAATCTATACCGGGTAGGGCTCCTCTATTAGAACTTAGCTTACTATGCTTTATGTTTGCATGCTATTCAGAGTAGAGCCTCTACCCGTTTCCCCTTTTAGGACTTAGCTGTATATGCTTTGTGTTTGCACGCTGGATCGAGTAGGACTTCCATTCGGTACTCTTCCATATAGTTTGTTTCTTATTATCTACACTTGTATCCTTAGGTTATCCCTCACCAGAAAAAGGAAGACACGCCCATCCGGGAGCAAAACTGGTCGCCGGATCGGACCGAGGACGACACAGAGGCGTTTGACGTCCAGGATACGCTCTGTATCCCACTCGATGGCCAGGATGGTAAGTCCCGAGTCTCCACCTCCATTCGGGACTGGTCCGGGGACGATGAAGGTGACCGAGTTCACCAGCGTGCCCATCGCCATATATCTCTTACTTCTTTCCCCAGTGATTCCTGAATTTGCTCTTCTTGGTTGCAGCCGAGTTGGAGGAGGAAGAGACCATAGACGCCCAACCTGTGCCAATGGCTGCCCCACTGGAACCAAGAATAGGCCGGGCAGTGGAGCCGTCGAACCCCCTACCAAGAAGCCGAAGAAGGCCGGCAGGAGACCACTATGCGTAAGAGGCGCACTGCTGTGGACGCGTAAGTCTGACCGAGGATCTATGCTTTGTGTTTGCATCTAGCCGTTTCCTCTATTTCTTCACAGTTCTTTGTATTCGCATCCTTCTTATTATTTCTTTCTTTCTTTCCTTCTCAGTGACCCACTGGATGCGGACGCCACCAACGAGCCACCCAACACGAGTGCCCCCGAGAATGTCGTGGACCTTACCACCGACGAAGGGGAAGATCAACCAAAGGAGAGGTCCAAGGCGCCCTCTCTTGTAAAGGAAGAACACGACCTCAGTGCCGAGAACGCAGGCACCGGGATGGAGACTGATCGGGTTCCGGAGGAGCCGGAACCCAACACCGAGCAGCCAACCATGGAGCCCCCTACCGAGACGCGGCAATCCACACCAGAGCCAATCTCTTAGCCGCATCAGTCAACCTCGGCAGCACTAGAGCCGAGTGGACCGCAACCCACACTACCAACAGTTCAAGTACCTCCTTCTGCACCTGAGCCACCTCCTCAGCAACAACCTCAACAGCCTCCTGTTGATAAGCAGCCCACAGCAACACCAACGCCGCAGCAGCAGCCTCCCGAACCAGTTATCAAGAAACAACCAACTCCGCAGCAGCAGCCGCCCAAAGGGCAACCCAAACGAGCTGCAGGGCAAACTGGGCAGCAACCGCCCGAGAAGCGGCAAGCTGGGCAGCAGCAGCCCGAGAAGCCGCGGCAGCAACCACCACAGCAGCAGACCCCACAATCTTCTGAGTACCCGCTGCCAGGTGCTAAGCAAGCCGGGCAGCCACAGCAGCAGCAGCCCCCAACCGAGAAAAAAAACTGGCCACTCAACAAACCCAAGCAGGTTAAAATCTCGGATGCGGTTGCAGCCGAGCTGTCCAGGAGCGGCTCTGTTACTCGAAGCTCCAAACTGATCTAGACCAGTATCAACTTTGCCCCTACGGAACAACAGGCTCCCAGAGCAGGCGTTAGCGGTACTGCCAAGCCTCCGAACTTCCCGGAACACTGGCGCGAATTGCAGGAGATGCACCAGATAAAGCAGGCGCAAGAGGCCAAGCGGCTGGAGGAGCTGAAGCAGCAGAAAACCTTGGCCCGCTCCGGATCCAAGGGTAAAGACGCTTCCTTGACCATCCAGGGTGATGCCCCCCTCGCGGAGCTTGACTACGAGCTCCGAGAAGACACGGAGACTATCCTTGACAGGATAGGCTATATCGAGAAGGACTGGGACAGCAAGAGGTATGGTCGCCCCGAATGGGACGGCGTGCGGCTTAACAACATTGATAATTACCGGCAATCATGGAATAAGGCCGATGCCGGTCCCGTCACGATGGCGATGTCCTCCTCCAGCAGCACTCTGGCGCATAAAATGTATTGCCTGCGCAAGGCTGCTGAAGACGCCGAGACCACCAACCGGGTAAGTGCATTTCCCTCTCTACCCGGATTTCCAAGTTGCTATTTTTCTTCATTCTAGTCTTTGCTTTATCCACCTTCCAGTCCTTGAGATTTGGGTCGAGTAGCTAAGGCTCAACCGAGTTTCAATCTACTCGGGCCGAATCTTCCAACTCACATTGCCCTCTTCCTCTCTGCAGGAGTGCACTGAGGTCCGGACCAAACTCTTCCGCCGGCTTCTATGGTCACACCGGGTTGTTAGGAACAAGAACAGAGAGCTGGAGATCGAGAAGGGTGAAAGGGCGGTCCTGGAGCAGAGCGTCACTGACACCATCACCAAGTTATCCTCTGTAGAGAGTAAGTGCCAACACTTTCGGTTTATGCGTTTTGTGTTTACGCCCATTTTTTCATCTCTGCTCACTTTTTGCTTCTCTGCAGGTGAGTATAAGGCCTTGGCCGAGAAGCACAAGGACTGTGAAGTTATGGCTGCATCTGCGCAGAGCAATATTTCCTCTCTGGAGAGTAAGTCATTTTGCATCTTCCCCTCTCCGGATTCTGCCTTCTTCTCCCTTGTTAACCGGGTTCGTTTCTTCGCAGATGAGTGCAAAACCTTCCTCGAGCAACACCAAGGGTGTGTCACCCCCCGCCGAGGTGCAGCAGCAGGTGCAGGCCAGAGAGGCCCAGCTAGAGAAGGAGTTGTATGCCGAGAAGGCTGAAGTCCACAAGCTCAAGCTTGAGCTTGCTCAGGCCCTCAAGACTGCGCTGCAGGCCGGCAACGATAAGACCGATGCGCTGAACCGGGCTGCCGTTGAGAAGCTGGAGCTTGAGAAGGAGATTGGGGCTCTTAAGAATAGAAATCAAGCCCTCGACACCATGGTGGTCGACTCGCACCGCCTTCAGGACAAGCACTTCAGGCAGGTTGAGGACTGGACCCGCCGGCTAGGAGCCCTCATCTTAGAGTTACGCTGTGAGTTACCGCAAACCCTTGCTCTATTCGGTTTCTTCCTTTCAGTTCCTTCTATTCGGCTTTTCTTCTTCTTGGTTTCTATTTCTGACTCAACCCAGCATGCCCCACCCTAGGCACCTTCCCAGATTTCAACCTTGCTGCTGAGACCGCTATGGAGAAGGCCAGGAAACTGAGGGCAGCTGCATGCCTCAGTGTTGGTGACCCAGCCACCATAGATGATCAGATTGAGAGCATGAAAGCTCAGATGCTCTCCCTCAAGGGCATGGGCGCCTCCATGGTATCAACCGCTATGCACCTGCATAAGCTCTTCTGGTCGGAACGGGATATCCCAGACACAATCAACCAGATCACCTCCAACCTGGATCACGTCAAGGGGGAGTTGAAGAAATGGTGTGCCTCTGCAGCCCGCGCCGGTGCAGATGAAGCTCTCCACACCATGCTCTCTTGGTATGAAAATCTGGATCTTGAGAAGCTCAAGGACCTCCGGAACAACTCCAAGTGGACCAACCGAGACGAGTACATCTTGCGCCGCAAGGAAGCCGCCTATGAGCTTGCATCATACGCAGACACTCAGCAATACATCGACGGCCCCCACGGAGCCGGATACCGATGTTGAGGATGAAGAAGATGACGATGCTGAAGACGATGAAGCTGACGCTGGCGAGGAAGGCCACGAGGACGATGCCGGCGAGGAAGGTGATCATGGCGATGAGGAGGAGGAGCAGGAAGAACTTGGCGACGAGGGAGCTAAGCAGGATAATGCTGAGGAGGAGGCCGTGACGAACGCTGGCCAGGAGGCCACTGAGCAGGGAGCTGGTTTTGAGGAAATACAGATCGAGTCGCATCCCACTGCCCCGGCCGGAACTGTCACCACCGAGATGGTGATCGACACTCCGGTTCCCGAGTTGGGCGCAACGGAGGCCGCTGCCGAGAACGTCGCTTCCGGGTCCGCGGCTCCAACCTCCACTACTGCTCCCGATCCCGTCTCCACGCTCAGCGTCGTGTCTTGATATCTATCCAGCGTAGAGGCCAACTCCGCTCCATCGACCATGCCTTAAGTGTCTGCTCTTAGTTTATCTCAAAACTGCTTATCAGATCCCCGGTATGCCGGGTGCAGATGTATCAACAACTTATTGTTTTAAGTGCTACCTAGTTTTATTAAGTTACTTAGCAAGACTGGCTCAATGCCGGATTGCGTTAAGTGCAAGTCCCCGAGTTGCATTTCTTATCCACTCAGTTTTTTTTGTCTTTGCTCTTACCTGCCACTTGTGGATTTTTGGTAGTCGAGTCACAAGATTCCAAAGACCGAGTTTCTAATGCTCAACCACTTTGAGAATTGAACTTAACACTGCCCAACACTTAGCCGAAAACACGGAAGGGAAAGACACTCTACTCGGTTGACACACTCCTCTTTTCCTTAGCAATTTTTCATGTGTCCATTGACCTTTGGCTTGTTCTCTTGCTTGCCATGAAGCCGGGTTGCGGTCAGCAGCGGAGTCGAAGAGTTGGCCCTTAGGTTTAAACACACTACTAGACGTGCGCGTGAAATTTCGAGTAGACCAACCGAGTAGACAAAGTAAAGACAATAAATAACATAGAGCAGTTTTAGCACAGGCAGTCCCCGAGTTCAATTCGGAGTGCCGACTTGGAATTTAACTCAGTTGAGGAGATACATACAATGTTTGCTTAGGAATGAAAGCGGCGGAGTAGAGCTACAATCCAGGGACGCTTGGATTCCTCTCCGGATTTATCCGCCCTGTTCTTCTGCGGTGCCTGTGCGTTGATGAGATAATAGGCACCATTGTGCAGCGCCTTGCTCACAATGAAAGGTCCTTCCCAGGGAGGGAAAAGCTTGTGCATCCCGGCCGTGCGCTGCACAAGCCTCAGCACTAAGTCTCCTTCTCGGAAAACCCTTGGGCTTACTTTCCGTCTATGATAGCATCTCAGATTCTGTTGATATACAGCAGAGCGCGACAGAGTTAACTCTCTTGCTTCTTCGAGCAGATCAACGTCATCTTCTCGGGCTTTTCTTGCCTCTGCCTCGGTATAGAGGGTCACTCTGGGTGAGTCATGCTCAAGGTCAGTGGGCAATACGGCCTCAGCTCCATATACCAGAAAGAATGGTGTGTATCCGCTTGATCGGTTAGGGGTAGTCCTTAGACTCCACAACACCGCCGGCAACTCGTCCAGCCAACAACCAGGGGTTCGCTGTAATGGCTCAATTAGACTTGGCTTTATTCCGGAAAGGACCATGCCATTTGCTCTTTCAACTTTCCCATTGGAAACCGGATGGGCGACTGATGCAATGTCTAGCCGGATCCTCTTCTCCTTGCAGAACCGAGCAAAAGCTCCTTCAGCAAAGTTTGTTCCATTATCCGAGATGATTCCATGGGGGTAGCCATATCTCAAGATGATATCCTTCAAGAAGCTTACTGATGTGTTTCCATCACACTTCCGGATTGGCTTCACTTCAATCCATTTGGTGAATATATCAACCATGACCAAGATATGAGTCATGTTTCCCCGAGCTCGCTTGAAAGGACCCACCATATCCAAGCACCATACAACAAATGGCCAAGTAATGGGAATTGTTTTCAACTCGGAAGCGGGCATATGAATCTTGCTTTCATACCTCTGGCATCCATTACACTTCCTCACCAGATCTTCTTCTTGTTGCAAGGCAGTGAGCCAAAAGATTCCATGCCGGAATGTTTTCTTGACCAAGGCCCGAGATGAGGCATGGTGCCCACATTCTCCTTGGTGTATCTCTCTGATAATCTCTTCTCCTTCTTCTGGCTCAACGCAGCGTTGGAGTACACCGGTAGCGCTTCTCTTGTGTAGATCCTTGTTGATGATGGTGTAGCCCTTGGATCTCCTTTGAATCTGCCTGGCTGTGACCTCGTCACTCGGCAGTGTGCCATCCATCAGAAAAGATAATATGGGCAGAGCCCAACTCGGTGTCTCCCGGATAGGAAACACTGGTTCATCCACTTCCATTGGATCAGCTGTCATGACTTGCTCCAAGTTGGAGACGAGTCCCTGAGTCCCCGAGTACTGAGAAATGATCCCCTCGATGAATGCGACAGTCCCCGGGTTTGTAGAGGTAGTCCCCGGGTTGGATGGAGCAGTCCCCGGGTTCTCCTTTGAGCTCTCCCAGTCAATCTCCATGGGAACAGCTCCTGAGTCTGGCAAAGCCGGGATGAATATAGACTCCGAGTTGGGTGATGGCTTGATAGAAGGCTTCCTTAAATGTTCCAGAGCAATCCCGGGTGGGATAAACTGCCGAGAAGACCCCAACTTGGATAGAGCATCCACGGCATCATTCTCGGCTCGATGGATGTGTTGGAACTCACGCCCATCGAAGAATCCGGTCATATTTTGGATGAGTAACCGATGCCATGTTGGCATCCAACGCGTCCAAAGTCCCCGAGACCTGTTGAACCACCAGATCTGAATCGCCATAACAGACAATCCGCCGGATTCCAATCTCCTTGGAAATTTTCAACCCATGGACCAAGGCTTCGTACTCGACAACATTATTGGACGCCGAGAAGTGGATCTATAGCACATATTTGAGCTGGTCTCGCTTGGGTGAGGTGAGCAAAACACCGGCACTGAGCCCCTCTTTTACTTTAGAGCCATCAAAATGCATTCTCCAGAAATTTGTTTCCGGCAAGGGAGGCTCATACTGCATCTTGGCCCAATCAACCAAAAAATCCGCTAGAGTTTGTGACTTGATGGCATCTCTTCTGGCATATAGAGGAGTGTATGTTTCTAGCTCAATCGCCCACTTGGCCACCCGGCCACTTGCATCCTTATTGCCCATGATCTCCGAGATGGGAGCAGTGCTCACCACTGTGATTGGATGCTCCTAGAAATAATGTTTGAGCTTCTTGGCACCCAGGTATACGGCGTAAGTCATCTTCTGGTAGTGTGGATAGTTTTGCTTGGAGCTGGATAGCACCTCGCTGAGATAGTATACCGGCCTCTGCACAGTTTTGCCTTCTTCTTGACGCTCCACTACCACCACCACACTTACTACCCGGTTAGTAGCCGCAATATAGAGCAGCATTGGCTCCTTAGGCAAAGGCTTGCCAGGATGGGAGCGCTACCCAGCATGGTCTTGAGCTCGTTGAAGGCCACATCAGCTTGCGGGGTTGAGATAAACTTGTCACTTTTCTTCATGAGCTGATAGAGAGGCAAGGCCATCTCGCCCATTTGGCCCAAAAACCGGCTAAGGGAAGCTAGGCACCCGGTAAACTTCTGCACATCCTTCAGTGGTCTCGGCAAAGACATGCTCTCTATAGCTTTTATCTTTGAAGGATTGGCCTCAATGCCCCGACTGGATACCAAGAAACCGAGTAACTTGCCAGCCGGGATGCCAAATGTGCACTTGATTGGATTCAGTTTCATCCGGTACTTGCGCAAGCTGGCAAATGTTTCCTCAATATCGCTCAGCAGAGTGTGTTTTTTTTTATGACAATGTCATCTACATACACCTGCACATTTTTGCCAATTTTACCATGCAAGTATTTCTGCATGCATCTCTGATAAGTAGCCCCAGCATTCCTCAAGCCAAAACACATAACACGATAGCAAGAAGCCCCGTACGGGGTAATAAAAGCTGTCTTTATTTGATCAGCCAGATTCAAAGGTATCTGTTGAAAACCAGAGTAGGCATCAATGAAAGACAAAAACTCACACCCGGCAGTGGAATCAATCACATGATCTATCCGGGGTAGCGGGAAGGGGTCCTTGGGGTAGGCCTTGTTCAAGTCGGTGTAGTCTACGCACATGCGCCATACCACAACGACCATGGGGTCATCCTTCTTCTTCTCCACCTTGACCGGATTGGCCAGCCAATCCGGATGCAGCACCTCCATGATGAATCCACTTGCTAGCAGCCTTGTGATCTCGTCACCAATGGCTTTCCTTCTTTCAGCCGCAAAGAGGCGCATAGCTTGCTTCACCGGCTTGGCATCCGTCCGCACATGCAATGAGTGCTCAACCAACTCCCTCGGAACACCCGGCGGGTCCTGATTGGACCATGCGAAGATATCTCGATTCTCGCGGAGGAAGTGGATGAGCTCGCTTTCCTATTTCTCCTCCAACCCGGCACCAATGATGGCCACACGCTCCGGGAACTCCAGGTCAATCTGCACCTTCTTTGTTTCTTGGGAGGCCTAGAAGGTGGCTCCATGATGAGAACTCGGCATGCCAGGCATACCGACTTGTGGTGCCTGTGCCAGGGCCACCACCTCATGAATCTTCTTCTTCTCGGCAGCAATGACCATGGACTCTGCAAGCTGAGATCCAGCAGATGCACACTCCAGGGAGCGCTTGTAATCACCCGAGATGGTGATGATGCCATTGGGACCAGGAATCTTCATCTTCAGATAGGCTGCATGAGTTGAGGCCATGAACTTGGTCAGAGCAGGCCTGCCGAGTAGAGCATGATAGGGGCTCTGAAGATCAACCACCTCGAGCTGCAGGCACTCGGTCCGACAGTTCTCCCTTGTGCCGAAAAGCACATCCATCCAGATCCGACCAATGGGAGCACAAGACACTCCCGGCACTATGCCATGGAAAGTAGTCCGACTGGGTAGCAGCATGTTCTCGGCAAGGCCGAGCTTCTCCATGGTATCTCGGTACATGATGTTGATGCTGCTCCCGTTGTCGATCAGCACCTTGCTGAACTTCACATTCTTCTTGGTCCCCAGGAAAGTAGGGTCTACCACCAGAGCATGTGTACCCGGGTTGGGCATTATCTTAGGATGATCTTCTCTGGACCAGACTATGTCCTGGTCACACCAATCCATGTAATGCGGCACAGCCGACATCACAGCGTTCACCTCCATCGCGCGCCTGCACTGGAATTGCTTGTCATCCGGCTCAGTGGTGAACACCATGTAGCTCTCATGATGCCTGGTACTGGTTCCGGTCCCCAGCACCACCATTGTTGTTGTTGTTCTGGTTGGCATTGTTGTTGTTGCAGTTGTTGTTGCGGGTGTAGTAGTTGTTGTTGCGGTTGTTGTTGTTGTAGTTGCGGTTGTAGTTGTCGTTGGCTCCCTGCGCCACTTGATTCACATTCTCCCTCCTTTGGTTCTCGGTCGGCCTGGGAGCGGCTGCCCGGATAGGCTGCACATTGGCGCCTGAGAGCGGAAGAGGAGGAGGAGGAGGCAGCTGACCAAAGCCCTCGCTCTTGATCCGGTCCCACCAGCTGCACTGCCGGGTAGTGTGGTTGGCTGGCCTACTCGGATGTCGAGTATGAAAGCTGCACGGCCCATCCTTCATGTTCTCAAAGAAAAATCTCGGAGGATCACCGGACTCCTGGGGGGCATTGTTCTGTTGAGGAGCATTGTACTGCTTCTTGAAGTTCTGGCCCTGAGTCTGGTTCTGCCCGTACTGGGCTCCAACAATTTTTTGCCTTTGGCTGCTCCCGGCAGCACCTTGATCCTGAGTAACTGCAGCTACATGGTGCGACCCATAGCAGATATCCGGACGATCTTCTCTTCTCTTGTTGCGGAAGTCTTGGCGGTCATGGCGCCGGGCTCCATCATGGTGTTTCCTCTTTGGCTCAAAGGAATCGAGCAAAGGCTGAGTGGGGTCGCCGAGAGCATACATATCTGCAATCTTGATCGTCTCGGCGAGGGTACTCGGCATCTCCCTCTGCAATTTCTACCATAGCATGCTGCCATGTCGGCAACCTTGAGCGAACCAGGCAATGGCCTGTGACTCGTTCACACCCTCACAGGTGTTCCTCAAAGTGCTCCACCGAGTAAGGTACTCGCGGTCAGTCTCCTCTTCTCTCTGCTTGCACGCCGAGAGCTGCTGTGGCCGGTTTGGCCTCTTGTAAGTACTGGTGAAGTTGCTGATGAAGGCTTCCGAGAAGTCAAGCCAGCAGTTGACACTGTCTTTCGGCAGGTTGCTAAGCCAGATCCGGGCAGGGCCCTCCAACATCTGGGGCACATATCGCACAACCCATCTCCGGTTGCCACCCGCAATGTACACAGTAGTAACATAATCATTCAGCCAGTCCTCTGGCTTGGTGCTTACGTCATAGGTCTTTGTCCCTCTAGCCAGCTGGAACTTGGCCACAGCCGGCTCCCCCATGATCCTGGGACCCAAACAGCTTGGTCCGGGCGGGCCCCTTGCTTCTTTCTCCTCGGACCGATAGATTTGGTCCAGCTTGTACCTTGCATCACTTGGCTCCAGCATCCTTGCTCCCAACCGAGCTGTGAGATCTCTTGGGTCGGCGTACCCAGCTTGCTCCATTGCCGAGTACCCGTCGTTGTAGCGGTCTTGGTACACAGGGCCGGGTTGAACAACCGGGTCGATCACTACAGCAACCACATGTGGCTGTACAACATGCTGAACCGGGTTAGCAACATGATGCCGAGATGGGCCATCTCGGTTTCCTCCTTGCCCCTCTTGATGAACTTGGGCGGCCTGGCGGCCAGTACCTACAGCATTGTGTTTTTGGCCGGGTTGTCGCTCTACAGCGTGCTATTTTCCGGTGACAGCAGGGTCGTACACCTGCATCTGTTTGTTCTTCCCAGAGTTTACACTCTGGGCCCTCTCACCGCCGGGAAGTGGCGATGAGGCCTGTCCTACGGATCTTGCCCCATGCGAATGAACAACATGGGACACACCAGCTCCCGGATCGGCCTGCCGGAGGGCCTCATTCTGCCTACCAGCTTCTAGAATGAGCTCATTGAGCCGCTCCTGCTGCCTAGCGCGAGCTTCGATGGTCAGATTCGGCAACTTGGCCGCAACTACCTCTGCAGCTCTAAGCGTTTTGGCAGGAGAGCTATATTTTGGCATACCAGCAGTAGTTAAATTAGCAGACTTCCTAGCAGCTCTACCATCACTAGCTAGCTCAGCACCTAGGTTACGGCGAATAACTCCTATCTTGCTAGGATTTCTAGATACGGGAGTAAAACCATGTGCTCTATTGTATTCCTTTGATCCAGGTTGAGCTCAATCCTAACCTTCTCCAGCTCCTGGGCCACCAGAAGCAAGGCCTGGTGCTGTTGCTCGAGCTGTGCCCTCACCACAGCCGGATCCACGTCCGTGGCGAGAGGCATACCGAGGTGCTCGACACCGGCATGAGCCGACGGTATCACAGTCGATGCCGAAGGGTCCTTGTAACCCGGTTGGTTTTGAGGCATGTCGAAGGGCTTGTGGCCCCTGCGAGCAGCCGGCTCGTCGACGACTTCAGGCGCAGCGGGCGCGCCTTTCCCGACATCGATAGACGGGTCAGTCATCATCACCTCCATGCTGCCCGCAGAGCAGCCGGTTGGCTTCCCGCGGACGGCAATAAAGGCAGGAGGGTCCTCAGCGACAAGCACCACCTCGGGGTACTCGCGGAAGACGGTGGTGGCGACGTACACCAAATGCGCGCCGAAGGAGAGAACGGAGCCGCCTGCGGGCATGTGCCTGCCGCCGAAATCACCAGCGTTGTCGCTGACGAAGTCGAAGGAGCCGAATGTGTGGACGAGGCCACAAACCACGCGGTCCCCCGACGGAGAAACGGGTCCCGTTCGAATATGCACCCCAGCCAGCGCTGCAAATGGCCCCACGGTGGGCGCTAACTGTCGTGGTGTGGAGAAGACAGATGCCATAAGATGGATAAAGTTGGGTCCGATGGACACTGTAGGTATTCGTGGAGGGATCGCACGCCGAATAGGCGCGCACAGAACAGTGCAAACACCACAATCTACCCAGGTTCGGGGCCCTCGTGTGGAGGTAACACCCCTACTCCTGCCTATCTCTCTGTATTAGGTCGTGCCGAGTACATAAGTTACAATCTCTCAGTATCTCTCTCTCTCTCTGCCGAGTAGCCAGCGCTCAGCTCTCTCTAATGTTCTCTCTCTGAATAACTAAGCCTCACAATAAATGATCCAGAGTCCAACGTCCCTCGCGCAGGAGGGGGCTGACTACCTTATATACTGGTGGCCAACCAGTATTCTATGAATAAAAGGACCGAAGGGACAACTCCACTATGGGAACGGCGCACGCCTCCGTGTTCCCGCTGACACCGCCGCCGAAAGTCGCCGCGGTAGGCGGCTGACATGTCTTGTCCACCTTGTCAGTCTCTTAGGGTAGGTCGCTGACATGTCCTGTCGCCCTTGTCAGTGACAGGACTTGACAGCTACCAACCCGTACTGTTCTCACGTCTCAGTGCGGATAACCATGCGCCTAGTAAGTTGAACCGCACGCCTGTACGGCCCCTGGATACGCGAGATCTTCCACAACGGCTCCATTGACTTTGCGCCCAAGTAAAATAGCTTCACGTCTATCCGGATCATCCGAACGCTACCCGGCTGATCCATACATATGCTTGATTCTTCCTTCTGGCCTCTTGCTCTTTCTACTGAATAGCACCAACCGGATACCAGACACCCGGGTAGCCGCCTACCCGGCCAATACCAACTCGGAACGGCTAAACTTGGTAAACATCATCTTGGACTTTGTTTCTTACCTGCCTTACCCCTACTCGGGGGTAGCCCCCCGACACTAATATAATCAAGGCGAAACCGCCCAGGCAGCACGCATCTGGAGGTTGTGGAGTCGCTCTTCATCAGTCAGGGAGGGGGAGGGAGGGGCTGAGTCCAGACAATCCGAAGGACCTCCCCTCGGGTTCGCTCTAGGAGTCTTGTGCATCTGTCCAGCAAGTCGGAGTTCTTGCACAGCGGCCGCCAACGCTCTAGGTATCTGAGAACAAGCGTCCGGACTTGCTTGATGCTACGCCAGGTAACACCCTGAAAACACAACGAGTTGCGCAGATTCCATAAGCTCGAAAGTACATTAGATGATAGTATATTCACAAACTCATGTTTGTTCGAAAGCCACAGGTTGCAAATAGATTCTAGCCCCCCCCCCCAACATGTAGGTTTCATATGTCCAAGATAACTCGCCAACAATCCCTAGCCACCACACAATCAAAAAACATGTGAGAAATGGTTCGATTTTCCGCACAGAAGAGGCAAGAAATATATGAAACAAAGCGATGTTTCGAAAGGTTATCCCGGGTAAGGAGCTTATTACTGATTAGAAGCCAAATAAAAATATGAATCCAAGCTAGGATTGAAATCTCTCACAGTTTGTGAGAATATTTGGGAGCAATCCCACCAAAATTGACAATGGAGTAAAAGGAGGAAGATGAATAGACCCCACTTGTTGTATGTTTCCAAACAGGGATATTCGGAGAGCCGCCCTCAAGGGAGACCCCCTGCATGATTCTAATTAAATCAAGCCATCTACTCATAGTAGCCTTGTTAACACAGGGCTTGAAACTGAATTTAAGATTCACTCTATCCCAAGCCTGTGAGATGGTAGCATATGTCTTGTTAATAATTTCGAAAATGTCATAAAAGGATACTGCCAGACAAGAACTACCATGCCAATGATCAAACCAAAATTTAATATGGGTACCATCACCCACTTTCCAAAAGTAACCGAACTTCGTAGCTTTAGCAACCTAGGAAAAAGATTTCCAAAAAGGAGAGATATTTTGGTTAGAAGTCCAAAAGATATTTGGAGATTGATTCTCATACTTTGAGTCCACAATCCTCTTCCAAAGGTGATTTTCAGCAAGTAAATAACGCTTGATCCAAGAAGCCATAAGGCAAAGATTAAAATCACCTAAGTTATGAATACCTAGGCCATCATAGTTTTCTGTTGGGACACAAGCCCCCATCTAGATAGATGGTACTTATGAATATCCTCCACATTCCCCCAAAAGAAGTGAGACATCTGGGTATTTATGGCATGGATAGCCCATTTGGGGAATTTAATAACCGAAAGTAAATAGGTAGGAATACTAGAGACGCAAACTTTTAATAAAGCGAGTTTCTTGCCATAAGAAAAGGTTTTGCCTCTCCACCCCGACAATTTAGAGATAATTTTATCAACAATGGGTTGAATGTATTCTGTTTTAAGCTTCTTATAATGCATAGGAACACCAAGATATTTGAAAGGGAGTTTGCCAAATTTACAGCGGAAGATACCAGCATAATTTCTAGCTGTCTCATCCGAAATGTTTAGAGTCACTAGGTCAGTCTTGTGGTAGTTGATTTTTTAAACCAGACATTGCTTCAAAGCAAGAGAGAAGCCACTTCAAATATCTAGTGCTAGCTTCATTTTCTTTAAGGAAGATCATCATATTGTAAACTAATGATACCACCAGGGCACACATTAGGCAGGATGCCAGAGATCATATCCTCCCTAGCAGCCTTCTCCACCATTTTAGAGAAAACATCTCCAACCAAGTTGAAGAGGATGAGAGAGATGGAGTCACCTTGCTTAAGGCCTTTACTAGCAATGATGTAAGGACCAGTCTCATCATTAATCCTTATGGTAAGGGTGCTATTGTTCAGTAAGCTTTTAATTCTAGAAATGGAATTCTCGCTAAACCCCTAGAAGTTAGCATTTTCTCAAGGAAATCCCAATTTACTCTATCGTAGGCTTTCTCGTAGTTGATCTTAAGGACTAGAGCCGGTTCAGCATTTTTGTGAATCTCATGAAGGATTTCGTGAGCCGAGACAACGATTTCTAAAATGAAACACCCTTTCAGAAAGGCAGTTTAGTTCGAAGAAACAAGTCTATCATCGATGGAAGATAGACGATTCAGCTTTCTTTCACTACAATTTATTTCATTTCTTTCGTTTTTCCTTTTTTTTGGGTCTTCCCGATGTAAAGCTCTGATTTTGCCGTCTTTTGGGTTCCCAATTTATAATAAAATGGGCTCAGGCTGGCTTTTGGCAAAAAAAAATTAATAATACGTTTTTAATATGTAATACGCCGATCTGAAAATTTGCAAATATAATATCCAATCGGCTACAGCCCAGCCGACTAGAGGCAGCCGGCCACGACGCAGCCGATTGGGGCTAATCGGCAACGCGGCAACCGATAGGTGCCTGGCTGACGCACACGTCAGGGAATCGGTTCAGGCCATCTGCAATTGGGTACAACGTATCCAATTAGTCTGGTTTTTTTCCTGCCTTCCCTCCCGCCCATTTCTGCTCCCCGGTAGCATCTCTCGCCACTTTCTCCCGCGCAATTTTCCTGCCACTTTCTCCCGCGCAATTTTTCCGCTACTTTCCCCCGCGCAATTCTTCCCGCCACCGTGTGCAGCGGGTTCCTATATAAACCCCTGCATACTTTGTGATGGAAGTGTGTGTTGTGTGTTCTGTGTTGTGTAGTGAACTTCTCGGAGGCGTTAGAGTGATGGCAGATAGTGGCAGTGCTGGTCTCGACCCACTCAACTCGTGGTGTATTCTCTATCATGCGGCAAAAGGTTGTTGCGCTAATAGGAGGGAGGGTAGAGCCGCAGTTAGTTTTACGAAACTAATGACTGAGTGGGACCACGCAGTTGCTCTGGGGGAAAATTTAGCCAGATATTAGCTCCCGCCTAGATCCCCCCGATGAAATTAGGGATGAACTATTGAGGTGGCGTCATAAGTGGTGTAGAGTAATTGAGCTAAAAATAATCGAGTCGGGGCTTCGGGACTTGTCTATCTCCACTACTAGTGATAAGATACAATTTTCTCCCGAGGCCTATGCACTTCACGTTGAGGTAATCGATTTCGAGTTTACATCATGTTGAAATGAATTTTCATCGTTCTAATTTCTGTTTCTCTTTTATTATCAATGTGCAGCACTGGCCTGCCGACGCAGAGTTCTTGAACAAAAAGATCACATACTATGGCCGGATGAGCATACTGTTTGGGCTATGTCCGCGGGGGTTTCCAGAGTCCAACACGCACGCTGAGTGGATGTTGAAGACAATAGCAGAGGGGAAAATTACTGGCGCGTCGAAGGGGAAGAGTGCTAGCGCATCGAAGGAAGAGAATGATGGCGCATCGAATAGGAAGAGTGCTTCCGCACCGAAGGGGAAGAGTGCTGGCGCATCCAAGCCAGTTGTCGATGAGAACAGTGACGATGACTTTACACCGAGAAGTCGAGCCGGGTTCAACAGTATGTGTAAGAGTGCAGATTCATCAAAAGCTGCCGCTGATGAAAATAGTGATGACGACTTCATGCCTCCATCACGAACACGTGGGAGAGCGAAGTGAAGTCGCCATGTTTAATTAGTTATCCCTATGCGTCTTTTATTATTTCAAGTTGTAGTTGTTTGTTGTTGTTAGTTGTATGTTAATTTATTTTCGGTCTTACGAAGTGGAGTCGTCGAGTTTAATTAGTTAAATATGTTCGGCACAAATTAATATACGCTTATGTCTCATACATAGAATACATATATGTTGCGTACATAACTAAATAAACATATGTGTCATACGCAGAGTACAAATATGTCTCATACATAAGTGGATAAACATATGTCTCATACATAAGTAGATAGGCGTGTCTCTGGTGGCAGATAAAATCATCAACGCAGACATCTGGCTTAGCGAGGCCGAGGCGATGGTCGAGCATCAGGATGTGTCCAGCCTAACCTGTCAGGATACCGAATTTAACGTATAGGAATCAAGGACTCGGACTCGACATGTTGTGTATCCTGTGTATCCTGGGTGAGACCTGGTGGAGGAGTCTGATAGATGTTCCCGAACCACTCGTCGTAGTCGGGCATGGGAGCCTCCTGGCTGTGGGCGGCATCGTGCTCAGTGCTCCACGAGGACCCGGACATGGCCATAGAGGCCTGACCTCCATAGACTCCTGAAGTTGATCATATAAAAACTGCATAAATAGTTAATCCCAATGGATATTGAGATGATGAGAATGTGAATATAAATACCCTGTGGCTGATGTGGATGTGGCTGGAAAAGGCCCGGCGAGGGACCCTGTGGCTGCTGAGGGTGTGGCTGGAAAAGGCCCGGCGAGGGACCCTGTGGCTGAATCAGGAAGCCGGACGTGGCACCCTGCTGGTGCTGCCACGCCGAACTACCCGCCTCGTAAGGTGGCTGTGGCCTAGGTGTCTGCTCCTGCTGCTGCCACGCCGAACTACCCGCCTCGTGAGGCGATGGTGGCCTGGGTGATGGCCGCGGTGACGGATGAGGGGAGAGACGTGGATGCGGCTGGTGCCGCTCCTGTGTTGCGGGACGCGGGGGGCGGTGTATTACCTGCTGGGTAACGACGTCGGACCTGCGGGTGCACGTGACAGTCCGGTAGATATCTCCTAGCTTCCTCTGCAAACGCTCGGCCCAGGTCACCAAATAAGGCGCGTGTGGTAGAAGACGTCCAGAAGACACTAAGCGTCCAAACTCCGCCAGCTCGTCATTAACGGCAAGTGTCATGGAGGCCTGCAATTGTTTTAATTGTTATAATTTTTAGTAATTGATTGTAATTGCAAGACAAGGCAAATGTTTGCATAACAAGAAGGATTATTACCACGAGATGTCTGCTACCGGAAGTATCATAGCCCGGGTACGTATCCCATGTAGCAGGGGTCGGTATCTGTTCCAGCTCAGGATGTACCACGATGCGTAGACTTATCCCAATCATGTATTTCTCAAGGTATCCATGGAACCTGTCAATATCAAACACCCGAGACTCTTGCCAGCGTCGTGTCGTTGTTGTCTCCCACTCTGTAACGTAGGGCTGAAGCCTCGTGAGCCAGTCTGCGACGGTCCTTGTGGACCCCTTCCTAGTAGTCCTGAAAATATAGTGTAAATTCGTTAAGTATTTTGTGCTTCAACATGTAGTATTGTGAAAAAGAATGGAACATTAAATAAATAGACGTACTTGTGAATTCTAAAGGGCAGGGGGTCCTCTATCGGCGGAGGATCGATCTCCTGGAGTAGATCAAACTGTCTCATCACCCTCTATTGGGCCATCTCCTCAAAGTAGATGTCGAATATGATCTTAGATTTCGTCATTCAATACGCCCGATCATCTCTGTACAACCTAGATATGCCGCTAGGGTATCTTGCGTGTACGGCGTCATCCGTATATGGCTGCCAAATGACGGCAGTGTACACGTCGTACTGCTCGCTAAATGCCCAGTAGCATTTAGTAACTTGATCATTAGCATAGCTTCTCTGCATCACATATGAAAAGCACATCACTACCGCGAATTATTACCGCATATCCCCGCGTCTATAAAATATTATACCAACAATAAAAACTGAGAAAAGTCGGTCCATTCTTACCCGTGAAGCGTGCTTCTACCGGGCGCGTCAAGTCACCGAGATAGCACGAGCACGCAGTCCACCACCATAGCCACCACCACCACCATGAGATGAACTCATCCCACCACCATCACACAAACCACCATGAAATCCACCCCCACAAGCTATCCCATCATGAGATCAAGCCAGCCCTAGTCTCCCTACCTTCCCTCTAACCGATTTATGGTGGAAAATGGACAGCAAATCGGTTCAAATAGCCGGATTAATTTGTGCTAGAGCTTGAAGAGAGGGGGAAGGGAAGAACAGAAGGAAGGAAGAAGAAAGAAAGAGAGAAGAGGAGGCCGCGACCGGTGTCGACCTCGTTCAGGTCTTAATCGGTTGGGGTCCAACCGATTGCATGCGCGGGGCCGCCGTCTCGCCCGATTGCCAGGCGGTGACGTGGTGTGGCCAATAATCGGCTGCCGAGTGGCCGATTACCCGCAATCGGCTGCGCCGTAGCCGACTGCCTCCAGTCGGCTGGGCCGTACCCGATTGGATAATATATTTGTAAATTTTCAGATCTGCGTATTATTTTCCGAATACGTATTATTTAAAAAAAATTGCTGGCCTTTGCCCGCTGTAGTTTGCTCAAAAAAAAAAAGTATTGCGACCCTTGTCAAACATGACATACGTCACATGTGGCGATTAGAGAGAAAGCAAACAATTCTTTGCAAAGGTCGGCCTTGATTATTTTTTCGAGAATGCCAGGGGGGAAGAGTTTTCCCCACTGGTTGTTATATAGCCACGACGAACCCGCAAGGGGTCATCCACAACACACAGTTTTACATGTGAAACAGAAATACATGGAGGTGGGAGAGAGGCGTTACATCGACGCTGACGAGGAAGAAGGGGGGGGGGGAGAAGAGGTACAGAACGCTCAGGGGGGGCGAGCTAAAAAGAAAGAAGAGTAATAGAAAAAAACCGAAACTACATCACACGAGAGGGGGGGCTAACATAGCACATGCCCTAAAGTAGGCGTGGACCGAAGCAATGCTGTCCCTGAAGGTGTCCGGGTAGCGGGAGCTCCAAAGCACAATATCATCAGCAGCATGTCGAAGAATCTGCGAGGACGTCCAAGAGGCGTTGTTGAAGGTGGCGTCGTTCCGAGCGTTCCAGAGACTCCACATGAGAGCTGCGACGGCTAGCCTCCAGACCTCGGAAGGAACCACGACACCAGGAGGGACTGGAATGTCCCATAGCGAAACGGGGGGCGGTGTGGCTGCAGAGCCAAGACGGTGCCAAGTCTCAGCGGAGACAGAGCAACAAAAGAATATATGGCAGCAGGTCTCAGGCTCGCTGCACCGCTCGCAAGCATCGGAGGGGGCGCAACCTTTGAAGAAAAGGTTTGCCCGAGAGCTGAGACGCCGAGCGTCAACGAGCTGACAGAAAATTTTGATTTTTGACGGGAGGTGGGAGGCCCAAGCAATGGTGGAAGAGGCGTCCACCTGACCACCAGGGGCCAGGGCACGGTAGATAGAGCGGGAAGACACGGTGCGGTCAGGTCCAAAAGCCATAGTCCGAGTGTCCGGAAGAGAGTCCAGAACCACCGAACCAATGATTACCTGAACCTCCTGTAGCTGCCGTGATGCCACCGTGGAAAGTCGAGGCCGGAGGAAGAGCCCACCACCGCAGACCTCCGCAACAGAGATGTTGGGACGGGTGCAGTGGGAGAAAAGCGCCGGAAAACGGAATCGGAGTGAGGGACCAGGAAGCCAGCTATCCATCCAAAAAGAAACGTGAGCGCCATCATGCACCTCGCAGCGGGTGATAGTGCGGAACACAGGAAGGCAATAATCGGCCTTGATTATCAAATCACAGTTGATTGAAGAGTACATGGACTTTTTTTATCTGCTCAGGTCATTACATGTTGCATTTTGAAAAGATGTTGCAGTTTTAAAAGATTATTATATCACAGAATCTCGTATGCTGAGCTGGTAGCTTGGCCTTCTCTAGCATCAGCTTCAGGTCAACCTGATTTTGAAGGGAGCACGCAGTTGCCTATCTCTGCAGAAACGAACAAAGGCGAATGAGAATGCTAGCAACACTTTGCTAACAAAGTTGTGATGGGCCACCATCGATCTAACTCACTTGGTTGCTGGTAGACGACGGAACCAGCGCCGTCAAAGCTGCAGGAGCTGCCGGAGCGGCCGTTGCGCTGGTAGTAGTCGTTGAATGCGTAGGATGCGTGCGCCACCTTGGTGTCGGGGTTGAAGCACCGCGCGCCGGGCTGGATGGCGCTGCAGTCTGCGCCGTGGCCACACGCGTAGTCCAGCGCCGCCTGGAGCCGTGCATCTCCGACGGCCGCGTTCGCCACGCACCAGCTGGCCGCGTTCGGGTCGCACAGGACTGTCATGTCAAGGACAGCATTTAGACGAAGGTGAATAATCCAGTCACATAATTAACCATGCTAAACGATGACGAGCACGGCACAAAGCTCACCTGCAGCTGCAGGTTGCTGGTAGACGATGGAAGCGGCGCCGCTGAAATCGCACGTCCCGGTGGCCCGGCCCTTGCGCTGGTAGTAGTCGTTGACCGCGTAGGACGCGTGCGCGACCTTGGTGTTGGGCTGGTAGCACGTCTTCCCGGGCTGGATGCCGCTGCAGTCCGCACCGTTGCCGCACGCGTAGTCAAGCGCGGCCTGCAGGCGCGCATCCCCGACCGCGGCGTTGGCAACGCACCAGCTGGACTTCGCAGGGCCGGGGCTAGGGCTGGCGCCGCCACCGCTGAAGTCGACCTCGTACACCGGCTGCCCACTCGGGTAAAACAGGCCGAAGTTCTGCTCGTCGGCGGGCTTGTCGTTCTCGTTGAAAAGGGCGAAGATGTACACGGAGATGTCCGAGTCGGGACGGTACGGGGTGCCGGCAGCGACCGCGAGCGAGCTGAACGCGGCAGCCGCTTTGCCGGAAGAGAGCGCGTGGTTGATGAGGTTGGCGTTGTAGGCATGGGCGTTTTCCTTTGTGGCCCCCACGGCGTTATCGCAGTAGGAGCACCACCCCGACTCCCCGGATTTGGCGGGCACCCGCCGGCTGCGCCTTCCGGCGAGCATCGTCCCCACCGCAGCGCGCTCGCTGGCCGAGGACCCGTCCAGGTTGTCCATGGCGTAGTACACGGCGTCGAGCTGGGCGTCGAACAGGTTGGAGTACTTGAAGCCGGTGTAACGGTCGACGAAGCCCGCGTTGGGGCGGAACGTGGCGTAGTTGAGGTCGATCACGTTGGGCTGGGACGTGTATGTGTAGTACGGGTAGATGTTGACCATGAGGTAGGAGCCGGTCTGCTCCAGGAAGTCCAGCATGGGGCTCATCACCGACTGGGCGATGTCGTCCTGGAACGCGCTCTGGGACGGCGGGGACGACACCTTGAGCGCGCTGAACGCGATCGGCGTGGTCACCTTCACGGCGTCGGCCAGGCCCAGGCTAGCCAGCGCCGCCTGCACGTTCTTCATGGCTGGGAGGAGCTTCGGCGTCAGGTCCTTGGCCTGCTGGAAGACCTCGTTCCCCACGGTCACGCCGCGGATGTCCGTGGCCGGGTAGTAGGGCATCAGCTTGTTCTTGACCCACTGGAGAGCGTACGACGGGTCGGCCGCCGCAGAGGCCACCAGCTCGTTGGGTAGCGCCACCACCAGGTTGATGCCGGTGTTGGCCATCGCGCTCAGCACCGTCGGGTCGGTGTCGTACACTCGCACCGTCGGGATGCCGTTCTTCTTCAGTAGCTGCACCACCGCCGCTGGGTCCATCAGGTTGTTCCCGATCCGCCCGTAGCACACACCCACCTCGCCGGCCTCTGCAAATGTACACAAGGGTCAAGGAAACGCCGGCATTGATTCAAGACTGCGCCCGCGCTAGTTATTTTTTCAAAACAGAAGCGTTAATTTGCACTTCGATCGCCGTGTGGTTATTAATTACCTGCGCCGGGGAAGAGGAGCAGGGGCAATGCGGCGCCGAGAAGGACGATGAGGAGGTGAGTGTGCGGCATGCTTTCCTGCGGTGGGGGAGCAGAGTGTTAAGACGAGGAAAGGGATGGATGACAAGCAAAAGGGTAGGCGGGAATTTATAGAGATCCAGCAGCATTGGGCATGGCTGCCTTGTAGCCGGGAACACGAAGACAAGCTACGGCGACTAGCAGCTGACTCGTCATTTTCTCATGAGCGGAAGTTGCAGATTTGCAGCGCCAACGATTGCAGTATGTAGTACAGTCCGTGCCGATTGTGCATTTATAACTGACTGGCTTAATATGTGATTGTGATGCACACCCCCACGATGGCTCGCACTAGTGGGCGGCACTAGCCAGTAGCAGGTACACTACAGGAATCGGCCTATATGCCGACGGCCAAATTCTATGCCGACGGCAATTTGTCGGGGCCGTCGGCATAGGTCGAGTGAGAAAATCTCAAACTGCGAAAAAAAATTGCTATGCCGACGGCAATGCCGTCGGCCTTTTGTTTTTTGTTTTTTTTTTTGAGCTACGCCGACGGCTGCCGTCGGCATAGATCCTAAGAGGGAATCCTGGATTGCGAAAAAAAAAATTTGAGCTATGCCGACGGCAAAGCCGTAGGCATAGCCAAGCTCAAAATTTTATTTTTTGATTTAATCACCGTTTTGATCATAACTTTTGCATTCCAACTCGGATTTTGACGTTCTTTAGCTCGTTTCGAAGAGGAGAAACATATCTAAATTATCATGCATATTGTTAAAACTAAATAATTAGAAAAAAATCATGAGAAATAACGCAACTAACAATAATGGGTTAACAGTTTCGTCTGAGAGGGTTGTGGGGCGTCTGAATCCAACCAAAATCTAGGTGGACCTAAAAATCATGAGAAATAGGTAGTTGTGTACCTAAAAATGATTTTTTCCAAAAATCATGAGCAAACTAGGAGGCACCTGTAGTTCAAATTTGCCCCGTTTCTAACTGAATCGGCAGAAACTTGTGTTTTTCAAAAGAGGTGGATGAAAACCTTTTCAGAGGAAAATAATTGGTTATTTTTGAATATAACATGGTCTAGTATATTCAAAAAATGCATCTCCCAGGTTTTGCAACATATTTGTGGTTGATGCTTCACAAAAAAAGCCATTTTTCACAGTCGGAGAATAGAAAATGGTTTTTTTATTCAACGAAAAGCAAAACTTTCTTCGGGAACATTGTCCGTGCTTCCAATATGCATGTTTGTGTGGAATATGGGCATATTTAAACAAACTATGCCATGGATTTGGCCATTACACCCGTCATTTGGCCCGAAACCCTAGAATGTTCGTAGGAGATAGCTCATTTATGTGAACATATTTTCAACACAACCGTCGTATTCCAAGTTTATTATTTTTGGTGGATAGTAGGACATATATAATGACACCACGCGAAGGTCTTGCATCATTTTGGGGTTTTTTAAATTTTCTGTAATTTTCTAAGTCGGTTTCGGGAAAAATTCAAGACGGCGAGCATGACCGTTCGTGTCTAGGGCTTGAGTATTGAGAAACTCTTGGTGTATCTCTGATGAAATAGGTAGTTGTGTACCTAAAAATGATTTTTTCCAAAAATCATGAGCAAACTAGGAGGCACCTGTAGTTCAAATTTGACCCGTTTCCAACTGAATCGGCAGAAACTTCTGTTCTTCAAAAGAGGTGGATAAAAACCTTTTCAGAGGAAAATAATTGGTTATTTGTGCATATAACATGGTCTAGTATATTAAAAAAAATGCATTTCCCAGGTTTTGCAACATATTTGTGGTTGATGCTTCACAAAAAAAGCCATTTTTCACAGTCGGAGAATGGAAAATGGTTTTTTTATTCAACGAAAAGCAAAACTTTCTTCGGGAACATTGTCCGTGCTTCCAATATGCATGTTTGTGTGGAATATGTGCATATTTAAACAAACTATGCCATGGATTTGGCCATTACACCCGTCATTTGGCCCGAAACCCTAGAATGTTCGTAGGAGATAGCTCATTTATGTGAACATATTTTCAACACAACCGTCGTATTCCAAGTTTATTATTTTTGGTGGATACTAGAACATATATAATGACACCACGCGAAGGTCTTGCATCATTTTGGGGTTTTTTAAATTTTCTGGAATTTTCTAAGTCGGTTTCGGGAAAAAGTCAAGACGGCGGGCATGACCGTTCGTATCTAGGGCTTGAGTATTGAGAAACTCTTGGTGTATCTCTGATGAAATAGGTAGTTGTGTACGTAAAAATGATTTTTTTCCAAAAATCATGAGCAAACTAGGAGGCACCTGTAGTTCAAATTTGACCCGTTTCCAGCTGAATCGGCAGAAACTTGTGTTCTTCAAAAGAGGTGGATAAAAACCTTTTCAGAGGAAAATAATTGGTTATTTGTGCATATAACATGGTCTAGTATAT
Organism: Alopecurus myosuroides; assembly: GCA_028641055.1. NCBI lineage: Eukaryota > Viridiplantae > Streptophyta > Magnoliopsida > Poales > Poaceae > Alopecurus > Alopecurus myosuroides. The sequence goes on from CM054062.1 coordinate 12,233,417, forward strand.
TCAAAAAATGCATCTCCCAGGTTTTGCAACATATTTGTGGTTGATGCTTCACAAAAAAAAGCCATTTTTCACAGTCGGAGAATACAAAATGGTTTTTTTATTCAACGAAAAGCAAAACTTTCTTCGGGAACATTGTCCGTGCTTCCAATATGCATGTTTGTGTGAAATATGGGCATATTTAAACAAACTATGCCATGGATTTGGCCATTACACCCGTCATTTGGCCCGAAACCCTAGAATGTTCGTAGGAGATAGCTCATTTATGTGAACATATTTTCAACACAACCGTCGTATTCCAAGTTTATTATTTTTGGTGGATACTAGGACATATATAATGACACCACGCGAAGGTCTTGCATCATTTTGGGGTTTTTTAAATTTTCTGGAATTTTCTAAGTCGGTTTCGGGAAAAAGTCAAGACGGCGGGCATGACCGTTCGTATCTAGGGCTTGAGTATTGAGAAACTCTTGGTGTATATCTGATGAAATAGGTAGTTGTGTACCTAAAAATGATTTTTTCCAAAAATCATGAGCAAACTAGGAGGCACCTGTAGTTCAAATTTGACCCGTTTCCAGCTGAATCGGCAGAAACTTGTGTTCTTCAAAAGAGGTGGATAAAAACCTTTTCAGAGGAAAATAATTGGTTATTTGTGAATATAACATGGTCTAGTATATTCAAAAAATGCATCTCCCAGGTTTTGCAACATATTTGTGGTTGATGCTTCACAAAAAAAGTCATTTTTCACACTCGGAGGATGGAAAATGATTTTTTTATTCAACGAAAAGCAAAACTTTCTTCGGGAACATTGTCCGTGCTTCCAATATGCATGTTTGTGTGGAATATGGGCAAATTTAAACAAACTATGCCATGGATTTGGCCATTACACCCGTCATTTGGCATGTTTCCACCTTAATCGGCAGAAACTGTCAAAATGGCCACCATGGCTATTTATCAAAAGAGATTAATTTTTTTAAAACTATCGATGTTTTTATGATATGGATGTCATATTTGAATTTCTCTAATTTTTCTAATCGATTTAGACATTTTATTTGTCAAATTTCGATTTACGGATTTAAAGATATAAATTATTGTATATTAAATAATTTATTCACAAAATAAAGTAATTTATAACATTATATTGTTATTTAGTCAATAAAGATAATTATAAAATCATTGTTATTTGTTCAAATACTGTTTTAAATTTATACAATAGAAAAGTTTAACATCATTCCCCACAGGTTAATATGATTGATATGATAGTAATATCAGTAAGTTCTAACATCTCATATGGAATCTAGTTTGGAAGGAACTCAAAGGTTAAGCGTGCTTGGGCTGGAGCAATTTCAGGATGGGTGACCGAACGGGAAGTTTGACTAAGTTAAGTATGTTGACTAGATTAATTGTGTAATTAGAGATTAGAGATTAAATATGTGGCTAAGTGAAAAATTCTGGAATAGAAATCCAAAAAGTTCAAAAAAAAAATATTGTTTTTCCAAAATTCGAATTTTGGAAATATTGCGCCGACGGCTTTGCCGTCGGCATAGAGCTTAGTGTGCCGACGGCTTTGCCGTCGGTATAGCCTACGCCGACGGTTTTTTATGTGCCGACGGCCATTTGACCATGTGCCGACGCCGGATAGGCCGACGGCAAGGTGCCGACGGCGGCCGTCGGCATATGGAGCGTTTCCTGTAGTGTACTCCCATGGACGAAACATATGCCGAACTTCTCCTCTGCTGCGTGCCAAATGTTCTATCAACTCGTGTGGAAAAAACCTAGACAGGTCAAGTCTATAACCAATTAATAGTTCTTCCATATCCACCGCATCAGTGTATATAAGATTCAGAAATTAAACCTGTTCCGTCTCAGTGTTGGGGCCGGCTACGCGCTCCCAAAACCCGCTCTCCGCGCTGAAATTTCATTTCTTCCGGCCCGCCATCGTTCTACGTACACCCCGCTCTCCATCCGACGCCAATAAAAGGCGTGTAGAGGTTAAATGGACTTATCCCACGGCCACGCGACCACCCAACATGGTCATTCGTCCGCTCATGGTCACGCAGCTGCTCCCCCCCTCCCCCCCTCCCCAGATTCCGGCAAGGTATATTTCTAGCATTTGTTTATTTGGGATTTTTTGCGAAATCGTGCAAATTCAATTCAATTTTTGAAATATCGAGGAATCGATTTGTGGACGCGGTGTTATGGTTTTGAAAGCCGAGATTCGACATTGTTTCCCCTAGTAGTGTTGACAATCCTCCAATTGTTGCCGCGCAAACGTGTAATCGTCGTCTTCCCGGCCTTTAGCACCGCCATATGTTCGGAGATGTCATGTGAGAGCGCGTAGTTTAGAAACTAGAAAGGGACAATTTAGAAATTGTGCATTTGCATAGCATGCATCTGAAAAGCCGAGAAAATAAAAAACTTTCCGACGAAGTCCTAGAGTGATCGACCATTACTCGAGTGACTAGTTGAAATGAAGATCGTTTGACGAGGACCTTTAAACTTTAGATCACACCTGTCAAAGGGATCGATGTTCTCTTCTCGGTTTGATGGGTTAGGGTTTAGATCATCTTGTTGAGTAGGAATTTTAACATGACTTTTTCTAAATTCTTGACCTTTTCCAAACACAACTCCAAGTATGACAAATTCATATACATTCTCAGTCTAGAATTTTACAAACATCCCATCAAAATCACATCCATTATAATCATACCTCCACACACACAAACCTTAGTTCACACACACAAACACTTGATCATAAAAATATCCATACATCTGCAAGACATCCATTCATTCATTTATATCACATCATCACGGGTTTTATTTCACAAGAAAGCAAAACCTTAGGCATCTAAGGCTGATCATGCTTGTAAGAGACAGAGGCATCTTAAGCATACAAGTGGAAGCTAGGGACAATGCATTGCTGCAACAAAAGGCAACCTGGAGGCAACACTGATTATATGAGGCAATTGCATGATCAGCTAAATCTTTATATCATTAGGCAACACTAGGAAAATGATAACCCTCCAATATCAGCCGGGTTCATAGTAAAGAAATCCCACAAGAATAATTGGAATGTTTCTCCAATGGTATTAATTACCAAGGAATAAAGTAAATCAAAAAGTAAAGCCACAAATTCCAAATTACAAGCTCACATGATCATCACCACCCATAATTGGTCTCAAAGCCCTCATAAGAGAAGCCCACTGTAACACCCGGGGAATTTTCCCCCTAATTAAAACATGTTGCTTGTTTTTATTTTCTTTGCATAACATGGCATAATGCATCATTATTCATTTAAAACTTGCAATCAAATTAAATTTCATCAAGTCCTATTTTCTATAACTTTCTAGAATTTGTTTGGTGCATAAAACTATTTTAATAGTGCCTAACCAATTTCTGAAAGAAAAAAAAAGGTTTTAAGAGGGAGAGAAGAGCAGCCCAACCAACCAAGCCAGGCCCAGCCCACATCTCTGTCCTGGCCCGATACCCTTCTTCCACCTTCGTCCGTACAGGAGCGCTCACGAGGAGAGCGTGACCTGCTCCTGTCGCTGTCCACCTGCTCCCTCCTTTCCTTAAAGCGCTCCTCTCCTAGCCCCTCCCCAACCCTAGCCTCCATCTCTTCCCTCTCCACCGCCGCCGGCTCTCCCCTCTCCCTTCCCCAATTCTCTCTCTTTTTTGCTCTGAATCTTCTGAACCATGGAAGGGAGCCTCCATGGCCGGAGTTTGGGGAGGAGGGCGCCGCCGTCCTGGCCACCGTGGGATCGCGCCGAGGCCGAGAATGGAAACGCGGTGGTACCCTCTTCAACCTCGTGCCCTCGGTCGGCCCGGAGAGGTACCAGGGCCATGGCGCCGTCGAGGTTTTCCGCCGTCGTCTACATCGCTTTCTCTCCGCCGCCGAGCCCTGCTTCTGCATCGCCTCGACCACGTCCTCCCTGTCTCCTTCCTCCGCGCGTGGTGAGCACCCTGGATCCTTCCCCCTTTTCCCCTCTCCCTACCCTGCTCTGGGGACGGCGCCGTCGCGCGCCGTCCGCCGGCGATCGCCGCTGGCCAAGTACGACTGTCACGGTTGCGTACAGATGCGTTCGTGCAGTTTCACTTATTCCCGCAGGGATCCACCTCAAAAACCATTCGCAGCCTATTCCAAACAAAACCGAGCAAGCAGCGTAGTGGTTTGTGCCCCGTGCGCGCGCGCTGGACGTCCTGGGTTCGATCCCCCCCCCAAGGCGCAAAGCCACCCCCTTTTCTCAGCTTTTTTTTCTTTTATCTCTCGAATTCCAGAAAACAGATCTGAATCCTTACTTGTAAAATCCATAAAAAATTGAATATTGCTCCAAATTCAACGATTCAAGTTTCTGTGGATTCATAATTTTGTGCTCTTCCTGTTAATGTCAAGATTGCAACATGTTTCTGTAATAATTTTTGCACTAAATAATTAAATACCTAAATGGCTATTAAAAGTTGATACTTTGGAATTTCATAACTTGAGTTCTGTTCATCCAATTTGAGCAAACTTGGTCTCTAAAATTTTTTCTTAACAAATTCTACACATTGGTATTTTATTTGGTCACAATTGAAATAATTTTGAACATGTTTCCCTCTGTTTACTAAAAAGGGCAGAATAAGACTATTTATGAAAAATTGCATAATAAATTCAATAATAACCCAAAAAATATGTTTAATAGCTCAAAATGTTCAGTGAAACATTTGCTACATGTTTTCAACCTTTTCAGTGCAATTTGTTTACTGTTTTTCCTAATTAAAAGTGGTGCAATAATTCAATGCTTTAATTAAACCTTTTAAATTGCAAAATTCATAACTTGGGCAATTCAAATCCAATTCCAACATGTAAAATATGTTTTCCATCCCATTTTTCATGAAATTTGCAAATATCAACTTTGTTTTCTGTTTTGAATAATTTAAATTGCTGAAAACAACTGTTTCTTAATTAATGCATTTAAAATTGTCAAATTAATAACTTGCTCATCTAAAATCCAAATTCAACAAATGAAATATGTATTCCATCTAAAATTTTGTGCTCTTTCCAAATATAAATTTTGTTATATGTTTTGAACAATTAAAATGGGTGAAAACAATAAATGTTGTGTAACTCACTTAAGAAGCCAAATTTCATAACTTAACAAATAAAATTCCAAACTTGGTAAACAACATATCAAACTGAAGCTATTGTTGTTTTGTTATTGTTTTCATCATCCATGCATCATTCTAATCAACTTTCACATGATGGTTATTTGTAGATCATTTAATTCAACATTAATTCATGGGATTTTCCATATGCAATCCAAATTGCATATGAGCCCATTTAAATATGTTTACCATGTCAACTAGTTTATCTTTGATGCACCCTTTAACTTGTCATGCATCCATATCTTGATCATGCTGGATCTTTTGCCGTAGAAGTAATTGTTGCATCCGGTGTTTGTCCTAGTTCGTTGCTTCTTCGCGAATAGGACGTTGAGATGATGTGAGCAACGATAACTTCTTCGGATGTACCTCTACTTGCTGGATTCCAGGCAAGTATACTCACTTGCTGCCTATGGCTGCCTTTCATCACTTGTTACCGATTCTTTCCGTTTTCCTTATGCTAGCCTTATGATTCGATGCTTGTGTCTCGATCCTATCATATGTTTACCTTGCAGCCATGATATAGCCTCCCTCCCACTTCCTATTAACTGTTGTTTGTTTACCTTGTTGGCCCTCGTGTCGTAGTTGCATGCTTAGTGTTGTTTGCGCTCGAGTCTTGTTGTCCTTGTTGTATCACCTGTTTAGTTTGATAGTTGGGTTTCAATTTAATCAACAACATGTTAATGTTTTGGGTAATAATAATTTGACGATAAGGCACCGGCAGGAGGCCCGGCGTGGTTTTGAGGCCTGCTAGTGTCGACCCTAATTAGGAAAAGGGTCTTGTCCTCCGATCCATGATGAGCGCACTAACCGCATGTGGGAAGCGAGTATGGGCGCCCCCCGCAACTTTGATTCGATTCGCATCTCGTCCAAATCGCCTCATTTAGTTCGGGTTTTCCATTTGCCGCATGCATATGCAGGTGCGAACCCTTGGCGCTAGGGTGGAACTTTTGTAGTCGGCATTTAGGGAGACACGTTCTTAGAGTGCTATGAGGGTCCCCTTTTCTTCGTGGGGCTTGCTTAGCCGTGCGCTCAATTGCACGGGGTTCTTTGGGCTTGATGCGAAGAAGAGTTGGGTTGTGTTGAGTGCCTCTCTTGGTGGAAGGGCCTTTCCATCTGGCGGGTCATTCTTACGTGTACGGCCAAATTGGTGCATCCCTGCAGGGTTAAATCTTCTCGAGAAGCCGTGTTGTCCGCGGTTATGGATGACTTGGTGAAAGTGCTGGCTAACAAGTACTCAGACAACTTACACTTAACGATAATAACTTGATTAGTAATATAGATTACCTCCACCATGAAACCGATTGCCACCTTAATCAACCGTGTGAGTTTCCTTGGGTTGCTTCCTTAGTAGGGGTAACATTGGATGGGTATTGTTTGGTGTGTAGTTGTAGTTGGTTCTGATACGCTATCTTATCCCTTTCTTTTAGCCGGATGTTGTAGCGCGTCTCTGTAGTTAGTTAGTGCAGCCCGCTGCCGCTTCTTTGCAATAATCCCTTCCTTTCCGTTGTACCCAAAGTATTTGTATCTTGTGATGATTGGTTACGCTGGTATCTTGTGAGTATGGTTTATCCACTTGCCAGTACTTAACCGTACTGACCCACGAATCCCTTTCGTGGATGCATATTCCACATTGCAGTCAACAGGTTTGAAGTCTGACGACGTTAGCTTGGATCCCTCCGGTTTGGCCTGGGCAGGGATTGGACGCCATCGGTTATCTTCAGGACTCTTAGTCCAATTTGTATCTTGTCCGTAGTCGGACGCTATGTTGTTTCTTCCGCTGTTATTTGGATCTTTGTATTGTATCAGTTGTATCCTTGACTCGTTTGAGTCATCTTGTATATATCTTTTCTGTTGTTGTTGCAGATTATTCGTGAACTGTTGTAATGTTATCACAAGTGGCAACCTGGAATCGGTTATTATGTGGATTTTGGCGGAAATGCTGAAATATGCATAGTGCCCGATCTCGGGGCGTCACACCCACAAATCCGTCTAGTGACAAAAGCCACTTGGCATGACAAAAAATAATTCCCTCAAGGAGATAATCATGCCACATAGGATAGTTATCCGTTGATACGTTGTTGATGCTTCATGATTGTTCTCTACATGTTTTCCCTATGTTTTCCTTCGTTTTCTACCATTTATTGAACTAACCTATTAACAAGATGCCCAGGGCCGGTTTCTGTCTGTTTTGTCTTTGAATTGCGAAAATGTCCAAAAATCGAAGTGCTCGAAATAAGCTGGAAATTTGACGATTTTTTATTCATCGGAAGACCCTCGGAAGCTAGAAGGACACCTGGAGGGGACCCACAGGGCCTCCAGGGGGTGCCAGGCGCGGCCACCCCCTACCCGCGCCTGGTGGGCCCCTGGGTGCCTCGAGCATCGCCTATAAATCCCTAAAACCCTAAAACGGAAAACCCCCGGAGGATTTTTCCAGAAATGCATCCGAGCTCCACCGCCATCGAAAACCCTGATTCGGGGGGCAGAAGTTCCTGATCTGGCACCTTGTTGGGACGGGGAAGTGCCCCCAGTGCCATCTCCATGGTCATTCTTCCTCCGTGATGCTTCGTGAGTAGTTCCCCCGTGGATTATGGGTTCATAGCAGTAGCTAGTTGGTACTCTTTCATCTTTGTTGTTCAATATCACGGTCTCTTGAGCTGCCTCACATGATATAGACCCATCTGATGTAATGCAATGTGTTGTGTTTGCTGGGATCCGATCAACCATGGAATTATGATTTTTTTTCATGTCATTATATGAGAATCTTCACTTATATCCTTAGAGTATTTTAATGTGTTCTTGCATGCTCTCCGATGTGTATGATTATCTTTATCACATAGTTGTATGCATCTCCAAGAGAGAGTATTTATGCTAGATAGTGGGTTCATGCCTCCCTTACACCTGTGCTCGAGTGGCAGAAACGTGACGGGTGGGGGATGTTTTATTGCCACTAGGGAGAAAACAGCGGTGCTCTTGTCTACGGATGAGAACCATTGCTTACATTACGTATCATTCTTAATGCAATTGTCTGTTGCACACAAATCAATCACTTCGTTGCTACAACTTAATACCAGAGAGGTTTGTTAGATAGCTTTCTTGAGGTGGACTATTAGATATAGATGCATGCTGGATAGCGGTCTATATGCCTTGACGTAATGTCTACCCTGTTAGAACCCGTGAAATATATCTCGTCATAATAGCATTTTTATGCCCCCATGATTTGCCAATTGCCTAGTTGTAATATGTTTGACCAACGTTTGTTCTAATGTTTGGAGAGTTTCCACTAGTGAACCTGTGAACCCCGGTCCATCTTTTACTATTATTGCTAATTTTTTATCTGCTTTTACTACCTTTTACCTTTCTGGTCCGTTTATTAAAGATTACACATATCACTTGTTTAACTCCGTATTCCACAACATTAACTATCTTTTTGTTGAACCAGTGCATTTATACAATTGCCATTGTATTAGGTGTGTTGAGGATGCAAGAGAAACATCACAACACCACTCCATCCATTGTTTTATTGCAGCTTTTATTACTAATATATTTTTCTCAGTGCTTCTCAGGTGTGGCTAAATTGATAATGAAACTACTAAGCCTTATAGGTATTCTTTGGCTCCCCTTGTGTCGAATAAATAAATTGGGTTACACTTACCCTCGAAGACTGTTGCGATCCCCTACACTTTTGTGTCATCATCCGCAAACAAATATCTGACTTAACTTGAACCCTAAGTAATGCCTATGAGGTTGCTTGCACTTGAGGTAACTTGCACAAGAGGTAGGGGAAATCATATTCATCCACTTGCACAAGAGGAGAGGACACCAACAAGGAGCGCACTCACGAAATGCATGGCATGAGGTGTCGAGTTGTGAGGGATAGCCAGCCCCTATAAAAATGTATTAGAACTTTATCACCAACATGAAACTCTCTTATAAGAATTCTCCTATCATGCCATTGTTTAACTTTCTCCTTAAAGAATTTAACATTTTCATAGGCTTCACTTCTCCACTCATCTAAAGAACTCAAGTCAAGCACTCTTTTCTTACCGGCAAGTTTTAAATCTCTATTTAATTCTCTCACTGCCCAATAAGCTTTGTGTTCTAGTTCTAAACGCAAGTGACAAGCTTTTTCATAAACCATTTTATAAGGAGACATGCCCATAGGATTTTTTTTATAAGCAGTTCGATAAGCCCATAAAGCGTCATTCAACTTATAGGACCAAATTTTCCTAGATTTATTAACACTCTTTTGCAAGATAGATTTAATTTCTCTATTTGATAATTCTACTTGCCCACTAGTTTGAGGACGATAAGCTGAGGCAATTCTATGATTAACACCATATTTAGCAAGGGTTTTTCTAAAACCACCATGAATAAAGTGAGAACTGCCATCAGTCATAAGATATCTAGGCACACCAAACCTAGGGAAAATAACATCTTTAAGCATTTTTAAAGAGGTATCAGCATCAGCACTCTTTGTAGGTATAGCTTCTACCCATTTAGTAATATAATCAACAACAATAATATGAGTATACCCATTTGAAGGAGTAAATGGACCCATAAAGTCAAAACCCCAACAATCAAAAGGTTCAATAACAAGAGAATAACTCATAGGGATTTCATTACGTCTAGAAATATTACCAACTCTTTGACATTCATTGCAAGATAAAACAAACTTTCGTGCATCTTTAAAGAGAGTAGGCCAATAGAAACATGATTGTAGAACCTTCTGTGCGGTTCTATCTCCAGCGTGATGTCCTCCATAAGCACTACCATGGCACTTTCTCAATATATCTCGTTGTTCATGTTCCGGAACACATCTTCGCATAATACCATCTACTCCTTCTTTATATAAGTGCGGGTCATCCCAAAAATAATGTCTCAAATCATAAAAGAAGTTTCTTCTTTGTTGGGTTCTAAATGTTGGAGGCAAATACTTGGAAACAATAAAGTTAGTATAATCTGCGTACCAAGGACTATCTTGGGAGTTTACTTTTATTGCAGCCAACTGTTCATTTGGAAAACTATCATTAACAGGAATAGGGTCATAAGCAATGTTTTCCAATCTAGACAAGTTATCAGCAATAGGATTTTCAGCACCCTTCCTATCCACAATATGCAAATCAAACTCTTGTAAAAGTAGCACCCATCTAATAAGCCTAGGCCTAGCATCTTTCTTTTCCATAAGGTATCTAATAGCACCATGATCAGTGTGAATAGTAACTTTTGAATCAATAATATAAGGTCTAAACTTATCACAAGCAAAAACTACAGCTAGGAACTCCTTTTTAGTGGTAGCATAATTCTTTTGATCAGCATCAGGAGTCTTACTAGCATAATGGACAACATTAAATTTTGTATCTACTCGCTGTCCAAGAACAGCACCTATAGAAAAATCACTAGCATCACACATAATTTCAAAAGGCAAATTCCAATCAGGTGGTTGAACAATAGGAGCAGTAGTTAAAGCCTTCTTTCAAGTTTCAAAATCTTCCTTGCAATCGTCATCAAAAATAAAAGGTACGTCTTTTTGAAGAAGATTAGTAGGAGGCTTTGATATTTTAGAGAAATCTTTAATAAACCTAATATAAAAAACAACATGACCAAGAACACTACGAATACCTTTAACATCCCTGGGACAGGGCATTTCTCTATTGCTTCCACTTTAGCTCTGTCAACTTCAATACCTCTTTCAGAAATTTGATGCCCAAGCACAATTCCTTCATTGACCATAAAGTGGCATTTCTCCCAATTAAGAACAAGATTAGTTTCCTCATACCTCAACAAAACTTTATCAAGATTGTGCAAGAAGTTGTCAAAAGAAGTTCCATCTACGGAGAAATCGTCCATGAATACTTCCACAATTTCTTCACAAAAACCATGAAAAATAGCATACATGCATCTTTGAAACGTAGCAGGAGCATTACACAAACCAAAAGGCATACGTCTATAAGCATAAGTTCCATAAGGAAAAGTAAAAGTTGTTTTCTCTTGATATTGTGCCCTAACAGCAATTTGAGAAAACCCAGAATAACCATCAAGAAAGCAAAAAATGAGTTTTCTTAGACAACCTTTCTAGCATTTGATCAATAAAAGGTAAAGGATAATGATCTTTCTTAGTAACCTTGTTAACTTTCCTAAAATCAATGCAGATTCTATAACCAACTACTACTCTTTGAGGAATAAGCTCGTTATTTTTATTAGGCACAACAGTCATTCCTCCTTTCTTAGGCACACAATGCACATGGCTTACCCATCTACTATCAGCAATAGGAAAAATAATACCAGCATTAAGGAGTTTAATACCTCATTTCTAACCACTTCCTTCATCTTAGGAATTAAACGGCGTTGATGTTCAACTACTGGCTTTGCATCAGGTTCTATATTAATAACATGTTGACATATAGTGGGAGAATATCCCCTTCAAATCATCAACAGTATATCCAATAGCTCCATGGTGTTTCTTCAATATTTCCAATAACATTTCCTCTTCTTTACCTGAAAGTTTAGAACTAATAATAACATGATATGTCTTATTATCATCAATATAAGCATATTTAAGATCATCAGGCAAAGGTTTTTAATCAAAAACAAGATCCTCCTTGGGTGGTAATGTGGTACCCAAGTCTCCCACAGGTAAATTATGTTTCAGTATCACTGGTTGACGAAGAATAATATCGTCAATGTCATTTCTTTCTTCCATAAATACCTCACTTTTGTGGTCCTCCATGTATTGCGGCAAAGCATTGTTAGGAGCAAGGGTAATAGAGGAAAGTTGTTCAACTCTAAAATCCTCATTAGGCAATTAAGATTCATAAGGAGCTCTAGCAAATTTGGAAAAATTAAACTCATAAGATTTTCCATCAAATTTAATGAATATCTTCTCCTTCCTACAATCTATAACAGCACCAGAAGTGTTCAAGAAAGGTCTACCAAAAATGATAGGACAATTTTTACTAGCAGCCACTGTTCCAAATATCATCCGATATGCCGATTTATCGGCCGATTTATCGCTTATCGGGTGGTGACCGATAAGATAAATGAATATCGGTGGAGTTTATCATTCGGGCCATTTTATCGGTCTTACAAACGATTTATTGGTCGATATGTCGACAAATTGGCCGATATATAGATTTTCCATCGCTGGATCATGTGATTAATGATCTCTATCATAGATTTTTTAGTATTATTGAATACAATATATCTATATATCATAATTTAGAGATTTTAGTGCCGATATGATATATTTTTATAGCATATTTTAGATGTTTTAGTGCAATAATTTGGGATTTACAAGAAAAATGGCCGATAAATAGTCGACCGATAAAATCAATTTATCGGCCGATAAGCCGACATATCCCTTATCATGGGCCGACCGATAAGTTAACGATAAGCGATATCTTGAACATTGCTAGCAGCTGTACCCAGTACTAGAAAATCAGCAGGATATTTCGTCTCACCACATAAAACTTCTACATCTCTAACAATACTAATCGGAAAGATAGTTTCTCTATTAGCAAGCTGAATAACCACATCAACATCTTCAAGTTCACAAGAACCAATTGCATGCATGATTTCTTTATAAAGATCATAAGGAATAACACTAGAACTTGCACCAATATCACACAAACCATAGTAGCAATGATCACCTATCCTAACAGAAAGCACAAGAACACTAGTTTTCTTAGATCTAATAGGATGTGAAACAATATTAGAAGCATCCTCACAGAAGACAATGTGTCCATCCTCTACATTTTCGGAGACAGTATCTTTTACTATAGCCACTATAGGTTCAACAGTTATTTGTTCATCAAGTTCTATAGGTTTATTTATACTTTTGTTAACCACGCTAGCTATGATAGAATGTTCCTTTACCTTGTCAGGGAAAGGCATTTTCTCAATATAAGGTTCAGGTACAACAGGATTAACAAAATGCACTTCTATATTTCTAGCAAGAACAATATCTTTATAAGGTGCATGGTACTTTCTCAACTCCTTTTTTTGGAATATCAAGATAGGAGGCAAAGGCCTTAAAATAGTTTGCAAAGATTTGAGATTCAAGACCACAAACGACACTAACATTATAGAAATCCTCAGTTCCCACAAAAGCTTTAATGCATTCATAATCATAGTTTATACCTGACTTTCTACCTTTGTGATTCTCCCATCCTTTAGTGTTTTCTTGAATACGGTCAAGAAGATCCCATTTAGCTTCTTCCTTCATATGTGTGAATGATCCAGAACAAGAAGCATCCAATAAATCCTTATCATAAAGAGGGAGCCTTGCATAAAAATCATTGATAACAATATTACTTGGGAACTCATAAACGGGACATTTGAGCATTAATAACTTCAATCTCCCCCAAGCTTGGGAAATACTCTCTCCATCATGAGGCCAGAAATTATATATTTGATTCCGATCTTTATGAATATCACTGGGAGGATAAAATTTAGAATAAAAGAGAGGTACAGTTTCCTCCCTTCCAACAGATTGACCATTCTTCAGCATTTTAAACCATTCCGCAACTCTACCCTTCAGTGATAAAGAGAATATTTTCCTCTTAACTTGGTCCATTGTAATACCTGCATACCTGAATAACTCGCATAATTCATGTATAAAGAGTAAGTGATCACAGGGATGGACAGTTCCATCTCCAAAATAGCAGTTATCAATAACACGAACAATATTAGGTATTTTAAAAGGATCCAATTGAGTAGACAGTGGGTCATCTACTACATTAGCAGTAGTAGCAGTACTCTTAAATAGAGAACCAAATGGATTCTCCATAATAAAATAAGAAAGTAGACAGAAATAAAAACAACACTCATAGTAAAAGTTTCTCTTACCAATTCCACTTACCAATAGCGCTTCACTCCCTGGAAACGGCGCCAGAAAATAGTCTTGATGACCCACAGGTATAGGGTGTGTATTGTAGTACTTTAGATAAATAAGAGTGTCGAACCCAACAAGGAGCAGAAGGTGTTGACAATCAGTTTGGATAAAGGATTCATTGTCAACACTAGCAAACAGGTTTTTAGTGGTTTTTGATATAGTAGATAAATAAAGTACGAGTAAATAAACGATAGTAAATATAATTGCAGCGAGTGGCCCAATCCTTTTCAAAGCAAAGGACAATACGGTTGGTTTACTTATGAAACATTCTCGAGGACACATGGGAACTTCGTCAAGCGCTTTAGTTTCATATAGTTGATTAATATTTATTGTTTTGATAGGTGATGTGTGGGTGAACCTATGCTAACACCACCCAACTAGGACTAATACATACTTGTTATTAAACCCCTTGCAAGCATCTGCAACTATAAGAAGTAATTAAGATAAATCTAAACACAACCTTAAACTCTGGGGTCCTACACTCCCTCGTGCATCGGTTTCCTAGCGGGGGTTTAGGTTTCTGTCACTCCGGCAACCCCACAATTAGTAGCCAAATACGCAATTCATCCCTCTAGGACCATAAAGGTGAAGTGTCATGTAGTCGATGTTCACATGACACCACTAGAAGAATAACACCACAACTTAAATATCAAACCATTAGATATTACTTCTACATAATTCCACTACTAACATCTTGACTTCTCACATGTCCTAAAGAACTAAACGAACTACTCACAAGACATCATATGGATCATGATCAGAGGTTATATAATGATGAATAACAATCTGGTCATAAAGTGCAAACACCGATAAATCTCTTAAGCATCAACTACTAATAAGTTATCCACACCAGGAGAGAGATCTAGTGGAGAACAACAATATAGAACACTCATTGTTACATTAGGACGGAGGTGGATCGTGAGTATGATGGTGCTGGTGATGAGGACAATGACGATGGTGATCTTGGTGATGCCCGGAGCGATGACGGTGACGATGGTGATGATTTCCCCTCTCCGGGAAGGAATTTCCCTGGTAGATTTCTCCCTGCCAGAGAGCTTTTTTCTCTGTGTTGTTTTCCGCCCCGAGGAGGCGGCGGAATATTTCCTTGATGCTTCTGTAGGTCTTAAGGTTCCCTCGGGATGAAGTACGCGAAAGGGGTCAGCTAGAGGTGGGCCAGGGTGGGCACACCACCCCCAGGCGTGGCCAAGGGGGGAAGGGGCGCGCCACCAGGTGGTGTGGGCCCCTGGTGGCCTCCCTCCGACTCTTCTCGTGGCTGGCTCCCTCTTCTGGACTTCTAAGACTCCTCCGATGCCCCCCTTCTTCTGATCTTTAGAAATAGGGTATCTTGACTGTGCTTTTTTCATCAGATTTTTGGTCCCGGTGATTATTCTCCAATAATTATCAAACATGCAAAATAAGATGAAATAACATAAGTAATGCATCATAATATGAAATATATCGATGAATAACAGAAAATTATGATATAAAATAGTGATGCAAAATGGACGTATGAGACAACCATCTAGCTACTGCTATGGACCCGTACTCCAAGGTTGAACTACACACGCATCACTCCGGAGGCAGGCATGGTGATGTAGAGCCCTCCGGTGATGAATTCTCCTCCCGGCAGGGTACCGGGGAGAGCTTCAGAACCCTCATGAACTAGGGTTGACGATGACGGCGGCTACGAAACATTCCGTGGATGGAGGTCGGGTATTTAGGGTTAACCCGAGGAGGAGCTTAAATAGGCGAAACGGCGATGTCGGTGGGTGGCCAGGGGGCCCACAACTCGTGGTGGCGCGGCCAAGGGGCGCCGCCCCACCCTATGTTGTGGTGGTCCAAGGCCCCCCTCCAGATCTCCTCCGGACTCCATGTACGTGACAGAAAAATAAGACCCTAGGATTTTGTTTCGTCCAATTTCGTGAATATTTCAAGAACAACTTTTCTGAAACAAAAAATAGCAGAAAACAGGAACTGGCTCTGTGGCATCTTGTTAATAGGTTAGTCCCATGAAATCCATAAAATTGATGTAAAGTATATAGAAAAAATGTAGCAATTGTTGTGAAAACATCATGGAACATCAGAAATTATAGATACGTTTGAGACGTATCAACCATCCCCAAGCTTAGTTCTACTCGTCCTTGAGTAGGTAAAATGATAAAAACAAAATAATTTCTGAGGTGACATGCTACCAACATAATCTTGTTCATCATATTTGTAAAAGAATTTGTAAGCTGAGATCGTAGTACTCTAAACATAGGCATGATAGATATAATTCTAACAATGAATCTTAGCAACCATGTTGCAACATGAAAAGTAACACAAATAAAAGATCATGAATAATAATGCAATTAAAAGTTATATGTTTGTTTCAAGCATAAAAAAACATAGCAAAGTGGTATTACGCTTGCCCTTAAAAGTGAGAGCAAAACATAAATTCCATGACACCTTCAAAGTTCAAGTGCTGACTACAAACAAGTAATTTGAGAACAAGTAATAACATATCATGAATCAATCAATAAATAATAATCTTTGGGACTGATGCACATTATACTCAAAATCACAACTATGCTCTTTTAATTGTGCATAAAGTTAGAAGATGAAGACTCAACATAAAAGTAAAACAAAGGCCCTTCACAGAGGGAAGCAGGGGTTAACTCATGTGCTCGAGATTTTTATTTTATTAAAACAGAGGTATTAAAAACAATTTGTAGAGAGGTGTATGTTTATGTCAACGAATGGAAAACAGACAATATAATACGTCACAAGTTAACTAGACTTTACAAGAGCGGCTCCTATTGAAGGACGTTCTTTCTACTAGGGTCAGTAGATCATCCATCTTCTCTTTTATTTACACAATTATGGTTTAACTGATAAATCAGGGGCAAAAAGAGTGAAGAGAATTTATAGTAACCAAGTTTGGGGTTGGGCACCCCGTTGCCAGCTCTTCTATCAATTTGGATAAGTGGATGTGCCACTAGTCTAGGTGTGTAAAGTCCAATCAACAAGTGAGATAAAGATCGTCCACATGCGTCCTCATGAGCTAAAACATGGGCACAAAACAGGTATAATTTTAAAGGTTTTAAAGGTAGCACATGAGAAATTTACTTTGGAGTGGCGGTTAAATACCACATATAGGTAGGTATGGTGGACACATTTGGAAAACTTTGGTTTTTGGGAGTTGGATGCACGAGTAGAGCTCATACTCAGTACATGTGGAGGCTAGAAAAAGACTGGGAGCGACAAATTAAGAGAGCAATAATAGCCATAATCATGCATAGCGATAAAAAACATTATTAATAAATGCATAAATGATATTACAAGTCAAAAACTAAATGATCATAAAGGCTAGAGGTGACTGGTTTTTAGTCATAACATGGTGTAAGCATGCGCCAAATCAACCAAATAAAGCATTCGAAGGAGAATACCACAATATTATGCTTCAATGTGATAAAAACAACTAATGATTCTTTAAATGGCACATTAAGCACTCTTAGATATTTGATACAAGTCATGCTGCATCAATAACTACTAAGAATAGAATTAAAATAATATCCCACATGACATGATAAAGTCTAGCCACGGTCTAAACAAGCTTCTTTTTGCACCGTTATAAGCATGAAATATTTTATAGCTTTCCAACGCCATCACTTTATCTAAACAAAAACTCTCCAAATGATTTATCAATGAAACAAGTTACAAGAGAGTACTACTCTACTAGAACTAACAGCTCTAAATAAGAGATGCAAGAAAAACAGGAGCTAAAAGGATTTGCAGCAGCTAGAAGAAAAACGAAGAATACGAGTATGATAATGAGGAATATGAGTATTCATATGAAAAAGAGAAGTGTGTCTCTCTCCCACACAATAATGATGGGTTCCAACTAAGTTTATTGCAGCTAGGAAAATAAAAGAAAACAAAATAAAAACAAACAGATGCTCCAAGTAAAGTGCATATGATGTGACCGAATAAAAATATAGTTTCACTAGAAGTGACCTAATAAGTTGTTGATGAAGAAGGGGATGCCCTGGGCATCCCCAAGCTTAGATGATTCAGTCTTGTTGGAATTTTTTGAGATGAACCACGGGGGCATCCCCAAGCTTAGGATTTTCACTCTTCTTGATCACATTATATCACCCTCTTCTCTTGACCCTTGAAAACTTTCTTCACACCAAACTAAAAGTAATTCTCATTAGAGGGTTAGAGTATAATCAAAAACTCACATATTCTCTCATTATTAATACTTTCTAAACATTGGCTACATCCACTGATGTTTTGTGGAGCACAGAAATCAACTCAACATAGTAAAAGAGAGAATGCAAAGTAAAAAAGGAGAATCTGTCAAAACCAGACCAATCAGTAAAGACAAAAAATTTCGAGGCACTTACGTTGCTCAGATCAGAAAACTCAGAACTAGAAAAAGTTTCAGAAATAGCTGAGGATCATGCAGAAATTATTTTAGGTAGTTTCTATTTTTCAGTGAATTTATATGAATTAAATAGTGGACATCAAAAATCTGTTCCTGTGCAGAAATCCAAATCTAACTTCAACTTTTCACTAGAGACTTTACTTGGCACAACAAATACGAGAAGGTAAAGATACAAAGAAGTTGCTACAGAAGTAAACAACACCTTGACTCAAATAAAACAAAAGAAAACATTGCAAAAATAAAAATTAGGGTTATCTCCCAAGAAGTGCTTTTCTTGAACGCCTTTTAGCTAGGCCTAGAAAACAAGAATCAAGTATTTTCAAGTGAAGAAGCATCCAATTTGAGGCCATAAAACTCCTTAATAATGCATTGTATTTTATCTATAGAAGGTTCAGATGTCCCTCTCCCAAAATAATTCTCGGTAGTATCATGAATAGACTCAACAATATAGCCATCACATAAAGCATTTTTATCATGATTAAGCATAAGATTATTATCATTACTCTCCATATAAGTAAAGTCATTCCCATTAGTAATAGTGGGAGTAAAACTGTCACATCCATCATTGCATTGGAGGAATAGTATAATCATAATGAATTTACCCTCAAGAGTATGTGGAACTAGAATACCACAATCATTATAATTATCATATATTGGAGGCAAGGTATCATCAAATGAATTTTTCTCCTCAAAAATTTGGGGACTAAAAATACCATATTCATCAAAACCAGCTTCCCCAGGCTTAGACTTTTCCATAGAATTAGCAATAATGGTGTTCAAAGAATTCGTACTAATAACATTGCTACTAGCATGCAGATAAAGCTCCATAGCTTTTTTAATTTTCTCTTCAAATAATTCATGTCCTGACTCAAAATAAAGATTATAAAGCTCTCTCATATTTTGAAAAAATTTAGCACTTTTATCACGAATAGTTTCAGTGGTTTCATGCAATTTAAAACGTTTAACAGAAGAAGTGGGGACATTGCCAATACCAAATACCTTACCATTAATAGTACAGGATTTACTAGCATTTGAAACTTCAGTTTTACTAGTGGTGGTAATAGTACAAAATTTAGTTATATTATTCTTTCTAGCAATTTCATCTTCTCTTTCCCATCTAGCATGCAATTCGGCTAACATCCAAACATTGTCATCAATTCTAACTTGAATGGCATTCAAAGTTTTGCTTTCTTTAACATCATGAGGCATAACCTTTATTTTAAGAAGATCAACATCAAGAGCAAGACTATCAACTTTAGAAGCAAGAACATCAATTTTGCCAAACTTTTCCTTAACAGATTTATTAAAAGCAGTTTGTGTACTAATAAAAAATTTAAGCAGGTTTTCAAGATCAGATGGTTCACTTCTATTGTTGTTGTAGGAATTAACATAAGAATTGTCATAATCATTACCATTATTAGAAGGATATGGCCTATAGTTGTTACTACCAAAATTATTTCTATAAGAATTGTTGTTGAAATTATTGTTTTTAATGAAGTTCACATCAACATGCTCTTCTTGAGCAACCAAAGAGGATAAAGGATCATTATTTGGATCAACATAAGTTTTACCATTCACAAGCATAGACATAATAGCATCAAGCCTACCACTCAAGGAAGAGGTTAATTCAACATAATTTACCGTCTTACCTGGTGGAGCTCTCTCAGTGTGCCATTCAGAATAATTTATCATCATATCATCAAGAAGCTTTGTTGCGGCACCCAAAGTGATGGACATAAAGGTTCCTCCAGCAGCTGAATCCAGAAAGTATCTTGAAGAAAAATTCAGACCTACATTTGGATGATCGTCCAAGTAGTCAGTCCATGAGTGGGACAATTCTTTACCAAAGTTTTCATTTTTTTCCAAGCTTTAGCAACATGCTCATTATGAAGTTTTTTAAAATTCATAATGCTACTTCTTAAATATATAATCTTAGCAGGAGGATAATATTTTCCAATCTAAGCATCTTTATATTTAGTCCAAGAATCAATACTATTTTTAGGCAAAGATAGCAACCATTCTTTAGCTCTTCCTCTCAAAGGGAAAGGAAACAATTTCAGTTTAATAATATCTCCATCTACATCCTTATATTTTTGCATATCACAAAGTTCAACAAAATTATTAAGGTGAGCACCAGCATCATCAGAACTAACACCAGAAAATTTCTCTCTCATAACAAGATTTAACAGGGCAGGCTTAATTTCATAAAAATCAGCAGGTGGAGCAATAGGTGTACTAATAAAATCATTGGTGTTGGTGCTAGTAAAGTCACACAACTTAGTGTTCTTAGGAGTACTCATTTAAGCAGGATTAAAAACAGGATAACAACAACTAGAACTAGAATAAGAACTAATTGTTTTGTGTTTTTGATATAAAGAAGCAAACAAGACAAAATAAAATAAAGTAAGCAAAACAAAAACAAAGTAAAGAGATTGGAGGTGAGAGACTCGCCTTGCAGAAATCCTCTTCCTCCCCGGTAACGGCGCTAGAAAAAGCTGGATTGTTGCGTGTGGACACACGTTCGTTGCGAGACCCTAAGAGGAAGGTATGAAGAATACAACAACACGTTTTTTCCCTCAGAAAGAAACCAAGGTTGAATCGACCAGTAGGAGAAAGAAATCACTTCCGAAGGTTGTTGACAGCTGATGTTGGCAGGGCGCACTACCAGGCTCAGCAGCAATGTGGAATCTGCACACAACACAACCAAGATACTTTGCCCCAATGAAACTGTGAGGTTTTCAATCTCACCGGTTTTGCTAACACAAAGGATTAGATGTATAATGTGGAAAATGGAGCTTGTTTGAAGTGAATGAAAATAAAACAATGATTGTACTGAATGAAAGGAAAACAATGTGTGTAGTGGTTGTATTATCAGTGTAAAAGAATGGATCGGGGTCCCCCAAAACAGATAGATAACATGATGGGTAAAAAAATTGTAGCTGAGCAATTGACAGAAATAAAGGCTACACCGTAGTGCATATGCAAGATATGATGATTAATATGAGATTCATGCGGGCATTACAACATAATTCATAGACCGCAATCCAACTGCATCTATGACTAATAATCCACCCTCAGAACGTAATCCAACCATACTTCAGGTATTAAGTTGCAAGCAACAGATTATTGTATTAAGTAAAGTGCCTAATGTAAATGAAAGCATTGTTGTTTTATCCCTAATGGAAAAAAGCACATCCCCCATCTGTCACATTTCTGTCACTCGAGCACACATGAAAAGGAGGCATGAACCCACTATCGAGCATAAATACTCCTTCTTGGAGTTACAAGCATCAACTTGGCCAGAGCATCTACTAGTAATGGAGACCATGCAAGATCATAAATAACATAAACATGATAGATTTATAATCAACTTGACATAGAATTCAATATTCATCAGATCCTAGCAAACAAAACATGTAGCATTACAAATAGATGATCTTGATCATGTTAGGCAGCTCACAAGATTTAAACCTGGTGGCATAAAGAGGAGAAGAAAACCATCTAGCTACTTCCATGGACCCGTAGTACAAGGATGAACTACTCACGCATCACTCCGGACGCAGGCATGGTGATATAGAGCCCTCCGGTGATGAATTCACCTCCCGGGAGGGTGCTTGGGAGAGCTTCAGAACCCTCTCGAATTAGGGTTGATGATGATGGCGGCTATGGAACTTTTTGTGGATGGAGGCTTGGGCATTTAGGGTTAACCCGAGGAGGATCTTAAATAGGCAAAATGGCGATGTCGGTGGGGGGCTAGGGGGGCCACACCACCTAGTGGCGTGGCCAAGGGGGCGCCCCACCATATGGTGTGGTGGCTCCAGGGCCCCCCTCCGGATCTCCTCCGGACTCTGTGTACGTGATAGAAAAATAAGACCCTGTGATTTTGTTTCGTCCAATTCCGAGAATATTTCTAGAACAGCTTTTCTGAAACCCAAAATAGCAGAAAACATGAACTGGCTTTGTGGCCTCTTGTTAATATGTTAGTCCCATGAAATCCAGAAAAATGATGTAAAGTGCACATAAAACATGTAGAAATTGTCATGAAAACAACATGGAACATCATAAATTGTAGATACGTTTGAGACATTTCAAGGGGCTCTAATTAGACCCTCTAATTCTACTAGAGAGAGATAGAGAGAGTATGGAGAGCCAATTGTGTGTTTTGCATAGAGCCTTGGGGTCATTTATATAGTGCAATGAGTGAGGGGACCTTCCTTAGGAGGGAGGAGTCCCTCCCTCAATCCAAAAGGGGGAACTGACCTACAAGGGGTGGTTCTACCCCCCCCCCCCCCACGCGTAGGAATCAGACTGGACTCCCCTAGTGTGGTCCAACTCCAACCCTTTTCCCTTTTTCACTTTTCTTTTTTCCTTTTCTCTTTCTAATTAAATCTGGGGGAAATGCAGGGAGGAGGTTTTCCATGGCGTGCTGCCCCTGGGGCCCACTTAGCAGCCCCTAAAAGTGGGTACGACCACGAGGGGCACTCTTGCCCAGCTATGACACTCCCCCCTTCTCGGTTTTTGTGCGGAACTCTTCCAGAATTCTGTGACCCCTATAGACAAAATCATCAACCTTATCTAACAATGTCACAAATATATTTTCGACATCTCGAAACATATCATGCCCTCCCTGCACTTGCTCCGTAAAGTGTGCAACCGCATTCTCTATCTCAGAAAAACTCCAGAATACATTCCGGTAGTAATAGAAATTGTTTCTCTCACTCTGGGACATCCAATGCCCTCTTTATAATTTCTCTCTGGTATATGAAATATATCTATCATGCAGAAACACTATTATGATCATACTCCTTGTTGATCCTGACCTACCTATATGCACATAAATCGTTCCTAACTAAGTGTCTTTCCCCTACAAGTTCGTAGCGTGTGGACATGAAAATGTAAATTCTTTCCTTTCCAACAGTCAATAGTGGGACCATAGGCGCTCATATTGACTCCCACATACTATACGAATAAACTTCTGAACATGCTGGCTATTATACAACATTTCCATTACTCACGATACCGAACTTACCTGAGATTATGGATTCCGGTATTGTCGTGAAACAATGTTTGGTTCACTATACCTTTATCTATCTTGTTTAATTGGTAAGCTTTCTTTTACTCGTTACTGTATTATGATATCCCACATGATCACTACTAGAGATTTTCTTATAGCAGCATATCCTACCACAGGCGAACACGCAAATCGATGCGCCTGGGCTAAATAGCGCAGGCGAACCGGTGCACTGTGCGCCTGGGGCAAGTCTGTTACCCCAGGCGAACCAAATCCAGAAGCGCCTGGGGTAAAGTGCGGCAGGGCCACCACCACCGCCCCCTGGCACTCTTCCTTTACCCCAGGCGAATAACATACATGTTCGCCTGTGGTATAACACATACCCCAGGCGAATTTTGACAGAAGCGCCTGGGGTAAGGCCTCGCTCCGCTAACCCCCCACCACCCGCACACTTAATTTCTTTCTCGCTCCGCGCGGAACAGATCGAACCGTACCACACCCTCATCTCGATCGCCAAACCGCACGCCGCCGTCGTCTCCAAATCACACGCCGCCGTCGAGGAGGAGCAGTTGGAGGACGCCGTCGAGGAGTATCAGTTGGAGGGCGCCGTCGAGGAGGAGCAGTTTGAGGTCGCCCACGTCGAGGATGAGCGTGGTTCGAGGTCGCCCACGTCGAGGAGGATCAGAGCAGTTCGAGGTCGCGCCCACACCGTCGTTGTTCAGGTCCGCCCCCCTCCCCCCCTCTTCCTTGTGCTCCTCCTCGTCCCTAGATCTTGAACACCGGATTGGTCTGGGGAGTAATAGCTAGGGCTCCCCCCTCTTCCTTGTGCTCCTCCTCGTCCCTAGATCTTGAACACCGGATTGGTCTGGGGAGTACTAGCTAGGGCTTCAGTGAAGGCGCCACCGGATTGGGTGGCCGCGTACAAGAAGAGCCTACCGCGTACTAGCTAGGGCTTCAGTGCGATCTGCCAATAGGGAACAACATCAATGTCCTAGGATAGCATTAGTACTTCAATTAAATCCATACTGCACGCATGGGGAGAAACACAACCACATTCTTTCCTATGATTAACCCTGACTATCGAAGGCCGAAAATTAGCTGGGTGGTTTGGATAACACTAGCAGCAATTTGGTGAATTGGGAGCAAGCACCGTCGGAGCAATTTTTGTTTTAGCTTAGCGAGAAGATGATAAATGTTTGAATTCATGCTCAATCAGTTCATTCGTATGTAGAATTATTTGGAAAGGAACGCGATAGGCGAATTTTCATGGTGGGTTTTTTCCATGCATCTACTACTAGTTAGAGACGAGGTGGAGCAACGGGAGAGAACTTGTGATGCACCAGCTATGTGCAGAAACTTGACTCTTCTTACATGTTGCAAATTAGAAGAAAGAAAGTACTGAATATTCATTTTATTTTGCCCATCGAGAACCTCAATTGTCCGTTTTGTTTTGGCAGATGATCTGTTAATTTAAGAAATCCTCAGAACTTCTGTTTGAAATTCCAGTTATACTTACCTGCCACATAGGTACAGCTGATGATCCAAAGTCATTTCTCTCTCTTTTTTCCCTTAACTGGGACGTTTTTCCTTGTTGAGGCTAGAGAACGTGAGATGAGCCCATACTGATTACTGAAATGAGCTTGCTTCACACACTATTTTTGCCCTGCTCTCATATATCGATCAACATGTGAAACAAATATATGTATGGGACTCCTACCTTAGACCATGCCATGTCGGAGTTTAAGAGTAGTAGGCAAAACACACCCACAATGCCAAGTTAAGCATTTCAACAGCAGGAATAGTAGTTTCGAATATGAAAAATTGACTTGCTACCGGTGCATATGTCTTCTGAAAGTGTTTGTTTCCTGCAATTATCTGCATGCTAAAAATCAATTAAAACCACATGTCATCAGAGAATAGCCTATCCTTCCAGAAGAAGCTCCCTGGCAGGAGGCTTATCTTTTTCTTAATGGAGGTAGGAGGAGACTTTGCCAGATCATGTAATTTTCTAGGTAATATTGTTGCAAATTGATACAGGATAATTCCCTCTATGCTTAACAACATCAGCAATTCTAGTCGTAATCTCCTCCTAAGTGCAACGGAACGAGCTACTGGACGCAAGCATGTGGCAAGGTTCCTAGCTAATTGGGTCAACAAGTCAATTTCATAAAGTTGAAGTGATGGCCTAAATGAAATAACTTGTAATGATCCAGAAATCTTAGAGTGCTCATTTTTAATCTATATGTGTTTTAAGTGATGGCCTAGTGTTGTTTAATCTATATGTGTTTTAAGTGATGGCCTACTGTTGTTTAAACGCAAGAGGGCATGGATATTTTACTGCTTGCTGCTGCTTGTTTAAATGTTTAAATGTGTTTAAATGTTATCTGCTGCTGATGCTACCTGATGCTAGCTACCTGCTGTTGCTGCTTGTTTAAATGTTTAAATGTGTTTAAATGTGCTGCTGCTGCAAGAAGTCAGAATAGGAATCACCATGATCCATGGTGATCAGAATGGTGTGTCATCCGGACTAGATCTCCGGCAAAATTTGTACTAGTACGTAGTATTGAGGTTGAAGCCATCTGACACAGTAATTTCCTACCACTGGTTTCAGGCAACAAACCGACTATATTATCGAAATCTTTAATTCGTCAATTATCTGAAGTGTATGTAGAATTTCTAGGACTGAATTTGATCGTTGTCTTCTTCAGAGTTTAGTTATTGTGTTAGAAATGGTCAAACAAAGAAAGTACTTATGTGTAGAAATGGTCAAACATGTGCTTGCATAGCTGGGCAGACTTTTGTACTGCATAATATCTGTTGACGTTATATCTGTTGTTTTACTTTCATTTTCCATTCTTAATTTAATAGAACATGGCTTGCAAAGTATGTCGGTCCCTATGTGCCCAAGGACAATTCACCGGGTCTTCTTTTATGCTTCAGCTGAACGACGGTCACCTTGATTCTTTGGTAATTAACAAACGATTCTTTTATGTTAACTTGCAACTTGTGTTCTTTTCTTTTACTATCCAGCTTAGATTGGTATGTTTCTTAACAAAAGATTCTTTTATATTTCTTTTTTAGATTGTACCATGCATTATTCTGGAAGAGTTCAACGAGTTAGTAGGCAATATCGTGGATTTCGATGTTCACGGGACCATTTACATGATTCGAGTGAAGAAAGAAAGAAAGAAGACCTACTTCTACGGGGAACAATTGCGGTCTATCATCGCCACCTATAATTTAAGCGGAGGTGATATCATCCACTTCTCTATGGCAGGACCGCAACCTCGTATCGTACTTCTGTATATGGGCGAGATTGCGAGCGAGCATAGCGAGAGTATACAGGTGGATGGCGGGAGTGAGGAGGAAATTGGGAACAATGAGGATTATATGGACGAGGAGGAACCATGGAAACATGTGGTGGTTGCTCAAAGAGCCAATCTTAGCGAGCTTGAGAAGGACCGTGTACTTCAGAAACTACCCCAGATAGATAGCTACATCGGGGTCCCTTTCGTGCATCGCATCACCAATACTAATATCTCCAATGGACATGTCATGGTATGTTTCTTAACACTTTCTTATTCCTATAGTTGCTTATGTTATAATGTGGCCGGTATGTGACATTGTGCTTTTATTCTTTCTTGGAATTGTGTGTTCTAGAAAATACCTATGGCGGTAGCGGATAGTGCTGGCATGGAGCATAAAGGTACCATTGGAGTACGCCGTGGAGAATCAGGAAATGTCACCGCAGTTCCGTTCACCAGGGATAATGCTGATGGTCGCGTCATCCTCAACTTTCAAGCATGGAGGCAGTTCCATTCCCCAAGAGTTGGTATGGAGGCTGGCCGAGCTATTCTGATCACCATGAGGAATAGTGACATCCCCAACTTGGACATGATGATGGTCATCAACTACCTCAGCCCGCTAGATAGATGACGAGTTTGTTGAAATTAGAACAAAAAATCATTTCCATCTGACTAACTCCTGCATTTATTAGTAGTATGGTTGTTTTCGAGACTATGTAATATTTGTTGAACTATGTGGTGATGATCGAGACTATGTGTTGATGATCGAGAATATTTCTGTTATGAAACTTTATTCTGTCATTTTGCTGTCATTTTCATACTTATTTCTGTCAATTTGCTGTGATTTTGTTATTTTCGTTTCTTTTATTTTTTGACACAGCAAAACCATACCCCAGGCGAATAGGAAATGATACCCCAGGCGAATTTGTACCCCAGGCGCACAGTGCCTGTTCGCCTCAGGTAAAAGGCTTACCCCAGGCGCATAGGGCCAGTTTGCCTGGGGTATGTCAAGTTACCCCAGGCGCATTTTGAGGTTCGCCTGTGGTAAGTCATTACCGCTGGCGATGTGGTCCCAGGCGAACTGAAATTCGCCTGCGGTAGCCTAATTTGGTGCGCCCGCGGTAGCCTTTCCCTAGTGGTGGGGATTTCCCTGTTTCGTCTCTCCTGTACGGCTTTATATAGATAGCGGGGTTAGAGCTTACATAAAGGAAACCTAGAAGACTACGGAAAATAAGGAATCCGTCTTCTCCTCCAAGCTGCACCACTTTGGGTCGTGGTCCGCTTTCTTCTAGAATCCGGCTTCCTGCACATCAGCTTACTGGGCCGCCTAAAGGACTATGGTCCATCACCAAAAGGCCACCCTGGTAATCCGGCTCTTTAGGACAATGCCGGATATACCCCTAATCCGTGGAGAAGGAAATTTCTTGATGTATAACTCAAAACTCGGATTTACCAGAATCCCGCTTTTCTTCCACGAGCCTTCGCGGAGAAGGAACTTCGTGACGTCAGCGATGAAATTGTCCTGACATCACAGACGTTTGGGTTCAGTCAAAACCCTGCAACGTATCTCTTGACAGATTCTTGCGGGAAACGAGAGGATAACACTTATCACTTTATCTCTTCATTTCCCGGAAATCTCGGGTGTGACACGCGTCGGCGATCCAACGGTCACATACCCGTTGTGACTAATCTCAACGCATCTCTGGCTATAAATAGCTACGTCGAGGGCTCCATTCTCTCTTCCAATTCCCCTTCTTCCTCGAGTCCCCAGCGCCATAGCCACCAGAACCAGAGCTCGAGCGAGAGAGCAGAGAACGAGTCTTTCCGCCTTCCCCGGAGAAACCATCGGAGGATCCGGCTCACGGCCGCGCCGCCCGAGAATGGTTGACAGAGAATCTCCCTGTGCTGCGGACGCGACCAACTCCGCCCTGGATATCGAGACAATCATCAACGATCTCGACCCGTTGTTGGACTCCCCCGTCCGCGCCGCCGAAAGCACGACGGAGGGAAAAGCCGGCGACTTGGATCGCTGGGATCTACCTCCCGCGCCCGAGAATACTCTGTTGTCGTCTACCGCATCTTCCCCGACTCCTGTCATCGAGTCTACGGAGGGAGCCACTACTCTCGGCAGCGAAGGGATCGCTGCCTCCAGCGCCGCCGGAGCTGAGGAAGACGCGGAGGAACTATCCGGGAATTGGAGCCACTGCAATGTGGTTCCATCATTTCTTCCGTCAATGGAGAAGGAAGGATATGTGCTAAAAGACAAATGGCGGTACGAGGAGGACGACTCCGAGCCACTACCGAAAGCCATAGAAAGGGTTCTCCTTGCCTCTCACGTTAACAGAGGTATGGGCTTCCCACCTTCCGCTTTTTTTCCTGCAAGTCCTTGACCACTACAACATCCAACCACACAACCTCCCTCCAAATTCTATTCTCTATCTCGTCGGGTTTCAAGCCCTTTTTGAAGGATACTTAGGAATAGTACCTAGGTTAGACTTCTGGCAGTATTGTTTCGAAGTCAAGCGAAACCCTTCTGAGGGCGCTCTCCCCACCTGTGGGACCATCTCCTTCACCCATCACATGTTTAGGGAAGACTGGTTCCCAAAAATAAAAACCTCGTAATCCGTCAAGTTCTGGACGGGTTCCTTATTTTACCATGAAGATGTCCCGTTTCCTGGAAAGGAAACGGGAATTCCACCTTTCGATAATTCCGCGGCTACCCCCCAAGATAATCAAGCGGCGCATCGCCAAGCTTGTATCCGCCACTCCTCCTCTCACCGGCACAGATACAGTTTTGTGCTGGCTCGAAAGGCGTATTCAGCCATTAGCCTACCGCAGAAAACGGCTAATGTGCGAATACTCGGGCCCGGAGGACGCGATGAGGACGACGGACAAGGGTTTCTTGAAGAAGGACTTCAAGAAACGGTTGAATCAACTGGTCTCTACTCGAGACCAGTATGAATAAAGCCGGGAAATGTATCATGCTAGGAATCCAACTCCAAAGGTAGAATTTTCCCTTTTAGGCAATTTCTTGCTTTTCTTCTTGCTCGGATGTTTCGTCTTACCCGGACCTTTGTCTTTTTTGACAGATTAAGACTCTTCCTGACTCAAAGCTTTCCTCTGACGCTGAGTTGGACGCTCTGCGTGCTAACTTTGCCGGTGGGAGGAAGCGCAAGAAGCCCTCCACCACTCAGGAGGTCATCAACCTTGACGGTGTTTCCGTCGCAACATCCAGGTAAGAATTCCCGGGTTTTTCCTATGCTATTTATTGCATGTATTTTTATTTCTTGGATTCTTATTTCTCGGATTTGCTCTCCTTTCCTCTCCATCCTTGCTCCTACCACCTTGAAGCCAGAAAGCCGGAAAAAAACATATGGTGGTGGTTAGGACAGGAGCGCAGCCATCTCCCGCTGCAGCCCCCGACACTCCGGTTTCCACAGGAGAAGAAAACTTGGCTACAAAGGAGGGAGAATACCCTTTGCAGTCCATCCAGCCCGTTGCGTCCAAGTCAGACGCGAGGGAAAGGGTGGTGCCAGAAATGGGAGCTCCTTCTCGTGTTCCAGAGGAAGAGCCCTTTGACGAACACGGGTATATCCATCCGTCGGCGACAAAGCACTTTGCTCCAGCTCCCTTAATCCATCCTTGGCCGCAAGGCAGACTTATTGTTAGGAATAACTTCGTATTTTCACCTCGGTAGGTCATCCAAGACGGCCTTTGCCATGTCGGGATTCTTTTTTCCGACTATGCAAAAGAGTTCAATGAGAACCTGGCAAGTCTGATAAAAATGAGCCACTTAATATCTCTAGCCCCCAAACATTTGCCCAATGTATTCTTTTTTGTCTTAATGCTTTTATCATTGACCTTGCTTGTTTTTTGACTTAAGCGATGTTGACGGGGGGATGATAACCCGGTAGGCCAAACTCCAAGGAGTAACCCGGCCCAAAGGACGGTACGCAGTATCCGGCTAAAGATAAGGAAGCTTGTGGAAGGCCCAAGTTTGTAGGCCCAGTAATCCGGATTGTGGGTTACTGTAAAGGAAAGCTAGGGTTTGTGCGCCGTGTCCGGGTAGGATCCAGGATGCGCCTTGGGGAATAAGCCAGGGGGTACGGGTGCTTTATAAACCGACCCCCAGGTCTAGTTTTAGACAGAGATCTTAGAACCCTAGCAATAGCGCTTGGTATCGAGCATCTAGTGTAATCCAGAGTTGAGTTGTTATATCCAGATCGGAGACTCGGCGACTTTGATTGCCGGCTACCAGATCAAATTGCACCATGTTTTCCTCTGAGCTAAACCCTCTCCCAAATACCTGTGTCGTCTTGCCCCAAGATCAGTTACCCCCGGTAACATCTGCCGTGATTATCCCACGACAGTTGGCGCCCACCGTGGGGCCTGCGTCCAAAGGTGTTTACATCACGGGAGAAGCTCAGAAGGGCATGGAGAATCTTGTCATCGGCGAAGTCTACATCGACCACGAAGGAGAAAAGATGGTGGACGATTCCGGCTGGGGGCCGGAGTCGGATCACCTCGAATCCGGATCCGTCGTGACGATCGGCCGGATCAGCGTCTTCATTGGTATGGTATGTGCTTCCAATTCGATCCCTGACAATGTTGGATCTGATTCTATGCCAGGAAAAGCCACGTCTACCCGATCAGATGATGAAGAATCGATTGGAACGACACATCCGGCAGAAGAACCCATCGCGGAGTGGGAACAGCCGGAGGAGCCGGCATGGACCCCACGCGACTGGGCCGAAAGAGAAGATGATACCGGGTCTATCCTGGATCTACTGGAAAACCGGTATGAGGAGAACGGTGAGGAAGAACAGCATGAATTTACACCGGATATCATACGCCGAGTTGCAGTCTATGCGGCCCCTGCGGCCAACCAAGGAAACGCAACCGCGGCATCAGTCGGGGCGGCTCAGGCAGTGGCCCAGCAACAGGGCGCGGCTAACGGAGACCCGGTCTTGACCCGGGTCGATGGAGAGTCGGCGTCAGTAACCAGCAGAGCAGCGGATGAGGAGTTGCATGCAAACACGTTCGGATTCTTAGAAAACCGGACACCAGGGGCGGGTCCTTCGAACCCGCGCCACCCGGCCTTATTCGATAACAATCTGATTCTGGACCCCACGGTTCTCGCAACGGTTATCACTCCGGAAAACGCAGTGGAACGCATCAGGGATCTGGATGTGGCTCGTCGTGCGCTGGAACAGCAGAGAAGGCAGGTAGAGGCAGAAAGGCAAGGGATGGCCACGCGGCGGCGTGAGCTAGATTTGTTGGAAACCCGGCTCCGAGAGGAAACGTCTAGAATACATCAAAGGCACCACACCAGGTTACCAGCGATGGGCGGGGTTATCAATCCGGCTAATTTATTTGTTACACCTCAGGACCAGCCGATACCAGTGGTGAACCAGGGAACCGCACCCCAACAGGTGACAGCAGCGACACATCCGGCAAATGAGCGGACCGGGTTACCCCCACCACAAACTAGAGTCACAACCGGCAACGACCTACCACCACCGCCACCATCGCGGTTCCGCACACCAGCCGGCCACTACAATAACCCCATGGACAATGTATATGCAGCGACACTCGCGTTGAATCAAATCCCTGTGGGAGAGTCGCCCCATGCAGAGAAGACTCGGCAAGCCATCGATCTGTTGCACACTGCGGTGGCACAGCAAGCCAATTATCCGGATCACAGAAGCGGTATGCACGGGACACCATACGTCAGTCAACAGCAAGGGAATATCCAAACAAGTTCAGCGCGACGGAGGGAAGAGCAGCAGCAAATGCCGCCTCCTCCCCACGCTCAGGCAGCATCAGCAGCTCAGGCCGTCGTGGACAGTTCTAGGGCTCGGAGGGCCGCGGCCGGGTCTGCAGCACATGGACTTCCCGCAGCATCGCGCCCAGCCGCGCCCCCCGCGGTATCACACGTTTCTAGAGCCAGGCCGGCCTCAACCATTCTTGCAGGGCCTAAGTGCCTCTCGGACAGTATCAGAGCTGAACCTTACCCGGAAAAATTCAAAGAGTCAGGGAAAGTAGTGAATTATGAGCCAACTATGGATCCCGAGACATGGCTAAGCAGTTACGAGATGGCAATGTCAATTCGCAACGCGTCCGAGAATCTCCAAGCCAAGTTCATGTACCTGATGATGTCGGAAGGAGCAGCAAAATTGTGGTTCACCAATTTGCCGGAAGGATCGATCAAGTCTTGGGAGGAATTGAAGACTGCGTTTGTCAAGCACTTTCACGGGACCTGCAGGAAATTATTCACTATTGATGATCTAGAGCGATGCGTCCAGAAGAAGGGAGAATCGGCGCGCAGTTGGGTGCGCCGGGTTATGGAGATACTTCACTCATCCACGGATATCCAGCCCAAGGATGCGCTACAGGCCATGGCAAAAACATGCAAGTATATACCTTTAGTGCAAAAGTTAACTCGCATGAAGTCCAGTCGAAATGCGTCAGAGGTTACAATGGGAGAATTGATGGATGCGTGCAACAAACACGCTGCGACAGATACTACAGAAGAAGAAGCTGATGACAAGAAGGCAAAAGCAAACACAAGCAATAACGGAAGAACCGGCAATGGATCAGCATCAGGTAATAACGGAAATAGCCAGAACAAGCGCCCGTTCGAAGGAGGCTCCGAGTTTGTCGCCAACACAGAAGCCGGGTCTTCAAGGCCCAGAGCGGAAGGGAATTTCAACGGAGGTAACCACAATGGAGGAAACTATCAAGGTCCACCAAGGCCGGGTAACAATTGGGACATATTCAGGATGGCATGCCCGAAGCACAGCAGGAATGGCAGGCCAGCTAACCACTCCCTAGAACAGTGCGCCGATTTACAAAGATGAAAAAATGAGGAAGTGCACAGAGCTATGCGAGGCGCAGGGCGGGGAGGAGGACCGGGTCCAGGGGCAAACCCGGGCAACGGCCCACCCCCAGCCGGTAACCCGGCGGCTGGAAATCAAGGTAATAACCAAGGGGGAGCAGGAGGCTTCCAAGCTAACCCCAAACAATTGGGTCAATATCATGTGCACACCACAGGAGGCTCTAACAAGGACAAAAAGATACTGAAGCAAGCGGTCAACTCAGTTTCGTTAGCTGTCCCGAGGTACTTGAGATGGTCAGAACAGGAAGTAACATGGAGCAGAAGGGATCACCCAGAAAGAGTGGAGCACCCAGGAGTCTTGGCACTAGTAGTCGCACCGCAAGTCAATGGGTACGAACTGAAAAAGGTTTTAATGGATGGTGGAAGCAGCATCAATATACTGTATTGGGAAACCTTCCTACTCATGGGTCTCAAGGAATCTCAGCTGCAAAAAAGCTCAACAGTTTTTCATGGGATAGTGCCGGGTCATTCAGCATGCCCCGAGGGAAAAATCGCATTGGAGGTAGCCTTTGGAGAGTCAAAGGATAACTATCGAATTGAGTGGCTTACCTTTGAGGTAGTCAAATTGCGCAGCCCTTATCACGCGTTATTTGGAAGGCCGGCTTACGCCAAATTCATGGCCAGGCCGTGTTACGTATATCTACAGCTAAAAATCCCGGGTCCCAAGAAGACCATTACCATACATGGAAATCGAGACATAGCAGCTGAATGCGACGAAGGAGATGCAGCAATGGCCGAGCAGGCCTGTAGAAAAGAAGAACTCAAGCAGACCCGGAGGGTAGAGCCACATCAAAAAGGCCGAGTACTGAAGGCGAACGAGCAAAATCCAAGGTAACACAAGATGTTAAAATGGTGGCTTTTGTCAAGGATGACCCCTCCAAACAATCCGCCACAAAAGAAGAAGCTACCGGGTTACTCACAACCGGCCATGTCATGGAAACACCTTACCCGGGTTGGCTAGCAAACCCAGTACTCGTCATGAAAAAGTCTAGCGTGTGCAGAATGTGCACCGGTCACGCTAGTTCGGGACCGGTGTCCACGAAGAACTAAACAATGTAACGGGCAGCAGGTTTCAGACGCGCTCTTTTCCTACCCAGGGTACCTAAGGGGACTGGAAGGTTTTTAATGAGGCGGCCTGCTGATCCAAACTTTCTCGCAGCAATAAAGAGATGGTTATCAAGTCCTATTTCGTTACAACCTGATTACAAGTAATTAGTATCCACGTGGCATCAGTATTTCCGTATCATTAAGAATGTTGAGTATATACAGGTCTCGGGGGCTGGCGGCTCAAGTAGCCCAGCTAGCAACCCAAAAGACCCGGCCTTGATGCCTATAAGTTATAAGGGCCGATTATTCGCAAACGAGTACGGCTGCAATCTTATAACTGGACAAAGGAGCCAAATTTTCTTGACTTTTCTTACTTAAGCTCGATGTGACTCGCACTAAAGTGGCATGATTCGTTCGCTTACGATTACAATCAGCCATGAAGCCCAATGGGACTTGCCTGACACTGTTTTCGTATGAATGTAACAACATGGTATCCACGCGAAAGCCGGCTTACAGTACAAGATAGTCAAAAGGGTCATCTAAACCACAAGTTTATGCAGAGTACAAGGCTAAAAGACGGAAACTCAACAACTATCAAGCATAACTTCAGTATTCACAAGGAATGGCTTTAGGCTTGCGACTCGGTAAAAAATAATTTGTTCTCTGAGAAAGGCCACACCCCCATGACTCGGACTTTGGGTCCTGGGGACTGGGGACTTCGAAACAGAAACAAACTACTTGGCTATCGCAGTTCGAAAAACCTCACCGTCCGAGTCTTGGGGACTTAAAGAAAAAGCCCACGTATCAAAGCCCCTGGTACTCGGAAAACCGAGTCTTACGAAGGGAGCCAAAATAGAGAATCGGGTATCAAGAAAAAGCTCAAAGAATAGGCAAGCAATACGGTTATCAAAAGGCCAGAAAAGCCGCAAAGTATATCACGGACTAAAAAGTACGTTACAAGGTACGGCATCAGTATCAGGGGTGCACAGGCGCACCATCAAAAGCATAACAGTGTGATTACAAAGCATTACAAGGTATTATGATAATACGGCCCTATTCGGCCTCCTGAGTACGGCCTTCCGGGTCTGAGTCCTGGGTTTGCTGCTTAGCCTTCCTGGCACCCTTACCCGGACTCATTGCATCAGGGCGGACTGGTGGAGGGACGGCTGGTGTAGAGGCAGACGGGCCCGATCCTAACTCGGCCTCTCTCTTCGCAGTCGCCTCCCTCTTCCTGGCCGAGCTAGAAACCCACTTCTCCAAGATATCAAAAGGCGGGGGCGCTTCCTCCATAATAACTTTGCCATCAGCGTCGTATGCACTCATAATCGTATTTAGATCCAAGCTATCGGCCAAAGCGGTAGCTGAGGGGCGCACTGCGGCTTGTACGGCTTTGAAATCCTTTGGTGTAAATTTGGAACCGTCAGCCTTGAATTCGGGAAACCCGGATGTTACCTTTGCCGGGTCAAGCTTTGGAAAGAAAGCCTTGGCCAGAGTAAAAGCCCGGGTCATTCCAATTCGGCATGATGAGCGTTTCCAGATTTCAATCCACCCAGGCACAGTGGAACAGGCTTGAACGAGGTTCTCTTCACCCGGATATACTTCCGTAGGCCACTTCACAGCATCCAATATAAATTTTGTGCCGGCAAAGAAAGTCCGGAGCACAGTCTTGAGGGTTCTAGCCTTGACAATGGCATTTTCCTCTGGGGCCGCAAGGTTGGCACCTGCAGTCGTAACAAAAGAAAGAGCGTATCAGTAATCCCGAGTCTGTTACAATAAAGCAAAGACATGAAGCCAATCGACAGTAGCAAACTTACTGAGCAAGATCTGATAAGTATCGGAGACCTGGTCCGATAGTTTCTTCAGTTCGGTCTGAGCGGCATTGCACTTCTTCTTGTATTTGGAAACATCTTTCTTCAAGGTTTTCATGTCATCCTCAAGGATTTCCCTTCGTTTCATCTCGGCAAGAAGAAGTTGTTCGGTCCTCAGCAAAGTTTCATCAGACCGGGTTATCTGTGCCTGTAAGTAGCAAGGAATGCAAGTATTAGTTGGATTGTAGGGAAAGCTGAGTGTGGCGTAAAGTACCAAGCATCACTTTTGCAAGTCATACTTGGAACTTGGGGACTAGGTATGCAATATGAGATACAAAGTGTCCTTACCTGGTGCTCTGCAGCCATGCGCTCCAAGATTTGGCTCTCCGAAGTCTTCATAGTCAGGAGAGTGTCCATCAACTGATCGAAAGTGTCTTTGCTCGTATCAGAAGACCCGGGGCCTTGGAAATTCCGGGAAGGAGCTTTCTTCTTAGTAGGAGGTGGAACCCGGGTCATTTGTGTGTCGGAATCCGACGCTCCTTCACCCAAGACGGTGGTTTTGTTCTTCTTGCTTGCATGGGAAGCAATTGGATATTCGGCTCCTTGAGTGTCCGGGTTTGGCGGTGACGCTTGTTTTTCACCGCTGGACGCGGCTGTAGTCTTATCAGCCGGGCTCCCCTTACCCGGGCCCTCGGTCCCCGTTTCCTCTTGATCGCTGACAACGACCGTGGCCCTATAAGATGTTGTCAGTGACCAGCTAAACACACAGTCAAGAGAGGGTGATGAAATATGGTGGAACATCAGGAAGGGGATCTTACCCGGTATTCACCGCAAAGTCACAAGGAAATCCATCGTTGGACTCGGGAGAAGCTGGAAATTATCAAGTTAGATGTCATATGGGAATGGTTTAAAGAGAATGTGTTGACCCAGAAAAGATAGGGTAATTACAGGCCCGCCGCGGGGGGGTCGATGAAATACCCGGGTTAAGGGCATCATCACCCGGGTGATTTCGAGTTGACCTACGCTTGGGTACGGGCGACTCCTTCAAGAACGGCCAGTGGGATAACGTCAAATTAGCTGAAGTATATCATTAAAGTAATGCGAGTTGAATGCGAGGGGGAGATATGAAACCTTGGAGGTGGCCTCTTGAGTCTTTCTTTTGGATCCGACCTTGACTGTCGGCTCCAGTTCTTCCTCGTCGCTGGCAGATTCTACTTTGCCATCGGAGTTTTCTTCCTCGTCATCTTCTTGTTCTGGATATCATCAGAAGTTATGATTGGAAATGAAGGGGTTATGGTGAGTTCAAGGAAACCAAATAAAATCCGGAGAGTACCTTCATCCGAGTTAACAGTTTCTTGCTCCTCTGGACTTTCGGAGCTAGGGGAGGCATTGGTTTTCCAAAAATCGTCATCAGCCTGAAAAGTGTTAGCATAAGGGTTATTAACTGCATTGAGTGGAAAGAGCAAAGGTAAAGGCATCAAAGTCGGGTTTTCACCTTGGGGGCTGGGTTCTCAAGCGTGAAGGGCTCTAACCCGGATATGTTCCGGATTACCTCGAGCTTTTCGGTCAGAAAGCCCTTGATGGTTTTATGAGTGTCGCCAGCTGCGAAGATGTTGTCGGAGTACCGGAGCGGGTCTGTAGGTTGCCCTGAATACTCGCACATTAACTTTGTGCGGATGGAGTTGGGTTGAATCCGGAAATCTACCCAGGTCTTCACCAGGTTGAGCCCGATGAGGCCTTGGGCTGTGAGAGTGGTGATTTTGGCTAAAAGGGGTTGAATTGCCTCCCTGTCCGAGTCAGGGGCAAAGGCACTAAATTTATCAGAAATGTCAAGAAGACCCTCTGAGTAACCCGGCAGCTTCTTTTGGCCGGGTGGGGAGGTGTCTTGGCAGTAGAAGTAGGAGAGCTGCCAGTGCTTGACATGGGAATTAAGGGTGAGGGGTGGCATCAGAGAATTCTTGCGGCGCTGGATCGAAACCCCGCCGCAAGCGAGAAGCGCCCCGTCACCGCTCTCGCGGCACGGTTTGCATTGAAAAAGCTCGATGAAAAGAGCTAGACTTGGCGAAGTGCACAAGTATGATTCGGAAAGGACTATGAAGTGGGTGATGTTGAGAACAGAATTAGGCCCGATATCAAAGACGCGAAGACCGTAATGATTCAAAACATCACGGAAAAAGGGGTGACCCGGTGGGCGGAAGCCCCGGGTCACATGTTCCACGAAGCAATTTACCTCGCCTTTTGTAGGGGTGGGCCGGGTCTCCTTACCCGGCACTCTCCATTGAATGTCCTCTTGAGGAGGAAGGACTCCCAGCTCCACTAGCTCCTCCAACTTGGATTTGGTGACTGTAGACCGCGCCCAGTTGGCGGATATGGAGTTGGCGGCTTTAACTTTGGTTGGGGTTTTCCCCTGCTTTTTGGGAGCCATGTGGTTGACCTGCAAAATACAAAGTAAAAGGATAAGAGGACTGAGACCCGGAAGTTGTGATCCGGCCGAATATCGGTGGGGCAATACTGAGACATGAAAAATTGGGTGTAACCCGGGTGTTAGCTCACCGAGTAAAGTTCGAAATTGTCCGGGTATCAAGTATTATGACGAAAATTATGGAGATCTAAGTGTTGAAGGGGTTCCTTGGGGACGTTGGATGGCCGCATAGGTGCTTAACGCGAATAAAAGGAAATGAAAAGGGGAAGTCCGGCCGGGTGATTGAGGCCAGGGCGGAAATTTTGAGTGGATCGGGCCCAGATTGGGAATCTCATCTTCGGATTTATGGCGAAATTAGTACTTACAGGTAGTAGGAGAATGGATTGGAATCCATAACTTATCTATTATGCGAGCTGGAAAGAATGTTAGCAACTTAATTCGGCATGGCCGAGGAATCGTTGGCGGGTCGATTTGGATCTAATCTAAGGTGAAATCAAAAAGTGCAAGGGCGAATTAATGAACGCAAGTGGCTTACCGGAGGAGATCTGAGCGAGGCTTTGCGGAGGCAGATGGCGCAAGCCTGGTGTCCCTTCGCGGTCCTTGACGGGCCGGATGGGAATTCGCCGGCGGATCTTGGCGGCGGCGCAGGGCGAGTCGTGGCGGAGTGCAGCCTCCGGCCGATGGGCTCCGGTGATACTCGCGGGATTTCCGTGGTGGTGCTCAGTGAGAGTGAGCTGAGAAGGAGAAAGGAGGCGGAATGGGGGGAAATGAGCCGTTAGGGTTCGGGTTACCCCCAGGGAGCTTATTTATAGTATAAGTGGGTAAGCCCGGTTCGGTGAGTGGGGGCCGGGAGTTGCGGATGTAAACGGCTATTTATTCAAGTTTCTGCGAGATATGCGCCAAATATTGAGCAAGGCATCTGGATAAAAGAGAGAAGGGAATCCATCCCGTGATATCAGGATCGATTATTGAGTATGGAATTAGGATTTTAGACCTGGAAAGTTAAAGGTGTTTGGGGGAAAAACCCGGGTTACTACATGGCCGCCGTGGAGTAAGGCCTAGCTGAATATCAGAGCATCTTAACCCGGCCTCTGTATGCATGTATGTTTGATATCTTTGCAGGGAATAGCGAGCGCTTCAAGGAGGATCCATGAAGCCCAGGCTATTCTGGGGACTACTGACGGGGGGATGATAACCCGGTAGGCCAAACTCCAAGGAGTAACCCGGCCCAAAGGACGGTACGCAGGATCCGGCTAAAGATAAGGAAGCTTGTGGAAGGCCCAAGTTTGTAGGCCCAGTAATCCGGATTGTGGGTTACTGTAAAGGAAAGCTAGGGTTTGTGCGCCGTGTCCGGGTAGGATCCAGGATGCGCCTTGGGGAATAAGCCAGGGGGTACGGGTGCTTTATAAACCGACCCCCAGGTCTAGTTTTAGACAGAGATCTTAGAACCCTAGCAATAGCGCTTGGTATCGAGCATCTAGTGTAATCCAGAGTTGAGTTGTTATATCCAGATCGGAGACTCGGCGACTTTGATTGCCGGCTACCAGATCGAATTGCACCATGTTTTCCTCTGAGCTAAACCCTCTCCCAAATACCTGTGTCGTCTTGCCCCAAGATCAGTTACCCCCGGTAACATCTGCCGTGATTATCCCACGACAGATGTGTCTCTTTTCCTTGTTTCAACAAACTGCCAAAAATATCAACATGGAAGTTTTCAGCAAACTTACCATCAAGAATAAGGAGGTGAAAACTCTCCTAAATATTCCTGAAGAGAAAGACTCGGAGTTGGCCCCCGTTCAGCATAAGCTGGGAGAATCAGCAGGTAAATATTTTTATTCCTTCCCATCGTTGTTTCTGTGAAGATTTTTCTAAGTCAATTTTTGAGTTTTAATCTCTTCAATTTCCTTTCTTTTCAGATTCTTCGGCGAAAGACAAGAAAGTAGCTGAAGAGGCCGGCAATGCCAAGAACCTCCAAAAGGAGAACATGGAACTTCACAAAATCAACGTGAAGCTCCAAAAAGATCTGGAGGCCAGCCAGCTGGATGTCAGTATTGCCGAGTCCAAGGCTTCCAGCCAGGCTGAGAAGGACAAGGCCACCATCCAGGACTTGGAAAATGCCCTAAATCAGCGCCTTGAAGAAGGTGTTGAAATGGACAGGATTCTCGGTAATTTTATAACACTTTTGCCGGATTTTTCCTTTTTTTTCTCCTCTGTTTTTTCTAACTTTCTTTTGTTGGTTTAAACAGAAGGAAACCCCTTGCGTACCCGGATTGATCGAATCTGGGCTTTCGGGAGAGTCTTCGCCGCTCTGAAGTCCGCCGGGATGTTACTTACCGATAAGTACATTCCTGACAAAGCAGTAGAACTCTCAAAAGTTAGCAAACTCCCGGAGGCGATCGAGGAGGTGGCGAACCGGAGGGAGTCCTGGTTTCGCTCCGCCGCTCGTGGTGGCGCACGCATGGCCCTTGGGCTCATGCGCGTGCACTATACCACCGCCAAGTCTTGGCGCGTGGCAACCAGTATCCCTCGAGGATACACGGACACTCAGCGGGCCAGCATCTTCGACTCTGTCAAAGGCCATGCTACGAAGATAGCGCAAATGGTGAACATCTCCACCTTCTACCCCGAGGAAGAAGTCCCTACAACTCCTGAGGATTCCAGGTGCGAGGATGAAGACTCGGACCCCGAAGAGGCCGCTTGAATACTGGGTAGATGGCAGGAAAAAATAGAAGCATTACTATTCTCTCAAATGTAATATCATCGTAATGCTATCTATCAATTGTATAAACAAGCACCCCGCTTTTGCAGTAAAATTTTAAGTCTTTGCAAGATTTGGCGGCTTTTAATTCCTTTGCCTTCTAAGTTCTCTGGTTTACATGTTTTCAATGTCCTTACTGTTGAAATGGCTCACTAGTACTTGATCTTCATGCCAAGTAACTGGGTTTAACCTATCAGTCGAAACTCGGAAACATGGATTGTACGAAGGAATTTTTACTTACTAATTTCAGTGACTCAACACATTCTGGGTTTCCTTAAGCCTCCTTAGGCTGAAAAGCCTTCATTTTTATAACTCCGAGCACGCATGCACAATTCGTGTTAACATTGAGTTTTTTGAAAGATCATTGGGAAATAGATAAAGATGGACTTCTGCTTTGTACAAAAATAGACAGATAAAACAGTAATGCATGAAATCCGACAACTTTATTTCATGATCTCAAACATGTTTACATAGAAATTGAACTAAGTGTAGAAGGGATGTAACTGCTGGATGCTTCAGGGTATCTTTGTCTCTCCTAGTTTGACATCTATCTTTCTCTTTCTTTTGCAATTCGGATGTTTGGGATCATCTTCTGTATCCCGAATATCTACAAGATAATAAGATCCATTTTTCATAGCCTTGCTAATGACAAATGGTCCCTCCCAAACTGGGGCTAATTTGTGCTTCCTTTCCTGCACCAATCTTAGCACTAGGTCACCTTCCTTGAAAGAATGATGTCTGGTTTTCCGACTATGGTATCGTCGTAATCCTTGCTGATAAATGGTGGATCTTTGAAGCACAAGGTCTTGTTCTTCTTCTAGAAGATCGACGGCATCATGTCGTGCGCTTTTGGCATCCGAGTCTTCGTAAGCCTACACTCTTGGGCTGTCATGGAGCATGTCCGTTGGAAGCACTGCTTCTGCATCATAAACAAGGAAAAAACGGTGTTTGCTCTGTTGATCTATTTGGTGTTGTTCGAATACTGCAAAGCACGGAAGGCAATTCTTCTACCCATGCGTCAGCTGCTCTATGAAGAGGAGATTCGAGTCTTGGGCGTATTCGTTGCAGGATTGAGCTATTCATTCTTTCATCCTGCCCATTGGATTGGGGGTGAGCCACAGATGCAAGGTGTAGGCATATTCCCGTTTGTCGGCAATATTTTGCCAACTCTCCAATAGAGAAATTTGTGCCGTTGTCCTTGATTATGCTGTGTGGAACGCCGTATCTCATGACTACGTCAATGATGAAATTTCTTACAGTTGCACCATCAAGTTTTTTCATGGGTTTAGCCTCCACCCACTTGGTATACTTATCTACTTCAACAAGTAAATGTGTGAGTCCGCCTCTCGCAGTTTTGAATAGTCCCATCATATCTAGCCCCCAGACCGCAAACGGCCATGTTATAGGGATAGTTTTGAGTGCTTGAGCTGGCATATTGTAACATCCCAAATATGAAAAATAGCCATTAGAATGTTTGCTCTCTGTTATTTTATGTTTTGCATCATGGCATCATGTTCATTGCATTTGTTTTGACTGTTTTCCTCTGTTTCTTTTGTTTTCCTTTGTTTTCTATTTGAATTTCAAACCAAAATTCAAACCTTTTGTTTCATACTTGTGATGTTACAATTTCCAAAATGATATTTCAAATCAAAACAATCAATCGTTTCCATTAAAGTTGTGATTCCAAAACTATTGATTTGTTTCTAACAAAAAATTCATCTAATACCAAAAACATTTGAAATTCCAAACCAATTTCCAAATGCCTTGCTTCATACTTGTTATGTTACATTTTCCAAATAAAAGATTCAACTAAAACATCCAATTGTTTCCATTAAGAATGAAAAGCTCAAACTATTGAATTGTTCTCTTAATAATTCACTTAATCCAAATTTTATCCAACTTCAATTGCAAACAGCAACCAATTGAAACTAATGAAAACTACAAACAATTCTAAGCAATTTGTTTCAAATAAAATTGAGGGTTCAATCTATTTGAAATGTTTGTTTTTAATAACTCACTTAACTCAATTTGTGATTCAAATTCAAATACATTTTCCAAACAGCAACCTTTTGGAATTAATGACAATTACACAACAATTATAATCATTTGTTTCTAATTAAACAATAAGGTTCACCCTATCTGAAAGTTATTTTCAATAAATCACTTAATAATCAAATCCATCCAAATTTGAATTAAATTACAAACAACATTTTTGTTTTGAACTTTTTGTAAAACAAAAACTTGCAATTTGTTTCTGTTACATAAATAAGTAATATAAAATTTTCCCCTAATTGTTTTCTACCCCAAACCTTATCTATTGCTTCCATTTTTATTTCTGCAAAAAAAAAAGAGAACAAAGAAAAAAATAAAAAAGGAAGCAAACAGCAGGGAGAGAGAGAGGCCTAGCCCACCAAAAACCTCAGCCTGATACCTTTCTTCCCCCACCTCCGTACAGGTGACGCCAGCAATGGTGGACAGCGACAGGCACTGCCCCCTGCTCCACCCGATTCCCCCCTCCTATATCTATCTCCTAGACCCCCTAGGAAAACCCTAACCCTAGCCGCACCCTAACCCTCCTATCTCCCCACCACCGCCGCCATCGAGAGGAAGGAGGCTCCTCCGTTTCTCTCTGCCACGGCCGCCGCTCGCCGGCCCTCGCCGCCGGCGACTCCGCCTCCCCCCGGCCGTGCTGCGACCACCCCTGCGAAGAGGGTAACTTCCTCTTTCCATTACCCTAAACCCCCTCTCCTTTCATCGCTGTTTATGCATCAATTTCTTCCATGCCAATTCGCCCGGTTGCTCTGTTTCGTCGTCAGAGATGAGCACCTGTACGTGTGATCGTGTGTAGTTTCAGTTAACAACGACTTGTGAGGTACAAAACCAACCAGATCCCATATCCATCACAGCAGCGCAACAGACCAGATGGTAGAACGTGCGCAGCGAACCCAGCAGATCGCGGG
The DNA here is from genome assembly GCA_028641055.1 of Alopecurus myosuroides. NCBI lineage: Eukaryota > Viridiplantae > Streptophyta > Magnoliopsida > Poales > Poaceae > Alopecurus > Alopecurus myosuroides. The sequence continues at coordinate 12,278,087 of CM054062.1, forward strand.
ATCAAATCCCCGCACCCCCACCTCTGCTCCTTATTTTCCGAATTAATTTCAGTACAGATTCCTGAACCTTATTCCCCCCCGATCCCCTCTCTGTCAACAAACCAATCTCTACCGTAGTGGCAGCAACCCCTAGCGCGCGCACGGGAGGTGCTGGGTTCGATCCCCCAAGCCACACCCTTTTTGTTTCAGTTTTTTTTCTTTTTCTGCCCAACTTTCAGAAACTCAGATCTGAGCACTTACTTCTAAAATCAATATCAAATTGAATATCACTCCAATTTGAATGATTCAAAATCCTATGGATTCATAATTTTGTGCTCCTTCTATTAATGTCAAGTTTGCAACATGTTTCTGTAACAATTTTTGCACTAAATAATTAATTACTGAAAATGCAATAAAATTTGGAAACTTTGGAATTTCATAACTTTAGTTCTGCTCATCCAATTTAATCAAACTTGGGCTCTAAAAATTTGTCTTAACAAACTCTACACATTGGTATTTTATTTGGTCACAATTGAATTGATTTTGAACATGTTTCCCTCTGTTTACTAAAAATGGCAGAATAAGAATGATTATGGAAAATTGCATAATAAATTCAATAATACCCCAAAAATTATGTTTAATAACTCAAAATGTTCAGTGAAACATTTGCTACATGTTTTCAACCTTTTCAATGCAATTTGTTTACTTTTTTGAATATTTTGAATTGGTGAAATATTTGAAAACTTGTTTAATTCACTTAATTTTGCAAAAATCATAACTTGGGCATAAAAATTCCAAATTCCACAAACTAAATATGTTTTCCAATCAACTTTTCATGTACTTTCCAACTATCAATTTTTTTTGCTGTTTTGAGTAATTTAAATTGCTGAAAACAACTGTTTCTTATTCATTGCATTTAAAATTGCCAAAATAATAACTTACTCATTTTAAATCCAATTTCAACAAATGAAATATGTTTTCCATGCAAAATTAAACCACCTTTCCAAATATAAATTTTGTTTCATGTTTTGAATAATTAAAATTGGTTAAATAATTTAAAACTTGTTTAAATCATTTAAAATTGTTAAATTCATAACTTGGTCAAAGTAATTTCTTTTGGGACATATAAAATATGTTTTCCAACCCTAAAGGTATAAACTTTTCAAATATGAACTTTGTTATCTATTTTGAACAATTTAAAGTGGTGAAAACAACAAATGCTTGTGTGACACCTTTAAGTAACCAAAATTCCAAAACTTAATAAATGAATTCCAAAACTTGGTAAACCTTATTTCAAATTGTTTCTATTGTTGTTATTTTTCTGTTTTCCTCATCCATGCATCATGCTAATTCACTCACACATGATGATTAGTTGTAAAACAATTATTTCAACCATAATTCATGGGCTTTCCATATGCAATCCAATTGCATATGGGTCCATTTAATCATGTTGCTATCTTGTCAACTAGTTTATTCCTATGCATCAATTAAATGGTCATGCATCATCCCATGTTTGTGCACTATGCCATGTTATTGATTGTTTGTCTCCTTGCGTTGTTTGTTTGCTTCTTCTCGGATACACGACGATGTTGAGACAGACGAGCCTTACGACACCCCTTCTGAGGATCTAGCTCAGTACCAGGCTGTTGAGTTTGCAGGCAAGTTATCACTCACATGAACCATTGTGTTCCTTTCAACATTGGTTACCGATACTTTTCGTTGTCTATTTCTGCTAGCCATATGTATCGTTGCTTCTGTTCGATCCTATCACATGTTATCCTTTAACCCTGATATTGCCTCACCTCCACTCCCATAACCCCGTTGTTTGAGCCTGTGTCTTACTAGCATGCTTAGGGTTGTTTTGCTCGAGTCTGTTACCCGTTACTTTCTGTTACTATATCATTATGTTCTGGGGCTCGATGTTAAACAACAACCTGTTAATTTTGAGGTAATAATAATTTGCTGATAAGGCACCGGCAGGAGGCCCGGCGTGGTTTTGAGGCCTGCTAGTGTCGACCCTAATTAGGAAAAGGGTCTTGTCTACTGATCCATGATGAGCGCACTAACCGCATGTGGGAAGCGAGTATGGGCGCCCCCGTTAATTTGATTCGATTCGCATCTCGTCCAAATCGCCTCATTTAGTTCGGGTTTTCCATTTGCCGCATGCATATTGCAGGTGCGAACCCTTGGCGCCAGGGTGGAACTTTTGTAGTCAGAATTTAGGGAGACACGTTCTTAGAGTGCTATGAGGGTCTCCTTTTCTTCGTGGGGCTTGATTAGCCGTGCGCTCACTGCACGGGGTTCTTTGGGCTTGATGCGAAGAAGAGTCGAGTTGTGTTGAGTGCCTCGCTTGGTGGAAGTGCATTTCCTACCTGGCGGTTCATTCTTACGTGTACGGCCAAATTGGTGCATCCCTGCAGGGTTAAATCTTCTCGAGAAGCCGTGTTTTCCGCGGTTATGGATTACTTGGTGAAAGTACTGGCTAACAAGTACTCAGAACAACTTACACCTAACTAATGATAACTTGACTAGTAATAGTCTTATTGACACAATAACTTGAACCATCATTAATCCAACTGTGTGAGTTATCCTCGGATTGCTTCTTTGGATAAGGGGCGAGATCCAGGATGGGTTTGTTTGGAGTTAGTTGTTAGTTGGTTACGATACGCTATCTTATCCCTCTTCTGGTAGCCGGAAGTTATAGCAACTCTTTAGTTGGTTAGAGCATCCAGCTGCCGCATCTTTTGTATCACCCCTTTCTTCCGTTGAACCCAAAGCATCTGTGCTTGGTGTTGACGGGTTACACTTTGGTGAACTGTGAGTCTTGCTTGCCAGTACGTTTATGTACTGACCCCTTTGGGGCTGTGGTTTCCGCAGACTACGTTTCCGAGGATCTCCATGGTGGCTATTACGTGGAGTATGACGAGACTGCTGACGAGTAGATAGCGGACCCGGGCAGGATCCGAGACTTCGTGGATGGGCTCCGTCTTTTCGTTTCTGGCCTATTTGGTTCTTGTCTGTACTCAGACATTTTGGATGCTTCTGCTGTGTTGTAATGATGTTATGTTGGGACATGTGTCCTCTGGATGATTGTATTTGCTATCTCTTCTCTAATGAGAGCTATTTGCACCTTATTTCCATCTTTTGTGTCGTAGAGATCTGTTGTGATATCACTTGTTCAAACGCCGTTGACGTACCATGTGTGTATGTTTTGAAGTACGTCAACGGAAGTATCTGGATTTCTACGGGATGGTTTGCGCAGACGATGAATAGTAAGAGAATGGTTGTCACACGCTTACGTGTTGGCCTGCTCATATTGAGATCCGAGTGCCGGTATGCCCCGTAAGCCATTTATCTACTGTTTAACGGACTGTGAGTATCCCCTAGAAGTCCGGGTGCGACAAATGGTATCAGAGCCTGTCTGCCTGTAGGATCCCTTTTTACTGGTCGCAGTTGAGTCTAGAAACTATTTTTGTAGCTATATAGGAAAAATGAAACGTGAGATTAGGAATTCTGTTCTTTTATTTCTTTCCCCACCCACCCTCCCTTTTCTTGTAAGGAAGTGCAATGTTGTTTTCCATTCTCATCTAAACTTTCAAGTTATTATTTCACGAATTCTGGTTTCTCTAGGATGGTTATATCTACTAGACCATAGGAATGGAGGTGGTTGTGACATGATTTATCATGTTGCCTACTCACGATTGAGAACGGCGGCGTGTAAGCCCCGGAAACAGATCCTCTATTCCTTAAGCAGTAGATATTGATCCTTTAGAAGCCCGGATGGGTTTTCCGTAGTACCTCAGGAGTGTTTTGTTCTCGTGTTTCCCGTTGTTGCTTCGTTATCCTGTCCTTCTCAACATCCTTTTCGTCCGTTGAAACCTTGTTGTTGCTTTCCAATTCAGTTCTTTTACCGGCGCCTAATCAATAACTCTGTTCAACCCTTCTGACCAGATAGTCTATTCTCCAAATGAATCAAATTCTATCCAGCTATACACCCTCGATACAAAACCTCTCCCTTTACTTGAAAATGTTCCGGTGGTTTGCAAATTCCCTGACGTCTTTCCAGAAGAGTTGCCAGGAATGCCTATCGTTTTGAACTTCCAGAAAAGCTATCCAAGGTGCACGATGTGTTTCACGTGTCACAGCTCAAGAGGATCTTCGCAAGAAGTATCCGGACCTTTTCTTTTCTCAGTAGGAATCTCGGGGCGCGATTCCTTCAAGGGGGGCGTTTTGTAACATCCCAAGTATGAAAAATAGCCATTAGAATGTTTGCTCTCTGTTATTTTATGTTTTGCATCATGGCATCATGTTCATTGCATTTGTTTTGACTGTTTTCCTCTGTTTTCTTTTGTTTTCCTTTGTTTTCTATTTGAATTTCAAACCAAAATTCAAACCTTTTGTTTCATACTTGTGATGTTACAATTTCCAAAATGATATTTCAAATCAAAACAATCAATTGTTTCCATTAAAGTTGTGATTCCAAAACTATTGATTTGTTTCTAACAAAAAATTCATCTAATACCAAAAACATTTGAAATTCCAAACCAATTTCCAAATGCCTTGCTTCATACTTGTTATGTTACATTTTCCAAATAAAAGATTCAACTAAAACATCCAATTGTTTCCATTAAGAATGAAAATCTCAAACTATTGAATTGTTCTCTTAATAATTCACTTAATCCAAATTTTATCCAACTTCAATTGCAAACAGCAACCAATTGAAACTTATGAAAACTACAAACAATTCTACGCAATTTGTTTCAAATAAAATTGAGGGTTCAATCTATTTGAAATGTTTGTTTTTAATAACTCACTTAACTCAATTTGTGATTCAAATTCAAATACATTTTCCAAACAGCAACCTTTTGGAATTAATGACAATTACACAACAATTATAACCATTTGTTTCTAATTAAACAATAAGGTTCACCCTATCTGAAAGTTATTTTCAATAAATCAATTAATAATCAAATCCATCCAAATTTGAATTAAATTACAAACAAAATTTTTGTTTTTTAACTTTTTGTAAAACAAAAACTTGCAATTTGTTTCTGTTACATAAATAAGTAATATAAAATTTTCCCCTAATTGTTTTCTACCCCAAACCTTATCTATTGCTTCCATTTTTATTTCTGCAAAAAAAAAGAGAACAAAGAAAAAAATAAAAAAGGAAGCAAACAGCAGGGAGAGAGAGAGGCCCAGCCCACCAAAAACCTCAGCCCGATACCTTTCTTCCCCCACCTCCGTACAGGTGACGCCAGCAATGGTGGACAGCGACAGGCACTGCCCCCTGCTCCACCCGATTCCCCCCCTCCTATATCTATCTCCTAGACCCCCTAGGAAAACCCTAACCCTAGCCGCACCCTAACCATCATATCTCCCCACCAACGCCGCCATCGAGAGGAAGGAGGCTCCTCCGTTTCTCTCTGCCACGGCCGCCGCTCGCCGGCCCTCGCCGCCGGCGACTCCGCCTCCCCCCGGCCGTGCTGCGACCACCCCTGCGAAGAGGGTAACTTCCTCTTTCCATTCCCCTAAACCCCCTCTCCTTTCATCGCTGTTTATGCATCAATTTCTTCCATGCCAATTCGCCTGGTTGCTCTGTTTCGTCGTCAGAGATGAGCACCTGTACGTGTGATCGTGTGTAGTTTCAGTTAACAGCGACTTGTGAGGTACAAAACCAACCAGATCCCATATCCATCACAGCAGCGCAGCAGACCAGATGGTAGAGCGCGCGCAGCGAACCCAGCAGATCGCGGGATCAAATCCCCGCACCCCCACCTCTGCTCCTTATTTTCCGAATTAATTTCAGTACAGATTCCTGAACCTTATTCCCCCCCGATCCCCTCTCTGTCAACAAACCAATCTCTACCGCAGTGGCAGCAACCCCTAGCGCGCACACGGGAGGTGCTGGGTTTGATCCCCCAAGCCACACCCTTTTTGTTTCAGTTTTTTTTCTTTTTCTGCCCAACTTTCAGAAACTCAGATCTGAGCACTTACTTCTAAAATCAATATCAAATTTAATATCACTCCAATTTGAATGATTCAAAATCCTGTGGATTCATAATTTTGTGCTCCTTCTATTAATGTCAAGTTTGCAACATGTTTCTGTAACAATTTTTGCACTAAATAATTAATTACTGAAAATGCAATAAAATTTGGAAATTTTGGAATTTCATAACTTTAGTTCTGCTCATCCAATTTAATCAAACTTGGGCTCTAAAAATTTGTATTAACAAACTCTACACATTGGTATTTTATATGGTCACAATTGAATTAATTTTGAACATGTTTCCCTCTGTTTACTAAAAATGGCAGAATAAGAATGATTATGGAAAATTGCATAATAAATTCAATAATACCCCAAAAATTATGTTTAATAACTCAAAATGTTCAGTGAAACATTGGCTACATGTTTTCAACCTTTTCAATGCAATTTGTTTACTGTTTTGAATATTTTGAATTGGTGAAATATTTGAAAACTTGTTTAATTCACTTAATTTTGCAAAAATCATAACTTGGGCATAAAAATTCCAAATTCCACAAACTAAATATGTTTTCCAATCAACTTCTCATGTACTTTCCAACTATCAATTTTGTTTGCTGTTTTGAGTAAGTTAAATTGCTGAAAATAACTGTTTCTTATTCATTGCATTTAAAATTGCCAAAATAATAACTTACTCATTTTAAATCCAATTTCAACAAATGAAATATGTTTTCCATGCAAAATTAAACCACCTTTCCAAATATAAATTTTGTTTCATGTTTTGAATAATTAAAATTGGTTAAATAATTTAAACCTTGTTTAAATCATTTAAAATTGTTAAATTCATAACTTGGTCAAAGTAATTTCTTTTGGGACATATAAAATATGTTTTCCAACCCTAAAGGTATAAACTTTTCAAATATGAACTTTGTTATCTATTTTGAACAATTTAAAGTGGTGAAAACAACAAATGCTTGTGTGACACCTTTAAGTAACCAAAATTCCAAAACTTAATAAATGAATTCCAAAACTTGGTAAACCTTATTTCAAATTGTTTCTATTGTTGTTATTTTTCTGTTTTCCTCATCCATGCATCATGCTAATTCACTCACACATGATGATTAGTTGTAAAACAATTATTTCAACCATAATTCATGGGCTTTCCATATGCAATCCAATTGCATATGGGTCCATTTAATCATGTTGCTATCTTGTCAACTAGTTTATTCCTATGCATCAATTAAATGGTCATGCATCATCCCATGTTTGTGCACTATGCCATGTTATTGATTGTTTGTCTCCTTGTGTTGTTTGTTTGCTTCTTCTCGGATACACGACGACGTTGAGACAGATGAGCCTTACGACACCCCTTCTGAGAATCTAGCTAAGTACCAGGCTGCTGAGTTTGCAGGCAAGTTATCACTCACATGAACCATTGTGTTCCTTTCAACATTGGTTACCGATACTTTCCGTTGTCTATTTCTGCTAGCCATATGTATCGTTGCTTCTGTTCGATCCTATCACATGTTATCCTTTAACCCTGATATTGCCTCACCTCCACTCCCATAACCCCGTTGTTTGAGCCCGTGTCTTACTAGCATGCTTAGGGTTGTTTTGCTCGAGTCTGTTACCCGTTACTTTCTGTTACTATATCATTATGTTCTAGGGCTCGATGTTAAACAACAACCTGTTAATTTTGAGGTAATTATAATTTGCTGATAAGGCACCGGCAGGAGGCCCGGCGTGGTTTTGAGGTCTGCTAGTGTCGACCCTAATTAGGAAAAGGGTCTTGTCTACTGATCCATGATGAGCGCACTAACCGCATGTGGGAAGCGAGTATGGGCGCCCCCCTCAATTTGATTCGATTCGCATCTCGTCCAAATCGCCTCATTTAGTTCGGGTTTTCCATTTGCCGCATGCATATTGCAGGTGCGAACCCTTGGCGCCAGGGTGGAACTTTTGTAGTCGGCATTTAGGGAGACACGTTCTTAGAGTGCTATGAGGGTCCCCTTTTCTTCGTGGGGCTTGATTAGCCGTGCGCTCACTGCACGGGGTTCTTTGGGCTTGATGCGAAGAAGAGTCGAGTTGTGTTGAGTGCCTCGCTTGGTGGAAGTGCATTTCCTACCTGGCGGGTCATTCTTACGTGTACGGCCAAATTGGTGCATCCCTGCAGGGTTAAATCTTCTCGAGAAGCCGTGTTTTCCGCGGTTATGGATTACTTGGTGAAAGTACTGGCTAACAAGTACTCAGAACAACTTACACCTAACTAATGATAACTTGACTAGTAATAGTCTTATTGACACAATAACTTGAACCATCATTAATCCAACTGTGTGAGTTATCCTCGGATTGCTTCTTTGGATAAGGGGCGAGATCCAGGATGGGTTTGTTTGGAGTTAGTTGTTAGTTGGTTACGATACGCTATCTTATCCCTCTTCTGGTAGCCGGAAGTTATAGCAACTCTGTAGTTGGTTAGAGCAGCCAGCTGCCGCATCTTTTGTATCACCCCTTTCTTCCGTTGAACCCAAAGCATCTGTGCTTGGTGTTGACGGGTTACACTTTGGTGAACTGTGAGTCTTGCTTGCCAGTACGTTTATGTACTGACCCCTTTGGGGCTGTGGTTTCCGCAGACTACGTTTCCGAGGATCTCCATGGTTGCTACTACGTGGAGTATGACGAGACTGCTGACGAGTAGATAGCGGACCCGGGCAGGATCCGAGACTTCGTGGATGGGCTCCGTCTTTTCGTTTCTGGCCTCTTAGGCCTATTTGGTTCTTGTCTGTACTCAGACATTTTGGATGCTTCTGCTGTGTTGTAATGATGTTATGTTGGGACATGTGTCCTCTGGATGATTGTATTTGTTATCTCTGCTCTAATGAGAGCTATTTGCACCTTATTTCCATCTTTTGTGTCGTAGAGATCTGTTGTGATATCACTTGTTCAAACGCCGTTGACGTACCATGTGTGTATGTTTTGAAGTACGTCAACGGAAGTATCTGGATTTCTACGGGATGGTTTGCGCAGACGATGAATAGTAAGAGAATGGTTGTCACACGTTTACGTGTTGGCCTGCTCATATTGAGATGCGGGTGCCGGTATGCCCCGTAAGCCATTTATCTACGGTTTAACGGACTGTGAGTATCCCCTAGAAGTCCGGGTGCGACACATATTCGTCTTCTTGGCGTAGTACTGGCATCCGGCACATGTGTTTACTATGTGTTCGGCATCCTTCTTGGCTGTGAGTCAGAAAAACCCTGCACGGAATGCTTTTTTGACTATGCTTTTTGATTGAGCATGATGTCCGCAATCTCTTGCGTGGATTTCTTGCAAGATTTCTCGCCCTTCTTCTGGCGAAATACATCGCTGAAAAATTCTGATAGTGTTGCGTTTATACAGGAAACCATTGATTACCGTGTATCCTTTGCATCGGCGTTGTATCTGCCTTTGCAAGACCTCGTCTGCTCCATCCGGGAACTTCTGATCAACTAAAAAGTTTAAGTATGGAATTGTCCAATCCGGTTTAACGAGCATAACTTCAATTGACTCGGAAACGAGAGGATAATCAACATCTCCACCTTTAATCGATGGTTCGTGCAAGTGTTGGACAAACACACCAGGTGGTAGGGTTTTCACTCTTTCCGACCCCATGCGGGCTAATGCATCTGCGTTCCAATTTTCTTCCCTTTTGATATGAAGTACTTCAAATCCTAGGAAGAAAATGGCAAACTCGTCCACAGTTCTCCAATATTCGGCCATTATGGGGCTTTTAGCATCCCATGTTTGGTTTAGCTGATGCTGCACCAAGTCCGAGTCACCGTAACAAAGTATACGTTTGACACCAATTTCTTTTGCAATATGCAAGCCATGAAGCAGAGCTTCGTATTCTGCTACGTTGTTACTGGTGTTGAAGTGTATTTGTAATACGTACTCCATAATGTCACCTTTTGGAGATTTAAGCACTACACCAGCTTCGGTGCCATCTTTCATCTTGGATCCGTCAAAATGCATGATCCAGTATTCCGACTCCGGCATTGGTGTGTTCTCTATTGCTTCTGTCCAATCGACGACAAAATCTGTCAACACCTGGGATTGAATTGTTGTCCTGGGTTGGTACTTAATATCGAACGCAGCGAGCTTGATGCCCCATTTAGCAACTCGGCCTGTTGCGTACGCATTGTTGATAATATCCCCTAGTGGTGTTTTGCTCACCACTGTTATGGAATGTCCTTGGAAATAATGGCGGAGTTTTCGAGATGCAAAAAACACGTCATATGCCAGCTTTTGATAATGTGGGTACATTTGCTTTGACTCGGAGAATACTTCACTAACATAGTACACTGGATGCTGATCTGGTATACTTTGTTCATCCTTCCGCCTTTCCACAATTATCACAGCGCTGATAACCCTGTTTGTTGCTGTAAGATACAGTAACATGGGTTCTTCGTATTTTGGGGATACCAAAATCGGAGCTTTCATCAAGGCTTCTTTCAACTGGGTTAGTGCTTTGTCCGCCTCTTCTGTCCATTCAAACTTGTCGGATTCTTCAACAACTTGTATAATGGAAGAGCTTTATCTCCTAGACGGCTTATGAACCTGTTGACTGCGGTTGCAGAGCCCGTCAACCTTTGGACATCTTTTAGGCAGAGCTCAGAGCCAGCATTGGCGTCTATTATTTGATCGATTCGCGGTAACCCGAACCTATCTTTTGGAAACAATTTGTTCAAGCCGGTGTAATCTATACGCATCTTAAGAACAATATTATCTTTCTTCGGGACTAATACTGGGTTCACAGACCAATCAGTATGTATAACTTCCCGGATAAAATCAGCTGCTAAAAGCCGAATAATTTCCTTGCCTATAGCCTTCCGTCTTCTTCCATCAAAATGACGGAGACCTTGTTTGACGGGTTTTGAACCTGGAATCACCTTTAATTGATGCTCAGCAAGTTCCCTGGGCACTCTCGGCATGTCCGCAGGACACCAGGCAAAAATATCCCAGTTCTCACAGAGGAACTTGATGAGCGCGTCTTCCTATTTGTCGGTCATCCCAGTTCCTACTACGACAAATTTTGTCGGATATTTGGGATCTAGGATAACCTGTCTTGTGTTTTCCGATGCCTTGAAGCTATCTGCAGGCTTCCGGCTTTCTTTTCCTGCCGGCATTTCTGTCGGCGATACTTCCTTTGCCAGCTCTTTCAATTCCTCCTTTGCTATCACTGGTTCGGCACAAAGGGTGTTTCCTTTTTCCAGCTCATACTCCAATTTGAAGTCTCCTGAGATGGTAATTACTCCTCCCTTTGGCCCTGGCATCTTCAGCTTGTTATAAATATAACATGATCTTGCCATGAATTTGGCGAAAGCTGGACGTCCGAGTATTGCATGGTATACACTTTAGAACGACACCACCTCGAATGAGATTTTTTCCTGTCGGAAGTGTTCTCTTTCTCCGAAGGTTACATCTAGGGAAATTTCTCCTAGGGAATCTGCTTGTCTGCCAGGAACAATGCCATCGAAACGTATGTTGCTGTGATTGAACTGGGTCTCGGCGATTCGCAGATGCTTCAGTGTATCTAGGTACATAATATTGATGCTAGATCCTCCATCCATCAGCACTCTTTTCAACATAGTGTTTTGAACAATAGGGCTTACGATTAGAGCTTGCGTGTCGGGTTCTGGGATGTTTCCGGGATGATCTGACTGATCCCAGTTAATTGGCGTATTGGAATACTTCAAGAATTTGGGCTTTGGTAGGACAACCGCATTTATTTCTCGAAGTGTTCACTTTGCATGTTTTGCTGAGGGAGTTGCCAGGAAAGTTAGGTTGCATTCTCCATCAACTCTCGGGAATTTTGGCTCGCCTTTTCGCTGTTGTTCCTAGATTTTTTCATTAGTGTCTGATTCACTGTCTTCTTTCTCAGCTTCTGGCTTTTGCTTGTTGAACTTCCTCTTGGAATTCTTTCCTTTATTCCCGGATCCTGCAGTGCCCTTCATATTCTTGTTGAGGCGACACTGCGTATTTGTATGGGTAGTCTTCCCAAATTACGAATGGTGGACATAGTTTTCCGACTTAATCTTTTCCCACTCTTCCTTAGGGCATCTCCAGCCGTCCCCCCCAGAGCCCCCCCAGGGGGTTTTTTTCGCGGCGGAAGCGACGAAAAGCGCCGCTTCTTCACCACTCGACCCCCCCCCAGAGGCCCAAATAGCGCCATTTCGGCGCTAAATAGCGCCGCGGCACCCAGGCCAAACCCAGCCCGCTGGGTTCGGCCTGGGGGGGCGAAACTGCGCGGCTGCGCGTGCGGGCCAGCATTGTCAGTGACGCGCCGGGAAAACGCGGGAACAGAAACCCCCGCCCGTGATCGTCTTCTCGGCTACCGCGCGGTCAAAGGCTGCCGGCGTTTATGGCGTGGCGGCCGCCCAGTGCATGCGCCCGCCCAAAGGCTGCCGGCGTAATGGCGTGGCGGGCGGCAGCGAGGGGACGGGCGCGCGCAGTAAATGCCCGGCTCCTCGCCGCGCTATAAAACCCCCCCGCCGCGTGCCTCGCCCCCCCATTCTTCACACCGGCGAGCTCTCTCCCCTCCCCTTCTTCCCCCTTCTTCCACGACAATGTCCGACGGAGCGGCAGCGAACGGGTTCCCACGCCACAACCTGCGCCGGGGCCAGGCGATGGCGCTGTACCGCGCGGGCTACCCTTGCCCGCCGGACATGCGCCTCCCTAGCTCCGCCGCGGGGGCGAGCCGCTGGGCGCTCAGCGCCGGCGGTGTGCCCGTTCCTCCCCTCCCCAACTCCGACCAAGAATTCCGTCGCGCCATCCACGAGATGCGCGCCGGAATGACGAACCCCGCGAACTATCCGCTCACCGGAGTGGATCAGTTCTGGTGGGATCGACTGACGGCGCGCCGCAACCGGGAGCTGGCGTCCCTGAACGACAACGGCCCTGTCGAGGGCCGTTTCAACTCGCACGGGCGCCGCCAATGGTGGAGCGCCCCCGGCAGGACCCTCGACGAGGTCCTGCAGCACATCCACCACGGCAACCAGCCGCGTCTCCAGATGCCGCCGCCGGAGGCCACCCAGCCGTGGGTGGCGCGGCGTTCCGGCGCGTCCTCCTCGTCTGCGACGTCGAGCTCCTCCGCCGGCCATTCCCTCTCCACCTCCCCCCCATTTCTAAACACCGGAGCGCCCTCCCGCAGGCGCAGCGGCGGCGCGCTCCGCATCGGCGAGCCACAACGCGTGGTTCGGCCGAAGACGGAGGACACCGGCGACGAAGGCGACGACGAATGGCCCGACCAAAGGGCCGCGGAGCAGCTGTCTCTTGACACGCTGCAGCCGCTCGACGTCGAGTCCGCCGCCCGGTGGAGCCTGCGCGACAGCACTGAGGCTGAGCTCGCCCTTCAGCGCCGCTTGCTGGCTGAAGCCGAGCAGCGCAAGGCGGCGCGCGAGCGTGAGGCCGCCGCCGCCGCGGCTCTCCTCCGCGTCCCTCCCCCACCGCCGACGAAGGAGAATGTCTACATCATTCTCGACGAGGACTCCGACGACGAGAAGGCGATGCAGCAAGCCCTCGAGGCGAGCAGGTGGGACTGCGGCGGCGGCGACGAGGGACAGGGTGGAAGCAGGCGCCCCGGCGACCCCCCCAGCGACGACGACGACGACGACAGCGGCGACTACAGCCAGGCGATCGCCGCCAGCCTCGGGCTGCAGTAGTTTAGATTTTTAGTTTAAGTTTTTAAATTCGCGCCGAATATGTACGCAGTTTCAACAAAATCTATAAAATTTCGTCTCTTTTGAAATTGCGTTTGTTTGGGCCGATTGTTGGGCTCGGGACGCGACTAGGAAACGCGCCCCCCCAGGTTCCAGAATAGCGCCGTTTAGCGCCGCGGCGGCCCCAAAACAGCGGCGTTTTGGGCCCTGGGGGGGCGCAACGGCTGGAGATGCCCTTAGAGTAGGAGATAGGTTATGTGCTTCTTCCTTTCAATTTGTCGTCAGTATCCTTTCCAAAGGTTAAATTTACTTCCTTGGGTTTCGTCTGTGCTTCTGGAGTAGTCTTCTTTTCAGAACGAGACGTCTTTTTGGCCTGAACCAAACCATCGATATTTCCACCTCTCGCTCTGATGTCATCTTCGGCCGCTTCATGCTCATTGGCGGTAGTAAGCAGAGATCCGAGATCTTTGTGCTCTTTTGAACCAACCATGAAAGGTACAAGGTCGGGTTTTAATCCATTGATGAAAGCATGCATTGCTTGTACATCACTTACTCCAGAGCAACTATTTTTCATTGATGTCCATCTTGATATAAAGTCGACATACGACTCGTCTTCAAATTGGATGCAGCGATTTAGCTGGTTGATGCTCTTAGGGCGTTTGTACGTACCCCGAAAGTGTTGAGAAGCCCGTTGATCCAATCTCTAGAGAATACTCTAGCCATATCATCCTAGCTATCCACGTTCTTGACAGAAGCCCGTTGATCCAATCTCTAGCTCCATCCAGCAACATTAGGGCGAGAAATTTCACTGCTTCCAGGTCTGTCCCTTTGTTGATCTGAACGGTAGTATAGTAATCTGAGAGCCATGTATCTGGGTTTGTACTTCCGGTGTACTTTTGGTAAGTTGGTCCAACTTTGGCAAAGCCAGAATGTAGGGTTATTCTTTGGATCCTGTCAGTGAAACACTTAGGTCCAAAGTATAAATCATCTCTTTCCGCCTTATCGACGTGTGCAGAATATCTGCCGGCTGAATGGACAGAGGGGGATCTGCTCCTTTCTGGCCCATTGTTGCGTGAATGCGCTCTTCCGGTATTATCCCTATTTTGTCCGTTATCGTATCCTTTGGAATGAGGCGGAGTTCTACTCCTTGGCCTTTCTTTGTTCCTAGGGGGAGTACGGGATCTCTCACGCTTGTGAGGATTTTCGTATCTTCCGGCTTTTTCGGCTGGGCGTCTCGGAGGCTGCATCATTTTTCCGTCTTTCCAGTTTTGTTCCTCCCAATCCTTATGGTGGTTTATTTTCGCCTTTCGGCATATGGGATCCTATTCTCGACGTTTCATCCCTATTGTCTGGGATTTTCTTGTCCTTCTTAGGATCTCCCTTCTTGTCCTTAGAATAGCCTGAATCTCCAGGTTCGCCAGGTCCAGGTGCTCCAGCGGCACAAGTGGCAGTTTTGCATAGGTCTGAGTCGTCGTGCAACTTCTCTGGTCTTGCCTGTCCTCGCTGTTGCTGTTGCAATGCTTTTCCCAGGAAAGCATACACTCCCTAAAGCTTTTCGTCTTTGGAGTACAGATCATCATTAAGGATGGCGAACGCGGCTTCCGCGTTTTCGGCTGCGGTTTTGTAGATGCGTTTTCCCTTAGTGTTTACGCCGTCAACCTGTCTTTGCCAGGAAGGTTTTTGCAACCGTTCTTTTGCTGGCAGCACCTCCGGTCTTGCAATTCCGGGTAATCTCGTGGGTTTTATCCCGGACATATTCCGTCTTTCGAATTCTTCAATTTCCTCCTGCTTTGCTTTTACACTACCTTGGGCTTTGAGGAGGTTTTCTTAAGATCGGAATAGTTGTTGCTGCTGCCGCATAATGGCTTGCATTCTGGCTTCCAGCACTTCCGGTGGCTCGTACGGTCCTACCGGGGTTTTTATCAGATCAATCTCGTCCTGTTCCGACATTTCGGGGACAGGGATTTCTTTCTTTTCTTCTCCACGGGTGTGACTCCACTTGCTCCTCCTGCTTCCAGGTTTTGGTTAGCATTATCTGCCAATTTTTCTTCTGGAGTTTGTACCGGAGTTTCTTGTCAGTCTTCTTTTTCTTCTTGGAACAGGGAGACTTTTTCCGAGGTTCTTCTTTTGTCAATTCCTTGACATCAGGATATATGGGACTAGTTTCACTGTCCTCTAATTCCTCATCTGGTGGAGGTGTTCTGGGGTCCTCATCTTCCCCGGCATCCGAGTTTTCAGTCGGTTTTTCCATAAGTACTTCATGGAAGCTCCCCTGCATAGATTTAATATTTCTTTCGAAAGCGTCTTCATCTTCGTCTTCTGAATCTATGTCTTCAGATCCAGGTTCCGACTCCAATCTTGCCTCTATGGCAGCTAGTACGGAGTCGGCTTCCGAGTTTGTCGTTTCATTGACGGGTGTCGGATCTTCCACTTGTTCTATGGGATTGTTGTTTTCTGCTTCTTCCACGGAAGTGCTTACTTCCGTGTTTTCCGCGACCTCGGACTGCACCATGCCAATGAAGTGAGATCTGATTGCAGGCATCTCCGAAGAGGCAGCAAATTCAGGGTTTTGGCGATCTGAGCAGAATCCGGTATCATAGTTTTCTTCAACTGGGTATAGGGTGGGTGGGATAAATTTGCTTCCACCACATAATCCCATTGCTTCTGCATTTAATCCAATAAATATGTTTATAGATCCAGTCAGTAAAACGCAGGCACTTACCAGATGATTCCGTGCTGGCATGTAGGATCCGTTGTCGAGGAAGCGCCCGACGTAGTTTTTGGTGGACCTATAAATAGAACACCCCCTTCTTCCCCAAGGGGTATCTCATCGAGAATTGAATGATCCATTGATTGAGCTCACCCACCAAGCTAGATCTCCCATCTCCACCATCCAAACTTGTTGAAACTTGGAGGAGTGAAGGAGAAGCCCCGGATCTACATCTTCACCAACCGGGTTTCCATTTCCCCCTCATTAGCTTGAGGGGTCTTGCCTAGGGTTTCCTCATGTGGAGAACCTAGGCTTCTTGCTACTCTTGGTGATTCTTGTGATTGTTGGGAGCCCCCAATTTGGTTGTGGGTGTGTGCCCCAAGCTCGTTTGTAAAGGACTCGATTTCCGCCTCAAAAGGGATCAATAGTGGAAGGTGGACTAGGCCTTTGTGGCGGGGTTCGTCGGAGAATAGGGTGAGGCCTTTGTGGCGTTGAGTAGGCCTTCG
Organism: Alopecurus myosuroides; assembly: GCA_028641055.1. NCBI lineage: Eukaryota > Viridiplantae > Streptophyta > Magnoliopsida > Poales > Poaceae > Alopecurus > Alopecurus myosuroides. The sequence continues at coordinate 12,294,959 of CM054062.1, forward strand.
TGGCGAGCTCACACCCCTCCAACGAGACGTACTCCATTAACAAGGAGGAACTAGGGATTACATCGTGTCTCTGTGTGCTTCATATCGGTTACCTCGTTCCCTTCCTCCTTTACTTGTGCTTGTATTGTGCTTGTGCTTGTTCTAGTCATATAGGAAAATTCACCATAGTTGCATTATCTAGAGAATTTACCTTTGTGTCAAGCCTAATCTTGTAAGAAAATTAAAATTGGTTGCAGCACCTATTCACCCCACCTCTAGGTTCCCATACATCACTGTCAATTGGTATCAGAGCCTCGGCTCTTTTATCAGGCTTAACCGCCTAAGAGTTAAGTATGGTCGGTGAGACGGAGACTGTCGGTTCCACGGTGCAAGTCTCTATGGATGATCTCAATGAGTTGAAAAATTCATTGACCTAATTCATGGAGAAAAAAATCTATGAATTGCAACAACTCATGTTGCAATTCATGAAAGCTAAGGAACCGGAAGTCTCTAATTCACCTCCTCCGGACAAAGTTCCGGATAGTGCCGAGAAAGAGGATAATTGTGATCCATCTAAAAATGCTTCCGCTAACAACTCCACTGATAAGGGTACGGAAGGAGATGGAGAATATCACTCCATCAAAGGACATTATTCTCCCGATCCTCCCGTCCCACATCCTCATATAATCCCTAGGGGAGATCCACCTAAAATTGATGCACTTTCTTTCCATGAATGGCAATATTACATGGAAACTCACTTGAACTCTTCTTGTATAGAACTTTGGAGGGTCACTCATGATGGATACAATCCTCATGACCCCCAAAAACTTGACAAGAAGAGAAGCCGTAGATTGTCAACTCAACTACACCGCCTTGTCGATTCTTCAACAAGCCGTGGGTCCTAACCACATGCCTCATCTTCAACAATATTCCACCGCCAAGGAAACATGGGACGCTCTTGTCGTCATGTTTGTGGGAAATGAAAGCATGCAAAGGAATAGGTATGATACCTTGAGCAATGAGGCCGAAGGGTTCTATATGCATGGTGGGGAGAGCCATGAAGACATGTACCGAAGGCTCAAGACTCTTGCCACCGCATTATCCAATGTTGGTGCCAATTACATTGATGATGCGTGGATCAAGAGGAAGTACATGATTGCTCTCATTCCATTTGAGCTCGGGGATTTGAAGAGCATTCAAGGAATACATGACTTTGCTTCTTTGAACTCAACCCAAATTATGCAAGAGATGTGCTCCTATCAAGTGCAAATCCAAGAATGCTCTTGACAACCGTGCTAGGGCCATAGGAATGCACAAAGGGGCATAGGTTGCTTTGAAGGCAAAGGTTGTGTCAAGGGAGGTTGAGTATGAAGAAGAGTGCCATGAGGAGTTGGCTCCATTGAAGGATCAAGAATATATGATCCCGTGCTCAAAGATATCATTGCTCTTACCATGCAATTTTTTTTGATGAATCCCCCAAAGGCCAAGGCATATATTGAAGAGAAGACCAAGTCTCTCTATGGCAATGATGGGACTCAAAGAGTGAGGTCTTGCTTCAATTGTCAAGATAAGCACCATTTCATTGCGGAGTGTCCCTATGAAAATAGAGAACTCCATGGTGGCAAGCTCATTCGCAAGGACAAGTCCAAGGTTGATTACAAGAAACCTCACTTCAAGAAGAAACCATTCAACAAGAAGTCCCCCACCAATTTTGTGCTTGTGACTCAAGAGGAGTATGATTCCGGAAGTGATGAAGAATAAGAAACCACAAGTGAAGTCATCGCTCTTGCTATTGCTTCTACTCCATCATCTTCATCTTTCTTTGAATCCCCCAATGAGAATCATCATCACCCAAATGCCAAGTGCTTCGTGGCTAAGGCCTCGGAAGTATCACCTTCTCCCAACTCTAAGACCCCAAGTGAACTAGAAAAGCATGCTAGTCTTAGAGTAGAAGATGAAATTCTCTCTTTGGAACGTTCTATGTCTAACATACAAGGGGAGACCAAGAATTACTTTGATCATCTCATGAGCCAATTGGGAGAGGCCCATGAAGCTCTTGAGAAGAAAGGTGAGATTGAAAGAAGGGATGCGGATGAGATAGCATCTCTCTCTATGACTCTTGAGGAAGAGCATGATGGTAGAGTTTCTCTTGAGGAGGAACTTGAATCTATTGAAGAGTCACATAATGAACTTGTTTCTAATATAACTAAGGAACGTGACCTTGCTATTGCTAAATATAAAAAGGCTAAAAAGGATAAGGTTGAGTTTGGTGTTGGTCATGGTAAACTAACCGAGGAGTTTGAAAAGCTAACCAAGGCTCACAAGGCCTTGGAGAGCCAACACTCTTCCCTCAAAGAGTTGCATGAACAACTTCAAACTCAACTTAATCAACTTAACAACCCTAGCACCTCTACTTCTTCTTGTGATCATGCAAATATTATTGAGGAAATGATAGGTTAAAAAGAAGAGCTAGCAAGGCTCAAGGACAAAGGCCCTCAAGTTGAGAAGGTTGTGGTCTCTATCCCACAAGTGGTTGCCCCTAGCCCTCATGTGGTTGTTGCTAGACCACAAATGAGTGCTCCAAGGCAACAAGTGGGCAAGCAAGGTCTTGGCTATGTTGCCAAGAAGAAGAACAAGAAGAAGAAGAGCAAGAAGAAGGCCAACAATGGTGCTTCGGGTGGTTTTGTCATTAGGGACAACACTACTCGTAGCACTCCCGCACAAGCTAACAATGTTGCTTCAAGTAGTGGTGTCATGAGGGACAACACTACTCGTAGCATTTCCGCGGGAACTAACAATCCACACCATTTCTTATATGTTGATTATTATGGTGTTGTGCAAGCTAAATATGTTGGTCCTATTGAGGGTTACATTGACTATACCATTTGGGTTCCAAAGACCCTTGTTGCTAACATGAAGGGACCCTCCTCGGGTCCTAACTCTAGTCAATGATCTCTTGCAGGACTATGCTTCCGGTGGGTCTAAATGGATAATTGATAGTGGATGCACTAGTCATATGACCGGAAGCAAAGAACTTGTGACGGAGTTGCGCCCAAATGATATTGATGCAACCGTCACCTATGGAGAAAAGTCCAAGTCTAAGGTATCGGGGTTTGGCAAGGTTGTGATTGCTCCTGATATCACTATCGTGGACGTCATGCTTGTTGAATCCCTTGGTTACAATTTACTTTTAGTCTGTTCATTAGGGAAGATGGGTTTCTCCGTCTTCTTTGATCCTGATATTGTGGTCCTTTTGAGGAGCAAGAATCTTGACGTCGCATACGTGGGACATGTTGAAAATGAGTTGTTTGTGGTGGACTTTTCGAAGTCTACCAACTCTCAATCAATGTGTATTTTCGGAAAGGCGGGCGTGGGGTGGTTGTGGCATCGCCGCTTATCCCATGTCAACATGAGAACTTTGCAAAGTCTTCACAAAGGTGGCCTTATTCTCGGACTAAAAGAAAATGTTTCTTTTCCAAAGATCGCGTTTGTAGGTCGTGTGTTGAAGGAAAGATGCATGATGCCGCCCACAAGGCCAAGACTATTATCTCATCAAAGAGGATCTTGGAGCTTCTTCATGTTGATCTCTTTGGTGCTGTTCCCGAGGCAATTCTTGGAGGCAAGAAGTATTGCTTGGTGATTGTTGATGACTACTCAAGATACACATGGGTCTATTTCTTCAAGTGCAAGAGTGAGACCCAACAAACTATCATCGACTTCACCAACCAAGTGCAACGCCAACATAGTGTCCAAATCATGGCCATTAGGAGTGATAATGGCTCCGAGTTCAAGAACTACACTTTGAATGAATTCCTTAGTGATGAGGGTATTCGTCATCAATATTCCGCCACCTACACCCCTCAACAAAATGGTGTAGCTGAGCGGAAGAATAGAACTCTATTGGACATGGCAAGGACAATGTTGGCGGAGTATTCTTCTCCCCAATATGTTTGGGCGGAGGCTATTTCTACCGCATGCCACTCCTCCAACCGCCTCTACATCCGCAAGGGCTTGGACAAGACTCCATATGAGATCCTCACCGGCAACAAGCCCAACGTCTCCTACTTCCGTGTATTCGGTTGTAAGTGCTTCTATTTGATTAAGGGTGTTAGGTTGTCTAAATTTCAATCCAAAACTATTGAGGGTATATTTGTTGGTTACGGTGCCGAATCCCACACTTATAGAGTCTTTGACAAAGCCTCACGAATTGTCATAGAATCTTGTAGTGTGGTTTTCTAGGAAAATGATGGCTCCCAAATGGTGCAATTTCATGTTTCTAATGTAGATGATGAAATGCCTCAAGAAGCCATATGAAGTATGGGTGTGGGATTTTTTCGCCCCATTGAGGGAAACCTTATGGCGACTCGAGAAGGACTATGCTCTACTCAAGTGGAGCCCTCCTCTAGAATAGAAGAACAAGCCAAGGAGCCAAGTGATGCACCTAACCAAGAACATGTTGAATACCCTCCTCTTATTGATCAAGTTACTACGCAAGATGCAACAACTCCTATCATTCATGCTAGTCCAGGTCAAGGCCAAGATCAACCATCCTCATCCTCCTCTCTTCAAGTTGAAGCTAGTGTTGAAGAAGTTGTGGTTGATGATGATGATCAATGCCAAGTTGGTCAAGACGGGGACTCAAATGATCAAGATGATCAAGTGATTCCTCCTTGCAATAATGAGGAGATCAAAGCCCGTCGTGCTAGAAGGATAAGAAGATCTTTGAAGCAAATTGATGCTCAAGACAACAAAGTGTTGGAAGATGTTCAAGCTCGAAGATCCACAAGAAGGAAATTGGCACATTTTAGTGATCATAAAGCTCACATATCTATGGTGGAACCAAAGAAAGTGTTTGAAGCTCTTCAGGACTCCGATTGGGTTGAAGCTATGCATGATGAGCTCAATAAATTTGAGTGCAATAAAGTTTGGAAGCTAGTTGAGAAGCCCAAATATTGCCACAATGTTATTGGCACTAAGTGGATATTCAAGAACAAGCAAGATGAACATGGCATTATCATAAGGAACAAGGCAAGATTGGTGGTTCAAGGCTACACTCAAGTGGAAGGCATTGACTTTGATGAGACCTATGCTCTCGTGGCTCGCCTGGAGTCCATCTGTATCCTCCTTGCATATGCATCTTCACATAATTTCAAATTGCAACAAATGGATGTCAAAAGTGCTTTCTTGAATGGTCCACTAAAAGAGGAGGTATATCTTAAGCAACCTCCGGGGTTCGAGAACCTCAACTTTCCTAACCATGTCTACAAACTTGATAAGGCTCTCTTTGGACTTAAACAAGCACCACGTGCATGGTATGAGCACCTTAGAGAGTTGTTGGAAGATCGTGGTTTCGAAGTTGGGAATATCGACCCCACCCTTTTCACAAAGAGGGTAAAGGGAGAGATTTTCATATGCCAACTCTATGTGGACAATATTATCTTTGGATCAACTAACCAAGCTTTCAATAATGAGTTCTCAAAGCTTATGACTGAGAGGTTTGAGATGTCCATGATGGGAGAGATTAAATTCTTCCTTGGCTTTGAGATCAAGCAATTGGCTCGTGAGACCTTCATCTCTCAAGCCAAGTACACCCAAGACATGCTCAAGAGGTTTAATTTCCAAGGTGCCAAGTCGAAGCCATCTCCTATGCAAGTCAAATGCCACCTCAAGCGCAATCCAGATGGTAAAGTTGTGGACCAAAAGTTGTATCGTTCTATGATTGGTTCTTTGCTTTACCTTTGTGAATCTAGGCCCGATGTCGTTTTGAGTGTAAGTGTGTGTGTAAGGTATCAATCAGCTCCTAAGGAAAACCACTTGGTGGCGGTCCATAAGATCTTTCGGTATTTGGTTGATACCTCAAGGTTTGGTTTGTGGTACCCAAGGGGGGCACAATTTTCACTCAAGGGCTACACGGATTCCGATTGGGACGGTGATCAAGATGATAGGAAGTCCACTTCTAGGGCTTGTCAATTCCTTGGTAGGTCCTTGGTGAGTTGGTCTTCCAAGAAGCAAAATTGCATATCTCTCTCCACCGCCGAAGCCGAGTACGTGGCGCTCGCAAGTGCTTGCACCCAATTTCTATGGATGAGGCAAACCCTCAAAGAGTATGACATCATTTGGATAAGGTGCCTCTCATGTGTGACAATGAAAGTGCTATCAAGATCGCCTACAACCCCGTGCAACACACAAGGACGAAGCACATTGAGATTCGTCATCATTTCATCGGGATCATGTGGCAAGAGGTGATATTGTGCTAGCTTATGTCCCCACCAAGGATAATCTCGCGGACATCTTCACGAAGCCTCTCGATGATGCAAGGTTCATGTTCTTGAGGAATGAGCTAAATATCATTGATTCTAGGAGTTTGACTTGAAGATCTTGCACACACCCCTATAGTTGAGACGTGTTTGGGTTTAGGTGTAGGCATGGACATAGGGGGAGTGTTATCCTAACACATTGGGTTCTCCCTCCCCCCATTATGCCCATAGCAAAAATTCATTGTTATCTCTTTTTTTCTAATGTTGAATTGTGAGCTTCAATGTTGAGAATTGGCCATGCACCCAAGATATATCTTCGCGGTTGCATACCATGATCTCTTACATGGTGGCTTAGGCCACCAACCTCTTCTTAGTTGAAGAGTTTGTTCTTAGTTGATTTCTTTTGAATTGTCAAGTTTGTGTGTTTCTCTGAACACTACTCCTTGTTGCTATTTGCTTCTTATTTGTGTCTTTACCAAGGAGTAGGTCTAGGAATTTCTAACCCCTTGTGTTACCTTGGTTCTCTTCTGTCTCCTATGTTCATCTATACGCATATGCCTTACTCCAAACTAAGTCAGGTTTCTCCTAGTCATTCCTCACTGCATTTCCTGGTCGAATCCAGAATAACTCGGAATCATTCCGAGCAGGCCGGAACTAATCCGGAAGTGCTCGATTTCCGACCCAGTCGGAATTAATCCGGGACTTCCGGAATAATTCCGGGCCAGACGGATTCGGTCCGGACTATTCCGGGACTGACAGTTATTCTGCCTATAAAAGGACGTGCACGCACGGGAGAGGGTTTCTTTCAAAAAAATTCCCCTCCTCTCGTGCCCTAGCCACCAAATCTTCGCTGCATTCGTTCCCGTTGCCCTAGGGTGGGATTTTTTATCCCCTCTTGGACAAGATCATCCCCCATGGAAGGTATTTGGATTGGCCCCTCTTTCTTTTCGATTTTGTTGGTTGGATTTCGTTCTACGTGCAATCTCCACCTAGGGTTTGATCTAGTTTTCGAGTTCCCATCAACTTGTTCATCTTTTGCTAATCTTCATACCCTAGTTTCCATGTCCCTAAGATCTAGTCTAAACAACTACCAATATAGATCTAGATCTCTCATATCCATGTCACTCAAATGTATTCATGCACATTAGACCTCTTCTAGGATCTATTCCGTGGTATTCCTTAAGTTTGGTGCAGTTTGTGAGCCAGATAGTCGATTTTTTTGGAAATTTCGAGTCAAATCGAGGTTCCCGGAAAAATTCCGGGCCATGTCGGAATAATTCCGGAAATCTCGGATTGAATCCGGATCCTTCCAGAAATTCTGAAAAATTGCACTCCATCAAACTTTTGGAGTTCTTTGTTCCCCGTTTGGCATATGCACTCATCGCATGTTGTCTCTATGTCCTCTATTCACCTGTCGTGGATCTCGTGTTGGTACCAAGAGGAAGGCCGCCGCTGGGAGAGGTCCCCGTCCTCAGCGGGGTCGTGGTTCCGGTAGCCGTGCTGGGAGCGGATATGAGGATGAGCTGCCCGAAGGAAACCTGAAATATTTCACCGTGACTCAGTGGAAAGCTATTAAGAGGAGGAACCCATATCGCAATACCGAGTCCACTTGTGATGATCCTCGGTTTTGGACTAGCCTTCAACTCAAGGCTTGGGATGAGTTCTATTCCACTCGGGATCCTCTTGTCTGCGATCAGGTTCAGGTGGATATGAAGTTCTATCATAGGCACAAGAATGATGATCTCCATCATGTTCATGATTGCTTGGTGAAGCTTAATGTGGCACCACTCCTGGAGATTGAGTGTGAGTACTGTCCGGACTTGGTGGCTCAGTTCTACTGAACGGTGCACTGCATGGGTGATGCCGTCCGCACCATGACTTGTATGACTGGGGAGCAGAAGATCACTAGCAACTTGTGTGAATTTGCTGATGCTCTGGGTTACAAGTGGAACGCCACTTATGGTCATCATGGTTTCAGGGTTCATGCCAACTCCGAGTATGACAACTCCATCTTCGATTTCTGCTATCCTCCTGATGCTCAGGGCAAGACTAGGCCATTCAACTCCAACATGTACCCATACTACAATTTTCTGTACAAGATTTTCCGCTCCACTATTGTGATCAAGGTTGGAGATTACTCAGCTATTAAGGCCTATATGGTGAACCTCATGATGCTCACCAGGCCCCAGAACTAGCGGAAGATTTATGTGATGGATTTCATTTACCGAGAGATATGTATTGGTGTGATGGAGAAGAGGAAGCCTGCCTTTGGTCCCTTGATTCGGATGTTCATCAATGCCAAGCTAGGAGTTGAGATCATGGATGACTTTCCAGTGGTCAAGGGCAAGAAGATGGTGCCTTCTCTCATTCGTGGTCCTGAGATCCCTGAGTTCACCAAGGCCAAGTCGAAGATGTCATGGGCTACTCCTTCTGCTTCCTCGAGTGGTGGTTCTCAGCGTCAGCCCTCTAGTGGCATTGCCAAGTTCTTCAAGGCGATGTTTAGTATGTGCAGTGACACTAGGGCAATCTCCCATGAGGCTAGGGAGCTGGCCAAGGAGACTCGTTGTTTTCAGAACGCTGGCCGTAGGGCTGCTGGGATCGAGGTGCCTGCTGATCCTCCACATCTCACTGTTGTTCCCTATCTTCCGGTGGAGATGCCCGAGATTCATGATGATGATTTCTACTTTGGGGTGCCTCCGGCTGATGTTGATGATGAAGAGGAATCTGCTGAGGATGATTTTGATACTGCTGGTGACCGTGGAGATCATGAGGGTGAAGAGGAGGAAGACGAAGAGGAGCCCTGCGACGAAGATGATGACTTCGAGTGATCTCTTGGGACGCTAGTTGGACTCCTTTTCTCCTTTTTGGCGTCTTGATGTCAAAGGGGGAGAAGGAGTCCCTATTAGGATATCATGGGTTTCGCAAGGGTGGGGGCACAAGTCTTTTTTCCTTTCGATTCGATCTTATAGGCTTCTGCTCCGGTTTCTTTAGTTTTTTAGTCTTGGCAAACTTTTCCGTATTTGTGTGTGGAACCTTAGTGACTTGGTTGTGTCACTCTTACCCGTGGTTATGCTATTATCATGCTTTCTTACTTAATTGTTATATCTATATGCATGTATTCTGAACTTGTTTAGATTGCTTGGTGTCTAAAACATAGGGGTAGCAAAGCCTATGAAGTGTGTGCCTCATGGGACACATATCGAGGGGGAGCTCCGTCTATATTTTGGAGACCATTTCCTTATGTTCACCTTGTTTATCCCCGTGAATCTTTATGTTCTCATCAAACACCAAAAAGGGGGAGATTGAAAGTGCATTTTCGGTATCTCTATGTTTTGTGTGTTTGTTAACAACATAAATGAGTTTTTAACCGTGTGTGCTATTTGTTGAAAAAGGTTACAGCCAATATCAGCACATAAACGATGTCAAAGAAATGGTGAAGAAGATAAAGCTCGGCGGACGTTTTTCTGGCTCGAAGAAGGGGTTTTACTGTCATCCGTAATAATTTCGGAATGACCGTGAAAACCTCTGTTGCAATCCGGAATCATTCCGGGTGATTCCGGCATCCGAAATTATTTCGGAGCGATTCCGACATGACCGTGAAAACTTCTGTTTGCAATCCGGAATCATTCCGGACCAATCCGGGTTCATTCCGACATGAACGCAAATTCTTCTGTTAGGATCCGGATTCCCCCGGATTATTCCGGGAGGCCGGAATTATTCCGGAATGAACTTCGACTGCGAGAAAAACGGCTAGTTTTTGGTGGACCTATAAATAGAAGACCCCCTTCTTCCCCAAGGGGTAGCTTGTCTAGAATTGAATGCTCCATTGATTGAGCTCACCCACCAAGCTAGATCTCTCATCTCCACCATCCAAACTTGGTGAAACTTGGAGGAGTGAAGGAGAAGCCCCGGATCTACACCTTCACCAACCGGATTTCCATTTCCTCCTAATTAGCTTGAGGGATCTTGCTTAGGGTTTCCTCTTGTGGAGAACCTAGGCTTCTTGCTACTCTTGGTGATTCTTGTGATTGTTGGGAGCCCCCAATTTGGTTTTGGGTGTGTGCCCCAACCTCATTTGTAAAGGACTCGATTCCCGCCTCAAAGGGGATCAATAGTGGAAGGTGGACTAGGCATTTGTGGCGGGGTTCATCGGAGAATAGGGTGAGGCTTTTGTGGTGTTGAGTAGGCCTTCATGGCGAGCTCACACCCCTCCAACTAGACGTACTCTCTTAACAAGGAGGAACTCAGGATTACATCGTGTCTCCGTGTGCCTCATATCGATTACCTCGTTCCCTTCCTCCTTTACTTGTGCTTGTATTGTGTTTGTGCTTGTTCTAGTCATATAGGTAAATTCACCATAGTTGCGTTATCTAGAGAATTTACCTTTGTGTCAAGCCTAATCTTGTAAGAAAATTAAAATTGGTCGTAGCACTATTCAACCCCCCCCCCCCCTAGGTGCCCATACATCACTTTCAGGTCCGGAAGCCTTCATCTACAGCCCGAACTACGGTAGTGCATCTACAGGCCAACAACACGGCGGCCGCGTGCGGCGTCGTAGACCAAGGCGTGGTCCCTTCATCTACAGGCTGAACTGAACGGGAACGATCTGTGATGTTACCTGTACAAGCTCTTCTCTGAACATGTTGAGGTCCTCCGGACGGAGCCCTCAAGTCAGACTCCTAGATTTTACTTGCATTCATCCCCAGCTTGTAGGTGTATGCCATTAAATGAAGTAACAAAATTGGTGCATCATACATCCCCATGTTTTCCTTTGTTGGACTTTATACTTGGTTTCGGTTGGTCACTGGTTTTGCGTTCAATTATCGAAGTGTCGATGTGTTTGTCTTTCCAAGACAGCGTTGAAAGTGCAATTTATAAGTAGGACATTTTGGCCTTGTTATGTTTAGAATGCCTTCAAAAAGGCATTGTATGCCCAGATAACTTTATTTCATGTCTACAGGGTACAACATCCGACTAAAACGGGTCACCACAACTACACATTCACTCATAATCCTTTCAACCAAACAAAAATATGACTACCATTAACCACCTCTCATCCTACCTAACCAAACAGAAAAAATGGTTACCCCTAACCAGCTGGTTGGGGATACCCTCAACCACAAAACCTACCCCCTAAACCATACATCGTGATCGAGTCACCTTCCGATTCCTCTCCCGTTATTGGTGACATCATTGTTGTAGCAGACGCGAGTGGAAAGGCGGGACAAGCGGACGATTGGAACAAAAGACATCTTCCATCTAAGAATCGTGCCATGGAGCTAATTTAGGGGATTTGATCTGGATTTTTCATTTCCCATTCAAGTGGTAGAAAACACCATGTCTCTAGAGTTAAATGTTCATTCGGCAATTCCACACCCAAATAAGGAAATCTCGGTCGATTTGAAATTAGTGACCGGTTTTGCTAAATCTCAGTCGACTAAGATTTTCTTAAGTCACGGTCACTTTTAAAAAAAGTGCAACCGCAGTTCAAAAAAAAGTACAATTGCACTTTTCTGGACAGAAAATTGCAACCGGTTTAGTTACACATTTTTTTCTCAGAAAAGTGTAATTGTACTTTTTTTAAGGGAAACGCTAATCTTCAGCCGGGGGATAGCGCGTTGGCATCCCCCGCCTCCCTCACGCGCCACGCGTCCATAAACTGTAGACCGCGATTGGCTAAGGCCCACCACCTTATCTCTTTCAGCTAATTTTCCGCCGCTCGTTCCCATCCTTCTTCTACCTTTCTCTCACGCACATACCCGCACGGACTCGTCCAACACGAACGGCGCGCCCCGTCGCGTTCATCGCCTCCAGCAGCTTCTTGTTGAGCTCATTGCTGGCCTCGGCCGCGCCGTTGCCGTCGACGGCGGGGCGGAGCCGGAAGCACACGAGCGCGAACTGTGCCGGCCCGGGCACCTCCTCGGCTACGAGTTCCCTGCGGACGTGGCGGCCGTCGAGGCCCTCCTCGGCTACGAGTTCGCCGACAAGGCCCTGGTCGGGCAGGCGCTCACGCACGGCTCCTTCTACTACCCCTACCGCCCCGGCGAGTCCAACTACGAGCGGCTCGAGTACCTCGGCGACGGCGTGCTCACCTGCCTCATGTCCCGGGAGGCCTTCCTCACCTACCGGGACCTGCCGCCAGGCCCGCTCACGCGCCTCCGCGCCGCCAACGTCGACAAGGAGAAGCTCGCGCGCGTCGCCATCGACCACGGCATCCACCGCTTCCTCCGACACAAGGCACCGCCGGCGCCGCCGCCGCCATGGCGAGCCCCCGCCCTGCGCGCTACGTCGCCACGCTCCGCGTCCTAGACGACCTCGGCGGCGGATGCAGGATCTCGTGGGCGTTCGAGTGCGACGCCATGAAGGGCGAGGGGTGGACCGAGGCGGCGCTCGTGGCGCGCATCGGCGCCACCGTCGAGGGCATGGCCGAGAAGGTGCGGCAGCTCGCCGCGGTGGCTCCTGTCGGCAGCTTTTGCTAAAAAGTTTTTGTACAAATGTTTGCTACTATAAAAATTTTATACAAATGTTTGCTACTATACTTATTTTTTTTTTTGCTTTTTTTGTACAAATTTTTTGCTTCTACAATTCCGGCGAGGTCCATTTTTTGCTCTAATAGGATAATTTTTTGCTACAATAACGTTATGTTTTTGCTTTTTTAGAATAAAATTTTTGCTCCGCTATCCCTCCGGCGAGCAAAAGTCTCCGGTGATGGCTCCGGTGAAATTTGACATTTTGCTACTGTAGCAAAAAAAATGCTACAGGTCTCCGGCGAGATTTGTATTTTCCTGTTCTTTTTTTGGCGGAACGTTTTTTGCTACATAGGAGCAAAAGCGGGGTGTTTTTTTGCTACACAGAGCAAATATAAGGTTAGGCAAAAAAATGGACACATGTCAAGCAGGGAACCCGGGGGATGAAAATTTTCTATCCCCCAGGGGACGCCCAGTGCTGTCTTTTTTTAAACTACAGTTGCACTTTTCTGAATTGATTGAGACTTAAGGACTACTGAGACATAGGTAGTCCCATTAGTGAATTCGTTTTGTAAAAGAGATACGCTTTCAATTCCATCTGACGTGCAACCCAAGAGAATGCTCCAGTGAAACCGGACTGAATCCTGCATGTTCACAACCTTAAAATTGTGTAACTACCTGGAGTGCCAAAACACGGGGTTTTCGTTCTTGTCAAGAGCGTGCATGCACGCTTCACGTTCGCCGTTGGGCGCGCCGCGTGCAAGCTTGGCGTGAGCCTTGTACTATACGCCGTCGCCGCATACGCAGGCGGCTCGCCTTGCGCGTGACGGCGGCTAGTAATTAACCCCACTAATAACGACCGAAGTTAACGATGTAACGATACGGCAGCCCTACTTGTAGCTAGCTTGTACACCCTCCACAACTCTACTGGGCTAACTCTCAACAGCACTTGTCCTGAAGCAGCCACACAGCGGCGGCCATGCCCACCGCCGTCTTCGTCGCCCCCATCTCCCTCTTCCTGCTTCTTCCCCTCTGCGCCGTCCGCCATGCACTGGCGCAAGAAACTGGTAGGCAGGCGCGTTACGTATGAGTACTGTATATATTTCTTGAGTTGATCGATGCTGATCGGTTCGGATTGATGCATGCAAACTCCATCGATGGAGCAGACGACGAGGCGGAGTTCACGTACCGGAGCGGCGCGGACAACGGGCCGGACCGGTGGGGCCTGCTCCGGGCGGACTGGGCGACCTGCTACTGGGGCCGGCTGCAGTCCCCCATCAGCGTCCCCGGCGACACCGGCGCCGCCGGCCCGATCACTGGCCACCGCACCGGCCGCCTGACCCACGCCTACCGCCCTTCGCCGGCCACCCTCGTGAACCGCGGGCACGACATCATGGTGCGGTTCGAGGGCAACGCGGGGTCCCTGCTGGTGGACGGCGTCGCGTACAAGCTCCGGCAGATGCACTGGCACTCCCCCAGCGAGCACGCCCTCCACGGCCGCCGGTACGACCTGGAGCTCCACATGCTGCACCAGAGCGGCGGCTCCGACGATAGGCCCGGCAGCGGCAAGTACGCCGTCGTCGCGCAGCTCTTCGAGATCGGGGACCACCGCGACGAGACCCTGCGCATGGTACGTCGTGATCCTTTTCGTACGTCGGACAGGCGCGCACTCGTACATACCAAAATGATTTCGAACTGAATTAAGACCGTACGCACGCACTTGCAGCTGGAGCCGTACTTGGAGAAGATCGCGGGGAGGAGGAAGGGGCACGAGGAGTGGATCGACTACGACGTGGACCCGAGGAGGCCCGTGCGGGGGAGCGACGAGTACTACCGGTACACCGGCTCCTTCACCACGCCGCCGTGCACCGAGGGCGTCGTCTGGACGGTCGCCACCAGGGTGCGCCGCGTGTCGCGGCACCAGGTGGAGCTGCTCCGAGAAGCCGTCCACGACGTACGTGAGCATGCACGCTCAAACTATCCATCTTTCTCCTTGCACGCATATGCATATATGATATATGGCTAGCTAGACAGGGAAGATTAATGGTGTGTCTGGGTGCGTGCAGCATGCGAGGAGGAACGCACGGCCGCTCCAGGAGGCGAACGGAAGGCCCGTCAGCCTCTACTACAACTGGGCCTCCTCGTTGACGTCGCAGGATGAAGAAGATGGCCGCCGGAATTAGCGTCCTCCGTCGACTATAGGCCTAGAAAATCGGCGCCGTAATTCTCAAAAAAAAAAAAAAAAATCGACGCCGTGATCGTGCCCTCTCGGCCGTTGCTCGATCTTGCTCATGTTAATTTGATTCTGGTATTCCTCGAAAAGAAAATTTGACACTGGTTCAGACGAAAGATACACACGTACCACACCCGTTTTTTTTTAAAAAAAAAGGCAAAAGATTTGCCATTTTCATTGATTAAGAAGAAGTTTTAGACGTGTTACAAGCCACGGACCGGTTCGTATTAACCAAACACAAACAACATACTACTCTTGCAAAACTAGATCACTCAAAGCCTTCGCACCCGCAAAGGATCATAACCTCGCCTCCTCTTTAATCTTGGACATCATCATCGTGAAGGTGAAAGGTTGGCTACGGAAGACCCTTGCATTCCTTTCCTTCCAAATTTCCCACGAAATGAGCATTCCCATGGATATAAGGGCTTAGGAGTTGGTGCTTCTTCCATTGATCACCTCCGCCCCAATCCTTCACGGTTGGGAAAGGTGCCAATCCACGGGGTGAATGTCGTGGATACCCAACCAGGGGCGGATCTACAGGGTATGCCCGGTATGCCGGGGCATACCCTGCAATCTAGCCCATCTACATACGTATACCGGTAAAAAAATGTTACAGAGCAGGCAAGGCCTCGATGTGTACCGATCAAAGACTAGTAGTACCGACGGAAACAGACCAACCTAGTGCATCACGTTAGCTAGTTCCTAGGGCCCAGGCATCGCTACACCCGGTCTTTTCCACGTTCGCTAGTTCCTAGGGCCGCCGGGAGCCTGGGCGCCTGGCCGCCTCGTCCCTGAGTGCGGATTTCCCACATGTACATTGGTCCCCCCGTACTATCCCCACCGTAGATTGATTGGAGATTCGCGCAAAAGTCTGCAGGTCAAAGTTTTCATGTGTTTTGCATTTGCACCCTTCAATAAAGCTGAAATGAAACCCGCACTCCCTCCCTTCTGCCAAAAGGAAAAAATCCCACCCTGCCACTCGATTCTCTCTCTCCCCAAACGAACCCAACCCGCACCTAACCCTAACTCCCATCCGCCGCCGCCGCCGCCTCACTCGACCAGTAGCCCGTCGCACCTCCTCTGACACGCCTTCTCCTTCTCCAGCGTGGCGCCGTGGCCTCCTCGCGCTCGACCACCTTCTCCGCGGCTCCGCCGTCGCGGAGCAGAGCCACCGCCGCGCGGGACGACGACGAACGCGGCGAGGTGGGCGCCTCCTCTCCCTCGCGCTGGTTCTCCTCCGTTGGCGGCGCCGGTTGGAAGGACGGTGCTTCTCGTCGAGATCCGGCCGCCCGGGGTCGGCTCCCACGCCCCAACTTCCTCCCCGTGCCGGATCTAGGAAGGGAGACCCCGGGTCTGTTCTCGGCCGTGCGTCTTGCCGGAGAGAAGGTAGTCGCCGCCGCCCCCCATCTCCACTCTCCCCCGCCTCCCGTCGGACGGGATTCGTGCTTCACCCTGCCCCCTGTCGTGGAGCAGGCGGTCGGGCCTCCACCACCAGTGAAGAAAGCCTCCTCTTGTACCGCCGCGAGAGGATGAGCCCGGCGAGCCCTGCTGGTGCATCCTCCCATCTGTCCCGGCGGGCCGATTCTTTTTTCTTCAGATTTTTTCCTAGCATTCTCTTTTTTTCTCGATGATTATTGTTTGGTTATTAAGCATAAGATTGAACCGAGTCAATCTAATATGTATCTTCTGTGCATCTTCTGTGCTCCCCCGTACGAAATTTGTATCCATATTGCATGATACTTGAATGAATCATATGTGAATCTTTGACTCCTTCGAGGATCTTATATCAATCTTTGGATGTTAACATAGCAATTTTTTTAATTTCCAAAGAGTTAATTTTGCATGATTCTTGGAAGAAACATGCATGAATTTGCGCTAGAATTTGTAAAATCCATGTACTTTGTATGACTGAAGTTTTTCTACAAAAATATTTGTGTGAAAAAAATCTTCTACTAAAATATTTCTGTAAATTATGAAAAATATTTCTGTGGAAATTCTTCTACTAAAATATTATTTTACTAAAAATATTTTTGTGAAAATTCTTCTACAAAAATTGTTTCAACATGTATTTCTGATAAATATTTCTGTGAAAAATCTTACATGAAACTATTATGATTTTTTATTGATTATTCTTCAGGATATAATTAATTATATGTAGTCCAGTGTAATATTCCTGGAAAAAAATTCAACTCTGGTTATTTTTTTAATTTCTGTCAAAGTTTAAGATTTCTGGAAAATAAATATTCTGTGAAAAAATATTGAAGTCAAACTTGTTGAATATTGAAAACATTTTAACATGTTTAAACTTTTTAAATATTTCTGTGAAAAATCTTATATGAATTTTGATTGATTATTATATATAGATAAATATATGTAATATAGTTTAATATGCTTAATCTGGTTGCAATTATTTGTGGAAAAAACTGGGAAAAAATAAAGCCCACAGAACAACAGGGGAACACGTGCCTGATAAAAGCTAAAAACATAAGGTGCATTGTGCAAAAATAGATTGTGAGGTAGGAGGGTTTTCTGGCAAAAAATGCAGCACGAATCTCCAACAAATTGACCAAATGAATGGTCTGGATAGTACGGGGGGACCAATGTAGGAGTGGTTATGCATTACCGCCTCGTCCCTCCGCGATCGACTAGATTGATCGTCTGAAACCTCTGTGCACGGCCCTGCTGCCGATCTAGGCCACAAGCCTATGCTGGCGAATTGATTGACGGCTGCCTCGGTGCATCTGATTGCCCTGCAGATAACCGACTTGGCCCCCGATTATCCCCTGATAATCCTGTCAAAGATTGCATAAAATTGGTATTGGCTTCTACCGTCTAGCTACTCTGCTATTGTTTTCTGTACTCATCCTTTCTATAAGGTTTGGATGTTGTCTGAATATACGAGTTTCCAGTCGGAAAGAGTCTATTAAAAGTCTCGTATGTAATTATAGGCAACATCTCGTCCACAGCCGCAAATCACCGTCGAACAAGAGTATTTTGTCAACATCGGAGGCCACTATAGTCGTTGAACGATGCTCTATAAATTTTAGTTATGTCATCATATATGAGCTTTTAAATGTGGCATATCATACTCAGATTTTTTTTTTACTTTTTCCGGTGATGAAGAGAGAGGGACACATTCCTTCTCTTTTTGAGAAACACATTGCAAAAAACGCCGGCGCTGCTTCAAATTCTTACCCGGATAAAACTTTGATGGAAGTAGTATTGTAAGTTTATTTTATCTATATTTCATTCTACTAGTATGGATATTCAGCTTTTGTACGGTAGTTTATGCAACTTTTCATACTTAATAACTTAGTTACATCTAATTTATTACCTATACACCGACAATTATTTATTAAAATAAAATACATATAATGGATTTGATAAATATTTTTTTATACGGCATACCCAATGAAGAAATCCTAGATCCGCCACTGTACCCAACCATCCCTTGACGTTGGCACAAACTCTCGTAGTGAATCAACATTTGAAAACAAGGTGAGCCGCTGTTTCTTGCACTTGATTACAAAGCTTGCAAGTACCACAATTGTCCCAGCCACGCCGCTCCTACCTATCCACTGTCCAAATTATATCTTGTATGAGCAACCATGTGAAAAGCTTGCATTTCGGAGGCGCCCATTGTCTCCAGACAAGTTTAGGCATGACCGAGGTGGTGAGAGTTGCAAATTGCGCCTCATAGGCCGATTTAGCGGAGTAACAACCACCATTGCAGAACTTCTAAATGATTGAGTCTTCTTCATTATGGTTGAGAAAGGAATGATCAACTTTGCCCCAAAGCACAATCAACCGTGAGATGTGTTCGGAGGTGAGGCCATTCTCCATATTGATCTTGGAAACCCAAAGATTGCTCTCAACAGCAAGCGGGTGTAATCCTCCGTAACATAATATAAGATGTTTTAGATATTTAAGTATGGACTACGTGCAGAGCAAAATGAGTAAATCACACTAAAACATGTCTACAAACATCCATAAATAGTATGTGTTGAAATAGCTAAAAAATCTGATATTATGATACGGAAGGAGTATGCTTTAACTAGTAATAAAACAACAATTTTGCTTGTCCTGAGTCGACTAAAAATTAACTAAATAGTAGTCAACTCCCTATTATTAGATTTACACTGTGATTCATGTGAACTGTGAGTTGTAAGTGGGTTATAACCGAGATTTTTTTAGTTACCACATGGGTTGTAACCTCGCATCGGGATTCCGACAACTGTGAGTTACAAGTGGGTTGCGACTACATATTTTCTCGGTTACATGGTTTGCAACTGCCTAGCCATAAAGTTGCAACGCGATTCGTGTGACCTATGATTCTCTAAACTTGCCCTTAAAACAACTACTCATTAATTGAAGAGCATGCATGACTAGGGTTGGAAATGTTACGGATCTTTTTTAAGAGAGGTAACTGTCTCGTGATGGGTGACCACGTCCGTGGGCAGTGCCCACTCCTTTCTCAACCCCCCCCCTCACTTTCCTCATTCTCCCCGCTTGCCCCCCTATTTTATTCACTAGTGTACCTTCCGCACCCACCCAACTCCCGTACTACCTCATGGGAGCTGGCGATGCTATGGCGACCACCAGGAGTCGCAGCGGAAAAGGAAACAGCGAGCCTGGAGCAAGGCGTAGCCAAGAAAGAAACTTAGGGTGGGGTGGTAGGGTTTGCCGGTGTCAGAGAAGAAAGGGCTTGAGGGGAAGGGGGCTTATAGGGATGGCCAGAGGTGACGACGGGCAACAGAGGTGGTGGTTTGGGCGGGACGTCGAGGCAGTGCGGGAGTAAGGCCGACTGTGAGGGCCAATGGCAAACGGTTTTTCAAACATCCGTTTGGGGGGACGTAGAGCAGGTATGGCGGGAAGAATGTGGCTAGGGTTAACATTTCAGCGAGAGACGTTTTTGTATTCCAGCGGTATGAAAGTGACCACGCGCTAATTAATGTGCGGATGACCGCAAATTAGCCCGGTCCAAAGTCAGTTCAAGGAAAATAGGAAACGGTGTGAAAACCTGGAAACTGAAGGTGGAGTTTATTGGGTGGTCTGGATTCAATTTGTTGGTTAGGAACAAGGTGGTAATCGTGGAGGCAAGCAGAGTGCACAAGAAGCTTCGAGTTACAGTGTCTAGAACTTCCAAAAAGCAAACTCGGCGAGTCGGCCTTAATCATTTGAGTGTCCAGACTCTAGAGGCAACGCACATTCCTAAATCTAAGGATGCGTTTGGTATGTGTCACCAGGTAGAATAGAACGGGTCCAACCCGTTACCGAACCCAATTCTCGTGTTTGGTAGGGAAGTAGAACCGGAACGCAGTGGTTCCCTCGAACGGAATATTCCGTTGAGATGCGGAACCACGTCGTCCCACCAAATTGGCTGAATCACTTCGTTCTGGTGCCTGTTAAGGAAAAGAGTAAAATACACTGTGGGTACTTCAACTTAATGTCAAAGCACGATACGGTACTCGTAGTTAGAAATACTAACGATACGGTACTTAAACTTGATGGGACGTTAATGTACGGTCACTGTTTGCCGTATGGAGTGCGTACACGCGTCGAAAGAGCGGACGTGGCATCGTTTCCTCGACCCCGCAGTGCTAGAGCGACACATTTATTGAAAACCCCCTGAGGCTCAGGCCATTTCTGTCTGCGACCATCCTGTCGTTTCGTCTCCACTCGTCGCTCGCAGGAGGGATACAGGGGAGCCCCCGCGTCGGCGTCTCCGTCGGAACCATCGCCGCCGATTAGGGGCAGGTCTGACCTAGTTTTCGCGACGGATTCGTAGCGGCGCCTCTGGGGATCAGTCTCGTGTGCTCACAGTAGGTGAAGATGGCTCCAGTTCGTCGGCCGGAAGAAGACCCACCCCCTGTTTACGGTGAGTTCGGTGGCACCCCCTAAATCTTTATGCTTTGTGAACAAAGTTGGCTAATTTGAGCGATTCGTACCTTATTATCGGTGTTTATTGTTCCGATTTAGGGTTATTGATCTTGCGGGTTGTGGGTTGGGTTTAGGGTTTTTTAGCTGAATTTGCATACTTGGGTTCAGTTGTGGTGTAACTTTGTTCGTTTAATTATGGGTCAGGTCGTCGCAGTAGCCATTTCTCTGCGCGCATACACCATGGTGGATTTTTTACTGGTCATGGTAGCAACCTTATCTTTGTTGATGGCAGGTCTGTTTGGTTTGATCAGTTGGATATTGTGACATGGTCAGCTATAATGCTTGAGAACATTGTGGAGGATATAGGCTGGGAGATGGCAGGGAGAGTGAAGGCTTATTACTGCATTCCTATATTATCAATTGAAAGAAATGGTTTGAGGCCACTTAGAACTGATGAAGATGTGGATCAAATGTTGAAGTTTCAGGGTATTGGAAACCATTTCTTTGATATCTACTTGGATCATGATGACATCCTTCATCAGAAGGACAGTGACAGTGATGATGATGTTTTGTACAATCCTAGGGCTCATTTTCCACCAATTGTTAGTCCTATCAAGCATGTTGTATCCTCAGCAGTAGTTACTGAAGGAGAACCAGAGCTAGTTGACAGAATTTGCAGTGAAGCAGAGCATGTCCTATACAAGTTGTGTACCCTGAAGTGGATACCATGGTTCAGCAGGTAATGCATTTCTCATTCATCACTCCTGCTTTAATGGTTGTACCTACTTTGCATTTTCCTCAAATGGTTGATCTCAATGGTGTAGGTTCCACAGCCTAGAGTTGTTCAGGCTCAGCCAGTACCTGACTCCTCATTCATCACAGCTGCTCAGAGAATGGTTGAGAAAACTCAAGAGAGCAAAGGAAGCACAAGCACCATTAGGCAAGGAGAACTTCCCCAAAAACTACTAGCTTTGAAGAACCAGAGGGACAAAGAGCTAGAAGAGAAGAAGAAGGTCATGCTTGATGCTAGGAAGGAGAAAGAGTTGAACAAAGCTACCCAGGAAGAAACAAGAAGAGGCCCAGAAGAGAGCACAACTTGCAGAGCTAAGAAAACATCAAAAAGCAGAAAAAGATGCTAAGAGGAAAGAAGATGCAGCAGTCAGGAAGCTAGATAAAGCTCAGACTAGAGCTTTTGTAGCTGAGTGTAACAGAGAAGCTGCTGCAAAGAAGAAAACTCAGAAGGATTTGGAAAAACAAGAAGCAAAAGAAGAGGCCAAGAAGAGAGCTGCTTTGCAAAAGGAAGAAGAGAGGGCAAGAATTGATGCACATAGAGCAGAGGAGCAAAGAATTGCTGCTCTAGAAATTGCATATGAGAGGAGGATGGCTGCTGTAGCAAGAGAAGAATAGCAGAGGCAAGGTGAAGCAAGAGAACATCAGGACAAGGAAGTGGAAGCTACAGCAGAACAGATGCAACCTCCAGGAAAGAAAACATCAATGTTTGATGTGTTCAGATGATTTCCCTTGTGTAATAATTAAGCTATGGTTCCAGTTCATATGAAGTTGTGTAATAAGCTATCTACTTTTGCAACCTAAGACATATATGTATTTTGGTACTGCACAAGATGGTTTGATGCTATGTCAATCCTGTGATCATATAACACAATGCTATGTCAACTATGTTATCATATATGTACACAATGCAGTTTCAGGTTATCAGTCTTTTGGTACTTCATAAGATCATTATTTTGGTAATGCACAACATGTGATCATATATGTCAACTCTGTCAAAGATAAAAAAAAGGGCAACAACAGATACACATTGCACATTCATAGATATATTAGTAACATCACAGCAGGTACCAGGTTCCACACCATTACATTCAGTCTGATGCACAAATTGAAACATAAACAGGGACACCATAACAACATGTTCAACATTACATCCCTAATCACTACCACAACACCAAGCATCTAGTTCTTCTCCAGCCACATTCTAGTTCTTCACATAAAACAGGATTGACATTATTGCCTTCAGAACCACAACAACAAGCAGGAGCTTCATCAGAAACACTAGTTGGTGCCCTAGTTGAATCAAGTCGTAAGCTTGCTGCCTGGTCATTGCATTCCTTCCCCTAGGCATGCTGTTAGAAGCAATTCTTTCATCCCCTTCTCCAATCGCATTCAGCATCTCCCTCCTTTCCTCTGCACCACCAATAGCCTCCACTGCTAAATCATCAGAAAGAAAATTGTGCTCCACAATAAAATGCACGTACTCCAATTCGCAGTGCCAGAAATCACATCCGCTCTACAAAGCAAGACATACATTTTGTCACTTCAAACACATCACAAGCACGAACAAGCACGGACCGAAGAAGCACGAAGATCAAGAGCGGTAGAAGATCAAGCACGAAAGATGAATCAACTTACACCATGAGTCACGCAGCGGTAGAAGATCCATCCATTGTGTAGCTGCGTCGTCGATTCGTACCACCTCACCCTCCTCCCGCAGTCCGGGCAGGGGATGCAGGGGACGAAGGGCAGCGGCGTCGCGCCGCGGCGAGCTCCAGAGCGGGCATTGCTTGCGGACGACATGGCCAGGGGATTTGGGCGCGGCGAGCTCCAGAGCGCGACTGCGAGCTCCCGATTTGGGCACGGCGACGGAGACGGTCAGAAATGTTAGGGATTTCATCGCCGGCGGGTACGATTTGGGGATATGAAGCCAGGAACTTATTTGATGATCTTAACTATTCTATTTTTACAAAGAAGCCCCCCATGCAGTCCGACGTGGACAGATGACAGCTCCGCACCCGCTCTTTCGACACGTGTACGCACTCCATACGGCAAACAGTGACCGTACATTAACGTCCCATCAAGTTTAAGTACCGTATCGTTAGTATTTCTAACTACGAGTACCATATCGTGCTTTGACATTAAGTTGAAGTACGTATTTAACTCTAAGGAAAAAAAAGAAAGAAGAAAACTCTCATCTCACCGTCCCGCACGCACATCCCTTCCTTGGCGGCGCCCTAGCTGCTCCGACCGGCTCTCCCGCCTCCGACCGAAGACGGCCGCTCCTCCAACGACCGGCGGCCTCTCTCCTCCTCCGACCGGCGGGTACCAGGGACGCCCGCTGCCAAGCTTTCTACGCTGCCAGCTTGTGCCCCCGGGCGCCAGCACCCGATTCCCCTTCAAGCTGTAGGACGCCTACTCGACGGGAGTCCACAGCGGCCTCCACTGGAATTCATCTCGGAGTCCACCGCCTTGATGTCGATCTCTGCAATCCCATGAGCCCACTCCGGACTCACAATTGTGCTCGTCTGGACCTCCATCGAGCGGCCTCCCCTCTTGTCCGCCCTCCCCTATTGCTGATCCTCCTTTTTTAGCCTTTAGCGCAGCAGGTGAGGAGGTGAACTCCTAAGCGAGCTGCTGGTGGGCGTCGCATGTTGGTGCTGCTGCTCTCTATATCCCACCCAGCGCAGCAGTTCAAGTTCGTGGTAGCACTTCAGACTACTGCAATGTGAAGTGGTGTGCATCGTGAAGTTCAGCTTATAGTTTCGGAATTTCTTTGGCTAATTTTCTGAACTGCTGCCACGCTTTTTCCTCATCTCTGTTTGCTCATCCAAGAGATCAGTTAATTGTGTGACTCAACCACGAGATTTGAGCATTGCTTACCTGTCAGCTAGACTAATTACTGTATGAGCAGGGTGGAATTTATTTTATAATCGCACTCAGTTACTTGATATAACTCCACTTGCAATTGTACTTAGTTTTGATTGTGAATATATATATTCATTATTGTTTATTGCTGAAAATATAAACACATTGCTGTCATTTCGATTATTACAAAGACACTTGAATGGTAATGGTAAGCTCACAAAGAGGTGACTAGAAACCAATTCTAACCATTCCATTCTCACAACCAAACACGGAAAAAGAATGGAACGGTTCTATTCCGATGGAATGGAACAGTTACATTCTATTCCACGTTCTACGGCCAAACACACGGTAAGTGTAGCACCTGCTGGCTGCATACCTCCAGTCTACGTGGCAGTGGCAGTGTTAGTGAGAATAGCTGTGCCTGCTGCGAAGACTATACTCCACCGGCACAACCAACAATATGGTCTACATCACTCGATTCAGGTTGTGCATACCATTTATCCATGACACGGTAAAACGTTACATGGTCATTTCAGCTCAAATGCTGAACTTGACTGGTCCCTGTCTTAAGCCCAATCATAGCATCTAACATGAGAGGCATTGCCGGGAACTCATAGCAAATGATGAAAACAAGGCATGATCACAAGAAGCACAACAACACGGAAAGGAAAACTTTGTCAAGTCTGAGTTGCTGTAATTGTCTCTGTACTGCTAAATTGTTCAGACAGACTCCGAGGCGGAAAAGGCTGTAACAAAATGGTTCGATCGCTCAAACGAGAACCCTAAGATGTCGTCATCAGTTTATTACTTGTACAAAACACAGAGACGGGTTTTGGAACATGTCATTTTTCAATGTGAAAATTTGCGCTTCATGAAAGGGCTTTCTGCACCTCAGTAGTAACTTCCTTTGGTGGTTTCTCCGCATGAAGATTTACGACTAGGCCATTCTTGGAGTAGTAGTCAATCACCTGGGAGAAGCAAAGAGTTCACAGGTTTAAAACGTTGACTACAGAACAAATTGCTTTGCTTGATTCAAGATTATGAACAGTCTTTCTCACAATCAGATGCTCGGTACCATCTGAATATATCAGTCAACAGAAGTTATGTTAATGGAAGAATGGATTAGAAAGCACACAAGAAATCTCAGGTTCGGCCTTACATAACACTATTCTAGAAAGTAGGAACTTTTCCATGACATAGTTGACCATAAGTAGATAAATGGGGATAAGGTATATTTCTAGAAGTGTAAAGTCCAAAAAGACTGCAAAACCAGAGTTCAGTAGGGAAGACAATCATGCAAGTATGCAATAGAAGAAATGGAAAATAACAGAAGAATAATTTCATCTTGAAGAGTACGTAGTTGGTTGAGAAAACATACAGGTTCAGTTTGTATATGGAAAGCTTCAAGCCTTGACTTCAAGACGGCAGCTGTGTCATCTTTCCTTTGAATTAAGGGCTCTCCGGTAACCTTGGTAAAAGAGGGAAGAATCAAGGTCAATGGTTCGCAGCAAAATGCCAAAAATAAAATAGTGCCCAAGGGATACTGAAACCACGTATGCAAAACATATTTTCAGGATGAAATATACAAACTTTTGCACAAAACAGTAGGATATGCCTTGAATGTAATAACCAAATAACATGTACCAGCAATAATGTATATTCTCTATTTACTGCAAAAACATGTCAAATATACGTATTTCTGGTAATTTGTAAACAGCATACTGTCACTGAAGGAGAGGATGTATGGTGTTGTCCAAGACATCCATAAAGAAAGAACACAAGGGAAAATTCAACTATTCAAACAAACCATAGCATCACTCCAGCAGTCAATACAAAATTAGTTGCACCTACAAGCAGAAGCAGACCATAAAAAGATTGAAACCTAGACTTTATCTAGCAACCTAGAGAGCTGATCGTCCACAACGTAAATCATTGCCCTAAATTGAATATGTATGTCATACCAGCTTAGCATAGCTAACTGAGAAGCAAACTGAGAGAACGGCACGCGAGAGAAGATAAACTGCTCAAAACTAAAACTAAAACTAAAACTAACTTAAACTGGTTGAAGCAACGATAATGATCGAAAAAATCATTCAAATATGACATATACAGGCAATAGGCATGGCCCAGTATTCTGCATTTGACTTACATCATCAACTCCAGGTGTCTTAGGAGGAGCAAATTTTGTATGGTAAGATCTACCACTTGATGGGTGTATCCAACGGCCAGTAATTCGTTCTTCCAATATTGCATCGTCGATGGCAAAGTTGAGAACCTTGTCAACCTTAGCACCTTGCTTTGCAAGCATGTCATCGAGCTGCAGCCATTGTTCAAACAAACAATTAGGAAACAAAAAAAGTAAGCTCCCAAGATACAACTACTAGTATCCATCAATATACAGTCCTTATGATAGAAAGAACGCTTTTCATGGTGATGCATATTGATCTAGGACCTGACCTTTTGTGCTTGAACAACAGTCCTAGGGAAGCCATCAAGGATAAAACCTTTCTGGCATGAAGGTTTCTTCATGGCTTCATCAATAATCCCAACAACCAAGTCATCCGAAACAAGCTCTCCCTAGAAAAAGTCAAGAAACAAACGAATCAACAAAAAAAGCTTTCTGGTAGTTTTTAATTGCTACTTTGCTTCTTACAACCCTACCTTGTTCATGGCTTCTTTAGCCTTGATCCCAAGAGGAGTCTTAGCAGCAACAGCAGCCCTCAGCATATCACCCGTGGCTAAATGGCACAAGCAGTATTCATCCTTAATAATGGGCGACTGTGTTCCCTTCCCAGAGCCAGGCGGACCTACAGAATTCATAAAACATGTCACAGATGTCACAATGCCCGAGCATAGAGCAATTTAGTGTATAAGCAGTAGCAGTTTTGTGTTCAGGAATTCAAGATGTACCAGATTACTAAATAAGTCTATAATAGTAATGTATGTGTTCTTTGGGATCTGCAAAAGCAATGCAAGTGTATCGCCCGATCACCTCTCTGTACACAATCATACTGCCATGTAATTCTCTATTCCTTCAGCCAAGCTACTAGTAAAATGTAGCTAGTTTAAATAATACGTAGTACATACTAGCTATAAAGGTCAAATTTTCTAAACAAGGAGTTGCATGGAATGTAACAAGGCCTTACAAAAAAGTTACTCCCTCCGTTCCAAAATAGATGACTTACATTTGTCCAAACATGCAAGCATTTTTGGACAAATGTAAGTCATCTATTTTGGAACAGAGGGAGTAAATATGTAGGAACAGGTTTTCACTGCATTTGGTTTATTCATCTTTGCTGTCGTAATTTTAACATTTTTATAATACAAACAAAAATCATGATGAGAATGCAATTGTTAATCAGATCAGCTCTGACATACATAGTAAAAGACACAATGAGAACTATTCACAAATAATTTCCTCAAAAGCTTAGAGGTTCTATTCTATTCAAAGGATCATTGCTAGCGGCAGAACTAAACATGATAAATAATTTCGCTTGCTTTTTGTAGTACCACTCCAAGAATAATGATAAAGACAGATTGGATCCAGCAAAAGGTGAAACAAAAATAAAGGAAATTATATCCATATCTTTATCCCCAAGTTACAATTTTTTAACTTAATCTTACTGATACTCACAATTTGCACCTTTTCCCTACCACGAATCACAAAAGGGTTACACATGATACCAAAATCACTATGCACCCCTCCTTCCTGTTTTTATCATCCTCGAGAAACTTTCATGTATGATAAATTCAACACAATTCCAATCACTAGGACAACCAAAAGGCTTGTTTGACACTAATTAGGTGAAACCATAAATAAAGAGAGAATTCTTCATATTTGGTACCCCTGAAATTTTAATTATCCCTTAACTGTTGGTGTGAAAAGAGGCTAGATCCAATCTTCATGTAAAAAGTATTAGAACTATTTCTATCCTTGAGAATTTCAATTTCCCCCTTGATTGCAGAGGGGACCTTACAACTAGAAGCGAAAAAGGAGAAGTGGGTGGGAAAATAATTGGGCTTTACCGACGAGGATGATGCGTTTGTCGGGCTTGGAGCTGCACTTGGCGCGGCGGAGCACCTCGGTAATGAGCTCCACCGACGGGACGTCCTCGAGGTTCGCCGCCATCTCCTCCTCCGCCCTCCGCAACAGGAACAAATCGGCTCACGTGCCTGCTGTGGGCGAGCATTGCGTTAGTCCGGTTCGTACGGTTTTCTTGCATTACGGATTCAGAAAATAGCAATCGAAATTACGATAAGGAGGACAGAAACCGAACCCTAACAGATCGATAAGGAGGAAACTCGTGCTGTAGGGCGGACGTGCAACGGATCTGTTCACCGCGGCGCCAAGGCGTTCGAGCTTGGGCGCGTCAAGCGGCGAGAAGGCGTTCGAGATTCACAAGGTAGGCGGCGGCGAGAAAGAGATGAGCGGCGGCAGGTGGGTGAGACGAGTATAAAACAGAGACGACGATAGAAACGAGGTGGAGTCGGGTGGGGTGGGCCGATATGGGCTGGTGACTGCTGGATGGAATCGAAGGTTCTGGGGTTTGGTGAGACTTTTTTTGGTGAGACTTGAGAGGCTAACTTTATCCCAAAAATTCAACGCAAAATAACTCTATCTCTATTTATTTATTTATCTTTAGAGTAAAAGGTTTCCTCTCTAGTTCATTACGAATAACCAAACCATCGAGTTGTGTCAGACTAGGTTCAGAACAGCTGTTGGTTTCAAAACAAAACAAAAAGTTTACCCCCCGTTTGGATGTCGGAAAAGTAGCCTGGAATTGCTGTTTTGGAATTCGCTGAACCAATTCCATCGTTTGGAGCGTTACAGAAATTTTCTTCGGAAACAAAACTCCAATTCCACGGAAAGCCCCCGCCCACGTATGGCCCTCCCGAAACGTTTCCGAGCCTACTAGCCCGGAAAGGCCTTGGAAAATTTTCCCCGCACACCTTTCAGTCGAACAGGCAGCCCCCGCCTCTGCCTCCCGCTGGCGACTCATCGGGCGACCGTAGCCGCCGCCGCCGGTAGGCCCTCCTTCCCGAGCTCACACTCCTCCTCCTCTCCCTCCGTTCCGTCCCTTGCCTTCTCCCTTTCTGATCCGTCCCCGTCCTCCTCTCCCTCCGTTCCGTAAACCTAGATGGCTGGGGCAGTACGCGGCCGGCGCACGACATCGCGGGGGAAGGGCATGGGCAGGACGGCGGGAGTGGAGCCATCCCCTCCCATGTCGCCGGGGCAGTACGTACGCGCCGCCGCAGGGCTCGATCGCATGCATATGCTCTTCTTCTCCACCCTGCATGCCTCGATCGCGTGCCCGTGGGCATGGAATGGAAAGCTAGCTGATCCGTCGGCTAGCTGGTTGCTTTACAGTGCACGAGCGTGTGTCTTGGTGCATGATTTGGCTTCTTTTCTTGACGATGACAGACAGATAAACAGCCAGGTATGTTAGTACTGCATACATGTCTGATACATGATTGTCAAAAAAAAACATGGCTGCTACATGTCTGCATACATGTCAGCCAGCCGTGCCTTCGGTTTCTTGATTCATATCTGCTACAGTAATATAAAAATAATATTGTTCATAGATGTACACATGTTTATACTATCCAAACTCAAAAAAAATCAAATTCTATGTTTTGTACATCCAAACAGGAATTGGAATTGGATGATACCCTCTGATTCCAACAGTAAATTCTTTGCACAACCAAACAACAGAATTTGAATTGGAGCCCAATTCCTTTCCATCTTGGATTTGGAATTCCCTGTCTAATTCAATTCCAAGCAATTTTTCCTACGTCCAAACAGAGCATTAGAAAAGTTGCGCTTCCCGAACCTTTTTGCGATCACAACTCGCAAGCATCGGACGGTCGCGAAAGAGATGGAAGGAGGTAACTGGATTAGAGCCCTGCAGAACGTATCCACCACCGGCGAGATTGAGAGCTTTATCCAGCTTTGGAGGATTGCGCAAGACGTGCACCTCCTCCCTCAGCCGGACTAGATCGTTTGGAAGTGGACATCATCGGTAGTCTACTCTGCGACATCGGCGTACAGATGCCAGTTCTTGAGATCACATGCTCTGTCGAGACATCGTAGTAGGGTTCACAGACTGGGGTGCCATGAGGCTTACGGGTAAAGACGTGGGGGAGACGTAGTAGTATGACAACCAGGGACACCAAAGTTTACCCAGGTTCGGTACGTCGCAACTAGCCGGCGTTCCTACTCCTGCAATCTCACTAAATCAGGGTTGAAGACTGAAGTATACAAAGTACAATGTGAGTTTGGGTTTGCTAACTCGACGAGGATCAACTTCTCGGCGAGTTGGCTTCTAGCTAATTCTCTCTTGTCTTTCTTTTCTCCCGTCCGGCTTTATATAATGATAGAATTCCTTATTTGGCCCTTACTTAAAATCTTGTTGCCTATTTGGCCCTAAAAAAGAAATTCTTCCCTATTTGACACTTTAACTTTATTTTCTTCCTAACATGGCTCTATAGTGCATTCTAAACACAAATTGGATGTAAAAGGACTCTTTTGCCCCTGATGAATTCTTTTTACCAAAATTCATAATAGAAGTTAAAAATAAGCATAGTTGGATTCTATGCTATGTTGGTCCCACATGGTACAAATATTACTTGGGTTGAGCTAGTTGTTTGGATCATACTCCAGATATGTACGTTCAAAGTATAATATGGAAAAATATGCATAGGCGCCGCACATTTGTCGTCCTCGTGCGGCGGCTCGCGGAGTTTCGATCGTACGGATTTTTGTCCCCATTCTGGCATGTCCTGCGACACGCTAGCCGTAAATAAGACATGTGAAAAACTTTGTCCGTAAAGCCATGGAATTGATTATTTGTGCGAGAAAATCAATACTGATTCTATAGGTGGTTGCATGCTTGTAGTACGGATAACTGCTACGGTAATGCACACATATTTTTCTACAATGACATAATTGTGTCAGCTACAATACGCGGATTACCTAGCCTAGTAATTGCTAGGAGCACGTCCACACATCATTAGATCATGTATATTAAAATTGAAAAGGAATTTTTTTCTGAGGTATACCAACAAACATACTTTTGCTTTTTTTATGAACGCCGATTGTTTTTTATAGGTTTGCACAAAATAACTATTTAAAGGGAATAGTAACTATGTACGACAGTTGATAATAAACTACTCGACAGCGTGGTAGCTACCGCTAAATAATCTTGTAGCTAAGTAATTTATATGATAATAAGTGTATTAGACAGACAACCAGATCTTCTTTTCAAAAACCTTGGCAGCTATTCTATAATCCATCGAACGTATGTAGGACAAATTATAGCGTTTGTATATAGTAGAACTTAATCCTAAATACAAGCCTTTACAAACATGCTGCACAAAATAAAGAGGTACTAGCGCTGAAGTGGAGTACTGATAGGCCACTACTTCGTACTATGGTGCGAGTACTAGTGCTAAGGTTGTATGTCAGCTTTGCATGCTATCACTACTTGTTACGTGCGTGACTCGCACAGTGACAGTGCAGCGCGACATGGGAGTACGAGGCGGACACTGGAGTACAAGATACGCTCGCAGCTGCCGCACGGATCGACAGATACGTGGCGCCGCACTGTAGCTCAATCCAAGTAATATTTGTATCGTGTGGGACTAATAACATGGCATAGAATCTAACTATGCTTATTTTCGATTTCAATTATGAATTTTGGTACAAAAATTTATCAGGGGCAAACGAGTCTTTTTACATCCCCATTTGTGTTTAGAATGCACTATAGGGCCATGTTAGGAGGAAAATGAAGTTAAGGTGTCAAATAGGGAAGAATTTATTTTTTAGGGCCAAATAGGGAAGAAGATTTTAAGTAATGGCCAAATAAGGAATTCTCTCGTATATAATAGTCGGGTTAGACCTTACAGAAAGGAAACCTAAAAGACTACGGTAAGCTCTAACTTGGAAGGCAAGAATTTCCCTTCTACTCCAAGCCGCACCACGTGGGTCGTGGGCCGGGTTCTTCTAGAATCCGGCTTCTGCGCGTCAGCTTATTGGGCCGCCTAATGGACTGTGATCCATTACCCATCAGGCCACCCTGGTAATCTGACTCTTTAGGACAATGCCAGATATACCCCTAATCGGTATATATCCGACAGTAGCCCCCAAAAAGGATTGAGACCTCAATTCGCCGTCTTTCGTCAATTTGATTTATTTCCGAGAAATGTTGGCTCTTCGTCTCGATTCTTCTTTTCCTTAAATCATGCTTTAACGCGAAACTCGGATTTTATAGAAAACCCGGCTTTCTCTTCCACGAGTCTTCGTGGAGAAGGAACTTTCTACGTCAGCGATAAAATCATGCTGACGTCAGGGGCGTTTGGGTTCCAAATGTGAAACCCTGAAACGTATCTCTGACAGATTCTCGCAGAAAACGAGGAGATAGCAGTAATCACTTGCCACCTTATTTCCCGGATTTTCCGGCGAGTGACACGCGTTGAAGATCCAACGGTCCAAAGAGCCGTTAGCGCTCATCGCAAAGGTTTTCCGGCTGTAAATAGCCTCCTTCGTGCCCTTCGGCGATTCTTCTGCTCTCACTTCACCTCCCAACCCCCAAGCGCCATAGCCCCGAGCCAAGGTTCCTCAGCGAGAACAGAGCCTGTATACCGTTCCCGGAACTTCTTCATCGGGAGTTCGAGATCCTCACCGCGCCGCCCGCAAATGGACACCGGTGGATCACCGCGCGCCGCAGAGGAGCACTCGGTCGCCACCGATATCGACGAAATAATCAACACAATGGACCCGCAGCTCAATTCTCCGAGCCGCGTCGCCGCCAACGCACCGGAGAACATTTCCGGCGACCAGGCCCGCGAGGATCCACCTCTCGCAGCTGAGAACCTGGCCGCCTCTTCCTCTGCGCCGCCTCCGCCACTCGTCCCCGAAACGGCAAAAGAGAAAATCCTCCTCGTCGGGGAGGAGCTCGCCGCCGCGGCCGCCGCCGCTGGAGCCGAAGACGAGGGCGAGATCTCCGGCAATTTGAGCCGGTGCAATATCACCCCCTCCCTTCTTCCGACAATGGAGAAGGAGGGGCTAATCGTGAAGGGAAAGTGGCGGCACGAGGAGGACGACTCCGAGCCCTCGCCCAGAGCCGGGGAACGGGTTCTCCTGACCTCGCACATTTCTCGAGGTATGGGATTTCCGCCTTCCGCCTTTTTCCTCCAAGTTCTCCAGCACTATAACATCCAACCCCACAAACTGCCACCAAACTCCATTCTATATTTAGTCGGGTTCCAGGCCCTCTTCAAAGGGTATCTAGGATTAGCACATAGGCTAGATTTCTGGCAGTATTGCTTCGGGGTTAAGCGAAATCCCTCAGAGGGCGCACTCCCAACTTGCGGGACCATATCCTTTACCCTGCGTAGATTCAGGGAGGATTGGTTCCCCAAGATCAAAACATCGGAATCTGTCAAATTCTGAACGAGTTCCTTTTTCTACCACCAAGACATCCCGTTTTCTGGAAAGAAAACGGGATTCCACCTTTCACCAACTGCGTTGCCACTCCCCAAGATAGTTGGATAGAGGACGCAGTTCAAACCCTGCCGGATGATTTGATGAAAATCAAATGGCGCATCGCGAAACTCGTCTCCTCCAAACCTCCTCTTACCGGAACCGACACTGTCTTGTGTTGGTTCGAAAGACGTATCCAGCCTCTGGCGTATCGAACTCGGCTTCTGTGTGAATACAAAGGCCCGGAAGATACCATGAGGGGGATGGACAAGGCATTCTCGAAGAGGGACTTCAAAAAGCGGGTTAATCATTTGGTCGCCACACGCGATCAATATGAAGAAAGCCGAGAGATGCACCATGGAGGCAACCCCGTCCCAAAGGTAATACATTTTCTTCTCTGGGTAATTTCTCGGATTTTTATTTTTCTCGGGTTTCCTGACTTAGTCGGATATTGTTCTTTTTCCACAGTTTTCCGACCTTACCAACAAAGATCTTGCAACTGACGCTGAACTGGACGCAATGCGTGCCAAGTTTTCTGGTGGTCGGAAACACAAGAAGTCATCAACTGCTGAAGCGGTGGTGGAACTTGACGGAATTCCTGTCGCTACTTCTAGGTAATCATCTGGGTTTCCGTTTTTCTCTGCTTTTTTGTCGCAGGAGTTATTTTACTTTCTCGGAATTTCTTTCCCGGAATTTTCCTTTACTTCCTTTCCTTTTCATCCTTGCTCCTACTTCTCTGAAGCCAAAGAAACTGAAGTGACATAAGGCAGCTACTGGCAAGGAGGTGCATCCATCCCCTGCTGCAGCTCCTGATACCACAGCTGCTCCAAGAGGAGAAAACCAATCTGCAAGGGAGGAAGAGTATCCCCTGCCGACCAACCAGCCCATTGCATCCGAGAAGGATGCGAGGGAAAGGGCGGTGCCGGAAACGGGTGGCCCTTCTCGTACAACTGAGAAGGAACCCATTCCGACTTTTGACAAAGGTTTTAAGGTAAAGGAAGAACCGTTTGACGAACACGGATACATTCGTTCGTGGGCTACCAAATTCTTCGCTCCAGCACCTCTGATCCGTCCTTGGCCGCAAGGCGGGCTTGTTGTAAGGAATAACTTCGTGTTTTGACCTCGGCAGGTCATCCAGGACGGCCTTTGCCATGTTGGGATTCTTTTTGCCGACTATGCAAAAGAATTCAATGAAAACTTGGAAAACTTGACCAAGATGAGCCAGGTAAATATCTCTAGCCCCCAAGCAATAAGTCAAATGCATGCTTTTGTCTTAATGCTTTTTTCATTGTTATGTTTGTTTTTAACTTAAGCATTTTTTGTCTCTTTTCTGTGTTTCAGCAAACTGCTGAGAACATCAACTAGGAAGTTTTCAACAAACTTACCATCAAGAACAAAGAGGTGAAAACCCTTCTTTCGATTCTTGAGGATAAGGAGGCAGAACTGGCATCCACTCAGCAACAGCTGAAGGACTCAGCAGGTAAAATATTTCTCTGCTTTCAGTTGTGAATTTTTTCTAAGTAGTTTTCCGAGTTTGTAACTCTTCCTTTACTTGCTTTTCAGCTTCTTTGACGAAAGCCAATCAAATTGCTGAAGATGCCGGCAATGCCGAAAACCTTCCTCCGCGAGAACCTGTATCTTCACAAACTAACTGTGAAGCTCCAGAAGGACCTGGAGGCCAGCCAACTAGCTGTTGGCATTGCCGATTCTAAGGCCTCCAACCATGCCGAGAAGGATAAGGCCACCATCCGGGATATGGAGAACGCCTTGAACCAGCACCTTGAAGAAGGCACCGAGATGGACCGGATTCTCGGTAAGTTACTTTGCCTTTTACCGGATTTTTCTTGTTTTCTCTTCTCCTGTTTTTTCTAACACTTGTGTGTTGATTGAAACAGAAGGTAGCCCCCAGCTTGCGCAGATTGAGAGAATCCGGGCTTTCGGGAAGGTCTTCACCGCGATCAAGGCCACGGGAATGCTACTTATCAACAAGTACGTTCCCGAGAAATCTGGGGAGCTCTCGGAAGTTGAAAAACTTCCGGAAGCTATTGTGGAGGTGGCGAATCGCAAGGAGTCCCTGCTCCGTTCTGCGGCTCGCGGTGGTGCACGCATGGCCCTTGGGCTCATGTGCATGCACTACGCTACTGCCAAATCTTGGCGTGTGGCATCCGACATCCCGCAAGGATATACGGAAGCATAACGGGCCAGCATCTTTGATGAAATCAAAGGTCACGCCACCAAGTTTGCGACCATGGTGAACATCTCCACCTTCTACCCCGAAGAAGCAATCCCGACAACTCCCAAGGAATCCAGCAGCGAGGAAGAGTCAGATGCCTGAAGAAGCTGACTGGTCCTGAGTAGGAGATGGGAAAAAATAGAAGCATTATTGTTCTTACAATGTAAACCTTATTGTAATGCTTTCTATTCCTTTGTATAAACAAGTACTCCGCTTTTGCAGTTTAAGTATTAAGTCTTTGCAAGTTTTTCGGGTTTTTATTCCTTTATCTTCTAAGTTCTCTGGTTTATATGTCTTAACTGTACTTAGTGTTTGAAATGGCTCGATAGTACTTAATCTTCATGCCAAGTGACTGAGTACAACCAATCAGTCAAAACTCGGAAACATGGATCATACTAAAGGCATTTTTACTTACTAGCTCCAGTGACCCAACATAAAAATAATCAGATAATACTTAGAGAAAAAAGCAAGAAATTTTATATGAAACTCAGGCACGCAGGCACAATCTGAGTTTCCTTAAGCCTCCTTAGGCTGAAAATCATTCAGTTTTTTAACTCTAAGCACGCAAGCACAATTCGGGTTAACATTTGAGTATTTTGAAAGATCATTGGGAAATAGATAAGGCGGACTTATGCTTTGTATGAAAACAGATAAAACAGTAATGCATGAATTCCGAAAACTTTATTTCATGATCTCAAAGATGTTTACATAAAAATTGAACTAAGTGTAGAAGGGACGTAACTGTTGGATGCTCCAGGGCCTTTTTGTCTCTCCTAGCTCAACATCTATTTTTCTCTTTCTTTTGCGATTCGGACGCTTGGGGTCATCTTACGTGTCTCGAATATCTACAAGATAATAAGATCTATTTTTCATAGGCTTGCTAATGACAAATGGCCCCTCCCAGACTGGGGCTAACTTGTGCTTCCTGTCTTGCACCAATCTTAGCACTAGGTCACCTTCTTTGAAAG
Source organism: Alopecurus myosuroides (assembly GCA_028641055.1). Taxonomy (NCBI): domain Eukaryota; kingdom Viridiplantae; phylum Streptophyta; class Magnoliopsida; order Poales; family Poaceae; genus Alopecurus; species Alopecurus myosuroides. Next base: position 12,332,114 of record CM054062.1, read on the forward strand.
ATCGATGCCTGATTTTACGACTATGGTAGCGTCTCAATCCTTGCTGATAAATGGCGGATCTTTGAAGCACAAGGTCTTGTTCTTCTTCTAAAAGATCGACGGCATCCTGTCGAGCACATTCGGCATCTGAGTCATCGTAAGCATGCACTCTTGGGCTGTCATGGAGCATGTCCGTTGGAAGCATTGCTTCTGCGTCATAAACTCTTAAGAACGGAGTTTGCCCTGTTGATCTATTTGGTGTCGTTCGAATACTCCAAAGCATGGAAGGTAATTCATCTACCCATGCTCCAGCTTCTCTATCAAGAGGAGATTCGAGTCCTGGGCGTATTCCTTGCAGGATTGAGCTATTCATTCTTTCAACCCGCCCATTGGATTGTGGGTGAGCCACGGACGCAAGGTCTAGGCGTATTCCCGTTTGTCGGCAATATTTTGCCAACTCTCCAATAGAGAAATTTGTCCCGTTGTCAGTGATTATACTGTGTGGAACGCCATATCTCATGACTACGTCAATGATGAAATTTCTGGCGGTCACACCGTCAAGTTTTTTGATGGGTTGTGCCTCCACCCACTTGGTATACTTATCTACTGCAACGAGTAGATGTGTGAGTCCACCTCTTGCAGTTTTGAATGGTCCCATCATATCTAGCCCCCAGACCGCAAATGGCCATGCGATGGGGATAGTTTTGAGTGCTTGGGCTGGCATATTCGTCTGCTTGGCGTAATACTGACATCCGGCACATGTGTTTACTATGTGTTCGGCATCTGTCTTGGCTGTTAGCCAGAAAAACCCTGCACGGAATGCTTTCTTAACTATGCTTTTTGATTGATCATGATGTCCGCAATCTCCTGCATGGATTTCTTGCAGTATTTCTCGGCCTTCTTCTCGCGAAATACATCGCTGAAAGATTCTGGTAGTGTTGCGTTTATACAGGCAACCGTTGATTGCCGTGCATCCTTTGCATCGACGTTTTATTTGTGTTTGCAAGACCTCGTCTGCTCCATCCGGGTACTTCTGATATACTAAGAAGTTTAAATATGGAATTGTCCAATCCGGGTTAACGAGCAGGACTTCAATTGACTCGGACACAAGAGGATGATCAACATCTCCACTTTTTATCGTTGGTTTATGCAAATGTTGGACAAACACACCTGGTGGTAGGGTTTTCACTCTTTCCGAGCCCATGCGGGCTAATGCATCCGCGTTCCAATTTTCTTCCCTTTTGACGTGAAGTACTTCAAATCCCAGGAAACAAATAGAAAACTCGTCCACCGTTCTCCGATATTCGGCCATGATGGGGCTTTTGGCGTCCCATGTTTGGTTGAGCTGATGCTGTACCAAATCTGAGTCGCCATAACATAATATGTGTTTGACGCCTATTTCTTTTGCAATTTGAAAACCATGAAGCAAAGCTTCATATTCTGCCACATTATTGCTGGCGTTGAAGTGTATTTGTAATACATACTCCATAATATCACCCTTTGGGGATTTTAGCACTACACCAGCTCCAGCGCCTTCCTTCATCTTGGATCCATCAAAGTGCATAACCCAGTATTCCGACTCCGGCATTGGTGTGTTTTCCATTGCTTCTGTCCAATCAGCGACGAAATCTGCCAACGCCTAGGATTTAATTGCCGTCCAGGGTTGGTACTTAATGTCGAACGCAGCCATCTCAATGCCCCATTTGGCTACTCGGCCTGTTGCGTCCGCATTGTTAATTATATCCCCTAGTGGTTCTTTACATACCACTGTTATTGAATGTCCTTGGAAATAGTGGCGGAGTTTTCGAGATGCGAAAAATACGTCATATGCCAGCTTTTGATAGTGTGGGTACCTTTGTTTGGATTCAGAAAAAACTTCGCTTATATAATATACCGGATGTTGATCTGGTATGCTTTGCTCTTCTTTCCGCCTTTCCACAACTATCACAACGCTAATAACCCTATTTGTTGCTGTGAGATACAATAACATGGGTTCTTTGTCTTTTGTTGATGCCAAAATCGGAGTTTTCATCAAGGTTTCTTTTAGCTGGGTTAATGCTTTCTCTGCCTCTTCTGTCCACTCAAATTTGTCGGATTTCTTCAACAATTTGTATAATGGTAGAGCTTTGTCTTCTAGCCGGCTTATGAACCTGCTGACGGCGGCTGCAGAACCCGTCAATCTTTGTACATCTTTTAAGCACGTAGGCTTTGTGATGTTTAAGATTGCCTTCATATTTTCCGGGTTTACTTCTATTCCTCTGTGAGAAACAATAAAACCCAGAAGTTTTCCTGAGGGAACCCCGAATACGCACTTTAATGGATTTAACTTCATTTTGTAAGTACGCAAATTTTTGAAGGTTTCTCGCAAATCTTCAAGGAGTGTGTCTTTTTCCTCGGAAACAATGGCATTGTCGTCCACGTAAACGTGAATATTTTTGCCAATCTGACTATGCAAACATCGCTGCATGCAACGCTGGTAAGTTGCACCTGCGTTCTTCAGGCCAAAAGGCATGGTTATGTAATAGTATGTTCCATACGGGGTTATGAAGGAAGTTTTGATTTGATCTTCTTTCCTCATACGTATTTGATGGTACCCGGAATAAGCATCCAAAAAGCATAAAAGCTCAGTGCCAGCAGTGGCATCTATTATTTGATCGATTCGCGGTAACACGAACCTATCTTTTGGACACAACTTGTTCAGGCCGGTGAAATCTATACACATCCTAAGAACAGTACTATCTTTCTTCGGGACTAATACTGGGTTCGCAGACCATTCAGTATGTATAACTTCCCGGATAAAATCAGCTGCTAATAGCCGGATAATTTCCTTGTCAATAGCCTTCCGTCTTCTTCCGTCAAATCGACGGAGACCTTGTTTGACGGGTTTAGATCCTGGGATCACCTTGAGTTGATGCTCAGCAAGTTCCCTGGGTACACCTGGCATGTCAGCAGGACACCAGGCAAAAATATCCCAGTTCTCACGGAGGAACTTGATGAGCTCGCTTTCCTATTTGCCAGTCATCCCAGTTCCCACTACGACAAATTTTGTCAAATTTTGGGATCAAGGATAACTTGTCTTGTATTCTCGGAAGCTTTGAAACTGTCTGCGGGCTTTCGGCTTTCTTTTCCTGCCGGCATTTCTATCGGCGATACTTCATTTGCCAGCTCTTTCGATTTCCCCTTTGCTATCACTTTTTCTGCGCAAAGGGCATTTCCTTTTTCTAGCTCGTTGGCCAATTTGAAGTCTCCTGATATGGTGATCACTCCTCCTTTTGGCCCTGGCATCTTCAGCTTGTTATAGATATAACATGATCTTGCCATGAATTTGGGGAAAGCTGGACGTCCGAGAATTGCGTGGTATACGCTCTCGAACGGCATGACCTCGAAAGAGATTTTTTCCTGTTGGAAGTGCTCTTTTTCTCCAAAGGTTACGTCTAGGGAAATTTCTCCTAGGGATTGTGATTGTCTGCCAGGAACGATGCTGTGGAAATATATGTTGCTATGATTGAGCCGGGTCTCGGAGATTCGCAGATTCTTCAGTGTATCCAGGTACATTATGTTAATACTGGATCCTCCATCCATCAGCACTCTTTTAGCCTAGTGTTTTGAACAATAGGGCTTACGATTAGAGCTTGTGTGCCAGGTTCTGGGATATTTCCGGGATGATCAGCCTGATCCCAGGTAATTGGTGTATTCGAGTACTTCAAGAATTTGGGGGTTGGTGGAACAACCGCGTTTATTTCTCGAAGTGTCCTCTTTGCCACCTTTGCCGAAGGAGTTGCGAGGAAAGTTAAATTGCATTCTCCATCGACTCTCGGGAACTTTGGTTCGCCTTTTCGCTGTTGCTCCTAGATTTTTTTGCCAGTTTTCGATTCACTGTCTTCTTTTTCAGCTTCTGGCTTTTGCTTGGAGAATTTCCTCTTGGAGTTCTTCCCCTTGTTTCCGGATCCTGCACTTCCTTTCATATGCTTATTAAGCCGGCATTGTGCGTTAGTATGGGTGGGTTTCTCAAATTGCGAATGGTGGACACAGTTCTCCGACTTAATCTTTTCCCACTCTTCCTTTGTGTAGGGCATAGGTTCTGTGTTTCTTCCTTTCCATTTGCTTCCATTATCCTTTCTAAAGGCTAGGTTAACTTCTTTGGGCTTTGGCTGTGTTTCTGGAGTAGCTTTTTTCTCAAAACGAGGCATCTTTTTGGCCTGAACCAAAGCGTCGATATTTCCACCTCTCGCTCTCATGTCATCTTCGGCCGTTGCATGCTCATTTGCGGTTGTAAGCATAGATCCGAGATCTTTGTGCTGCTTTGAACCAACCATGAACGGTACGAGGCCGGGTTTTAAGCCATTGACGAAAGCATGCATTGTTTGTACGTCACTTACTCCAGAGCAGTTGTTCTTCATTGCAGTCCATCTTGAGATAAAGTCCACATATGGCTCATCTTCAAACTGGGTGCAGCGGTTTAGCTGGTTGATGTTGTTGGGGAGTTTGTAAGTTCCCCGAAAATGCTGAGTGAAAACTATAGCCATATCATCCCAGCTGTCTACGGTTTTTGATGGAAGCCCGTTAATCCAATCTCTGGCTCCATCCAGCAACATTAGGGGGAGGAATTTTACTGCCTCTAAATCTGTCCCTTTGTTGACGTGGACGGCTGTATAATAGTCTGAGAGCCAGGTATCCGGATTTGTACTGCTGGTATATTTTTGATATGTTGGACCAACTTTGGGAAAGCCAGAATGTAGAGTTATTCTTCGGATCCTGTTAGTGAAACACTTAGGTCCAAAGTATAGATCATCTCTTTCAGCTCTGTCGGCGTGTACGGAATATCTACCGGCTGAATGGACAAAAGGGGATATGTTCCTTTCTTTTCCATTGTTGTGCGAGTGCGTTTTTCCGGGATTATCCCTATTTCCTCCGTTATCGTGTCCTTTGGAATAAGGTGGAGTTCTACTCCTGGGTCTTTCCTTATTCCTAGGAGGTGATCGGGATCTCTCACGTCTGTGAGGAATATCGTGTCTTCCGGCTTTTTCAGCAGGGCGTCTCGGAGGCGGCATTGCTTTTTCCGTCCTTCCGGTTTTGTTATTCCCGATCACGGGGGTTGATTCCGCCTTTCGGCGGATGGGATCCTGTTCTGGACGCTGCATCCTTGTTATCGGGAATTTTCTTGTCCTTTTTCGGATCTCCTTTCTTCTCTTTTGAATTGCCTGAATCTCCAGGTTCTCCAGGTCCAGGTGCTCCAGCGGCGCATGTGGCTGTTTTACATAGGGCTGAGTCATCATGCAACTTCCCTGATCTTGCCTGCCCTCGCTACTGTTGTTGCAATGCTTTTCCTAAGAAAGCATACACCCCTTGGAGCTTTTCGTCATTGGAGTACAGATCATCATTGAGGATGGCGAATGCAGCTTCCGCATTTTCTACTGCGGTTTTGTATATAGGTTTGCCCCTCGCATTGATGTCGTTTACTTGCTTTTGCCCGGCAGGGTTTTGGACCCGTTCCTTTGGCTGTAGTACTTCTGGTCTTACGATTCCGGGTAACCGCGTAGGTTTTATGCCAGATATATTCTTTCTCTCGTACTCCTCAATTTCTTCCTGCTTCAACTTAATGTCAGCCTGGGTTTGTAGGAGATTTTCCCGAGTTCTGAATAGATGTTGTTGTTGCCTTTGGAGAGCTTGTCTCCTGGCTTCCAGCACTTCAGGGGGTTCGTGGGGTCCCACTGGTGTTTGAAGTAACTCCTGTTCGTCCTGTTCTAACATTGGTGGAACAGAGATTTGCTTCGTTTTCTTCTCCGCAGACTTGACTCCGCTTTCTCCTCCTACTTCCAGGTTTTCGTTGGCGGGATCCACCAGTTTTTTCTTCCGGAGTTTGTACTGGAGTTTCTTGGCAGCCTTGTTTCTTTTCTTGGAAGATGGAGGTTTTTTACCAGATTCCTCTTCTGTCAATTCCTTGACATCAGGGTAAATCAGACTGGTTTCACCGTCCTCTCTTTCCTCATCTGGCGGAGGTGTTTGAGGGTCTTCCTGACTTTCGGCATCCGTGTTTTTCAGCCGGTTTTGCCATAAGCACTTCATGGAATCCCTCTTGAATAGATTTGACCTTTCTTTCGAAAGCATCTTCATCTTCGTCTTCGGAATCGAGTTGGTCAGATCCGGGTTCCGATTCCAATCTCGCCTCAATGGCAGCTAGGGCGGAATCGGCTTCCGAGTTCGCCATTGTATCAACGGGTGTTGGATCTTCCACATCTGCTGTGGGATTGTTTTCTTCTGCCTTTTCCACGGGATTGTTTTCGTCCATGTTTTCGGCGATCTCGGTTTCCACCATACCAATAAAGTGCGATCTCATTGCGGGCATCTCCGAAGAGGCAGCAATTTGAGCAGGATATTGGCGATCCGAGCAAAATCCGGCATCATAGTTTTCTTCAACTGGGTATAGGGCGGGTGGGATAAATCTACTTCCACCATAGAATTTCATTGCCTCTGCAATTAATCCGATAAAGATGTTTGCATATCCAATCGGTAAAACGCAGGCACTTACCAGATGATTCCGTGCTGGCATGTACGATCCATTATCGAGGAAGCGCCCAACGTCGTTGTCGAATTCCAAGCTTCCGACAGTTATGGTACTACCGATTCCTCCGAGTATCCCTGATCGAAACATAACGCCTGACGTCGCTGGACCCACGGTGGGCGCCAACTGTCGAGACATCGTAGAAGGGTTCATAGACTGGGGTACCATGAGGCCTACGGGTAAAGACGTGGGGGGAACGTGGTAGTATGACAACCAGGGACACCAAAGTTTACCCAGCTTCGGTACGTCGCAACTAGGCGGCGTTCCTACTCCTTCAATCTCACTAAATAAGGGCTGAAGCCTGAAGTATACAAAGTACAATGTGAGTTTGGGTTTGCTAACTCGACGAGAATCAACTTCTCGGCGAGTTGGCTTGTAGCTAATTCTCTGTTGTCTTTCTTTTCTCCCGTCCGGCTTTATATAATAGTCGGATTAGGGATTACAGAAAGGAAACCTAGAAGACTACGGTAAGCTCTAACTTGGAAGGCAAGAATTCGTCTTCTACTCCAAGCCGCACTACGTGGGTCGTGGTCCGGATTCTTCTAGAATCCGGCTTCTGCGCGTCAGCTTACTGGGCCGCCTAATGGACTGTGATCCATTACCAATCAGGCCACCCTGGTATTCCGGCTCTTTAGGACAATGCCGGATATACCCCTAATCGGCATATATCCGACATGCTCCTTTCGATACGAGGAAGATATGGAAGGCCCATACCGAGCCTAAATGCAGGATCTTTCCGTGGCTCGTGGCGCACCGGAAAATCCGCACGGCGGATAATTTGGCACTTCGGGGATGGCCACACGACCCAGTGTGCAAACTTTTCCGCATCCACCCCGAGACGGTGCAACATATTTGCCATGAGTGCTCCTTCACGAGAGCCGTGAGAGACGCTATCTGCGAGCGACCTGCCGGTGCCTTCCATCGCTTCATCTTCGGAGCGTGATTTCGATGGGTGGTGGCTACACTACATTGCAAACTTCCCAAAAGACAAGAAGAGAGCCGCAAGTGGGATCATCATCTACATAATATGGGGGATATGGAAGGAGCGCAACAGGAGGGTCTTCACATACACGGCAAAGAACATTGCCGATGTAGTGCACCTTGTGCGAGATGAGATTGAACAGAGGGCTTTTGCCTTCACGGACGGCCCGGGAGACCGGAGAGGACAATGAGGAGTGTGTGGGTCTTTTAATTTCCCTCCTTTGAGGATCTCTTGTAATTTCAAAATCTTTTCTATCTAATCGAATGGCAGAACGCCTGCTTTAAAACTAAAAAAAACTGTTAACCCTTTTGCACGACTCACTCCTCAAGAGAGTCATGCTTGCTTCCAAGCATGACTTGCTGCCAAAGGAGTCGTGGACATGACATAGCCATGATGTATAGTGACGTATTGAGTCAAGGAGCCATGCTACGCAGTATAATGTTCTGGGGTACGACATCATGAAAAATGGTTTAGTTTCGAAATTATTTTTGAAATAGGGCCATTTTATGTAAAACTTTTGAAAAAGGTTTTTTTGTCTAAATCGACAATTTGGAGCAAGGCTTTTTATTGATTCGGATTGACGTGATGATATAAGAGAGGTTTTCCTTTTAGTATTTTGGGCTATGCGGCTGAATTTGCCTGAAGAATCAAAAACATCAGCACACATACACCATGTCGGCTTTGAAATATAAAAATAAAAATAAAAACATTGTGCTATAACAGACATCCGATCAGAGCAGTGGTGGGATTTTCATAGAAAAACTAAAGAATGTCGTTCTAAACCCTAGATTTACTGTTTTTCTAAGCTTTGAAATATTCTTAGGTCGTAAATTTACTCTTTTTCTGGGCTTCGAACTATTCTTAGATCCGCTACGAGATCTGAGATATCAAAAGGGACATCACGAACTAGGCTCCTTCTTCCACCATTATGGTGGGGAGTAATATGAGGAGTATATTTATACACTAGTATCACACATATGATATTATTCTAGGTTACTATTTTCACAATGCATGCTATAAGGCCTCATTTATTAGTTTGTAGTAATTCTCACATTAGGATGCATTATGTATGATAACATATTATGCTACCACGGGTGTCTCTTCCTTCGTTTAGTGATAGTAGTTAGTGTGTATGTACAATGCACAATTCTTTCTAGGCTCGTGATTAGTGTGATTTAAATGTAACCATTCAATTCTAATTTCTTTTCATTTGTTTCCATACATGGGCTCAAACTTATAAAAAATCAATCATGTCCTTCTACTCTTGCATCACAAAAGTTAAACAGCAGGAAGGAAAAAATGAGTAGTGGGGCATAGAAAAGATGAAACTGGAGAAATTCAGAAACATGTCCTAGACACCAACACCAAGATAAAAGTGTAAAGTGAAAACAGTGACAATATATATGTGCAGCAGGGATTCTAGCATATCAACCTTCTCTGGAATATATAATATTCTGAATCTGATCATGTAACCTAACCTACATTGATAGGTTTATGGGGAATAAATTTCGGAGACTGGCATATCTTATTATTCTAATAAAGCCTTTAACAACACACATTCGGCAGGTTCACATGATTTTATTGCTGGTTACCAAGAGATAAAATGAAAGAATATGTTATTTGAGCCACAAATAAAAACAATGAATAATCTTGTCAAACCATGTGGAAATAGAAGGTGTCGGTCGCTGTCACATTCTAGACATACAAGCTAATTCTAACGTCCTGCAACATTAACGCTATGACTTATTTTGTGCCACCGTAAATAAATTATTTGTGGCTCAAATATGCATGTTGTTTTTCAAGTGTAGACAAGATTATTCACTATTTTTATTTGGTGTATGAAAAAAAGAAAATCCATGCAAGATAAAGTTACGTATTTACGTCATTTCGCATGGAGTAAATTAGATCTTGTAAATGCTCCAACATCTTACATCTTAATATGCATTCTCTTCTTCCCTAAGTGACTGTAGGGACATTATATAGAAATTAAATAATATATATAGTTCCAATTATTTGAAGCAAAGGGTTGTCTTAGGAACCTTAGAAGGAGAACTTGACTTTGAATGATTTGTATGAGACTTGAGATGTTTGTGTCTTGGAGTTAGTTCACTACCATAATTTTTTTTTCTGAGGATAGTTTGATGTACGTTGGGAGTTCGTAGTGGCTGTGTTTGTTTCGCTTTTCTAGCGAATAGATAGTGACCCCAGTGATAAAATCATGTGAACCTGCCGAATGTGTGTTGTTAAAAGCTTTATTACAATAAGAAGATATGTCAGTCTTCGAAATTTATTACCCATAAACCTATCAATGTATGTTAGGTTACATGATCAGATTCACAAGATTATATATTCCAGAGAAGGTTGATATGATAGAATCCCCGCTGCACATATATATATGTTGTCACTGTTTTCACTTTGCACTTGTTATCTTGCTGTTGGTGTCTAGGACATTTTCTAAATTTCTCCAGTTTCATGTTTTCTATGCCCTATTACTCTATTTTTTTCTTCCTGTTGTTGAATCGTTTGTGATGCAAGAGTAGAAGGACATGATTGATTTTTTTATAAGTTTGAGCCCATGTGTGCAAACAAATGAAAGGAAATTAGAAGTGAATGGTTATATTTAAATCACACTAATCATGAGCCTAGAAAGAATTGTGCATTGCACGTGCACACTGATACGTCGAAAACGTATCTCCTTTTCCGAACACTTTTCCTATTGTTTGCCTCTAAACTTGTGTGTTTTGAATGCAACTAACACGGACTAATGCTGTTTTCAGCAAAATTACTTTGGTGTCTTGTTTTTGTGCAGAAAAATCAACATTCGGGAAATTGCCCAGAAAAGACCCCATTGGCCCTAAAACACCAGAAGACCCCAGGAGCCAGAAGGAGACCCTGAGAGGGGCCAAGAGGTATCCAAACCACCCCCCCTAGGCCGCTCCAGAAGGTGTTGTGGGGCACTCCCACACCCACTCGGTCTCCTCTTTCGACTACAAATAGCCTTCAACCCTAAAACACGAGGGGGTTCGATAGTTTTCCAAAAAGAAGTTCGTAGCTCCGCCGCCACCCCGAACATCGATTCGGGGATCAGAAGTTCCTGTTCGGGACCCTGCCGGGACGGGGAATTGGAGGAGATCATCGCCATCGTCATCACCAACGCCTCTCCATCGACCATCCATGTGTGAGTAATTCCCCCGCTGTAGGCTGAAGGGGATGGTAGGGATTGGATGAGATCATTCATGTAATAATGTCGTGATTGTTAGGGCATAGTGCCTAGTATCTTCTATTAGTGCTATTGACATTGTTGCAACTTGTTTTGCTTAATGCTTGCCACTTTGGGCCCGAGTGCCATGATCTCGGATCTGAACATGTTATTGAATCACGATGATAATTATTGTTTCTTGATCATACCTGCAAGTTGTTTACACATATTGTTGTCCGGAACCCGAGGCCCTGAAGTGACAGAAATTGGGACAACCGGAGGGGATGGCTGTGATATGAGGATCACATGTGTTCACGGAGTGTTAATGCTTTGCTCCGGTGTTCTATTAAAAGGAACACCTTAATTACCACTAGTTCCCTTGAGGCCCCCTCAAAACGAGCTGGTAGGACATAAGATGTTGTGCAAGTTCTCATTGCGAGCACATATGACTATTTACGGAACACATGCCTATGGTTACTTAGTGCTTGGATGCTTTATCTTATTTATCTGCAATGCCCATGTCTTGATTATTATATGAACTATCTTATGCATGCAACGCCCGTTCATCCATCCTTATGCCTACAATATTTAATCCCGTTGTTTACTTCAAACACTATTGATGTTGTTTTCATTCCACTTCTGGTATTATTTCACTACTGCTGCTACTATAAAACTGTTACTATTGATAAACCATTGCGAACAAAAGTACTTTCAGGTGCAGGTGAATTGATAACTCACTTGTTAAGGCTCACAAATATTCTTTGGCTCCCCTTGTGTCGAATCAATAAATTTGGGTTTTACTTCTCTCGAAGACTGTTGCGATCCCCTATACTTGTGGGTCATCAAGACTATTTTCTAGCGCCGTTGCCGAGGAGCATAGCTTTGTTTGCAAGCTCACCGGAGAGTACTATTATCTACTGCCATCATTCATCATGGGTAAGACTCGTGATGGAAAGTTTCCTATATTACCATCCACTACAAGAATAGGTACAACTCTGAACACCTCTGTTGCTCTTTATTCACCGTCTGTTATGAGTAAGCTGCTTACACCACCACATGCTACTTTTGCTGAATCTGAAAATACTTCTGATACTTTTGATGATGCTTCTACCGTGCTTGATGAGAGTGGTTCTCTCGGTCCTTTCTTAGATGCTACTATTGCTAAAGCTAAAAATATTGCAAACACTGAAACTCCTGATAAAAATCATGTTACTCCTGCTGTTTCACCTGAGCTTATAGAGAACCCTAGTGATGATTTTGATGATTCCTATATTAATCTTAATGATGATCTTATTGATGAAATACATGCTATGAAGGATAAAGATGTTGTTACGAGTCTTACTGAAAGTCGTGCTGTTAAATATAAATTATCTCCTGATGCTAAGTTTGCCACCTCTCCTATTAATACTAGGGATAAGGATTATGATTTCTCTCTTGATTTATCTTATATATCTATTGTTAAGAAAGAACCTTTTTGTGGTACTGAAAATGAAAGTGCTATGAAACATATGAATGAGCTCTCCTCTTTGAGTAGTTTATTCTCTGATGATCTTAAGAAACGTAGCTCTTTGTTGCTAAACTATTCCCTTTCTCATTAAAAGATGAAGATAAAACTTGGTTTAATAATTTTTCTCCGGGATCTATTGGTAGTCCTATTGGTTTGGTTAATGTTTTGTTTCAGAAATATTTTCTTGCTAGTGCTCAACATGATGCTTTACAAAATATATTTAATTTCAAGCAATTGGAAGGAGAGAAATTGCCTGTATCTTGGGCAAGGTTCTGTTCTTTGGTTAGGGCTACACATGGGCATAAGTTGGAAAATAATAAACTTCTTGATATATTCTATAATGGACTAACTGTTGAATCTAGGACATAACTGGATAGTTGTGCTGGTTATGTTTTCAGGCAAAGAACTCCAGAAGAAGCTGGGGAATTAATGGCTAAAATAAGCCAAAATCATGTTGATTGGACTATGATTGAGCCTGAGCCGACTCCTACTCCAGTATCAACACCAACACCAACACCCAAGAAGAGGGGGATGATTGAATTAAATGATGAAGTGGTGAGAGAAGGCAAGAAATCTCTTAAAGAGAGGGGTATTAAATCTGAAGATGTGAAGAATCTTCCACCTATAGAAGAATTATGTAAGCCAATCCCTCACTCATCCACCGTTGAGGTACACTCTCTCCAATATTTTGATAGTAGAGATATTCCCTATAATAAACCTCCTAATCAATGTTTAGATGAATTTGATAATTATGTTATTAAGCAAGATAATTTTAATATGAGAGTGCAAAATCACCTAATAGAAAACTCTAGAGCTATTGATAATTTGCATGGTATTATAGAAAGAACCTCTAATGATGTTAAAATGCTTGTTAAACATTTTCAAATGGTTCCAACTCAAATTGATCAACTTGCTAAAGTGCAAAACGATTTGCTAGTTAATTCTTATAAAGAAAAACATGCTTATGAAATAAGAACTAGAAGTGGTATTGCTACACAAGATCCTTTATATATCGAGGGACATCCTAAAAGAATTGAACAAGATTCTCAACAAACTAATGATAATGTTATTCATACTAAGAAGAAAGAGAAGAAGAAACATAAAAATGATGAATCCTCTGAACTTGCTAAAGATCCTAATAGTATATCTATCTCTGATGCTAAAACTGAAAGTGGTAATGAAAAGAATGATGCTTCTGATAAAGAAGAACCTATACCTGAACCTGAAAAGCAAACTAAAACTGCAAAGTATACTAAGGAAGATTTCATTGCTAATAAACATCGTAATGAGAGAGAACCTTGGGTACAAAAACCAATGCCTTTTCCTAATAAGAAGCACAAATCTAAGGAAGAAGAACATTATAACAAGTTTTGTGAATGGATGAAACCTTTGTTATTTCAAATTCCTTTAACTGATGTTATTAAATTGCCTCCTCATGCAAAATATATGAAAGATATTGTCTCTAACAAAAGGAAGATTCCTAATAAGGAAATCTCCACTATGCTTGCTAATTACTCTTTTAGGGCCTCTCTGATTTGTAGGATCTCAAAATATAGGAATAGGAATAGTCATGGGAACATGATAGGAATGCAAGTGTAAACGAACGGATTGGAGAATACAGGAATATTTCCATCAGTGGTCGTTTGAAATGTAGGAAAGGAAAAGTAAAGGAATTTGATATGTTTTCTTAAGGAACTTGATTAGTGTATAAAATAACCAAAGGGCGGCAACGTTGAGTGGTGCATGTGGCCATGCTGTAGCGGCGATTAACTCAGTTTTGTCTTCCATTTGCCTCGTTCCTTGCAAAGGAATGAAAAAAAGAGATTAGACTGGATTGTTTCTTTCCTGTATATTTCCTAGGAATCTGGCTAGAAAGGAAATTTTCCTTCATCTTTCCTTTGGTACATTCCTATGAATCAAACGTTGCTACAGTGAAAATTCCTACAGGAGTCAGAATCCTACACTTTTCCTACCAAAATCCTGTAAATCAAAGGAGGCCTTAATGACAAGGTTCCTGAGAAGCTTGGAGATCCTGGTATACCATCTATTCCTTGTTCAATTAAAAATAATTATGTTAGAACTGCTTTGTGTGATTTAGGAGCTGGAGTTAGTGTCATGCCTTTTACTCTCTATAAAAGACTCCTCCTAGAAAAAATGATACCAACTGATATATATTTGCAAATGGATGATAAGTCTACTGCTATTCCTGTGGGTATATGTGAGGATGTTCATGTTCAAGTTGCTAATAATTGTTTGATATTAACTGACTTTGTTGTGTTGGAAATTCCTGAAGATGATAATATGTCTATTATTCTTGGGAGACCTTTTCTTAATACTGCAGGGGCTGTTATTGATTGAAATCAAGGAAAAGTTACTTTTAATGTTAATGACAAAGAGCACACTGTTTATTTTCCCAAGAAGATTGATAGAATATATGGTCTAAATTCCATTGAAAATATTGAGACCATCAAGATTGGAGAATTTTATTGTCCTATTCCAAAGCCACCCAAAGAATATGAAATTATTATGATTCGTACTATGTATATCAAGGTTGAGGTAACATGAGTATTTAGTGAGAAACAATTTTTTGTTTCATATAAAATTATTTTGGTAGCAAGACTTGATCACCCTTGTTAACAAAATGATTTTAAATGAAGTGGGCAAAGTTTTCACTATGTTTTCACCTTCCCATTTATGTTTTCACCATGTTTACCTCTGTTTTTACATTTCTACTTGAGTACAATCATGTTTTCCACCATCCTTATGCATGTTTTCCTGATGTTTTCACCCTGGTTACTGAGGTTATGCATGTTTTCACCACCCATACTTTTTTTTCACCACTACCACCTTTGTTTTCTTTGGATATTCTTTCATTAGAGTGTCATAGAACCTCTGTAGTACTGGTTTTTATTTTTTTCCCACCTTTTCACTTTAGTATTCCCGGTTTTTATTAATTATTAAAATTCTGGAAATACCTCAAAAATAAATTTTCTCGGAAAATTCCAGAAAAATCATAATAAATTTTTACGTCAAAAATGAGGCAGAAAGCCACCTGGGAGGCCCCAGGGGGACCCATCTGTCAGGCACACCACAGGGTGGCGCCAACACATGGTGTGGGGCCCCCTGGCCCTCCACTTACTCTCTCCACTGCCAAAGTCTTCTCTCTCACCTCCCAAACTGAAAACATTTCCTGGAACCCGTGTTCTTGCTGTTCTTCCTCTGGATTTTCGATCTCCTTCTTCAGCCAATCATTTGTGCTGATTTTTGGTGTGTTTGATCTCCGGTATGCGACTCCTCCGATGATCCAAATAGAATTTTGTTTAGTGAAGTATTTCTTGAGTATTTTGGTACTGTAGGTGACAGCTTATGTGAGTTCGCATGCTTGATTTGAGTAGAAATAATGTATTTTTTATGTATGTTTAGCTCTCATATAGGTCCCTATGGTAGTTTTCACCTTATAGTTGCTTGAAATTAATTTTTGTGATGATTGTTGAAAAATTTCAGAGATGGAGCACAATGTTCATCAACTAAACCAGCATGAGTTAGAGTTGCATGAGGTCATGCTCGTGCAACATGAATAGAGAGTGTTCCCATCAATCTATCTGTGTCAGGAATTCATGAGGATTACGGAAATTTCGTAGGATTTTAACACTCTAGTGCATAATGCAGGCCTTGACCGTTTCATTGAGGATGAGCCTATCTAATATGTGAAGCTAACTATGTCTGTGGTGCATGATTTTCGTTTTAAATGGTCCCCAACTAACCCAATGGTCCATTATAAAATTTACAATAAAGCTATGAGTCTGCCTTTCAGTGAATTTTGTGCAGCTATTAAGGTACCGGAGTGGGGTTCTTGTGAGAAGATAAGTGGGCAGCCTAAAACACTACTGGATTTGTATAAAGAGATTTGCCAAGGCAGAAACTTCACAGGGGAGAGCGGTAAAATTCGTGAAATTCAACTCCCCTAGCATTCGATACTTTGCCTACTTTATTTCTAAGTGTGTGTTAGCTAGAAAAACTGCCAGCAAGCTATCTGTCTATGATTTGGCGTTTATTGCAGCTGCCTTAAGATGTGATAGGTCTTATAACTTTGGCGCTTTGATTGCTTACCGTCTCTCACATAACCGTGAGAAGGGCAGAGTTTGTGGAGGTCTTATTGCCTCGCGCTTGCTAGATTTGCATGGTTTGGAGCCACACCCTCTAGACTTGCAGTTTCCTATAGAGAGGCTTAATCTTGTTTCCATGGTTCAACATAAGTTTCTTTCTATCCATGCTCACTTACATAATTTATCTTTTGAAGTAACTTTCTCCAAATGATCCGGGTGGAGAGTTGTTAAAACTGTTAGAGAAGTACTTTTGCCTGCACCTCTTTTGTTTAATCTTAATAACAGGCAACGATGGGAGCTTTCTGAGATTGATCTGGACACATACCTTGAGCATGACCCCCAGCAAGGGGAGGATGCCGACGAGGGGGACGATGGTGATTTCGTCCAGCCCTACGACGCCACGGGGATTCCATTCCAGCACCCCGGTTATGACTATGCGCCCGCTGCTTCATCTTCTTCTTGGGCGCCCGAGTACGACCACGTGAGGGACGACCCACCGCAGTGGGGATATTTCCTGCGCTTTGATTGAGCTCCACTTAGGCCAAAAGCCTAAGCTTGGGGGAGGTATACCGACAGCACGCTCATTTACTATCATGTTCGGTCGGTTCTTTATATATACATGTTTTCGTTTTCTTTCGTTTCTTTTTGTTTTATTGTTTTGTTTTTGTTTTCCAAAACACAAAAAGACCAAAAATATTTATGTTGTTTCTCTTTGTTTGCTTATTTAGTTTCTTTCTTTGGTTTGCTTTCTTTTCTTAGTTGCAGATTAATATTCAAAAATCCAAAAATATTTTGCTTTGTTTGCTTGTTCCCTATACGTTCTTGCTTTAATTGAAAAACCCAAAAATATTTGTTGTTCTTCTTTGGTTTTGTAAAGTTTGTTGCAGAGTTCAACAGTCATCCGTGACTCCATTGGATCTTGGTTTTCATTATATATTATTCGAGCCACAAGTGAAGAGCAATAATGATGATCTATGACAATTCAAGTTGTGGTGAGAGGCTGGTATGAACTCTATTTGCTTTAATTTTTATACATATATCCATCTATGTGAGCATGCTTAGTTTGTTCGTATAAGATATGTGTGACTTAATGGCTGCTTAATAGTTCATGCTCTCTCATGCTTTGTTCCAATTTATTAATGGTAAATGACATGTCATATAAATATTTGTTCGCATTGTTCTATTCGTAGAAGGACATGACATTGTGGTAGCCTCCTCTGACTGTTTCATTTGAATCGACTTGGCACATGCTCGCGCATGCTAAGACTGAAAACAAAAAGTCAATAAGCCTGGATGATTTATTTTGCCTCAGAGTTCTAGTATCAATTTTGTGCCTTAGTTAACTTTACTTTGTCGCAAACATGATTATGATAGTTGTTGCTCTCTTGATTGTCGCTCCCTGTCTATTGCTAGTCTTCACCTGTACTGAGTATGAGCTCTACTCGTGCATCCAACTTCCAAAAACCAAAGTTTGCCAAATATGTCCACCATACCTACCTATATGTGGTATTTAACCTCCACTCCAAGTAAATTGCTCATGTGCTACCTTTAAAACCTGCTAAAAATTATTCCTGTTTTGTGCCCCTGTTTTAGCTCATGAGGACGTAAATAGAGAATATTTATCTCACTTGTTGATTAGATTTCACGCTCTGAACTAGTGGCTTCATCCTCTTATCCAAATGGTAGAAGATCTGGTAGCGGGGTGCCCGGCCCCAAATTAATACACACAAATTCTCTTCACTCTTTTTGTCCCTAATTTATCAGTCAAAGCATAATTGTGTAAACAAAAGAGAAAGAGGGATGACCTTCTACCCACATGCGTCCTTCACATGGGAGCCGCTCTTGTGAATCCAGTTGGCTTGTGACGTACTGTATTGTCTGTTTACCATTCGTTGACATAAGCATACACCTCTCTCAAAATGTTTTCAATACCTCTATTTAATAAAATAAAAAAACTCTAGCACATGAGTGATCCATGCTTCCCTTTGCGAAGGGCCTTTCTCTTACTTTTATGTTGAGTCTCCATCATATTCTTTGAGCACTTTCTTGAGAGCACAATGGTCATTCTTAGTGTGATGTGTTTGTCCCAAAGCACGGTTGATTGTGGTATAATCTTGACACTTGTATCTTTGATATCTTTACTTCTAGTCTTCCCTTGAACTTCAGAGGTGCACTGGCATTTATGTTTTGCCCCACACTTAAGGGCAAGCGAGATACCACTTTATTAGATCCTTTTATAAATATTGCAATCTTGCAAATAGTTATGCTTCATGTTGTTTATTATTATTATGTTGTTATCTCCTCATGGTTTGCATAGCTATTAAGTGACAGTATCTTGCATGTATCTTATCATGAGCATAATTAAGTATTTGATTATATAGTGAGTATATTTACATCATATGAAACAAATGTGTTCGTAAAAGTCTTCTATCGCACTCAGTTGACACTGAATTGCTTGAGGACGAGCAATAAGATAAACTTGGGGGGATTTGATACGTCGAAAACGTATCTCCTTTTCTGAACACTTTTCCTATTGTTTGCCTCTAAACTTGTGTGTTTTGAATGCAACTAACACGGACTAACGCTGTTTTCAGCAGAATTACTTTGGTGTCTCGTTTTTTTGCAGAAAAATCAACTTTCGGGAAATTGCCCAAAAAAGACCCCATTGGCCCTAAAACACCAGAAGACCCCAGGAGCCAGAAGGATACCCGGAGAGGGGACAGGCGGTGGCCAAACCATCCCTCGGCGCACCCCCCTGGGTCGTGCCAGCAGGTGGTGTGGGCCACTCCCACACACCCTCGGTTTCCCCTTTCGACTACAAATAGCCTTCAACCCTAAAACACGAGGGGGTTCGATAGTTTTCCAAAAAGAAGTCTGTAGTTCCGCTGCCACCCCGAACCTCGATTCGGGGATCAGAAGTTCCTGTTCTGACACCCTGCTGGGATGGGGAATTGGAGGAGATCATCGCCATCGTCATCACCAACGCCTCTCCATCGACCATCCATGTTTCCCCCATCCATGTGTGAGTAATTCCCCCGTTGTAGGCTGAAGGGGATGGTTGGTATTGGATGAGATCATTCATGTAATAATGACGTGATTGTTAGGGCATAGTGCCTAGTATCTTCTATTAGTGCTATTGACATTTTTGCAAATTCTTATGCTTAATGTTTGCCACTTTGGGCCCGAGTGCCATGATCTCAGATATGAACATGCTATTGAATCATGATGATAATTATTGTTTCTTGATCATACCTGCAAGTTGTTTACACATATTGTTGTCCAGAACCCGAGGCCCTGAAGTGACAGAAATTGGGACAACCGGAGGGGATGGATGTGATATGAGGATCACATGTGTTCATGGAGTGTTAATGCTTTGCTCCGGTGTTATATTAAAAGGAACACCTTAATTACCGGTAGTTCCCTTGAGGCCCCGCTGAAAACGGGCTGGTAGGACAAAAATGTTGTGCAATTTCAAATTGCGAGCACGTATGACTATGTACGAAACACATGCCTATGGTTACTTAGTACTTGGATGCTTTATGTTATTTATCTGCAATGCCCATGTCTTGATTATTATATGAACTATCTTATCCATGCAGCGCCCGTTCATCCATCCCTATGCCTACAGTATTTAATCCTGTTGTTTACTGATGCCCTTTGATGGTGTGTTGGAAACCCCAAGAGGAGGGTGTGATGAGTAAGCGGCAAGAATTTCCCTCAGTTAAGAACCATGGTTATCAATCCAGTAGGAGGAAGAGGATCTCAGGAAGGTTGATGCCAGTGACGGTGGCGCTGGCGCTTCACCAGTGTCAGCAACAACGTGGAACCTGCACACAACACAACCAAAATACTTTGTCCCAACAGTACAGTGAGGTTGTCAATCTCACCGGTCTTGCTAAAAACAAAGATTAGACGTATAGTGTGGAAAATGATGTATGCTTGCAGTAAGTAAAGAAAGCAGGAAATAGTTGTGGTTTGTTTAACAGTGTGGAAAATAGACCGGGGTTCATAGGTTCATTAGTGGTGTCTCTCCATAAAAGATGGCATGCTGGGTGAACAAATTACAGCTGGGAAATTGAAAAATAGAGGTTGCACCGTAGTGCACATATATGACATGATGACTACTATGATATTTAGTGCGGGCATTACAAGAATATACATAGACCGAAATCCATCTGCATCTATGACTAATAATCCACCCTCGGGTTATCATCCGAACCCCCTTAGGTATTAAGTTGTAAGCAACAGATAACTGAATTAAACAAAGTGTGTAATGTAAGCAATGATTATGCACGCGGGCACTCTCACCGTTGTTTTCTCCCTAATGGCAACAGCACATCCTCCCCCTTCACGTTTCTGTCACTCGAGCAAGGCGGTGAGGAGGCATGAACCCACTATCAAGCATAAATACTCCCTCTTGGAGTCACTAGCAACTACTTTGCCAGAGCAACCACTAGCAACGGGAAGCATGCAAGATCACAAATAGCATATGCAAATAAAGACTATAATCAACTTGGCATAACTTCAATATTTATCGAATCCCAGCAAACACAACATATAGAATTACATAAGATCAATCTCTATCATTATAGGAAGCTCACGAGATCTAAACATGGAGGCATATGAGGAGAAGACAACCATCTAGCTACAGCTATGAACCCGTAGTCCAATGATGAACTACTCACGCATCACTCCAGAGGCAGGCATGGTGATGTAGAAGCCTCCGGTGATGATCTCCTCTCTGACAGGGTGCCGGAAATAGCTTCAGACCCCCCCCCCCCATCTGGGGTTGATGGTGAGGGCGGCTGCGGAACTTTTTGGGGATTTTTGATCATGTGTTTAGGATTTTCCATCCGGGGGGATTAAATAGGCGAGATGGCAAAGGCGGTGGAGCTCCAGGGGCCCCACACCCATAGCTGGCGCGTCCAGGGGCCACGCCACCCTATGGTGTGGCCCCTTGGTGCCCGTCTTCGACTCTCCTTTGGTGTTCTGGATGCTTCCGGGGAAAATAGGAACTTCGGGTTTTATGGGGTCCAATTCCGAGAATGTTTCCAGAACAACTTTTCTGAAACCAAAAACATCAGAAAACAGGGAACTGGCACTTGGCATCTTGTTAATAGGTTAGTCTCGGAAAACGTATAAAAATGCTATAAATAAGGGAGAAAACAAGTAGCAATTGACATAATATGATCATGGAGCATCAGAAATTATAGATACGTTAGAGACGTATCATTTACTTCAAACACTACTGCTGCTGTTTTCATTCCACTGCTGCTATTATTTGACTACTGCTGCTACTATAAAACTGTTACTACTGATAAACCACTGCGAACAAAAGTACTTTCAGGTGCAGGTGAATTGACAACTCACTTGTTAAGTCTCACAAATATTCTTTGCCTCCCCTTGTGTCGAATCAATAAGTTTGGGTTTTACTTCCCTCGAAGACTGTTACGATCCCCTATACTTGTGGGTCATCACACACTAACTAGTCGTAATTAAAGGTTGTCAGTTCAGCGATGGCAGCCACATGGACCATAATCTTAGGGAGAATGGGCTTGCGTTGGCCAGTAACTGGGAGCCCTCGGCACCGAGCACCCCATCGAGCACCATGAGGTAGAGCCAGATCATGAGAGCGAGCTGGAGGATGTCTTCTGGGTCGTCACGCATCTCCCTTTTCCGTTTGTCGCCCTTCCACCTCCTCTCCCGGAAAGAACCGTGGGGTGCCACCAATGCACGTGTTTCGAGTTTCGACCCTTCAGCCTGGTCCCTCCCGATTTTAGAAACCCTATAGATGAAGCCATGGAGCCGAAGGCTTTTCCCGCTTCGTGTCACTGCGATCGTTCGTCGATGCGCCCGAGGTAGCACGACGGCCCGGGCGCCGTCAGGATGAATCGATGCAACGACAGTGTGTGTAGAGGAGGTGGAATAGCACAAGCGTCCCATGAAGATGAGGCGGCGGGGCAGGGGTCCCCGCGTGGGAAGGATCCAGGCCATCGTCATCTGGATCGTGCGAGGAGTTGATGAACATCTGGATCTTCATCGAGAGAAGTCGAAGTGTGCGTCAAACTAGAAAAAGGCGCTTTCGTCGGAACACGTACCGGCGAACGAAAATTTTAGCAGAGTAGTCCGCTCTCGATAGTAATTGCTAACTGCACACATGAGATATGGTTAGAGTAATCTGAACGGTTAAATTTTATTAAGTGGGATGATCTAACAACACCAGTTGGTCTATGTGCACTTACAGGGGTAACGTTAGAAAAGAATGAGTTCTCTCTTTTAATAGTAGTAGAGATAAGAGTAAGCACAATAAGGTACATCAGACTGTAAGCATTAAACTAATATGTGTATGCTTAGTTTGTTTAAAACTAATATATTTATGCTTAGTTAGAGGAGAGAGAGGATATGAGAGAGAATGGAAGCGGACTCTCATGCAATAGTCAGCTGCAGCACGTGCTCCAAGGCACTATGTGAGGGTAAGGGCATCCGCAATGTGCAAAAAATCAACCATAAGGCTTACTCCTTATACATTGTGGAGTATGTGGCAATGCTTGTGGTACACCTTAGAGCATCCACTATGTAGTGCATAAGGGCTATCCATAAGCAAAAAATTACCTTATGAATGACTATATACATAGTGGAGATTGTGCATAAGGAAAAATTATTAAAGGTGACCCATAGGCTTGTGGGTTGTCCATAAGCAATAAACAAATATTTTGCTCTCTGCTCTCTCTCTTGCATGTTTGTACTTTTAGCACACATGTGGATCCTACCTTATTGCAAAGTAGATCTTATACAGAGTAGCAATTTCCACAAGCAATGTGGGTCCCATCTTATGGTAAAATCTCACCTTATACATAGGTGATGCCCTTATACATTGTGGAGAAATATAGAGTTGTCTATAAGCTTATGGATGACCTTAAGCTTATGGGTCACCCACAAGCAATAAAAAATGTGTACCTCTCTCCTCTCTCTCATGCATTTGTGTACATCAATAGTACATGTGGGTCACAGCTTATGGCTATAGTTCACCTTATACATTGTGAAGAATTTCATAGTATAGGTGGGACCCAGCTTATAGCCAAAGCTCACCTTATACATTACGGATGCCCTAACATGTGGGTCATATATTGATAAAATAGCACATCCCTATAGCTAACTGTTGTACATGTTAGATATAAGTAAGATATAGATGACATGTCTTATAGCCAACATACGGCTATGCTAATTCCTGTAGCCAAGGTAGCAGCATCCTTCGCTGTCCCAAAATCATCAATTTTCCACGACTTTGGCATCCAGCTTGGCTAAGGCATAGTCGACTCAAATATCTGAGAGCCAGTCAACACTTTGCCTCATGTTGTTACTGAGTGTTTCGCACACCATAGGCAAGATTTTTTTACAACTATGCCTCGTGTGCCATACACTAAAAAACTTTGGCAAGATTCTTTTACCAGGCCAAAGTGTGGCTAAGAAATTGTGCACCTAATTTTTGGCAAGGTTGGCACAAAAAGAAAATACTATGGCACACTTCGGCAAAGTTAGGTCTTCTCAACCAAACAGGTCCTAAATCTACACAATTATTAGCCTAACTTAACCCAATCAACTAACCAATTGTGCATACTACATATGTTCAGCCAGTACCCAGCAAAGGAATCCTATTTTACATTATCGTTGATCTCCTGCATATAATTAGGCCGCCATCGTCTATTCTTTGCTTCTGCCTCAATCGCTCGAAGAGGAAATCCTCACTCCTCCGCAGATGCAGATAGTCATCCATATGGAACGACGTGCTTCGGTTGTTCTCAGGGCAGCTACTTTGGCGAGTCGCGGCCTCATCGAACCTGGCGAGTAGTCCATCCTTGGAGCCAGCTGAGCTACCATGGTCTCCAGGGCTCCAGCTTCCACGGCTACTCATGGTGTGACTGCTGGTGCTGCATGCAGTGCTTGCGTCCTGAAAGTATTGATCCATCAGGCACTTGAAACAAGGATTCTATCCTATAGCATACACAACATGTAAGCAGAAAGCTTGTCCATTTACATGCTAATTCACCCCTTGTAAAATGAGTTATGAACGCGACGGTGACACACTGACAGCAATCGATTGATTTACTATTTCCACAGAAAAATTATTTACAGCTTTACGCCATCATACCTGTGTCTTGATTGTGTTTGGGGAGGCATGTAGATCGTTGCTAGTTTCCCATTGCAACCAGGGAAGGACAACACCATCTGCGACCACAGGTGGCCCAACTTTCGGAAGGACTACATGAGTTTCCGCCATAGAATGAAGTACCACATCTCGTTTAGTTGAACTCGTGTCACTTCTTTCGCCATCAAACGATGAAAAATCGGTATCTTCAACATTTGACAGAAAATCTTCAAAGTATAGCTCAGCCTCTTCAGTAAGGCATTTCGACACCCTTGCTTTATCATTGCTCCTCTGAAACAAAGTATACATGAAAATTTCAATTGTGGATACTTGGTAACAGAAGGAAGTATAGAACCAACAACCAACAAAGCTTACTCTTCTACGTGGTGGCTGCCTCTCCGGTTTAACATTCTTCTTAGTAGTAGGCAGTAATTCTTTAACTATTTTTGTGAGTTCATGACCACGTTGTTCTTCTGCAGCCAACTGAGCAAGTAACTCCTGCTTCCTCTTCTCTGACTGCAAGACATATTGAAAGAATTGAGCCTCAACACAGAAAGGAAAAAGTTATGGGTTCCATTAAAATGGTACCTCTTCCAATTTGCTAGTGTAGCTCCTACGGAGCTCACCAATAACCTGGGTTGGTTGGACATCATCACTTCTTGCCTTTTCAAAGGGTTCAGATTTTGTCACAGCCTAGACAATGTGCGGTCAAAGAAAAGAGAATTAGAATATATGGTTAATAGTACTGAATAGCATCACTGCAGAAAGGTTCAGATTTTGTAACAGCCTGAACAATGAGTGGTCTATGAAAAGAGTATTATAGTTACTTAATCGTGTGATTTAGAATATATGATTAACACTGAATAGCATCACTGTGGACAACAGGTGAGCAAGATAAGAGCTTTCAGTGTGGACAAAACAGAAGGCATGATGAGTGATGACAAATTAACAATTAAATTTTCAGAGTCTGGCTCTAAAATACACCAACATAATAGACTAAATGTTCATCATGCGATATTACTCTACGATAAGAGGCACAAGAATTCAAGGTCAAGTCTTTCTGAGAGTTTAGAGCAGAAACTAAAACATCCTAGAGCTCTATGCTCCAAACACAAGTTACTGGGGGATCAAGGTCCATTCTTCGTAATTATAAAGCAACATTGTAGCATTGATGTGACATAGTTGAACATTCTTTAAAAAATGGAGCGGAGGGGTGACTGTTAGACCATGAATTGATCCTTTTTTTATTGCAACAATCAAACTTTATAAAATACGCAGCTTGAAAGAACTACCGCAGCACAAGAAAAATAGCGAAAGGTCCCTAGAAAACTTAACATGTCAAAAGATACCTTTTCAAGCTGAGTTCTGATTTCTTCAACAGCTTGTCTAACTTCTTTACGCATCACATCATACAGCCCATTTGAATCATCGCCTTCAATTGGCTGCTCCAATGATAATAACATAAAAAAATGTCAAAAATGTTAGCTCTTCTAAAAACTAATTGTGGAAATTTGATAGAATATTGTGAAATCAACCTTCTCCTGGGCATAAGAAGCCCTAGCTCCACTGTGATTTCTCCTATGAAATGAGTGAGCATCCCTAGATTCATCGTCAGTTATTGAAGAATGGCTCTGCGAAAATCAACACATAGATATTAAGTGTTGAACTTTAACCGCATAAAAATATAAATATATTCAGCATGTAACACATGGCTGTGTACAACGGCAACCAAGCTTTTCAGTCCCAAACGAATTGGGGTAGGTAACACATGGCTGTGTCAAAAAATATATATATACACATATGGACAGAGCGACAACATCATAAATAGAACTATTACACATTATGTCTTCATTACTGACACAGAAATTAAATGTGTTGTGCACCAACTACATTGCAAATTTTACAGAGGTGCTAACAGCCAATAGATTATCCATTTTTTGCATCATAAATAGTAGGGCTTTTTCAGTGACCAATAGTTTCTAAGGGCACGGAAAATACTAGATGTGAGGTACTCACTGAGCCACTATCTCGTAAATGTACGAAATCATTTTGACTTGTAGACCTCCTCAGGGTTTGATTTGCTTTGGACTTATTAAATGAATTCTGTACGGTATGGCCCGTGCTAGATTTGGAATTTGTCCCCCTAGAACCAGACCGGTGAGAGAAGTCCATATCATTCTGCAACCAGAAATGGAAAAGAAAATCAGAAGCCACATTAAACATATTAGATGCAATGAATTGCAGGAATACAAGTTAATTGTTCTAGCTTGTTCACGTAAATGTAAAACAACCTAAAAGGCAACAATGGGAGTGACAAAGTGCAGGACGGCAGGACCAGAATGCAAAATAAGGAAGTAGGAATAAGGATTTTGGTGGAAGTTGAACAAAGTGGAGCAGTGGAAGTGAGTTAAAACTAGAAGGCACGTTAGCAATAATAGAGCAGAATAATCCCCTTTATGCATTCATAAACTCTATAACATCAGGATATACTTAGTTTCAAGCTATAAATAGCATTGCCATCCAAAGGATCAAACAGATAGCCTTTACAGCGATAACGTTTATCCACGTGCAAGGGATCAAGCAGAGCAAAGAATTTTGTTTTGTTACAGAAGAATTGGTATTGTACAGGACATACTGAAATACTATTGGGTGCAAACTAACAAACTGTTTGTGGTTACAATGAAAATAACCTAAACTGGTTTGTGCTTTTTCATACAACAACATAAACCAACAATGGCAATATCCTTAGATCTGCTGTATAACAGAATTACACACTTCCTCCAATCTAATCTCGAATTCAGGATGTCCATAAATATATCTAAATATGTTTCTGCAACACACATGAGTAATACTACTAGAGAAAGAAAAAACTAAATCATGTGGAAGTCAATTGCAAAGCAGGTACGAAGGAACAGTAGAAACTAAAACATAAGCAGTTGATCATTTCTGAATTCCATCGTCATCACAAAATAATGGCTAAATTTTTTTGCCTCTACTTCGAAATACGAAATATCAGTGTTTATATGAGCAACTACTCATACTTGATCTAATAGAATGGACTCGAGTACATAATTAAACGCTGGTATAAATTCCTTCAAAAGCAGATTCAAACATGAGTCGGTCCAGATACAAAACATTACAATGTTGCCGGAACTTACATCCGAATCACACCAGCGCTGCCGGTCAATGGAGCTACGGCGGTCCACCGAGGCGTATCGCTGCCGACCAATTGAGGCACGCCGATCCACTGAAGCATACCTCTGCCTCCTCGTGGCAGGGACACCATTTTCGGCTGCGGCGGCTCCAGCTCGCCGCTCGGCCGGGGGGCGCGACACCGAACGCTCGCGCTGCCTGGACGACTCGGTATTCATGGCGTAGCGCGCGGTGGAGCTCCGCCGCCCGCCGCGGGCCTTCTCCGCGGGCGCCGGGAACCTGAGCCGTCCACGCGAGTCCTCCCCGCGCGGCGGCGGCTCCTCGTCGTCGTCGCCCTCGGACTCCACCCTGGCCCGGAAGAACTCGTCCGCGAGGTCGTCGAGGCTGATCTCGGGAAACCCCTCCGACGCCCCCCCGCCCCTGACCTTGGTGACGAACCTCGAGGAGGGCGAGGGCGGCGGGAACCTGCTCAGGCTCCTCGACCGGCGGAGGCTGCCGCCCGCGCCGTCGGGCGTCCGGCCGCGCGTGGCGGACCTCCCGTCGCCCTCCGCGGCCCCGAAAAAGGCGTCCCTCCGCGTCGCCGACCGGAACGCCGCCGCCGCCATCGCCGACGGCAGCTAGGGTTTCGAGCTGCTCGCTAATCCCCACCCTGCTTCTTCTTCTGCTTCCGAAGACCGACCGCAGCAGCGCCCCGCTGCCAGATAAGAAAACGGGAATGGCGAGGCGAGGCGAACAAAACCTCGAGTGCGCCGAGCGAGACTAAAAACAAAATTCGTTTTTCCCCCCTTGATGATACCACCGCGGCCGTACGACCTGCGGCAGACGGTGGGCCCGCCTGCCATCCGGTGTTCAGCCAGCCGGACCGGCGTGCGCGTACGGGGAGAATTTGAATTTTGAAATCGGCCCCCGGTTTTGAAGGGAATTTAAGGAGCATGGATCGTACGTTAAGAAATCGGGGAAATGATTAATGTGGACGGGGGAAAACGTTGGAGGCCACGCGAGACGGGAGGGGCGGTGGTTGGACGTTGTTGTACTCGTACGTACCAACACGGGTCGTCGGTCGGACCTCGTGTGCTCCGCCCGCCAGGAGAGCCTCCAAGCTTCACCACCGTCCACCGTTGAGGACAGCCTGCCTCATCGTCACGGCGTAGTAGGAGCACTATTGCTGGGCGGGCAGTGGCAGGGATGTTCGAATCATGCCGGTCCCCGGGCGAAAACTAGCGGGAAATTTTGAAGTTCCCTGGAATAGTCATCAGCTCTCCTTCGATGATTGGGGTGGGGTCGGTCAGCTTTTCGAAGCCAGCAGCAGAGGGAATAGTTGCGGGCTCTATAAGAGCATCTTCACTCGCGTCCCGTCCGGATTGACGTCCGGAGCGACCTTTGGGCTCGTCCGGACGGCGTCGCGTTCACGGGGGCGCCCCCAACCAAAACCCCCAAAGTATTTTTTACCCTAAATTTTTAATTGTGCAAATACAAAAATAACTAAAGTCTTAAATAATTATATTTTTTGCCATAATTTAAAGGTTTGGCATTATAAAATCATACGAATTCATCACGCGCTAGTATCAATCGACGTTGACGACGTCGTTGGAGCCGAGGAATCCGGGGTCGGGGTGTAGCCGTGGAAGTCGTCGGCGGCGGGCTCGACGCCCTGGGTGTCGCCGGCTGGCTCAGCGCCCTGGGTCGCTTCCAATACGAGTCGCTTGTTTGGTTGGCTCCCGTGATCACTTCTTGGGTAAGGAGATCTCCTGCGGGCCTGCTCAATTCCGGACCAATTTGGTCCGGAATTTGTCTGTTTGAGCAGCGGTCCGCGCTGCGCGGACACGGACTCGGCCAGGTGCCCCCTGCGGGTCTGCTCATACCAAAACCGGACAACTTTATAGATACGGTAGGGCCCAGAGGCCAGAGGGGCCCATAGGTTTACAATATTTAAAACAGAAAAAAAAATCTAGCCCTAGCTAGATGGCCACTGGCCACTGGCGTCGCGGCGTAGGGTGCAGGCTGGGCGCGCATAGCCGCCACGGCCTGCTCCACCGCCCTGGCCTCCGCCGCCTGGGCCTCCACCTCCTACGCCGCCTCCTGGGCGGCCACCGCCGCTAGCGCGTCCGCCACGGCGCGCGCCTCCGCCGTGGCTGCCTCCTCCGCCTCCCGCCGCGAGGCCTCGATGGCCATGGCTAGCTCCAGCTCCTCGCTGGGCTGCGCCATGGCGGTCTCCTCCTCGTCGTCGTCTTCCTCCTCGTACCACTGGGGGCTCCTCCAGTGGCTCGTCCTTGACGACCGGCGCGGGGTCCCCGATGCTAAAGGACGGCGCCGCGCTGGGCGTGGTGGAGAGGGCGGCGCATACTTGGCCGCGCCGCGTGCCTGGCGCGCCCCGAAGAACGACCTGCGGCGCAGGTCGTGTTCGTTCATGAACCAAGTGTCCCAATGAGGACTGTCCACGGCGAACGCGGGGTGGGCGCGTAGGTCAGGCGGGAGCTCGTCGCGGCGGCGGTGGATCTCCACCTCCCGCTCGAGCCCGCTCTTCGGAACTGGTGGCACCGGGATGCGGTCCTGGTTGAGGTGCCACCCTTCCGGTAGGTGCACGTCCGACCACGGCACCGGGATCGCGCGGTCCCAGTACCACTGGCACTTCCTCTTGTTGAGGTAGGGCCGGTCGCGGACGCGCGTCGCCGGAGCGATGCGGAAGGTCGCGGCGCGCCCGTGAGAGGAAGGAGGGGCGGCGCGGCCTGCTCAGCCTGAGCGCGTGCGGCCCGCGTTAGTGGTGGCGGTGGTGGTAGGGGGAAGTGGGAGAGGAGGCGCGGCGGCGGGAGCCGCCGGCCTCGTGGTCGTTCTTGGCCTTCCCCCAGTTGAGCCAGCTGCGTCCCATGGCGCTAGGGTTTGCGGCCGCCGGCGAGGGAGGCGAGGAGAGTGGAGAGAGGAGAGTGAGGGGGGAAGTGTGGGGACTAGTGCGCGTGGGGACGGACGCGTGGCGGCGGTCCCATTTAATAGGACCGGTGGGGGAGGCGAGCCGTCGCCACGGTCATAGACCCGCGGGCCATACGCTTTGACCAGGCGGTGACAAGGCCGCGCGCGCGTCCGTTTCCCGTCCGCGGGCTGCTCAAATCTGGACCAAATTTGGTCTGGGTTTGAGCAGCCACGGACCAAAAACGGACGGAGGCCAGGGTTGAGCAGCCCCGCAGGGGCCTCGTTTTGTCCGGGCCTGCTCAAATCCGGCCTGTCCGGGGCAATTGAGCAGCCCCGCAGGAGATGGCCTAATGGCACTACACGAATCAATCAAGCACTCGACCTCTTTGATGGTCCAAGCTATGTCGCGGCTTCCACTCTTCTTCTTCTTTTTCTTCCCATCCTTGCCGACTTCTTCCACATCATCATCGGCGCCATCACCATCTTGGTCGTCATCATCATCGGCGTTGTCGACGTCTTGCTCCTCGCCGACAACGGCGCTCCCGCCACCATCTTGTGTCTACACCAACGGCGAACAAACATTGGGTCGACGCTGAAAGTACACAAAGGTCAACTAGAGGGGGGGTGAATAGGTGACCTACAAATTTTAAGTCTTTTTCAATTTTAGTGGAAGCTTTGGAAATTTAATAGCTTGGTTATCTAGATGAGCAACTAAGTAAACACCCTATGTGACAAATAACGAGTAGCAACGGAAGTAAATGCAAGGCACAAGATAACCACAAGTGAAAAACACGGTGACAATGATATGTTTCCCGTAGTTCCTTCTTAAAAGAAGTACGTCCACGTTGGAGAGGTGGGGAGCCACCTAGGCGCTCCTCAATAGCACGGATGTGCACACCTTATTCTCCTTGAGCTTCTCCGGTGAGGGAGATTCTCGTTTCCACTATGAGGTCGACTTGAAGGCGTTGACCAAACATTTACAAGTAGTTGAGGCAACTCCACAAGTGAGATGGAGGCTCTCAACGATCTGAAGCTTCTTGCTACAAGGTGGAAGCTACAAGCACTAGGGTTTCCCTTAGATGACAAGGCAACCAAGAGATTACAAGATCCCAAGAGGTATGTTGTGGGAATACAATTTTTGGCTTGGTAGAAAGGTAGATCTAGTCCTCCTCCATGAGATCCTTAAAGGGCATCGAGTTTGGTTGGAGGAGGAGGGAGATCGGGACGTTTTGATCTCTTGAACAATGGAGGAGAGAGAGGAATGGACGAAGTAGCTATCTACAGGAAGAAGGCAGCTATTTATAGGCTCCTCCAAATTCTGACCGTTGCAGTGTGCCAGGGCCGGAATATTCTGGGGTTAGCACCGGAAATTTCCGGCCCAGCAAGGCCAGATATTTGAAATGTCCGGGGGGCGGAAATTTGAATATTCCAGGGCCGGAAAATTCCGCCCAATATTCCGCCCCCATCTCTGTGCGCGGGTAGCAGCACCGCGCCGAAAAACTGCTAAGGACCAGGCCGAATATTTGAATAATCCGGGGGGCAGATTTTTGAACAATTCGGGGCCGGAAATTTCCGACCAATAATCCGCCCCCCATCTCTGCGCGCGGGCACCTGAGGAATCTCCGAAAAACTGCTAAGGACCAGAGGGCCGGAAATTTTCCCTGGAATATTTCAGGCAAATATCCGCCCCACCTTCTGTGCGCGGGCAGTAGGAGAAATACTTAGTCGTTTTGAACTGGCCAGAGGGACCGAAATATTCCGGTGCAGGGGCCGGATATTCCGCCCCATACACACCGGAAATTCCGGTGTAACAGCTGAAATTTCCGGTAGCAGTAGAGATAATTTTCAGAACTCCTCTTTGAACTTTTTTAGTGCATTTATCAATAATCATCTGAGAGGCCAGCTGCAAACAATTAAACAATATTGTTAGACAGATGATACCCGCGTTGTTATCATCACCAAAATCATTAGAGGGGTCATGAGCTTTCAATCTCCCCCTTTTTGGTGAGTGATGACAACACGGGTATTTGCATAGGGATAAACTAACAATACGATAGAAAATTAAAACATCACAGATAGCATATATAGGAGACATGCCTCCTAATAATAATAGTTCACACAAACAAATCCACGAATAACGAGCACGATGAAATGAAGTTCAAAAAGACGCACGAAACGATGAAAAAACGATAAAGAACGAAACCCACCCTAGCAAATACGGATGGCAATGGGGCCCCGAAACCCGCAAACCCGACGGGTACCCGTCTTAAATGGGGAGGGTTTGGTAAAATGTTCGACCCGCCAGGTCTACTGGGGAGGGTATGGGGGTGGCAAACCCGTACCCGCATACCCGCTCTAACTCCTAATCATATTCCTAATGATCATATACCTAACCACACGTCCACGAGCGATGGACCACAAACCTCACACATCACATGGACGCGTTGGAATCTAGAGTCCCGGAGATAACACATGTACACACGTGACTATTCCCACCAACCTTATCCCAATATTCCATTGTTTTATTCCCCACATGTGTCGGTGTCGCTCTTTAAATGGGTACCCGTTGGGGCCCCGAACCTGGTAGGGTCGTGGGTCTGGTAAGAAATGAGACCCGACAAGTTAAATGGGGCGGGTATGGGGGGTGCCGACCCGGCCCCGAACCCGGTGGGTGCCATCCGGACTAGCAAATCCCCGCGATCACTAGATCTTCTCCCCCTTTGGCATCAGGATACCAAAATGAGAAAAGAGAGCAATACTTCCCATGGAGCAAACTCTAGGACTGGGTGTCTTCTTCTTCCTCCTCGCTAGCAGACGCAATGTCCTCATCATCATCCACTCCCAGATCCCAGTCGACGTCTCTGTTGTTCCAGTTCTTGTATGGAATCCTGTCAGAAAGAGGAGCTGGCACATTGGGAATGTTGAGAGCAGTCATGATGGTGCGCTGATTCTCCTGGATGTTGCGGCGCTCAACATAAGCATTGTAGTTCTCCTTGTGGATGCACACATTCATGCACATCACCTTCTCAATGGCACGAGCGAGCCATGAGCGCTTCTTGGTGCCTGGAGGAGGTGGACGCATGCGAGGATCACGGTGACCCTGACCCGTGGCGCCAACATCATGAGCAGCCTGCTGAACGTGGGCGGTCTTCTTGTACAACTTGACATCCGTGTGGTCATCACAGTCTAACTCCAGATCAGTGTAGAGTTCAGCGGGGTAGCGAGACTTGATGAGCTTTATGATGTATGTAGCATAAGGGGGCACCTTGCAGTTGAAGAGAGCAAAGTGGATCTCGTTGAAGATGAAATCCATCACATCAATCTTGTGACGCTCCGTATCAGTCATGTCGCCCTCAGTGAAGGTGTGATAGGCATGGTACATGAGATTAGCCAAGCCACCACGAATCTCATCATTATTGCCCGCGCTCGGGGCAATAGTCGCTCTGAACATGCGCAGCAGGATGTCATAAATGGGGAAGAGGCCCTTCGCAGAGCCCACAACACCAGTAGAACCATACAGCTCAGCAAGTTTGTTCTTCTCATACTCCACCCCGTGAATGTGCATGCGAGAACCCTGAGGAGTGTTGAGACCAGCAAAGGGGTATCCCAGCTCGGCAGCAAAGTCATGGAAGGTGGCGGTGAGCAGGTAGGGGCCAGACATCCAGGACATCCCAATATCCTCAGACTCATCGAAGACCAGAGTGGAGAAGAACTGCTGGATGAAAGTGATGTTGTAGGAGCATGAGGTCTCCATGAGGGGACGCAGACCCAGAAGTTCAGCCAGCTGGACAGAGTTGTTAAAGTACGCGGGATTGGCAGCCATGTGTGCAAAATTGATGAACTTCATGGGGAAAACTGGCTTGCTCATCACAGTGTACACTTGCTTGAAGAGAGTCTCATGCTCAACGTGCCAGAAGCAGGAGTCAATGGTTGGGTCTTGAGGACCCTCAGTGTACCAGGCCTTGTCCCGCCATGCCTTGAACTCAGAGATAGACATGATGGCCAAGTTGAGAGTTGTCTTCCCCTGCTACTTATTGGCCTTGCGAGCTGCCCTGGATGCATCACGTTCACGCTCATATTCCTTCTCAGCATCCCTCTCACGACGGCGAGTCTCCGCCTCATCCACTAAAGTGCCCTCATCATCTTCCCTCAAGTGTCGGTACCTCTTGCGCGAGCTAGTCACCTTGGGAGGCCTAGAGCTTGAACCATCTGCGAGAAAAGCAAGAGAAATCGCAAAGAAAACAAACAGAAAACGATCAGAAAGGTGGCTCACAACTTGTGTAAGTGGGAGAACATATCTCAGTTAGAGATTCAGGGCAAGCCGGATATTCCGGGCTGGGGCGGAAATTCTGGCACCAGGTGAAATTTCCGGGGGGCGGAAATTCCGGACCTGGGGCGGAAATTTCCGGCCCTCGAGATTTCGCACCAGATCTAAATCTAGGGCCTGCCACGAATCTAAAACAACGAGGAAGTGCAATAAGGGGAACACTAGGGGATGTGTGATACTAGTATATGGACGTTCCTCCCAAAAGCACAAGGAATATGAAAGAACATGAGATCAAACCATCCGGTAACCCTAGGAGAAAACGAAGCACATACCGGGATCCATGGTGGAGGAAGGGATGCGCGGTCTCTTGATCCGCAAAAATAAACCGGATGATGAAGAGGGGAGGCAAGGGGGCCTCCCGAATGTCTCGGAGGCGGCGGCTGCGATTGGGGGCGGAGTGGAGGCGAGGGGAGGGGAAACAGTCAGGAACTGCCCCTCCCGTCGCCTATTTATAGCCCCCAGCCGCGCATACCAGATTATTCCGGTATTAGGACCGGAATATCCTGGGGGGGCGGAGTTTTGGGCCGGAATATCCTCCCTAAATATCCGGTGTGCCTTATGCGAGCGGGCACGCTGGATTTTTCGGGGAATTTTCTGGTCAATCTCGAGCCTCGGAAATTTCCGGGGCATATTTCCGGGGTGCCTTCTGTGAGCGGGCACCTTGGAAATGGGTGAAAATTTCAGAGGCAAATGTCTGGAGGCCGGAAATTTTTGGGCCCTAGGCCGGGATTTCCGATGTTCCCGTGCCTTCCGAGGTTTTTGTGGAAAAATGATACAAGAAGTGAGCCTCCAAAACAAAACATCAATCAAAGACGATGAACACACAAAAACACGAACGAAAAGCAAAACTCAATACAAAGAGAAATGGTGGTGGCCGAAGCCACCGTGTTTGAGTGTATACCAAGGAGCCGCGAAGATGTATCTTGGGCCCAAAAGTATGGCTCACGTTTAAGCACAATAAGTCACAAAATGACTAGATATGCGTGAAGTTTTGATTGTTTTGCGCATGATAGGTGGAGTGTTGGTTCATGAATTGAAATACGCTCCCCCTATGGCCATGCCTACATCTATACTAGATGGCACATATAGTGAAGGTAATTATGCAAGGGTTCAAGAGAAGTTAGACGCATCGATAACATTTAGTTCATTCCTCAAACCCCTAAATCTTGGTTCATAAAGGGCCTTTGTGAAGATGTCCGCGATTTGATCCTTGGTCGGCACATAGGAAAGATCAATATCACCCTTTTCAACATGATCCCGAATGAAATGATGCTGTATCTCAATGTGCTTCGTCTTGGAGTGAACAACGGGATTGTAGGCGATCTTGATGGCACTCTCATTGTCACACAAGAGGGTAACTTTGTCGAAGTCGATGCCATAATCTCTCAATGTTTTCCGCATCCATAGTAATTGAGCATAACAACTAGCTGCGGAGATGTATTCGGCCTCGGTGGTAGAGAGGGCGATGCGATTTTGCTTCTTAGAAGACCAACATATCAATGAGCGACCAAGAAATTGACAACCTCCGGATGTAGATTTCCTATCCGTCTTCTCGCCCGCATAGTCCGCATCCGAATACCCAATGAGATGAAAGCTTGAACCCTTGGGATACCAAAGACCAAAGTTTGGGGTATGAACTAAATTTCGAAAGATGCGCTTAACCGCTTCAAAATGACTTTGTCTCGGAGAGGCTTGAAACCTTGCACATTTACCTACGCTATACATGATATCGGGTCTAGATGCACAAAGGTAGAGCAAAGAGCCAATCATGGAGCGGTATACCTTTTGATCTACCTCTTTACCATTCGGGTCGGGTTTCAAGTCAATAGTCGTGGACAAGGGAGTCTTCATAGGTTTGGCATCACGCATGTTGAACCGCTTGGGCATGTCTTGAGTATACTTGGCTTGCTTGATGAATGTGCCTTCGGGATGTTGCTTGATCTCAAAGCCAAGGAAATACTCCAAATCGCCCATCATAGACATCTCGAACTTATCCGTCATAAGCTTGCAAAACTCATCATTGAATGTGATGTTAGTAGAACCAAAGATGATATCATCCACGTAGAGTTGTCATATGAACAAGTCACCTCCAACCTTTTTGGTGAAAAGGGTGGGGTCGATTAAACCAACATTGAACCCACGATCCACTAAAAACTCTTTAAGGTGCTCGTACCATGCACGTGGAGCTTGTTTAAGTCCATAGAGTGCCTTATCGAGTTTGTAGACATAATCGGGGTGGTTGGGATCCTCGAAACCCGGAGGTTGCTTGACATAGACCAACTCGTGGATGGGACCATTCAAGAAAGCACTTTTAACATCCATTTGTTGTAGTTTAAAGTTGTGATGAGAGGCATATGCAAGCAAGATATGAATAGATTCAAGACGAGCTACGGGAGCGAATTTTTCACCGAAATCGACGCCTTCGACTTGAGAGAAACCTTGAGCTACCAATCTAGCCTTGTTGCGAATGACGATGTCGTCCTTGTCTTGCTTGTTCTTGAAGATCCACTTGGTGCTGATGATGTTCTTGCAATCTTTGGGTCTTGGCACCAACTTCCACACCTTGTTGCGCTCGAAGTTGTTGAGTTCATCGTGCATAGCTTCAAGCCAATCTTGATCTTCAAGAGCTTCATATAATTTCTTGGGCTCAATATGAGAGACGAAAGCATGAGCCTTGCTAAAATCCGCCAATTGTCTCCTTGTGACGACCCTTCCACGAACTTGTCCAAGAATCATGTCCTCCGTGTGACCGGCACGAGCAAGATTATCTAGCCTTCTCTTTGCCCTACGAGCTAGCATCTCCTCCAAAGTTTCCTTGGATAGAACTTGATCATCACCTTCATCATCAGAGTCGTGTCCACCTTGATTTTGATCATCAACGGGAGGTGGATCCCTTATGTGTCGAGTTGTATCATCACCATGAGTATCTTGTTCTTGTCCTTCATTGTGAGCTTGGCCTTCATCATGAGCTTGGCCTTGATTGATCGAATGATCTTGATCGTTAGATTGTCCTTGATTTGGAGCACGAGGGCTTGGTGCATCTTGTTGGGTAGCTTGGGTATCAATGGGTGTAGTCAATGGCTCCACTTGAGTGGAGCATAGTCCTTCTCCCTCCGTCATCCGGTAACCCTCAATGGGGATTATTTCATCAATCCCCATTCTTCTTATGACGATGGGAGGAATTGCATCTCCTACAACACCATGATCTATACGCCCCCCTTGGGACCCATTATCCTCATCAAACACCACGTCTATAGCTTCTTCAACTTGTCCGGTGGACTTGTTGTAGACTCTATAGGCGTGAGCGTTTGTGGCATAACCAACAAAGATACCCTCATAGGATTTAGTATCGAATTTCGAAAATCGTTTACCTCTCTTACGGATGAAGCACTTGCACCCAAAGACCTTGAAGTATGAAACATACGGCTTCTTGCCCGTGAGAATCTCATAAGGGGTCTTGTTCAAGATCTTGTGGAGATACAATCGGTTGCTAGCATGACAAGCGGTGGAGACGGCCTCGGCCCAAAAATTATAAGGAGAAGAGAACTCCTCAATCATGGTTCGAGCCGCATCCATTAGTGTTTGATTCTTTCTCTCCGCCACACCATTTTGTTGAGGAGTGTAGGGAGTGGAATATTGATGAGCAATTCCTTCCTCGCTAAGAAAACTCTCCACGGTGTAGTTCTTGCACTAGTAGGGAATTGCCATTCTATGGAATGGATTTTGTGGCGCACCTCTATGTGGTGCGCCACAGAAATATTATTCTGTGGCGCATGGCTCAGGGTGCGCCACAGAAAAAACTATTTTTGTGGCGCATGTGGTGGACGTGCGCCACAGAAAGCGTGCGGGGCCCACACCAATCATTGGGCTGGGTGTCAGAGGCCATATTTTTATGGCGCACCCTGACGCGTGCGCCACAGAAAAGGAAACTTCTGTGGCGCACTGCACTGGTGCGCCACAGAAACACCATATTCTGTGGCGCATCCTGCCCAATGCGCCACAGAATATGTTGTTTCTGTGGCGCACCAGCGCAGTGCGCCACAGAATAGCATACTGGTGCGCCACAGAAATTTGCGCACTGTGCACATAAAGGTGTCAGCCCCCTCTCTCCCCCCCCCCCACTCACTTCATTGCAAGTGGATGTTGCTCACTCGCCCCCCCCCCTTCTCTCCACTCTATTTTTACACATTTAGTTCTCCTTTTTAGGTAGGTGAACCTATTTATTCGATGTATAATTGTTGGTGAAGTTTGTTGTTATTGGGGGGGCCTAATTACCTTGCATCTATACTCCGGTCCCTCCCTCTCCCTCGCTCTTTTCGCGTGTCGGTATCGAATCTACTCGGTGAGTAAAGTTGGAGGTGCATATGTCTTGTGTGGCCATCGATCGATGTGTATGGGTGTTTGTCATGCATGTGCAGGTGGACCGATCGATTGTCGCGCGTGCGGGCGCGGTGGTGCATGGATGTTTGCCGAAATGTTGATTCACTTCCATTTCGGCAAACTTTTGCACCCCATATGTCCTACTTATAGGAGAGGTCATGCCGAATTTTTCCGGCGACTATGCATGCACGTTGTGGTTCTAATTTTCTGCTCTCTATGTGTCTGTGCAGGCAACCATGGTACTAGAAATGAGCTCTGCTCGAATCGCTAGATACAAAAAAGACGCGAAGGCGGACATGATTCGGTGCAACAGGCGGCAGATAAGATGCCCGTGTCGATCATGCAAACTCGTGCGCTGGATTGACCCTGATTCCGGACAATTGGAGGAGCACCTTCTCAGACGCGGTTTCTTTGACGACCGCAACCACGTGGCACCGCCGCCGGCAGCAAAAGTTGTGCACGAAGAGGACGGCGAGCGAGGATATGACGGCGAACAAGATCATCATGAAGAAGGATATGTCGGCGGAGAAGATCGACATGACGATGAAGGCGAGAACACGGAGACCCCGCTAATTTCGGCCTTGCGGGACTCTCATGTTCAGGATCTGCTGCTTAAGGAGACGAGCAACGACATAGCTGCAGCTAGGGAGAAAGCCAAACTGGCGCAAATGGAGATAGACGGGATGACTCCGTTGTTTCCTGGGTGCCGCCCCGAGGATACGCGGTTGCATGTAACGCTTGCTGCTCTGAAGATGAAGACGCAAAACAAATGGACCGACTCGAGCTTCAACAAGAACTTGAAATTCTGGCACGATCGCCTTCCCGAGGGGAACACATTGCCAAGCAGTATCAACGAGGCTAAGAAAGTCGTGTGCCCTCTTGACCTACCTCACGAAAAATTTCACGCCTCATCAATGATTGTGTAATTTATCGGGGGGAGTACAAGGACACAATCACATGTCCGAAGTGCGGCCACGGACGATACAAGTGTGGAACCAACAACAAGAAAATTCCTCGAAAAGTGGTATGGTACTTTCCTATCACTCCCCGTCTTCAACGGTACTACGTGGACCCTAAGGAAGCAAAGCTCATGCAATGGCACGCAAAAAGGGAGAAGCCGGAAGAAGATCCGGAGAAGGGCTATATCATGACACATCCTGCAGACGCTGCCCAGTGGGAAGCATTGGACATAGCTTTCCCGAGTTTTGGGGGCGACGCGAGGAACGTCAGGCTGGGTATGAGCACCGATGGACTCAATCCGTTCGGCAACCAGAGTAGCACACATAGCAGCTGGCCCGTGTTTGTATGGCCTTACAACCTACCCCCGTGGTTGTGCACCAAGCAAAAGTACATACACTTGAGTATTCTCATCCAGGGGCCAAAACAACCAGGTGTCGACATGCATTTGTATCTCGGGCTGCTGAAAGACGAGTTAGACACGTTGTGGAAGACGCCACCCCGTACGTGGGACGCGTACACTAGAGATTATTTCCATATGAGAGCCGCGTTGCTGACGACGGTCACAGACTATCCTGGTTACGCGTATGTATCTGCCCAGGTCGGCCACGGATTCTGCGGCTGCGTGAAGTGCATGGACGGGACCCCGCATCTCCAGCTACCAAGGGATCCTGGGTCTTCGAAAACCGTGTACCCAGGGGCTCGAAGGTGGCTTCGCCTGGATCACCCGTGGAGAAAACGCGGTGAGTTGTTCAATGGTAAAGACGAGTCCGATGGAGCCCCGCGCACTAGGAGCGGCGAAGAAATCGACGAGCTTCTGAAAAATTGGGACGAGTGCCCTTCGCCGGGAAAGAAACGACCCAAGCCAGAGCCGCTGCTGGGTGTATGGAAAGCGAGGTCTGTTTTCCACGACTTGGAGTACTGGCCGGTCCTCCACGCGCCTCATAGCCTTGAT
Source organism: Alopecurus myosuroides (assembly GCA_028641055.1). Lineage (NCBI taxonomy): Eukaryota > Viridiplantae > Streptophyta > Magnoliopsida > Poales > Poaceae > Alopecurus > Alopecurus myosuroides. Next base: position 12,373,271 of record CM054062.1, read on the forward strand.
GTGATGCACATTACGAAGAACGTTACGGAGAGTCTGCTTGGCACTATTTGCAATTCGGAGAAGTCCAAGGATGGGCCGAAAGCAAGATACGATCTAAAACATTTTGGCATTAGGAAAAATCTACAGGTCCCCGCCGATAGTGATGATGATGATGACGATGAGGATAAGACGGAAGGGACTCAACGTCCTCCCCGCAAAAAGGCTAAGAAGAACACCGCCGTGGTGCTTCCCGCTGCCTGCTTCACATTGAGTCCGCCGGAGCTTGAGCAGTTTTTCAGGTGCCTCGTAGAAGTCAAAGTTCCTCACGGATACTCAGGGAGTATAAGCAGATATCTGGACTTAGCGAAGAAGAGGTTCACCGGGATGAAGTCTCACGATTGTCATGTGCTCATGACGCAGATACTTCCTGTTGCGATCCGAGGGATAATGGACGAGCATGTCCGTGATACGTTGTTTGGCCTTTGCAACTTTTTCGACGTTATCACCCGGAAATCGATCGGCGTGAGGCAGCTCAAGATGCTACAGGATGAGATCGTGGTGATACTATGCGATCTCGAGATTTACTTCCCGCCGGCATTCTGTGATATATGTGTACATCTCCTTCTCCATGTCGTTGATGACATCAGGCATCTCGGCCCGACGTTTCTGCACTACATGATGCCGATGGAAAGGCAGAATGGTGTCCTGAAAGGATACATTCGCAATAGGGCCCGTCCAGACGCAAGCATGGCCAAAGGATTTCTAACCAACGAGTGCATCTCTTTCTGCGACAATTACCTAAGCACCAAAGACGATCAGGATGTCGGTTTGTCCACCAGGACGCACCGTGGCAGACTCAACGGAGTCGGTCACCGCGAGGGCTGCCGCGACGTCCATGTCGGCATTCAAAAACGACGCGACGACTTTGATAGGGCTCACCGGGTCGCGCTACAACACTTAAAGTTGATCGAGCCTTTCGTGGAAGAGCACAAAAGCTTAATCAATCAGAATTATATTGAAATGGGCGGGCCGAGGAAGATGGGAGACATAACCAAAGAGCACAACTCCGGCTTCACGCGTTGGTTCAAGCAAAGTCAACTGATTGAAGCACGGAGAAAAATGCCTTCTACGGAAGATGAAAAACTCATATACATCTTATCACAGGGCCCCGGGCAGAACGTAAGGACTTATCAGGGGTTTCGAGCTGACGCTAATCCCCACCCTTCTTCTGCTGCTGCTGCTTCCGAAGACCGACCGCAGCAGCGCCCGCTGCCAGATAAGAAAACGGGAATGGCGAGGCGAGGCGAACAGAACCTCGAGTGCGCCGAGCGAGACTAAAAACAAAATTCGTTTTTCCCCCCTAGATGATACCACCGCGGCCGTACGACCTGCGGCAGACGGTGGGCCCGCCTGCCATCCGGTGTTCAGCCAGCCGGACCGGCGTGCGCGTACGGGGAGATTTTGAATTTTGAAATCGGCCCCCGGTTTTGAGGGGAATTTAAGGAGCATGGATCGTACGTTAAGAAATCGGGGAAATGAGTACTGTGGACGGGGAAAACGTTGGAGGCCACGCGAGATGGGAGGGGTGGTGGTTGGACGTTGTTGTACTCGTACGTACCAACACGTTGGTCGTCGGTCGGACCTCGTGTGCTCCGCCCGTCAGGTGGGCCTCGAAGCTTCACCACCGTCCACCGTTGAGCAGACCCTGCCTCATCGTCACGACGTAGTAGCACTATTGCTGGGCGGGCAGTGCCAGTGCAGCCGTGCAGGGCAGGGATGCTCGAATCATGCCGGACCCCGGGCGAAAACTAGCGGGAAATTTTGAACTTCCCTGGAATCGTCACCGGCTCTCCTTCGATGATTGGGGTGGGGTCAGTCAGCTTTTCGAAGCCAGCAGCAGAGGGAATAGTTGCGGGCTAGCGCCCATAACGGCGACTAGAGCGACCCTTTGGGGCTAGTCCGGACGGCGTCGCGCCCATGGGGACGCCCCTTCCCTACTAGGCGCACCCAGCCAAAAATCTCAAACTATTTTTTGCCTTAAATTTTTTATTGTGCAAATACAAAAATAACTAAAGTCTTACATAATAATGTTTTTTGGCCATAATTTAAAGGTTTGGCATTATAAAACCATACGAATTCGTCACGCATTAGTATTAATCGACGTTGACGACATCGTTGGAGCCGAGGAATCCGGGGTCGGGGTGTAGCCGTGGAAGTCGTCGCCGGCGGGCTCGGCGACCTGGGTGTCGCCGGCTGGCTCGGCGCCCTGGGTCGCTTCCAATACGAGTCGCTTGTTTGGTTGGCTCCCGTGACCACGTCTTGGGTAATGGCACTCCACGAGTCAATCAAGCACTCGTCCTCTTTGACGTTCCAACCTGTGTCGCGGCTTCCACTCTTCTTCTTTTTTCTTTCCATCCTTGTCGACTTCTTCCACATCGTCATCGGCGTCATCACCATCTTTGGTCGTCATCATCATCGGCGTTGTCGACGTCTTGCTCCTTGTCGACAACGGAGCTCCCGCCACCATCTTGTGTCTACACCAACGGCGAACAAACATTGGGTCGACGCAAATCAACGGAACATTGGTGTCGGGCCGTCGCGGGGCGTATCTGAGTACCAAAGGAGGCCTGGGAGCCGAAGTCGTAGCCGCCGGAGGGCGCCTGGTCGACGAAAAGAGCGTGGGGACCGGCGTCGAACACGTTGTGGGCGCCGTCCTCAAACGATAGGGTGCGCCCGGACTGGGCCTGCCCGGACGCCGCGTCGTCCCAGCGCAATCCCGGGGACACCTCGTACGCCTCGTTCAGGTCGAGGCCCATCCCGGCACCGCTGGGTGCGCCGCCGCCGAACATGGCGTTTGGGTCGAAGTCGCCATAGTTGCCGTTGTAGCCGTACGCGCAGCCGGCATAGCTGCTGGCCTCGGTGAAGTTGGGGGAGAGGCCCGGGCTAGGACAGAGCCTAGGCTGCGAACGCGGCGTGCTCATGGCATCCACGCGTACGGCGATGCCGAAGCCGACGAGCTCGAGCCACCTCCCGGGCTGCCTCCGACGGCACCGACCAGTAGCTCCAGGTTCGCCGCCGCGTTCCGGGCCTCCGTCTTCTCGCGCCGCAGCCGCCGCTCCTTCGTGGAGACTGATACATCGAAAACGTATCTCCTTTTTCGAACACTTTTCTTATTGTTTTCCTCTAAATTTGTGTGTTTTAATGCAACTAACACAGACTAACGCTGTTTTCAGCAGAATTACCTTGGTGTCTCGTTTTTGTGCAGAAAAATCAACTTTCGGGAAATTGCCCAGAAAAGACCCCATTGGCCCTAAAACACCACAAGACCCCGGGAGCCAGAAGGAGACCTCGAGAGGGGCCAGGAGGTGGCCAAACCACCCCCCGGCGCCCCCCCTAGGTCGCGCCACCTGGTGGTGTGGGCCACCCAGAGACCCCCTCGGGCTCCCCTTTCGACTATAAATAGCCTTCAACCCTAAAACACGAGGGGGTTCGTCATATTCCACAGAAACACAACAGAGCGTCGCCGCCACCCCGAACTTCGATTCGGGGATCAGAAGTTCATGTTCTGGCACCCTGCCAGGACGGGAAATTGGACGAGATCATTGCCATCGTCATCACCAACGCCTCTCCATCAACCATTCATGTTTTCCTCATCCATGTGTGAGTAATTCACCCGTTGTAGGCTGAAGGGGATGGTAGGGATTGGATGAGATCGTTCGTGTAATAATGTCGTGATTGTTAGGGCATAGTGTATAGTATCTTCTGTTAGTGCTATTGACATTGTTGCAACTTGCTATGCTTAATGCTTGTCACTTTGGGCCTGAGTGCCACGATCTCAGATTTGAACATGTTATTGAATCACGATGATAATTATTGTTTCTTGATCATACTTGCAAGTTGTTTACACATATCATTGTCCGGAACCCGAGGTCCCAAAGTGACAGAAATTGGGACAACCAGAGGGGATGGCTGTGATGTGAGGATCACATGTGTTCGCGGAGTGTTAATGCTTTGCTCCGGTGTTTTATTAAAAGGAACACCTTAATTACCAGTTGTTCCCTTGAGGCCCCGCTGAAAACGGGCTGGTAGGACAAAAGATGATGTGCAAGTTCTCATTGCGAGCACGTACGACTATTTACGGAACACATGCCTATGGTTACTTAGTGCTTGGATGCTTTATCTTATTTATCTGCAATGCCCATTGTCTTGATTATTATATGAACTATCTTATCCATGCAACGCCCGTTCATCTATCCCTATGCCTACACTATTTAATCCCGTTGTTAACTTCAAACAACATTGTTGTTGTTTTCATTCCACTGCTGCTATTATTTCACTATTGCTGCTACTATAAAACTTTTACTACTGATAAACCACTGCGAACAAAAGTACTTTCATGTGCAGGTGAATTGACAACTCACTTGTTAAAGCTCAAAAATATTCTTTGGCTCCCCTTGTGTCGAATCGATAAATTTTGGTTTTACTTCCCTCGAAGACTGTTGCGATCCCCTATACTTGTGGGTCATCAAGATTATTTTCTGGCGTCGTTGCCGGGGAGCATAGCTTTATTTGCGAGCTCACCGGAGAGTACTATTATCTACTGCCAATCATTCTTCATGGGTAAGACTCGTGATGGAAAGTTTCCTATATTACCATCCACTACAAGAAGAGGTACAACTCTGAACACCTATGTTGCTCTTGATTCCCCGTATGTTATGAGTAAGCTGCTTACACCACCACATGTCACACATTCTACTTCTGCTGAATCTGAAAATACTTCTGATACTTCTGATGATGCTTCTACCGTGCTTGATGAGAGTGGTTCTCTCGGTCCTTTCTTAGATGCTACTATTGCTAAAGCTAAAAATATTGCAAACACTGAAACTCTTGATAAAAATCCTGTTACTCCTGCTGTTTCACTTGAGCTTAGAGAGAATCCTAGTGATGATTACTATATTGAACTTAATGATGGTCTTATTGATGAAATATATGCTATGAAGGATAAAGATGCTGCTATAAGTTTTATTGAAAGTCGTGTTGTTAAATAGAAATTATCTCCTGATGCTAAGTTTGCCACTTCTCCCATTAATATTAGGGATAAGGATTATGATTTCTCTCTTGATTTATCTTATATATCTATTGTTGAGAAAGAACCTTTTTGTGGTACTAAAAATGGAAGTGCTATGAAACATATGAATGAGATCTCCGCTTTGAGTAGTTTATTCTCTGATGACCTTAAGAAACGTAGCTACTTTGTTGCTAAAATATTCCCTTTCTAATTAAAAGATGAAGCTAAAAATTGGTTTAATAATTTGTCTCCAGGATCTATTGATAGTCCTATTGATTTGGTTAATGTTTTCTTTCACAAATATTTTCCTGCTAGTGCTCAACATGCTGCTTTACAAAATATATTTAATTTCAAGCAATTGGAAGCAGAGAAGTTGCCTATATCTTGGGAAAGGTTATGTTCTTTAGTTAGGGCTACACCTGGGCATAAGGTAGAAAATAATGAACTTCTTGATATATTCTATAATGGACTAACCTGGATAGTTGTGCTGGTTGTGTTTTCAGGCAAAGAACTCTAGATGAAGCTGAGAAATTAATGGCTAAAATAAGCCAAAATCATGATGATTGGACTATGGTTGAGCGTGAGCCGACCCCTACTCCAGTATCAACACCAACACCCAAGAAGAGGGGAATGATTGAATTAAATGATTAAGTGATGAGAGAAGCCAAGAAATCTCTTAAAGAGAGGGGTATTAAACCTGAAGATGTGAAGAATCTTCCACCTATAGAAGAATTATGTAAGCCAATCCCTCACTCATCCACCATTGAGGTACATTCTCTCCAATATTTTGATAGTAGAGATATTCCCTATAATAAACCTCCTGGTCAATGTTTAGATGAATTTGATAATTATGTTATTAAGCAAGATAATTTTAATATGAGAGTGCAAAATCACCTAATGGAAAACTCTAGAGCTATTGACAATTTGCATGGTATTATAGAAAGAACCTCTAATGATGTTAAAATGCTTGTTAAACATTTTCAAATGGTTCAAACTCAAATTGATCAACTTGCTAAAGTGCAAAAAGATTTGCTAGTTAATGCTTCTAAAGAAAAACATGCTTATGAAATAAGAACTAGAAGTGGTATTGCTACACAAGATCCTTTATATCCTGAGGGACCTCCTAAAAGAATTGAACAAGATTCTCAGCAAACTAATAATAATGTTATTCATACTAAGAAGAAAAAGAAGAAGAAACATAAAAATGTTGGAGAATCCTCTGAACTTGCTAAATATCCTAATAGTATATCTATCTCTGATGCTGAAACTGAAAGTGGTAATGATAAAAGTGAAGTTTATGATAAAGAAGAACCTGTAGCTGAACCTGAAAAGCAAACTAAAACTACAAAGTATACTAAGGAGGATTTCATTGCTAATAAACATGGTAATGAGAGAGAACCTTGGGTACAAGAACCAATGCCTTTTCCTAATAAGGAACACAAATCTAAGGAAGAAGAACATTATAACAAGTTTTGTGAATGGACGAAACCTTTGTTCTTGCAATTTCCTTTAACCGATGCTATTAATTGCCTCCTTATGCAAAATATACAAAGATATTGTCTCTAACAAAAGGAAGATTCCTAATGAGGAAATCTCCACTATGCTTGATAATTACTCTTTTAATGGCAAGGTTCCTGAGAAGCTTAGATATCCTAGTATACCGACTATTCCCTGTTCTATTAAAAATAATTATGTTAGAACTGCTTTGTGTGATTTGGGAGCTGGAGTTACTGTCATGCCTTTTACTCTCTATAAAAGACTCCTCCTAGAAAAATTGATACCAACTGATACATCTTTGCAAATGGCTGATAAGTCTACTGCTATTCATGTGGGTATATGTGAGGATGTTCCTGTTCAAGTTGCTAATAATTGTGTGGTAGTAGCTGACTTTGTTGTGTTGGAAATGCCTGAAGATGATAATATGTCTATTTTTCTTGGAAGAATACTGCAGGGGCTGTTATTGATTGCAATCAAGGAAAAATTACTTTTAATGTTAATGATAAAGAGCACACTGTTTATTTTCCCAAGAAGATTGATAGAAAATATGGTCTAAATTCAATTGAAAATATTGAGACCATCAGGATTGGAGAATTTTATTGTCCTATTCCAAAGACACCTAAAGAATATGAAATTATTATGATTGGGACTATGTCTATCAAGGTTGAGGTAACATAATTATTTAGTGATTAGCAAAGTTTTGCTTCATATGAAAATTGTTCGGGTAACAAGACTTGCTCACCCTTGTTAACAAAATGATTTTAAATGAAGTGGGCAATGTTTTCACTATGTTTTCACCTTCCCCATGATGTTTTCACCATGTTTACTTCTGTTATCACATTGCCACTTGAGGACAATCATGTTTTCCACCATCCTTATGCATGTTTTCCTGATGTTTTCACCCTGATTACTGAGGTTATGCATGTTTTCACCACCCATACTTTTGTTTTCACCACTACCACCGTTGTTTTCTTTGAATTTTCTTCCATTAGAGTGTCATAAAACCTCTGTAGTGCTGGTTTTAGTTTTGTTTTCCACCTTTTCACTTTCATTTTCCTGGTTTTTATTAATTATTAAAATTCTGGTTTTTATTAATTATTAAAATTCTATATGGTTGTTCTTTCCTCTCTATGGCTCATGTTTAGATCTTGTGAGTACCCTACATGATCAAGATCGTCTTATTGTGATTCTACATGTTGTGTTTGCTGGGATCCGATGAATATTGAATGGTATGTCTCTTGATTATCAATCTATCATGTTATCTTCATGTGTATGTTAATTATGATCTTGCATGCTCTCCGTTTGAAAGGACATGTTTCCTAATCCTAGTTTTTGATGTTTGATTACCATTGTGCTTAAGTGTTCTAGGGAACAAATGAAAAATATACAAAGCTATGAGAGCACAAAAATGGAGAAAGAAAAACAAGTCAAAACACTTGTTTGTTGAAGAAAATGGTCAAATAAATAAGAAGGAGGAAGAAGAAATCGAAGGGAAGAAGAGAGGAAAGAAAATTGCATGGCCGGGCCTCAGGCCGGAGGGTTCTGTTAGGTGGCCGGCCTGGCGGCCAGCCCAGGCCGGGATCTCCCCTGCGCAGGTCGGGCGCTGCCTAGCCGGCCCAGGCCAGGCTCGAGGTCGGGTTGTTCTGTGTGTTGGCCGGCCTAGCAGCCGGCCCAGGCCAGGCCCTCTGCGCCCAAGCCGGCCTCCTAGCCGGCCAGGCCGGGCTCCAGACCGGCCACTCTGCGCAGCACCAAGATACCCCCAACGGCCACTTTCTTCCCCCCCCACTATAAATAGGACTTGTCTCCTACCTGTTGGAGGTGTCAAACAAGCATTCTCTCTCCACCATTGTTGACCACCTCCAAGCTCAAGGTTCTCCCCAAATACCCAACCAAAGCCATTGATCTCTTGGGATTTGGAGGAGAAGATCTAGATCTACAACTTCACCAAGACGATTCGTCATCAACCCACTCATACTCTAGGGATCTTGTTGTTCTTGGTTCATTGGAGCCAAGAACCTTGTTGCTTCTAGCTCATTGGAGTTTGGAGCCTTGTTGTTGTCCCCGAGGATCTTGTGCTCGTGGATCTTGCTTCCCGGTGTCTTGGTGGCTCCGAAGATTTGGTGAGGACCCTCCAAAGTTGTGGAGTGTGCCTCATCCTTGTAAAGGTTCTAGTTGTCAACCTCAACGACAACATAGTGATTCGAGCCTCTCCACATCGGTGGAAGGACTCGAAGGAGATACAGTGTGCCATTTGAGGGCTACTCGGTGTTCCACTTTGGTGGCACCGCACCACTCCAACGGATATTAGCTTCCATCGGGAAGTGAACTTCGGGATAAATCTCCGCGTCATTGTGTTCGGTTATTCCTCAACTTACCTTTACTTGTTGCTACTAGCTTAGTCATATATTCACCTTGTGCTATTTGTACTTGCTCAACATATAGGATTGTTCACCTAGTTGCATAATCTAGACAATCTATATTTGAGCACTGTCGTGGGATAATCACGGCAGACGTTACCGGGGGTAACTTATCTTGGGGCAATTCGACTCTGGTGTTTGGGAGAGGGTTTTGCTCAGGGGAGATCATGTTGATAATCGATATGGTAGCTCTGGCAATCAAGTCGCCGAGTCTCCGATCTAGGGTTACAATCTCAACTCTCGTATTATAGGGGATACTCGAATAGCTAGTCAAAACTCGTGTTAGTCTAGCCCTGGGAGCCGGTTTATATAATACCCGGTCCCCCTGGCTTCCTATCCAAGGCGTACTCGGATTCCTACCCGGTCACTGCATACAAACCCTAAGTTTCCTTATCGAAACCCACAATCCGGGTTACGAAGCCTACACTCCTGGGCCTTCTAGAAACTCCTTTTCCTCAAGTCGGGTCTTGCGCAGCTCCCTTTGGGCCGAGTTACACCTTGACGTTAGCCTACCGGGTTATCATCCCTCCATCAGTAGTCCCCAGAATAGCTTGGGCTTCACGGGATCCTCCTTGAAGCGCATGCTATTCCCTGCAAAAATAATAAACATACAAGTTCATAAAATACCGGGTTAGGATGCTTTGATAACAGCTAGGCCTAACTCCATAGGTGGTCCATATAATAACCCGGCTTTCTCCGAGTCCTGCGTCGTTTTCCCAGGTCAACACTCCGAGGAAAACACAGAAGACCCTGCTCACATTGCCCACTAGTTAATCCGAATATCACGGAAACGATTTGCTCTGATTCTTTCCGGATATCTCGTAACGGGAGCACTTACTGCTTATCCCAAAAAATCCGGTCGGGTATCTCTCCTCCCGAAAATTTGGCTCCCGCTCCTCAGGCCTAGGGCACCCCACCCGCACCTATAAATAAGTGCTCCCAGGGTAACCCTAAGCGCAACACTCCATTACCTCCATCTCCTTCTTCTTCAACCTCCCTCGGCGCTCCTTCGCTCGAGCTCGAGGCCACGCCGCCACGGCGTCTACGGGCACATAACCGGAAACGTATCGCCGTCGCCTGCGCTCCGCATCGGCTCGCCCCGCCCCGCCGTTGACCGTCGCCGTCGCGCTCTCGAACCAATCTCCGAAAGATCCAAAGGACCACCGTGACTGCGCCATCTGCCGTCGCCGCGTTCTCCTCCAGATCCCGCCGGTAAGCAACCTAACTCCATCGATCTCATCTCCAATCTTGCTTGAACTAGATCAAATTTCGAATCCGCTCTTCGATGATTTTCTTGCTCCGCACCAATTAGATAGCCCGTGCTTCATTCTTTCTCAACCAATGCTTAAACTTTCCACCTAGATTCAATAGCACACCTCTATTACTTGTGGTCACAAATTTCTCCGTAAATCTCTCCGTCTAGATCCAGTCTGTGAAAATTTTCCATGGCTGCTCTTCGATTAACCGGATAGTCAGTCGTTTCCGGGTCTTTAGTTACTCACACACTGCACTTTTTATCTCCTGTTTTTAGACTACGCACATGGCACCCAAAGTCAATACCAAGACGAAGGGGAAACAGCCGGCAAAAGCAAAGCCGACTCAATCCATATCTGCCAACTGGGCAAGGTCCACAGTGACCAAGGCAAAATTAGATGAGCTCGCAGAGTCGGGCGCCCTCCCCGCCCGGGAGGATATTCACTGGCGCGTCCCAGGGGACGAGACTCGGCCCTCCCCGGGTCTCGATGAGGTAATCTGCTTCGTCGAACATGTTATCCGGGGATTCCGTCCCCCGGGTCACCCCTTTTTCCGCGAGTTGCTAAGCCACTATGGCCTCTGAGTTTTTGACATAGGCCTCAATTCTATGTTAAATATCACTCATTTCATTGTTCTGTGTGAATCATACTTGTGCATCCCCCCAAATCTCGCGCTATTTCTCGAGCTGTTCCAATGCAAACCGTGCCGCGAAAGCGGAGATGGGGCCCTCCTGGCTTGCGGCGGGGTATCAATTCAGAGGCGGAAGAACTCATTGATGCCGACTCTGAGCCTCAACTCCCACGTCAAGCACTGGCAGAAGACCTACTTCTACTGTCAGGATACCTCCCCACCCGGTGAAAAGACTTTGCCGGGTTTCTCCGAGGGTCTTCTCGATCTCTCCGATAACTTTAATGCTTTCGCTTCTGAGTCGGATAGGAAGTCCATCCAACCCCTCCTTGCCAAACTCGCTGTTCTTTCGGCCCAAGGCCTTCTTGGGCTCAATTTGGTTAAAACTTGGGTAAACTTCCGAATCCAACCTAACGCCATCCGGCCCAAGCTGATGTGCAAATATTCTGGGCACGTCACGGATTCACTCCTCTACTCACTGAGGAACTATCCAGCCGCTGATACAAACAAGATAATCAAGAGTTTCTTGACTAAGAAAATGGACGTAATCCGGACTGTAGCCGGCTTGGAGCCGTTTACTCGCGATAACCCGGCTCCAGCGGTAAGATCCGGCCCTAATTCTTTATCCTTATACCTTTGTCTGATACAATCACTAATTTTTACCATTGTACCTTTATTTCAGGAACACAACACTTTCTGGAAGATCGAGACCCCCCTCCTTCCGAAAACTCGGAAGAGGACGAAGAGTCGACTGACTCGGACGAAGGTATCATCCGGGTTTCACCTATCCCCACTTCGGTTAACTTGCTTTCCCATACTTTCTCTTTTTCCAACTGTACACTATGTTTTCCAAGAATGGAGGATAAGGAGGACAAGGAGGATAAGGAAGACAAGGAAGATCAGGAGGAGACCCAGAGTGACGAAAGTGAGGTAGAACCGGAAGCTGAGGTTGGGGCCAAGAGGAAACCCCGAGGGGTCGTATTCAAGGTTCCATATTCCTCTATGTCCTCCAAACCGTATTCATTTGCTAATATGTGCGAGCTTAATCAACAATTGTCCGACTCACCATACTTGAAGGAGCCCCCTACGGTCAAGCGCGGGGTAACCCGGAACTCCCTGGGTGAGGATCCCCTCAACCCGGGTATCCCTTCGTCCCCAGCCCGCCGTGCCGGTACTTCCCAATCTCATCCTTCCAATTCACCTCAAAGATATCCTTCTTCCAATCAACCCCTAGCTGGACAACTCCGAGTCTCACTTTCTCAATCTTCATCAGCCTCGTCCGGGTCTAGCAACGACCTTCTGGCGGACTTCTTCGTGAATACCGGGTAAGCTAGCTTTCTTGCTATTCGATACACCAATACTTTCCATGAGTTTCCTTCATTATATACTAACTGCATGCTTTATTTCCCTCAGAGCCAAGGTCACAACCAGTGACCCGGACAATATGGATGTTGATGACCCGGCTAAGGAGGATCTGGTTGATACTGTGATGGCCGCGGCAGGTGGCGCTGGAGAAGAACAAGTTCCGTTGAAAGACCCGACCGATCAGGAGGCCATGTATCCAATCCCCTCGCATACGCCCGAAGATGACGATGTCATGATCCTGGGCACAGGAAGGAGTGAGCCCACTCCCAATACCCAGGCGACCCGGGTGTCCCCCCCCCATGAAGGAGAAGACTCCATCTCCGGGTAACCAGAATCCCGGTTCTTCCAACCTGGATCTCAACAAACTTTCCTACGACGAGATGATGAATGCGCTCTTTGCTTTGAAGACGACTGAAAGAGATATCTTGGAGGCCATGGCTGCTGAGCACCAGGTAATCCTGATCAGCATTACTTATATACTCATCTAGTCCCCAAGTTCCGAGTGTAACTAGGCAAAGTTTTACTCGGTACTTCCTTTTATATCCGGCCTTTTCGCATATTCGACTAACCTTTCCTTTTCCCTCCTCCACAGGCGCAAGTGACTCGTTCTGAGGAAATTTTGGCCAAAACCAATCAGCTCCTTGAGACCGAGTCAAAGCTGCGGGCAGGGCTTGAGGTTGAAGTACAGAACCTCGAAAGGGATGTTGAAAAGTACAAGAAGAAATACCGCACTGCCGAGAATACGCTGAAGAAGCTCTCGGCTCAAATTGCCAACACTTATCGCGCCTTGCTGGGTAAAAATCTGTAACTCGCTAAGTATACTGCTTCATATACGATAACCGAGTGTTGTTGCTTTAACCCTTTCTGTTTATACTGCAGGTCCGGGTGATGCTCACCCAGACGAAGATGACATTGAGAGGTTGAAGACACTGAAAGGCGTTATCCGGCAATTTTCTGCCGGCACCAAGTGGATCCTGGAGGTTGTGCAGTGGCCAGCTACGGGCTATTGTGGGTTGGACACATTGCTTGAAGCCTGCTCCACTATCCCCGAGTGGATCAATCTCTGGAAGCGCTCTTCATGCCGAGTTGGGGTGACCCGCGGGCTTATGCTGGCCAAGGCTTATTTCCCCAAGATTGAGCCGGCAAAGCTTGTGGCCGGGTTTCCTGAGTTCAACCTTGACGCCTCTAAATTTTCCGCCAAGAACTTTAAAGCTATTCAAACTGAGGTGCGTCACTCGGCGAGCCAGATCGCCGACAGTCTAGAGTTAGAGAGGATTGTTACACCTTATGACGCGGACGACAAGCCGATCAAAGGAGATCTTCCCAAGCCCTTTGACATACTGGAGAGGTGGAAGGCGGAATCTGCTTAGAAGAGGGAGGAAGCTGCAAAGAGGAGGGCTGAGGCCGACACTGCACCCTCCACCTCTACACCGGCTGTCCGTCCACCAGCTCGCGCCGACTCTGCTGCCAATCCAGGTAAAGGTGTTGAGAAGACCGCTAAAGAGCAAGTCCAAGACCCGGCTGCCAAGGACAACATTCAAGACTCGGCCAAGGATGCCGAGTGAAGTTTCTTTTATCACTGCCTCAAACACTTTATTCGGCCAATGGGCATCTAAGATAATTATTCTTTTGATAGTGCGCCTGTGCACTTTTCGGTATTATTTCCTCGGTTTGTAATACGTTAAAAACCTTAATAGCTTTCGTGGCCCTTCTGGCCTTTTGCGTGAAATTTGATATTTCCTAGCATTAAACTTTTTGTTGCTAGTTTTTTGACCTTCGCTATTTTTTCTTTTGTGAGACTCGGTTTCCGGGTCTCGGAGGCTTTGACAAGTGGATTTTTCCTAAGTCCCCAAGACTCGGATTTTTGGGTTTTTAAGCTGGATAGCTAGACAATTTGTTATTTTTTCGAATTCCCAAGTCCCCAAGGCCCGAATTTCCGAGTCTAGGGATTGGAGTTTTGTCAAAAGAACAAGTTTGTTTCTGCTAAGGCCCAAAACTTAGAGTTGCTCATGTAGGTTTGAAGTTATGCTTAATATATTTTGAGTTTCCGGCTGTTAGCCTTATACTCTGCATAACTTGTGGTTTGGATGACCCTTTTGACCTTTTTTTTACTATAAGCCGGTTTTCGCGTGGATGATCAATGCTGCTATAACTGCATAAAGACAGGGTCAGGCAAGTCCCATTGGGAATCATGACTGATTGTAATTATACGCTAGCAAAGCATGCCACTTGTTGCGAGTCACATCAAGCTTAAGCAAGAAAAGTCAAGAAAATTTGGCTCTATTGTCCGGTTATAAGCTTGCAGCCGTACTTAGTACAAGTAATCGGCCCTTATAACTTAATGGCATCATGGCCGGGTCTTTGAGTTTGCAACTGTGCTATTTAAGCAATCAGCCCCCAAGACCTAGATATACATAACTTACTAGAAAAACTAATACACTAAGAACAACAAATAACACTTACCTGAAGGAAAATAAGAAAACAACATGAAAAAAAACTTGACAAAAGACACACAGAAAGAAACGATATTATTGTTTAACCATCTCTTTATTGATATGAGAAAAGTTAGGTCAGCAAGCCGCCTCATTAAAAACCCTCCAGTCCCCTTAGGTACCCTGGATAGGAAAAGAGTGCGTCTGAAACCTGCTGCCTGTTACATCGTGTAATTCCACTTGTGAATCTAGCATATTCTAGGTGTAGTAGGGACGCAGCTGAGCCACGTTCCATGGTCTTTCTCTTTCTTGCATAGATGAAGTTGTATGAGCGGTGTCATTGACAGTAGCCGACTCTTCCCTTGCATCTACCAAGTAATACGATCCATTGTGCAGATTCCGGCTTATGATGAATGGTCCTTCCCATGGTGGAGATAGCTTGTGTTTTCCTTCCTTTGACTGTACCAGGCGCAGAACCAGGTCTCCTTCCTGGAAGACCCGGGTTTTGACTCGCCGGCTATGATATCTCCTCAGGTCCTGCTGGTATATGGCTGATCTCTCCAAAGCTTGTTCTTTGTGTTCTTCTAGCATATCCACGGCGTCCTGCCGGGTCTTCTCGTTCTCCACCTCGACGTAAGCCGACACTCGAGGCGAATCATGAATGATATCACTCGGCAATACTGCCTCTGCACCATAAACCATGAAAAATGGTGTCATCTGAGTAGATCTATTGGGTGTGGTGTTAATTCCCCAAACCACTGATGGTAACTCCTCGACCCATGCGCCAGCAGTTCGGATGCACGGGACTCGCAGCCGTGGTTTTAGTCCACGAAGTAACTCCTGATTTACCCTTTCCACCTGTCCATTAGCTTGTGGATGGGCTACTGAAGCTATGTCAAGCCGGATTCCATTGTTCCCACAGAATTTCTCCATCTCACCAAGGGACATGTTGGTTCCATTGTCTGTTATTATGCTGTGAGGATACCCAAACCTGTAGATGATTCTTTTTAAGAACTTGACTGCTGTGATTGCTTCGCAATTGGTAACTGTCATAACTTCCACCCCCTTGGCAAATTTATCAATAGCCACCAAAAGATGGGTCTTTTTGCAGGGTGACATGTGGAAGGGGCCCACCATGTCCATGCCCCAAACAGCGAACGGCCAGGTTAATGGGATTGTTTGCAACTCCATAGCCGGCACATGGATTTGGCGAGCGTACCTTTGACATCCATCGCACCTTGCCACCAAGCGTTCCGCGTTCGCTAAGGCCGTGAGCCAAAAGAAACCGTGCCGATATGCTTTGGCCACAAGGGATCTTGTGGATGCATGATGCCCACAGTCGCCTTCATGGATATCTTTCAGGATCTGCCGGCCTTCTTCTGGTACTACACAGCGCAAAAAGACTCCTGTTGCACTCCTTTTATATAACTCGCCATTGATGATGGAATAGCCCTTTGCTCGTCTCAGAATTTGCCTTGCTAAAACCTCCTGTGGTGGTAACTCGCCCCGTGATAAATAAGCTAAAAACGGCTCCGTCCACTCAGGAACGGCACGTACCATGGCCACAAGCTCTAAATCCGGGTCTTGGTTAGCCACCTCTTCCTCAGACTCGGTTTTGACAGATGGCCGCCATAACTCGTCCAGGAAAACATTGGGTGGAACCGGCTCTCTGCGCGAGCCGAGTCTTGCGAGTGCATCTGCTGCCTCGTTCTTTCGCCTGTCAATATGCTCCACCTCATACCCCGAAAAACACCCGGCAACCCTGTCCACCTCTCTGCGATATGCTGCCATAGTTGCATCCTTCCTATCCCAGGTTCCTGAGACCTGCCGCACCACAAGATCCGAATATCCATAGCATCGTATCCGCCTGATATTCATCTCCTTGGCTATTCTCAATCCGTGTATTAATGCCTCATACTCGGCCACGTTGTTGGAGCAATCAAAGTGAATTTGCAACACGTAGCTCAGTTTATCTCCTTTGGATGATGTAAGTATCACCCCAGCTCCTGATCCCTCGTACTGTTTAGAGTCGTCAAAGTGCATCACCCAAGACTCGGAACTTGGTGTCACGGCTGGCATGCTTGTGTGAGTCCAATCATTGATGAAATCGACTAAAGCTTGGGACTTGATTGCTGACCTGGGCTCGTAGTTGATATGATAATCTCCCATCTCAATGGCCCACTTGGCTATTCTGCCTGTTGCATCTGAGTTTCTGATAATATCCGACATTGGAATAGAGCTAACCACTGTTATGGGGTGTTCCTGAAAATATGGTTTCAATTTCCGGCTGGCCATGAAGACCCCGAAAACCAATTTCTGCCAGTGTGGGTAACGCTGCTTTGCTTCCGACAATACCTCGCTTACATAGTAAACCGGCCTCTGTACCGGGTGATATTTTCCATCCTCTTTACGCTCAACAACAACCACTGCGCTAACTGCCCGGGGCCCGGCCGCGATATATAGTAACATGGGCTCCTTAGGACCCGGAGCTGCTAAGACTGGTGCCTCAGACAATTGTTTCTTTAGTGCCTCGAACGCCTCATCCGCCTCTTGGTCCCAAACGAACTTGTCGGATTTCCTCAGGAGCCGGTATAATGGAATTGCCTTCTCTCCGAGTCTGGATATAAACCGGCTCAACGCTGCTACGCACCCTGTAAGCTTCTGAACATGCTTCAGATTTTCCGGCTTTTTCAGACTCTGGATTGCTTTGATTTTGTCCGGGTTTGCCTCGATTCCTCTCTCAGAAACAATGAACCCCAGTAATTTTCCTGCTGGAACTCCAAACACGCACTTTGTAGGGTTAAGTTTCATCTGATACCTTCTCAAATTCTTGAATGTTTCCTTTAGATCATCAATAAATGTTTCAGCTTTCCTGGTCTTGATCACCACAACATCCACATAGGTGTGGACGTTGCGCCCAATCTGATCCTCAAAGCACTTCTGTATGCATCTCTGGTAAGTTGCGCCAGCATTCTTTAGCCCAAAAGTCATGGTTTTGTAACAGAAAGCCCCAAAGGGGGTTATAAACGATGTTTTCTCCCAATCTTCCTTCTTGAGCTTGATCTGATGATACCCGGAATATGCATCCAGGAAACATAATAGGTCACTTCCAGCCACTGCATCTATGATCTGATCTATCCTTGGAAGGGCAAACGGATCCTTTGGGCAATGCTTGTTGAGACTCGTGTAATCTATGCACATCCTCCACTCGTTACTCTTTTTCAGTACTAGAACCGGATTTTCCAGCCAATCCGGGTGAAATACCTCCATGATAAAGCCGGCTGCCAATAGTCGGGCAATTTCTTCTCCTATAGCTTTTCTTCTCTCCTCGTTCATTTTTCTCAGGCCCTGTTTCACAGGCCGGGACTTAGGATCAACGTGTAAACTATGCTCAGCTAACTCAGTCGGAATACCTGGCATATCACTGGGTGTCCAAGAGAAAACATCTTGATTTCCACGAATGAACTCAACGAGCGCCTCTTCTTGCTTACTGTCTAGGTTAGATCCTATAGTAAATTGCTTGGACGGATCACCTTCAACGAAAGCCACCATCTTTGTGTCCTGTGCCGCCTTGAATTTTGCTCTTTCATCCTCCATATTCGGCCTCTTTAACGTTGTTCTGTCATCCGGGTCTACTTGAGACCGGTAATACTTGAGTTCTTCCTTTCTACAAGCTTGTTCCGCCATTGCCGCGTCTCCTTCGTCACACTCAGCCGCTATAACCCGGCTTCCATGGATGGTGATGGTCTGTTTGGGACCCGGGATTTTTAGCTGTAGGTATACGTAATACGGTCTGGCCATGAACTTGGCGTAAGCCGGCCTTCCAAACAACGCGTGATAGGGGCTGCGCAACTTCACCACCTCAAACGTGAGCCACTCCACTCGGAAATTATCCTTTGATTCTCCAAAAGCGACTTCTAATGTAATCTTCCCCTCGGGGCACGCCGAGTGACCCGGTACGATCCCGTGAAAAACCGTAGAAATTTTCTGTAGCTGGGACTCCTTGAGGCCCATGCGTAGGAAAGTTTCCCAACATAGGATATTGATGCTACTTCCGCCATCCATTAACACCTTTTTCAACTCATAACCACTAACTTGTGGCGCAACCACCAACGCTAAGACTCCTGGGTGTTCTATTCTTTCCGGGTGATCCCTTCTGCTCCATGTCACCTCTTGATCCGACCACCTCATGTATCTCGGAACAGCCGAGGAAACCGAGTTTACTGCCTTTTTGAGTATCTTTCTATCCTTGTTAGAAGTTCCTGTGGTGTGAATGTGGTACTGGCCCAATTACTTGGGGTTGGCCTGGAAACCTCCAGCTCCTCCCTGATTGTTACCCGGATTACCACCTCCTGGGTTGCCTGCTGGGGGTGGGCCGTTGCCCGGGTTACCACCCGGACCCGGTCCTGCTCCCCGGCCTGCACCTCGCATTGCCTTCTGTATTTCCTCATTCTTCCATCTCTGTAAATCCACGCACTGCTCCAGCGAATGATTGGCCGGCTTGCCGTTCCTGCTATGGCGCGGACAGGGCATCCTGAAGGCCTCTATATGGTTAGCCGGCCTTGGCGGCCCTTGGTAATTTCCTCCATTAAAGTTTCCTCCGTTGAAATTTCCTTCTGCTCTGGGCCTTGCAAACCCGGCCTCTGTGTTGGCGACAAACTCGAAACTTCCCTCGTACGGGCGCTTATTCTGGTTGTTTCCATTATTTCCTCCACTGTTACCCGGCGCAGACCCATTACCGGGTCTTCCACTGTTACTTGCATTAGCTTTGGCTTTCTTGTCATCAACATCCTCCTCTGTTGTATCCGTAGCGGCGTGCTTGTTGCACGCGTCCATCAACTCTCCCATAGTGACTTCCGAAGCATTCCGACTAGATTTCATGCGTGTTAGCTTTTGCACTAGGGGTATGTGCTTGCATGTTTTAGCCATAGCCTGTAGTGCATCCTTTGGCTGAATATCTGTAGACGAGTGGAGTATTTCCATAACCCGGCGCACCCAACTGCGCGCCGACTCACCCTTCTTCTGGACACATCGTTCTAGATCATCGATTGTAAATAACTTCCTGCACGTCCCATGGAAGTGCTTGATAAACGCAACTTTCAGCTCATTCCACGAATTGATGGATTTTTCCGGTAAATTGTTGAACCATAACTTTGCTACTCCTTCTGACATCATTAAGTACATGAACTTGGCTTGAAGATTTTCAGATGCGTTGCGAATCGATATGGCCATCTCATAGCTTCTTAACCAGGTTTCTGGATCCATAGTCGGCTCATAGTTCACCACTTTACCCGGTTCCTTGAATTTATCCGGGTAGGGATCGGCTCTGATGGCGTCCGACAAACACTTGGGCCCGGCTAACATTGCCGGTACTGGCCTTACCCGGGAAACGTGCGATCCGGCAACAGGTGCGGCGGGGGGTGCAACCGCTACCGGCCCTCGTACGGCAGACCCGGCTGTTGCGCGCCTGGCTCGAGAACTGTCCACGATAGCTTGCGCGGCTGATACTGCAGGTGTTGCTGGTCTACGGGGAGGAGGCGGCATGTGCTGCTGCTCTGCCCTCCGCCGTGCCGAGCTTGTCTGAATATTACCGGTGTTTCCGTTATGCCGGCTCACGTACGGCGTCCCATGCATTCCGCTCCTGTTATCCGGGTAATTGGCTTGCTGAGCCACTGCCGTGCGCAATAGATCTATCGCCCGCCGGGTCTCCTCCGCATGGGGTGACTCTGAAATAACATAGTTCCTAAATCCTATTTTGAGTGTTTGATTACAACATATAGATGGACTAATGTGTTTTGCTATGTGTATTCAGAAAAGATCTACCCGTAAACATCATACAAGTTGCGGCAATAAGAGAGAAAAGCTTACGGAAAAAGATGCGGAAGAAAGAAGGAGAAACGAAGAAGAAAGGAAAAAGAGAGAGGAAGAAAAGGGGTGGCCGGCCTACCTGGCCGGGCTCTAGGCCGGGCTGGCGCCAGCCTCGCCGTGCCCCACGCCGGCCCCAGGCCGGGTGCCAGGCCCGGGTGCTCGGGTGGGGGTCCGGCCTCACCGCACTGCCCCCGCCGGCCCCAGGCTGGGTGCCAGGCCGGGTGCTTTGGGTGGGGGGCCGGCCCCGCCTCGCTCCCACGCCGGCCAGGCCGGGCGCCCAGGCCGGCCCTCCATCGCCCCACGCCGGCCTCTCCCTTGCTCCACGCCGGCCCAGGCCGGGCCCCACGTCGGGCCCCAGGCCGGGGTGGGATGCTCCCGGCCCTGGCTGCCCCAGGCCGGCCCCCAGGCCGGGGGGGGTGTTGTAAGGTGGAAAACTGCCCCCAACGGCCGTATTACACCCACGTATAAAAGAACGCCTCCACCTACCTTTTGGCTTTGTCAATCTCACCCACACTTTCTTACACCACCATTGATTGACCAAGCTCAAGCTCAAGAACAAGATCTCCACAAATCCCCAACCAAAGCTCGTGATACTTTGGGATTTGAAGGAGACACCACCGATCTACAACTCCATCGAGTCGATTAGAAATCCACCCACCCACCCCTTAGGGATCTTGTCATTCTTAGTTCATTGGAGCTAGGAATCTTGTTTCTCTTAGTTCATCGGAGCTCGGAGCCTTGTTGATATCCCCGGTGCTTTTATGCCCGTGGATCTTGCTTCTCGGAGTCTTGGAGGCTCTTGGGATTTGGTGAGGATCCTCCAATCTTGTGGAGTGTGCCTCATCCTTGTAAAGGTTCTAGTTGTCAACCTCAACGGCAACATAGTGATTCGAGCCTATCCACATCGGTGGAAGGACTCGAAGGAGATACGGTGTGGCATTTGAGGCCTACTCGGTGTTCCACTTTGGTGGCACCGCACCGCTCCAACGGAGATTAGCTTCCATTGGGAAGTGAACTTCGGGATAAATCTCCGCGTCACTATGTTCGGTTATTCCTCAACTTACCTTTACTAGTTACTACTAGCTTAGTCGTATACTTACCTTGTGCTAGTTGTACTTGCTCAACATATAGGATTGTTCACCTAGTTGCGTAATCTAGATAATCTATATTTGAGCATTACCTTGTTAACTTGAAAAAGAAGTTAAAATTTGTAGTTAACCTATTCAGCCCCCCCCTCTAGTTAACCTCTCGATCCTTCAATTGGTATCAGAGCCTCGTCTCTTTATATAGGCTTTACCGCCTAAAAGAGGAGGTAAGGATGGCCGATGATCCCGTCACCATGGATGGGATTCAAAAGCTAATCCAAGCTATGATTGATAGTTCCGAGAAAAAGATGGAGGGACTAATAAAAGAATTGACATCTCCATCTAGACAATCTAGTGAAAAGATTATTTTAGATGAACATGGAAAACCCATTCCAACTAAAGAAGCATCCGCATCATCTTCACCATTAAATGGTAGTGATGGAAATTCTTTTGGCTTTGCTTATAACAATGCTCCTAATGTTCAACATCCACATGTTTCTCATCTTGGTCCACCTCCTTTGGTGGATCGGCATCGTTTTACTAATTGGAAAGCTTCCATGAAGTCTTGCATGTGCATCTCTTCAATGCAAATATGGAGAATTGTTGAAAAAGGGTATGAGCCAAAGGACCCCGCAAATCTAAGCTCAAGTGACATCATAGATGAGAAACTCAACGCTCATGCTTTGCACATGTTGGAGAGGGCAATGGAAAAGGAAGGAGTTGAGCACATCCGGTCCTTCACTAGTGCAAAGAAAGCTTATGATGGTCTTGTCAATATGTTTGACGGCAATGTCAACCTCCAAAGGTCCAAGAGGTCAATCATTCAAAGAAAAGTTGAACACTTTCATTTGGGTGATGGAGAGAACATAGAAGACATGTTTAGAAGACTCAAGGCTCTTGTAAATGATATGAGAGATAGTGGATTCACGGATTGTACGGAGAATTGGGTCAAGGAGAAATTTCTACTCACCTTGATGCCATACAATTAAAACATGGTGATGAATGTACAAGCAAGGGCCGACTATTTGGACCTATCCCCCAATGATGTCTTAGGTCTTTTTATCACTCTAAAGGTCATGAAGCAAACCTCCGATGATGTCATGGCCCGTGTAAACGGAGCAAAGAAAGCATCTCTTGCCTTGAAGGCCAAGGTCATTCCCCATGAATATAATGACTCAAGTGATGATGGTGGATCCACTCATGAGGTCTCCAAGAAAGAAATGAGGACATCACATGAAGAATGCTTGGCTCTTGCTCAACACAAGTGGTGGAAGAAAGGAGACTTTAGATCCAATGCCACCAAGAATAAAGGGAAGGAATCCTCAAGCACAAAGAAAGCAAGAACTTGCTTCAATTGTGGAGATTCCGAGCACTTCGTTGCCGAGTGCCCCTTCAAGAGTAGAATTGAGAATGGAGGAAGACTCATCAAGAAATCCACTTTCACTCCCAAGTCCAAGAACTTCATCAAGAGAGTGATGGTGAAGGCGAAGAGAGTTCACATCCGGTGGTGAAGAGAGTGATGGTGAAGGCAAACAAGTAGGTATGGCGGCCATGGCTAGGGGCGTCGTACCTCCTAACTTAAGCTCTCTCTTCTCCAACCCAAATGACCACAAGGGTCCTTCGAGTCACAAGTGCTTCATGGCCAAGGGTATACCCCCAAAGGTGACTCCTACACTTAAACTTGCTGACTCCTCTATTCCTTCACTACTAAATTGTGTCGAGGAAGACCCTTTGACAAACTTTGTTGAAAAACTCGAAGGAGAAATTAAATCTATTTTTGTCTCTCTCATGGATCAATTAAGTGAGGCACATGGCCTCATTGATGAACATGAGTAGAGAATAATGTTACTTGAAAAGTTTGCTCGTGATGATGCTAGTAATATTGAGGAGCTTGAGAAAGCTCTAGATGAATCACATTGCTTAAGAGAAAGCATAGAAGAAACCTTTGCAATTGACATAGCTAAAGTAAAACTTGATTGTCAACATGCTTTTGCTAAGGTAACGGAATTCATGAGTTTAAATGATGCAACTAACCAAGGTTATAATGAACTCATTAAGGATTTTGATAAGCTTAAAATTGATCATCGTACTATCTCAAATGAGCTCAAAACCTTAAAAGGAGTAAGAGTTGTGAATGAAAACTCTTGTGCTACTAACCCTTTGTGTGTCAAGGAAACTCTCATTGAGGAGAACAATAGGTTGAAGGCACAACTCAACAAAGGTCTTGCCACATGCATCCAAGGCCAAAAGAACCTCAATGATCTTTTGAGTAATCATAAGAGAGTTATTGGCAAAGAAGGCCTTGGTTTTGGTTCCACATCCAAGGTGGCTTACAAGAAGAAGTCAACTCCCTCCACTAACTCTATTGTTTTTGTGAAGGAGGAGGAGTTGGCTAATGAGGAAGATGAGTTTGATATTATTGCTAAAAATATTGTTCCTAGGAACACTACTACTCACAACAACTTTGCGGGAAAATATAACCCATCTTATGTGCTTCTTAAATCTATTAATGGTCATGTTTATGCAAAGTATGTAGGCACCTCATATGGTGATGATTACAAGCATGCTATTTGGGTTCCCAAAACCCTTGTGACTAACAAAAAAGGACCCATCCAAAAATGGGTACCTAAGACAAGAAGTTGATTCATTGTAGGGTTGTATTTCCGGTGGAACATCATGGATGATTGATAGTGGTTGTTCCGCACATATGACCGGAAGCAAAGAAGTATTAGAAGACTTGAAGCTCCAACTCCTCAAATTTGCTCATGTAACTATTGGTGATCGCTCACAACTTAAGGTATTGGGACATGGCAAGGTGGTCATTTCTCCGAATTCATCCATTGAGAAAGTCCTCCTTGTTGAGTCCCTTGGCTATAATCTTCTTTCCGTCTTGCAACTTTGTGAGTGCAACTTTACATGTGTATTTGGGCGTCATCATGTGCTTGTCCTTCACACTATTTCTCTTAAAGTAGCCTTTGTTGGATTTGTGGAAAACGGTATGTACATAGTGGATTTCGCGAAAGAAACTACACATATCGCCACATGTCTAATGGCTAAATCCGACGTGGGGTGGCTTTGGCATCGCCGCCTAGGCCACGTCGGTATGAGAAATTTACAAACTCTTGTGAAGGGTGAGCATGTGCTAGGACTAACAAGTGTGAATTTTTCCAAAGATCGTCCTTGTAGCTCTTGTATTGCCGGAAAGATGCATGAGAAGAATCACCCCAAGACATCAATCATCGCCACAACAAGACCCTTTGAGCGAATTCACTTGGATTTATTTGGGCCTCCCACATATGATAGTCTTGGTGGAAAGAAGTATTGTTTGGTTATTGTTGATGATTATACAAGATACACTTGGGTTTTCTATATCAAGAAGAGGAGTGAAACTCAAGAAAGATTCATAACTTGGGCCACCGAAGTGCAACGCCAATATGACACCAAGATCTTGTCCATTAGGAGTGACAATGGGTCCGAGTTCAAGAACTACACCATGGATGAATTCTTGAGTGAAGAGGGGATAAGACATCAATATTCCGCCGCGTACACCCCTCAACAAAATGGTGTAGCGGAGAGGAAGAATCGCACACTTATTGATATGGCAAGAACTATGATGGCCGAATTCAAATCCCCATATAACTTTTGGGCCGAAGCCATCAAAATCGCTTGTCATCTATCTAACCGACTCTTCCTTCGTCCGATGATTGGCATGACTCCATATGAGCTCCTAACCGGTAACAAACCCAACCTCAAATATCTTCGAGTTTTTGGGTGAAAATGCCAAGTCTACATAAAGGGAACTAGATTGTCTAAGTTTGATGCTAGAACTTTTGAAGGCATTTTTGTTGGTTATGCCACGAACTCCCACACTTATAGAGTCTACAACATATCCACCGGGTGTGTTGAAGAATCTATGAATGTGGAATTTCATGAGGATAATGGCTCCCAAGTGGAGCAAATTGATTGTGATGTTGTAGGTGACGAACCGTCCTCCATAGCCATAGGAAGAATGGGTGTAGGTCCACTTATACCCGTTGAGGGACACCTTGTGGCAAATGAGGATGGAACTAGATCCACGCAAGTGGAGCCCTCTACATCAACCACCAATCAAATGGTAGACCAAGAGCAAGAAGAAGACCTTCATGTGGACACCTCTCATCAAGAAAGTGATCAAGATCCGCCCAATGATAATGGTGGAAATGATTTTGGTGCTTCGTCACCAAGAACTCCAATACGAGTGTACAATGGCCTTGATGAAGGAAACGATGAGGATATTCCCCCCAATGAAAATCCCGATGATGCACTTGTTCGTATCATGACTCGTCAAGCATCAAGATTGCAACAAAAGTCACTATATCAAAAGAACATCATTGGTGGCTTGGGGAGAAGTGTCTCTACTCGTGGACAAGTACTCAAGTTTTGTGGTTTTCATTCATATGTCTCTCATGTTGAACCCATCAAAGTTTATGATGCTCTTGAAGATGAAGATTGGGTTCAAGCTATGCATGAAGAGCTCCATAATTTTGAAAGAAACAAAGTATGGTCACTAGTGGAAAGACCCAAGGATCATAATATCATTGGGACTAAATGGGTGTTCAAAAACAAGCAAGATTCTCATGGGCAAGTGATTCGCAACAAGGCTCGATTGGTTGCTCAAGGCTACTCTCAAGTCGAAGGACTTGACTACGGTGAAACTTTCGCTCCCGTAGCTAGGATTGAATCCATTCGTATATTACTTGCATTTGACACTAGTCATAACTTCATCTTGCATCAAATGGATGTTAAAAGTGCTTTTATAAATGGACCTCTAAATGAAATGGTATATGTTAAACAACCTCCGGGGTTCGAGGATCCCAAGTATCCTAACCACGTCTACTTCCTCCATAAGGCTTTGTATGGCCTCAAACAAGCTCCACGTGCTTGGTATGATCATTTAAAGGAGTTCTTAGTGGATCGTGGTTTCGTACTTGGGGTAATTGATCCCACTCTCTTTACCAAAAGTGTAGATGGACATTTCTTTGTATGCCAAGTATATGTTGATGATATTATATTTGGATCCACTAACGTGAGTTTTGTAGATCAATTTGCAAAACTAATGACAAGTGAATTTGAGATGTCTATGATGGGAAAATTAGAGTTCTTTCTAGGCTTTGAGATCAAGCAATATTATGAAGGGACTTTTATTTGTCAAGCCAAATATATTCAAGACATGCTCAAGAAATTTGATATGAACAATGCCAAACCATTACCTTATCCAATGCCAACAACCACGAATCTTACTATGGATCATGAAGGTATACCGGTAGACCCCAAACTTTATCGATCTATCATTGGATCCTGGCTTTACCTTTGTGCATCTAGACCGGACATTATGTTTAGTGTGGGTTTGTGTGCAAGATTTCAATCTAACCCCATGGAAAGCCATATGATTGTGGTCAAGAGGATTATTAGGTACTTGGTTGACACTCCCACACATGGGCTTTGGTATCCATCAAACACAACTTTTGATCTTGTGGGATACTCGGATGCGGATTGGGGAGGTGACAAAGTGGATAGAAAATCAACCTCGGGTGCTTGCCAATTCCTTGGTAGGTCCCTTGTGTGTTGGTCTTCCAAGAAGCAAAATTGCATTGCCACCTCCTCCACGAAAGTGGAGTATATTTCCGCCGCAAGTTGTTGCTCTCAACTCTTATGGATGAGGCAATGTCTTAAGGATTTTGGAATTAAGATTAAGACAATGCCTCTTTTATGTGACAATGAGAGTGCTATTAAGATTGGTCACAATCCGGTACTTCATGGCAAGACCAAGCATATTGAGATTCGGTATCATTTTATTCGGGATCATGTGGCCAATGGTGATATCTCACTTTCTTATGTCAACACTAAAGATCAACTTGCCGACATCCTTACCAAGCCTCTAGATGTGAAGAGATTCAAGGAACTGAGGAGTGAGCTCAACATTGTATGTGCAAGCAATTTTAGTTGATTGAAAATCTTGCATACACACCCTTACTAGACTCTTATTTGGATTATAGATGCACGCATAGACATAGGGGGAGTGTAGCTCAATCAATGAGCCAACACTACCTTTATAATGCATAAATAAACAAATCATGCCTAATGATCATTTTTAATGACATCATGTGCTTCAATGATGAGTCTCGACAATGCACCCAAGATACATCTTCGCGGTGACATATCGAACATACTCATACATGGTGGCTACGGCCACCGCCCAATTTTTGGTTAGTGTTTATATCAATGAGACATTTGTGTTCGAGTGTTCACTCATTTGCCTTTCCACGTGTTTTTCATATTTCATTCGTATCCAATGTTGCTCATTTGGTTTCTCATTTTTTTTCTCTCCGTTGGATACAAATGAAAACATCAAATGCATGTCATCATACTCATTTCATTCGTGCACATGGTCAAATAAAATTGCTCTAAGAAACAAACTCATGAAAATGTGCTATTAAGACACCTCACCTTGTCTTTTTTGTTTGTTAGAATATAATTCATGTAAATCTTTGAATTGGAATGTTTTTTCTTGTTGCGTGTTGTGGCTTGGTAGTTGTGTAGGTTCATTTTTCTTTAAGTTTTTTTTGAAAAAAAAACACACACACACAACCCAACCCAACCCAACAGCCGGAAAAAAAAACAGCAAAAAAAAAACGTGCGCGCTTGCCCCCACCCCGGCCTCAGCCACAGCCGAGCCGACCCCAGGCCGGGTGCCAGGCCGGGGCGCTCGGGCACCTGCCCGGCCTCATGCTGCCGCCGCGCCGGCCCCGGGCCGGGGGCTAGGCCGGGGGGCTCGGCCACTCGCCCGGCCCCAGGCCGGGGTGGGCGCTGCCCTCGCCCCACACGCACACACGCCTAACACGCACACGCACGCACACCCTGCCCATACACGATCCCAACTCCTCCAACCACCCCATCCCATCTCCTTCCTCCCCTCCCTCCTCCATTAGAGCTCCTTAGTGCTCTCCCCTAACCCCCCTCCCCTCCACCTCCCTAGCCCATCCCTACCGCCCAAATTCACGGATCCGCAAGCCCTCGCCCTTCTCCGCCACCTCCTCCACACGGATTTCTCGTTGGCCCCTTATTGGAGGAGATCGGTCCCTTTTATTGCCTAGTGCCTTTTGTTTGAAGATGGCTTCGAACTCGGGTAATTTCTCTTTGGGCTTTTCTATGGATTACGTGTATGTGAGTGCTATCTATCGGTGTGCTAGTGCTAGTGTTCATGTGTTAGAATTTTTTTCCATCTATTAATGCTAGGGTTCATACCGCTATGCTATGTTATGATTTGTTGATGTCATATGCTCCATCTATTCCTATGCCATGTTTTACCCTCAACAAAAACTCCTATAGCCGTGTGCTACTATGTTAGTTTATATGCAATTTTTTTTTGGTTGGCCATGGTTCAACAATTTTTTTTCCACATTATTGATATGATTTGGTCTAGTGTCGTGATTCTAAATTATTATGTTCATCATGACATGATGCGTATGCTATGTCCTATTTTTTTCATAATAAAGGTGTTTATAGTATCATGCCCACACCAACACAATCCTATACCAATGCTATGATAATGTGCTCACACTAATAATAATGTGCCTTGTCCTCATTAATATTGTGCTCATGTTTGTTTTATCACCTTGGCGCTATCACATCTATTCGTTGATTAATTTATTTCTTTTCTCTCAAACCACGACCATGTGCACTCATCATCATGCTCCATATCCATGCATCATATGTTTCAGGTGATTCCAATCCTCAAAATGAGTTTGACGTCCCCCGCTCTCTGCGCCCTCGCAACCCTCGCAAGAAGAGTGCCGCGGATGTTGCTGGTTCCACTCCCTCACGGAGACATGGTCCATCTCTGCCAATCAATCCACAGGAACCCGTTGTCACGAACTGGGGTGGTCTTAGTACCACCGACTTTGAGGAAGCAAGGCTGAAATTTAATCCTTATGAGTTTGGTGAACACACATGCCCTGATCCAAGATTCTATTGCAAGATGCATCAAGTTATGCATGACTTTATTCTTGGCAAGCTTCAGCATGGCCATGTGGATCAACATTACTTTGATATTGAGTATACTCGCACCAAGTGGCCTGAAGTTATGGAACTCATGGACTACCACAACATCACTCCTCTCATGGGTGACAATCTTGCCTATCCATTTTCCCCAGAGCTTCTCAAGGTGTTTTATGCTACTGTTCACTTCTCATCTGGAGGCCCCACGAGGCTACCGCGTACGTTGACATGGATGAGCGGTGGCTCCAAGTGTGTTGCTACTATGGATGATTTTGGTACCATTCTGGGCATTCCCGAGTATCGGTTTGATTATATGTTCTATTTCTGCATTCATGGTGATTCCAAGAATGTTATGAAAGCCAAGGAGGGTATTCGCCATTGTTATCCCGAAGGTACCAGCTCCATGCATATTCCTAAAGTCGAGTTCTTTTCTGAACATTGGTATATGGTGCACGCTATTCTTCGCAATACCATCAATGCCAAATTTGGTGAGAAGGGCGAGGTACGCAAGTGGATGATCAACCTTCTATATCACATTGAGTCTCAAATGAGATCCAAGAAGAAATTGGATGTTTTGGATAACATGTGGCATGAGATGCAGACTTTGGTTCGTGAGAAGCGGGTTCCCATGTATGGCTCGTATATTCATCGCCTTATTGAGACCAAGATCCCCGCTGGTCTCGTCAACAATTATGCCAAGGTGACTCCCAAGAAGTCTATTCTTATGCTTGATGTTGCGCCTGAGTCTGCTGATGATCCACGGCCTAAGCACACCCGCACCGAGTCCTTTGCTCCTAGTACATCTCAGGGGGTGCGCCGCTCTCCTTCTCCAAGTCCTCCTCCTGAAACTTTCAACCTTAAGAAGATTCTCCAGAAGATGAACTGCTTCTTCATTGATAAGCAGCATCAGGATTATGAGGCCTATCGCAAGGGCAAGGCCTCTAGTCGCCGTCAGCATTCCATCCAGACTGCTCTTCAGATTCCCCTTAGTCCTCCCAGCTCAGATGAGATTTCAGAGGATCTGTGGAAGTCTCAGCATACTTATTGGTGTGGAGATGATGCTAGTTCACTCAGCTCGTTTGCAGCGCCTTACACTACCACTCCCAGCTCCAGTCAGGCTCCTCCAGAGGATTTCATTGAGGAAGATGATGAGATGGGCGACGAGTGATTGGGATTGCATTTTTTTCTCCCTTTTTGGTGTATGATGCCAAGGGGGAGAAACACTCACGCATTGCATTGCATTTCATGCATCCATTTGCGTCTTATCTTCGCTATTTGCTTTCGTCATTCTTAGTTGAGACTATTTGTGTGGTTTGGTGAACTTTGGTGTTATTGTAAGACTATGTCTTTATTTATCTATCGTACTTTCTATCTATATATTATGCGTGTGATAGTTGATATATTATGGTAAGACTATTTGTGTAAGACTATTTATCTATCGTACTTTCTATCTATCTTTATTTATCTATAACTTTGGTGTTATTGTAAGACTATTTGTGTAAGGCTATTATGGTATTTCATCTACTCACTATTTGATGTGTTGCTATGGTAAGATCATTCTAGTGGTAAATACTATTGCTATGGTAAGATCATAGTATGAAGATGAGATTATGTTAGGTGCACTCAACATGATTATCAAATATACATGTCGATTGTTTTGGGCACACAAATAGGGGGAGTACGAATATATGCTAATTCTCTCACAAATAGCCATGCAAAATTATTTCTTACGCAAATCCGTATGTTGTCATCAAACATCAAAAAGGGGGAGATTGAAAGAACATAGTTCCTAAATCCTATTTTGAGTGTTTGATTACAACATATAGATGGACTAATGTAATCTGCTAAGTGTATTCAGAAAAGATCTACCCGTAAACATCATACAAGTTGCGGAAATAAGAGAGAAAAGCTTACGGAAAAAGATGCGGAAGAAAGAAGGAGAAACGAAGAAGAAAGGAAAAAGAGAGAGGAAGAAAAGGGGTGGCCGGCCTACCTGGCCGGGCTCTAGGCCGGGCTGGCGCCAGCCTCGCCGTGCCCCACGCCGGCCCCAGGCCGGGTGCCATGCCGGGGTGCTCGGGTGGGGGTCCGGCCTCACCCCACTGCCCCCGCCGGCCCCAGGCCGGGTGCCAGGCCGGGTGCTTCGGGTGGGGGGCCGGCCCCGCCTCGCTCCCACGCCGGCCAGGCCGGGTGCCCAGGCCGGCCCTCCATCGCCCCACGCCGGCCTCTCCCTTGCTCCACGCCGGCCCAGGCCGAGCCCCAGGCCGGGGTGGGATGCGCCCGGCCCTGGCTGCCCCAGGCCGGGGGGGTGCTGTAAGGTGGAAAACTGCCCCCAACGGCCGTATTACACCCACGTATAAAAGAACGCCTCCACCTACCTTTTGGCTTTGTCAATCTCACCCACACTTTCTTACACCACCATTGATTGACCAAGCTCAAGCTCAAGAACAAGATCTCCACAAATCCCCAACCAAAGCTCGTGATACTTTGGGATTTGAAGGAGACACCCCCGATCTACAACTCCACCGAGTCGATTAGAAATCCACCCACTCATCCCTTAGGGATCTTGTCATTCTTAGTTCATTGGAGCTAGGAATCTTGTTGCTCTTAGTTCATCGGAGCTCGGAGCCTTGTTGATATCCCCGGTGCTTTTGTGCCCGTGGATCTTGCTTCTCGGAGTCTTGGAGGCTCTTGGGATTTGGTGAGGACCCTCCAATCTTGTGGAGTGTGCCTCATCCTTGTAAAGGTTCTAGTTGTCAACCTCAACGGCAACATAGTGATTCGAGCCTATCCACATTGGTGGAAGGACTTGTCGAATCCCTGACTCGACAAGTCCCTTAGGTGACCCTATCGGGTTTCGATTAGGAGAAGTCATGGGCGCTGGTGAGATCGTCGGCTAGACAGAAGGCAAGATTTACCCAGGTTCGGGGCCCTCGTAGAGGTAAAACCCTTACTCCTGCCTCGTGTCGATCTGTATTGGTTGATTAGATTGGTTACAGGTTGCTCGAATCGAGAGTAGATCTCGAGTTCCGAGGCTTTTTGGTCGTGCGGTATTTCTTGGTCCTCTCCCTGAGGGCTCTCCTGGCCTTATATAGATGGCCAGGTCTCGAGTCCTACCCGGAGAGGATTCAAACCCTAGCTTAAGTCGGTTACAAAACTACCTAACTTAACCCGCAAGTTTGGTGCGGGTGGGCTTCTGGTAGGCCTTCTGGAGTCTTCCAAGGGCGCCTCTTCTTGGGCCTTGACATTGGGCCTGAGAGGGGGTGTCCTTACCCGCAGGGTCCAAGATCTATGTCTTCGTCAGTAGCCCCCGAGCGTGTGCTCGATTGGGATTTATTTCCAGTCGGGTAGACGGTCAGACCTTTTTTGATCTCCTGGAAGTTCAGCTTGACAGTTGTTGTCTACGAAGGGTGTGTTCCCTGTTTTGTGAATTAAAACGCTCGAGTATCGAGCAGCATAGGTGCCAGTTTTTGCGGCTATATTTGCAGAAGGATGTGACACAGTAGCTTGGCTCTCCCGAGAGATCAGGGCCAATTAATTGCGACTAGGGCAAAAACATTCCTGGCCTACACAGATTCGAGACCTCCGACTCGAACCCGATGAGGTGATTGTTGCGACTGGGCCGTTGTGGACTTATCGAGTCGAACTTAACCTATGAGGGTACCTGGCGCGTCCGCTAGGATTTTTCTTCGTGTTGTTGACACGGAACTATGCCGGAGGACGCAGCTTTCGAGTGTGATTCCAGGCCCAAAAGAGAGATCTTTTTGGGTCTTACCTTCGTATTCGAAGAATACGGCATCCGGATGTGCCTAGTCGGCTGAACAATCCAGGTTTTTATGATGTATAATTATCACGTGTAGGAGAGGTAGGTTTTTTCCTCCCGATGAAATTGTTTGAGCTCCATACGAAAGAAGTTTCGTGTTGGAAAAAACCAAGTCCGTATGAAAGAGTTTTCATGTTCGGGATGCTGTGCCCATACGAAAGAGTTTTCGTGCATAGGGTATTTTCTTCTCTGTTCAAAGAGGCCTTGCTTCATGAACTGTTCATGGAAAAGTTACTTTTATCCGAAGGAATTGACATTCGTACGAAGATAATTTCGCGTTTGAACTTCCACTCGAAAAGATCTCAATTTTGAATGACGCCCGCCATGACGTCATGGCGCACTCCTCTTCTCCCGATGGGACGTGACGGAGTGGTAGCAGATGGTGGCCCACCTTGTCAGCTTTTTGACCGGGGAACGAGATGTCGTTCCCGTTTTTTACGCGAAACGCGCAGTAAATGCGCACGATCTTCTGTTAAGATCGTGGCACGAAACAGCGCAGGCCGCCGCTTCGTTTCATCCTTACGCGTGGCAGCCGTGATAGGTGCCACGTAGCACATCGTACGGCTGAGATTGCCTTGCCCCGTGTATAAATAGGGGTGTTAGTGCCGCAGTAAAATTTTCCCCGCTCTCTGTCTTCATCTCCTTCCTCGCGCCCATCTTCATCTTCCGAGTGCTCGAGCTCTTGCTGCAAACAATGTCTGGCGGAAAGAAGCGCGGCGCTGCCGTTTCTGCGTCCGGCGAACCTTCCGCGCAACCCGCGCCCCGCGCCGGCGACTGGCGTTCTCCCAACACCACCGCAAAGTGCATCAAGGAGATGCAGCGGGAGGGATTGCTGCCGGCGGAGGCGGAGAAGCGCGTCCGCCTCGGGAAAAAGGAAGAGGTACCTAATCCCCAGTCGAACGAGCGCGTGGTCTTTGTGGACCACGTGACTCGGGGCCTCTCTTTTCCCCTTCATCCCTTCTTCCTCGGGTTGCTGTGTGCCTATGGCATACAGCTTCACGATCTCCCCCCGAACGCGGTGCAGCACATCACGTGCTTCATCGTGTTCTGCGAGTGCTATCTTGGCATTCGCCCGCACTGGGCGCTGTGGAAGGCGCTTTTCAAGGTCCGGATCTTCCGCGAGAAGTCGCGGGTGGAGTCCGAGCTTGGCGAACCGCTTCGCACCGGCGGCTTCGGGATCCAAGCTCGACAAGAAAGCAGCTACTTCAACATGCACTTCGTCGACTCCGCCCAAAGCTGGCGGAAAAGGTGGTTCTACGTCGTCGACAATAGCTCGGGTGGGATTGTAGAGTTCCACCCGTTCGCTGTTTTGACCAGGCGCAAGTCTTGGGGGCACAAGATGTCAGCCGAAGAAACCCAGACTGTTGCGCCTCTAATCGCGAGAGTAGCTGCTCTTCGAGATCAGACCGCGGGAGTTGTGCTCAACGGGATGCACTTGGTGAGCATCTTCTTGAAGCGCAGGATCCAGCCACTCCAACAGAGGCCATCCGCCATGTGGGAGTACCAGGGCTCGGAAGATCCCAGTCGAGTAAGCCGCGAGGAACTTTCGAATGTAGAATCCGAGAAGAAAATCGCAGGCATCACCCGACTGAAGGTGGGAGAGAAGTTCCCCGATTGCTCCGTTGAAGCCTTCGCCGCCTCGAATTCTCCCCCAGCCGAGGTTAGCTTCTTTCTCTTCCTTCGTTTTTGAGTTGTTCCTCTTTTCTCCGTTCAGAGTCTTGGTCGATAAGATTTTTCTTGTCTTCTTCTTGCATTTGCAGAGCCTAGCCATGGCGGACTGCTACCCGCCAACCACAGGGGAAGCCGCCTCAGAGCAAGTGTCGAGCCATCAAGACGGCCCGATTGACACCAGCGTCGCCAATGCCTCTTCGAGTTCAGAGCACGATTCTTCGGATGACGCTGCGGACTCGAATGGCGCCCCGACGAAACGTCGTCGAGTAGACGAGGACGAAGCTACCTCCAAAGACAAATCTTTGGAAGCGTCGCCCGGTCAAGCTTCTATCCATGCGACTCCACTGCGCTCCCTGGCTCCTTCCCCTTCGATTCCAGTGATGACGCCCTCTTGGAACGCGGACTTGCTGGATGACGACGAGGATGACGAGTAAGTGTTTTTTTCCTTAATCTTGGTCGAACATTTTCTGTGCTTCAATATCGATTGTTTCTATCTTTCGGTGCAGTCTACAAATGATCAGTCCTCGCAGGTACGCCGCGGCCGTTCCTCCCGAGAAGAGGAATAAGGGCAAGGATGCGGGTGAAACTCCCACCACGGGCACCGTCCAAAACTCCCCTAGAGCAGCCCCCGAAGTCGTGACAATGGTGCGTGAAGCTCCAAGCTTTGCCGCCAGGGCTTCTGCTTCTAAGGAAGTGACGGATAGCTCTGCGGATCCGCTGTCTCGCGCCTCTGGCCAGGTAAGCTTCGTCTTTCGTCTTGAAACCATAGTTTTATTTTTATCGGGTGCACGACAGTGCTCCCGATGGGAGTAGCCCCCGAGGCTGTAGTCGATCGCATGCGATCGGCCACAGGCTCAAAGTCTAGTTTAATTCCTCTTCATGCTTTTAATTTTTATCGGGTGCACGGCAGTGCTCCCGATGGGAGTAGCCCCCGAGGCTGTAGTCGATTGTAAATAATCGGGTACAGGCTCAAATTTGATCTTTTTAACTCTTCCGTCTTCGCGCTTTTGCAGTCACTCGTTGATTCTCTTGCGGCGATTGGTCGCCGCGTCGTTCTCGCTGAATCGGATTGCAAGTCTCTTCAAGCGGACCGCAACCGACTCCGGGCTGAAAACGATCTTCTCAAGGGTGAGCTCTATCGTTTCCCTGTCTTCCACACTCCATTCATTCTAGAGTTTTTGACAAGCGTCTTTTTGCAGCTCGACTTGAATTTGCAGAATCCGAAAAGGTCAAATTCTCTGAACAGGTAACTGCTCGAGAAGCTGACTTGACGGCCATTCGACAAGAGCTAGAGGCTTCCCGTATGCAGTCGGAAGACTTCAGTCGACAGCTTGCGGACGCGCGGAAGTCCTTGAAGGAGTTAGAGAAAACCGGCAGTAAGGCCGACAGCGAGCTTGTCGGGTTCCTCCGTCCCCTTGCTGAGCGTTTCGCGGGTAAGCTTGCTAGAATTTCGCGATTCTGATTCTTCACTTGGCTGCAGTTTGCTAAGTATTATTTTCTCCCTTCGCAGGTATTCTGGATGTTCCTCTAGAAATCCCTGGACTCCAGCGGGTGGATGTGGTAACCGATACGCTTGCCCAGCTTAAAAGGCACGCTGATGGAGTTTCTTCCATGGTCAGTGATGCTACCCAAGTGCTGGGGCAACTGTACGGTCGCCTCCTCGCCAACGCCACTCCTGCACCTGCGCTCGATGATATGTTGAAGGTCTTCTCAGAAGGAAAACTTCTGGATGCCTTTGCAGTCGCTCAATCGGAGGCTGGCGCGAAGACTGCGATCCAATTTGCTCTGGCGCACGGAGTCGAAGGGTTGGAGGAAGCTTACTCGTCCATTCCAGTCGATCCTTCCACGGGCAAAAAGGTACGGCTCTCTCGTTTTGGCGAGCAAGCCGCCATTCTTGCTCGGAAGCTTTCTGAGATTTTTGCTCGGAAGAAGGGAGGGTCGACTGCTGCTAGTGGGAGCACCAATGTAGCCTCGTAGTTTTTTTTTATTTCCTTCTTTGAATGTAATGAACCTTGGGATGTATTCCCGTACTTTTGTTGTCCTTGATCGAAGCATTTATCCTTTGGAGTTTTTATTCTTCCTGTTTGTACCTTTGTCTCCCGATGGGAGTAGCCCCCAAGCGTGTTTAGTCAGATGTGCGACTAGAAACCACTCGAGTAGGGCATCTCACTTCTTTCCTTGTGCTTCTTCCAGGCTACTGTGTTTGCCGCGGAAACTTCTGGTGGACGTGGTAATCCAGTAAATCCACTTGTGGCCGCCGTGGGCACTTTTGCTGGCCTTCGTGATAAGGTTCAGGAGGGTGAGCGTAGGCTGAAAGCTTTGCGCGGGGTGGCTGATGTGGCGATATCCAAACAGAAATTGGCGGCTGAGCGCGAGCAATTTCTGATGGACGAGCTATCTTCAGTTGCGAGGGAGTTGCTATGTAAGTGGTGCAGCCCCCGTGCATTTTTTCTCCTTTTGTATTCTTCAGCTGACTAAGTGCATCTGCCCTTCAGTTGTTAGACCGAATGACAGGGAGGAAAAGCAGTGGGTGGAAAACCACATTCACCAAGAGGCTAACAGCCCAAAACCTCATGCGAATAACTTCTGGTCTGATCGCACTCGAGGGTTTGTGATGGCCACCTTGAAATTCCGAGTGCTGCAGGCGAGAATTCTCGTGGGTTCTTTTCACGAGGTCTTGGTCGTGATGAATGCAGCTTTTTATCCACTCGAAAGGGGTCCCGAAGACTGGAGCTATCTACTCAGGCTGTTTAGTCGGGAAGGGGAGATTCGCACGTGCGTACGCAAACAGATGACGTGCGGCGCGGTTGTTGCTCTCTCCTTTGTCCGAATATGGCATCCTGAGATAGATTTGAACTCCGCAGCTCGGCGCCCAGATTATGCAATCGAGGACATCACACCTTTTTATGATGCTGTACGCCCTGCAGCCGAGAAGGTTATCCGAATGACCTCTGAAGAGGTAGATAGGGTCTTAGCGACTGAGAATGCTCAGCGTTTTGATTGATCTGTCGGATGTGAATATCCTGTAAACTGTTTATAGTTTGTAAAAATCGTTGTAAGGTGTGTAACCTTGTATTGGATGATATTTCTTTGGGATGCTAAGTTCTTAGGTGTAGCCCCCGTGTATACGATGGGGTGTGTTCCTGTGACTTTTAGCATGCAGTAAACGAGAAGCTTCGGGTAAATATGATGAGGAAATCATGTATTTTTATTGCAATGACTGAGAAGTCATGTATTCGAGCTACAAAATTGGCTAGTATAGCCTTATTGTTGTAGAAACAAGTAAGCCTAGGGGTAGAATTTGCGGAGTTGTGCAATATTCCATGGATTGGAATAGATTCCTCCGGTCGCTGGATTTTTGAGCCTGTAGGCTCCTCCTGGGATAACTTCGTGTATAATGAAGGGTCCTTCCCAAGGTGGTTCGAGTTTGTGTCCTTCCTTCTGCTTGAGCCGCAATACTAAGTCACCTACCACGAATGACCTATGGCGTATGCGGCGGCTGTGATAGTTGCGTAGCGATTGTTGATAAACTGCGGATCTTGCGAGTGCGATGTCCCGCATTTCGTCGAGTGCATCCATATCTGCTGCGAGTGCTTTGTTGGAGGTTTTTTCGCTGTAGGCCACAACCCGTGGGGCGCTGAATCGAACTTCCTCGGGAAGGACTGCTTCCGCCCCGTATACCATAAAAAATGGTGTGTATTTTGTAGACCTGTTTGGGGTTGTCCGGAGGCTCCAGAGTACGGAGGGTAGCTCCTCTGCCCAATGCCCTGCTGCGGGGTGCAGACGGTCGAGTAGTCGTTTCTTGATCCCAGCCGAAACTAAGCCGTTGGATCTTTCGACTTGTCCGTTCGTTTGCGGGTGGGCAACCGAAGCGAACTTGAAATTGATGCCTTTCTCTTCGCAGAACTGCTGTGTTTCCTTTGCCGTAAAGTTTGTGCCGTTATCTGTAATGATGTCGTGTGGCACACCAAATCTGCATATGATGGAATCAAGGAACTCCACGGCACATTGGGCGCTAGCCGAAGTTACTGGTCTTGCCTCTATCCATTTGGTGAATTTGTCGACTGCGACCAGCAGATGTGTATATCCACCGGGTGTGGATCTGCGTAATGGTCCAACCATGTCTAGCCCCCATTGTGCAAAGGGCCAGGCGATGGGTATCATGTGCAACTCCGTGGCGGGTGCGTGCGGCTTTGGTGCGAATCGCTGGCAGGCGTCGCATCTATCGACCAGGTTTTTTGCATCGGTGGCTGCTGTAAGCCAGTAGAATCCTGCTCGAAAGGCTTTCCCCAATATCGCTTTCCAGCTAGCATGATGTCCGCAATCACCCTGATGTATGTCTCGAAGTAATTCCTTGCCGTCTTCGGGTGCGATGCAACGCTGAAGTATTCCCGAGATGCTTTGTTTGTATAATTCTCCGTTAACCACCCGAAAGGATTTGCTACGCCTGATTAACTGTCGAGCCTCACGTGGATCGGCCGGGAGCTGTTTGTTTAGCAGGTAGTCGAGATATTTCTGCGTCCAGACTGGTTCGACCAGGAAAACCTGCCGTGATATGTTATGAGTAAGCTCGAGAAACGCGATTTGCGGGCTGACCTCTGTTTCCATTGCTGCGGGTGGTTCTGCGGGTTTCTTTAGTTTGATCGATCTCTTAATCATCCGCTCGAAATATATCCCTGGCGGTATGGGTGTGTTCGTGGAACCCATGTTGGCCAGTCTGTCTGCTTCTTCGTTGCTAGATCTTGCAATGTGCTTTAGCTCGCACCCTTTAAAGCTTCCTTCGAGTAGGTTATACATGTCGCGATACGCAACCATGTTTTCGGCAATGGCGTCGCATTTTTTCATTGTTTGCTGCACTATGAGGTTGGAATCGCCGTAGATCATTAATCGGGTAGCTCCACAGGCGATTGCCATCTTCATCCCATGCAATAGTGCTTCATATTCTGCGTCATTGTTCGATGCTGGGTCATCGGGTGGAAAATCCAGTCGCAAGACGTACTGCAGTTTGTCTCCGCTAGGTGAGATGAGGACGATTCCTGCTCCTGCTCCTTCGTTTCTCTTGGATCCATCGAAGTACATTATCCAATTGCTCGTATACTCGGGTGGCCCGGGTGTTTGCAGCTCTGTCCATTCGCTGATGAATTCCACGAGAACTTGTGATTTGACTGCGTTGCGTCCAGCGTAGGTGATGTCCCAGGCGCCCAGCTCGATGCTCCACTTTGCTATTCTTCCGGATGCCATAGGGTTGTTCATGATTGTCCCGAGTGACGCATCATTAACCACTGTGATGGCGTGTTCCTGGAAATAATGTTTGAGCTTTCGAGCTGTGAGAACAACCCCGTATGCGAGCTTCTGATAGTGAGGGTAGCGTTGTTTGCATGGCGAAAGTACTTCGCTGATGTAATATATTGGTCTTTGAACTCCGTATGCTTTGCCGTCTTCAGGTCTTTCGACTACGATCGCTGTGCTGATGACTTGGTTTGTGGCGGCTAAGTATAGGAAAAGTGGCTCCCTTTCTTGCGGTGTCGCAAGGATGCGCCTGCTTTGCAAGGACCGCTTCAGATCTGCGAATGCTTTTTTGGCTTCGGGCGTCCATTCGAATTTGTCCGTCTTCTTCAGTAATTTGTAGAAGGGTAGTGCCTGCTCTCCCAATCGTGCGATGAATCTGCTCAGGGCTGCTAGTCGTCCTGCGAGCTGCTGTACTCCGCGTAGATTGGTTGGCTCCTTCATAGTCAATATGCCTTGTATTTTCTCCGGGTTGGCTTCGATGCCTCTGGCGGATACCAGGTACCCGAGAAGTTTGCCTGCGGGGACACCGAAAACTCATTTGGTCGGGTTGAGCTTGATCCGATATGCGTTAAGGGTGTCGAATGTTTCTTTAATATCCTCGAGGAGTGTGTCCTCCACTCGAGTTTTGATGACGATGTCGTCGACGTACACTTGTACGTTTTTGCCAATGAGATTGGCGAGGCATCTTTGCATGCAGCGCTGATATGTTGCGCCTGCGTTCTTCAGCCCGAAGGGCATTGTCGTGTAGCAGTATACACCGTGTGGTGTGATGAAAGCCGTCTTCTCCTCGTCTTCCTTTTTCATGCGGATTTGATTATATCCTGAATAGGCGTCTAGAAAGGAGAGACGCTGGCAACCTGCCGTAGAGTCCACGATCTGGTCGATTCGTGGTAGAGGAAAGTTGTCCTTGGGGCAGTGTTTATTTAGCGACGTGTAGTCGATGCATACCCGAAGGATATCCGTGTTTTTCTTGGGGACCAACACCGGGTTTGCTAACCAGGTGGATATTTTGATCTCCCTGATGAAGTTTGCGGCTAGCAATCTGTTTACTTCTTCTCCAAGCGTTTTCTGCTTAGGTTCTGAAAATCGTCGAGTCGTCTGTTTGATAGGTTTGGCGTCAGGAAAGACTTCGAGTGAGTGCTCGGCAAACTCCCTGGGTATTCCTGGCATATCTGAGGGCTGCCAGGCGAAAATCTCCCAGTACTCACGGAGGAGTTTGACGAGCGCGCCTTCCTATGCTGGCGAGAGGGTTGTGGAAACCATCGCCGTCTTCGCGGAGTCTGTCGGGTGTACTTGGTGCTTGCGAGTATCGCTGTTGGCACTGAATTCCAGTTCGGGTGCGTTTTTCTTCGTGAGGGGCATAACGGAGTGGTCCGTTGTTTTTGCTAACTCTTGAAGTTCTTCTTGCATCCCGAAAGATTTTGCGATCTCATTAAATTCTATGTCGCACTTGTCCGATTTCTGGAAGTCTCCGTCGATGGTGATCACACCGTATTCGCCAGGTAGCTTGAGCTTCAAGTATGCGTAATGTGGCACAGCCATGAATCTGGCGAACGCTGTTCGACCAAGAATGGCGTGGTACTGTGAGGGCCAGTCGACGACTTCGAAGTCCAGGAATTCCCTTCTGTAGTTGCGTGGGGAGCCCAGTACAACTTCTAGGTTGATTGTTCCGAGTGGACGGATTGCTTTGCCCGGGACTATCCCGTGGAAGGATGTTTCTGATTCCCTTAGACCGTCCAGATTTTTGTTCATTCGACGGAGTGTATCCGCGTAGATGATGTTGATGCCGCTGCCACCATCCATGAACACGCGGGCCAGGTCATAATTGCCAATTTGAGCTTGAATGACGAGGGCGGCGTGTCCCGGCCGATAGACTCGTGGCGGGTGGTCTTCTTTCGAGAACGTGATTGGCTGATCGGCCATCTTCAGGTACTCGGGCTTTGTTGGTGGCGCCTGCACTGCCATGCATATTTGTCTCGAGTTAGTCTTTTGAGCTCTGCGAGAGGGGCATACCTTCTGTGATTGGCGGTGGTAGCTGGAATTGTTGTCCGCCTCCTGGTAGTGGTGGATAGTTTTGGGTGGAAGCGAATCTTTTCTTGGCGAGCGCGTCCGAGATTTCGATGAACTTTCGGCAATCCTTGAGAAGGTGTGTTGCCTTAGTCTTGCCCGTGCGCTTGTCTGTGAACAGATGTAGCGAGCAGTACGCATCGAGGTCTTCCTCGGGTGATTTTTCTTCTACTTTCGGTTTCCACTCCCGACTTCCGCGACGACCGGAGTCGCGACTTCGCGTGAATTCTGCTGCCACTAGTTCTTCTCTATCATCGTGGTCGTAATATTTTCTTCTCTTCCTTCGTCCGTGGCGGTCGTCCTCGTGTGCAGGTGATGATCCTCTTTCGTTGCGTACTGCGTCTTCTCCATTGGCCCATTTTTCGGCTATGACCATGAGCTCCCCGATGGTTTTGGGCGCGGCTCTGCCGAGCTCTTCTCGAAACGCGGTTCTTCTTGCTCCTTTGGCGAAAGCCTCAATCGCCACTTCTTCAGAGATTGTCCCCGCGGTGTTCCTGAGCGTGTTCCACCGCTGGATGTACTCTCGGGTGGATTCACCGCTTTTCTGTTTGCAGGCTCGTAGTTCTTCGATTGTAGCCGGTCTCTTGTAGGTCGACTGGAAGTTTTTGCAGAAATCACGGTGCAAATCATCCCACGATGCGTAGCAAGATCGCGGTCTCCTCTCCAGCCAGCTGCGAGCTGCTCCGGCTAGGTGCAAATTGAGGTATTGCATGGCCGTGTTCTTGTTACCACGTTGGCATTTCACTGCCGTGAGGTAGTCGCTCAACCATTGAGAGGGCTCGAGTGAGCCGTCGTACTTCGTCACTTCCGTGCTGAGCTTGAATCGCTTGGGTAGGGGCGCCTCGCGGATGCTACGGGCGAAACATAGTGCGCCGCAGGTTTCGTCATCCGAAGAGCCGGACGATGATCGATCGCGATATCTTGACGCCCTTGCTCTATCCACTTTGTTTTGCGCGATGTCTAATCGCGCGTCCCGTCCGGGTTGATCGCGATCGGAGTTCTTCCGTGGTTCCTTGCTTCGTTTGCGTGAACGGCTGCCGCGGTGTCGCGGGCTTTTATCTCTCGGGCTGTCGTCGCCGCTGCTTCGACTGTCATCACGGCGGCGGGCTTCCTTCCCTCGGCCACGACGTGGCGACTTGTCTTTTCTCGGGGAAGAGCTTCTGTGCCTGCGGGCCGTTTCCTTGTCCTTTTCCTTCTCCAGTCGCTCCTTCTCCAATTGTTCTTTGCGATCGTGAGAGGCGAGCCTCGCGGCCGCCAGCCCTAGACCTTTGCGAATGTGCTTGTATTGTTCCACCCGGGGATCGCTATCTG
The DNA here is from genome assembly GCA_028641055.1 of Alopecurus myosuroides. Taxonomy (NCBI): domain Eukaryota; kingdom Viridiplantae; phylum Streptophyta; class Magnoliopsida; order Poales; family Poaceae; genus Alopecurus; species Alopecurus myosuroides. Next base: position 12,417,058 of record CM054062.1, read on the forward strand.
TTGGCTGATTCATCTGCATGTAGGTTGCTGCGGCTAGGATCGCAGCGGCTGGGGTTTGCGGGTAGACGTTGCCATCGTCGTCGACCCTCATGAAAGAAGACATGGTAGACCTGTTGGTCCCAGCCATAGATTCGTGGTCCCTCGTTGACGCTGCGGGTCCCTTCCCCCTAGGTCGGGTACCGACTGAAGGTGCGTGGGATAGCTCAGCTCGACGTTGGCTTGATTCATCCGCCGCTCTCCTGCGACGGGCTAGATCCGCTCGGGCATCCTTGATGTTTGAGGCCGCCCTCACTAGGTGATAGTGATAGGCGGTTAGGTCTTCCTGCGTGGCTCCCGCCGCAGGCGGCTGGCTCTTTCGCATGGATTCCTTGGCTCTTTTCCAGGCTTCCCGCGAAACGCCGATTATATCGCGCTCAGTCGCGCTATATTCAGTTTCCGAGGGCTGTTCCGACCCTGCCATGCAGACTTGGGCCAGTTGTGGTCCGTGTGTCCTAGGCGTAGATCGAAAAGCTCTCCGCACCCGAGAGGGTTCCTCTGTCGAGAGGGTGTGGTAGTCGACTGCGTTGTAGCGGATGGACTCGCCGCTTTTCCCTGTAGGGAAGCGCGAGTTGGCGGTTCCAGATTCGGTTTCAGATTCATCTGAGAAGTGGAGGATCCCGTCTCTATTCGCCATGAAGTTGAAGCTCCCGAACGTCAGGGTGACGCTCTTTTCCAGTTCCTCGAACGCCGGGCGAGATTCCGGCGAGTGAGGCGTGACCACGACAGATCCGATCCGTATAGGATTGTTCGGAGCCGTAGTCGTTGGTTTCCAACGGGAGTTGGATGTCGATGAAGCCGAAGATGCCGGTGATCCAGCGCCCGCGTTTCCCACAGACGGCGCCAATTGTCGAATCCCTGACTCGACAAGTCCCTTAGGTGACCCTATCGGATTTCGATTAGGAGAAGTCATGGGCGCTGGTGAGATCGTCGGCTAGACAGAAGGCAAGATTTACCCAGGTTCGGGGCCCTCGTAGAGGTAAAACCCTTACTCCTGCCTCGTGTCGATCTGTATTGGATGATTAGATCGGTTACAGGTTGCTCGAATCGAGAGTAGATCTCGAGTTCCGAGGCTTTTTGGTCGTGTGGTATTTCTTGGTCCTCTCCCTGAGGGCTCTCCTGGCCTTATATAGATGGCCAGGTCTCGAGTCCTACCCGGAGAGGATTCAAACCCTAGCTTAAGTCGGTTACAAAACTACCTAACTTAACCCGCAAGTTTGGTGCGGGTGGGCTTCTGGTAGGCCTTCTGGAGTCTTCCAAGGGCGCCTCTTCTTGGGCCTTGACATTGGGCCTGAGAGGGGGTGTCCTTACCCGCAGGGTCCAAGATCTATGTCTTCGTCAGGACTCAAAGGAGATACTGTGTGGCATTTGAGGCCTACTCGGTGTTCCACTTTGGTGGCACCGCACCGCTCCAACGGAGATTAGCTTCCATTGGGAAGTGAACTTCGGGATAAATCTCCGCGTCACTATGTTCGGTTATTCCTCAACTTACCTTTACTAGTTACTACTAGCTTAGTCATATACTTACCTTGTGCTAGTTGTACTTGCTCAACATATAGGATTGTTCACCTAGTTGCATAATCTAGATAATCTATATTTGAGCATTACCTTGTGTAACACCCGGGGGATTTCCCCCAATTAGATTTTGGTTGTTGTTTTTTTTTTGCATGGCATTGCATCACATGCATCATTTGCACCTTGTTTGCAAACCAATTCAAACACAAAACAAAAATTCAAATCAATTTAAAATTTTCAAACAATGCACCTGTGTTTTTCAAACTCAAATTGTTTTTCAATAAAAGTTGATTTGGAATTAATTTTTGCTTGGTTAAATAAATCATCTTTTATTAAAACCCTAATTTGAATTTTAAATTTAAATTCAAACAACAAATAAATATTTGAAATTTTGAAAAATAAAAGCTTGTGCACTTGGGCATTTCCAATGTCCAGTGCAATCAAATTATTTTCATAATTTTATAAACCCTAAAACCTTTCTATTTCCTCTCTTATTCTATTTCTACAAAAAAAATAAGGAAACAGAAAAAAATAATAAAACATACCTCTCTGGCTGGGGAGGCAGGCCAAGGCCCACCTACAACCCAGCCCATCTCCCTCTCCTTGCAGCCTACCAGGCCAAACGCACCATAGCCCCACGCGCACCTTCTTCCTCCTCTGTACGGCGCTGTATCCAGAAGGTCCACGTCGACGCTGCCTTGATTTGACAGCCGCTGCTGCTCCTCCCCCTCCATAAAACCTCGCCTCCGTTCCCCTCTGCTCGCCCTAGCCCTCTACCTTTCCCTCTGCCGCCGCCGCCCCTTTCTTCCTCCTCCCTCTCTTGCTTCTCTGTACTGTAACACCACAAAGAACAGAAAACCGCCGTCAGAGGTCGTCGTCGCCCCGCCGCCACGTAGCTCCGATCGTCGAGCTAGTTGTGGGAATGGAACTCCCGCGCTGCCCTCGTCGTCCTCGCCGGAAATCGGGGCCGGAGATGCCCCGGGCTGTCCCCGCCGTGCACGTCTTCCTCCCGTCGGCCACCACGACGTCTCCTTCCATGATCGTCGCCACCGTCGCTTCTACCTCCTCTCCACCGAGCCAAGGCCGCACCTAAGGTGAGCCTCGCCTTTGGGCATTCTCCCTGCTTCCCTCCCCTTGCTATGTGTACCGCCTTCGAGCGGATCGTCGTCGCTGGCTGCGGTTTGGCGTCACCGTCGTTACGACCTGTCAACGCTGCTAACTGAAGAAAATCTTCAGTTTCGTCAGTTGTTGCGCGAGGCAACACCTCATCCTGTCCGCGTCCCATAGTCCATCACAAACGCACCGCTAGTCCAGTGGACCGAGCCCTCCGTGCGCGCTCGCGAGGTCGAGGGTTCGATCCCCGTCCGGCCGAAAAAGCCACCCTTTTTCCTCCTTTTTCCGCGCGCAGGGACAGGTCCCACCCGTCAGCGACCCCCCGGGCGCCATCACTTCCACACACGCCACCGTGGCACTGGCCCCGCACGGCAGTGACACAGGCCAAGGTACACTGTGTGAGAAACACCCCAGGGGCCTATCTGTGTTTCCTTTTTTTTTTTCTTTGGGTCCCTGTCTTTTGCACTTTAGCCCCTGTAATTCAAACGCCCATAACTTCACCAATTTAAATCCAATTTGGGCAAATAAAATATGTTTTCCAATCCAAATTTCCTGTACTTTTCAAATATGCAATTTGTTTACTGTTTTGAACTTTTCAAATGGTTTCAAAAATTCAAATTCAAACAACTCTTTCAAATTTGGTCAAATTCATAACTAATTCAAATTTAATTCAAATGGCACATGTAAAATATGTTTTCCATGCAAAATTGAACAAGCTTTCCAAATATAAACTTTGTTTCCTGTTTTGAATAATTAAAATTGGTTAAATAATTTAATTTTTTTTTAAATCACTTAAAATTGCTAAATTAATAACTTGGTCAAACTAAATTCTTTTTAAACATATAAAATATGTTTTCCATTCCATTTTTCATGAACTTTGCAAATATCAACTTTGTGTTCTATTTTAAAATAAATTAAATTGCTGAAAACAACTGTTTCTTAAATAATGCATCTAAAATTGTCAAATTAATAACTAATTCATTTTAATTCCTTTTTCAACAAATGAAATATGTATTTCATCTAAAATTTTGTGTTCTTTCCAAATATAAATTTTGTTATCTGTTTTGAACATTTAAAATTGGTGAAAACAACAAATGTTGGTTTAAATCATTTAAAATGCCAAAGTTCATAACTTGATAAATAAATTCCAAACTTGGTAAACAACATATCAAACTGAAGCTATTGTTGTTTTCTTATTGTTTTCATCATCCATGCATCATTCTAATCAACTTTCACATGATGGTTATTTGTAGATCATTTAATTCAACATTAATTCATGGGCTTTTCCATATGCAATCCAAATTGCATACGGGCCCATTTAAATATGTTTACCATGTCAACTAGTTTATCTTTGATGCATCCTTAAACTTGTCATGCATCCATATCTTGATCATGCTGGATCTTTTGCCGTAGAAGTAATTGTTGCATCCGGTGTTTGTTCTAGTTCGTTGCTTCTTCGCGGATAGGACGTTGAGATGATGTGAGCAACGACAAGTTCTGCGGATGTACCTCTACTTGCTGGATTCCAGGCAAGTATACTCACTTGCTACCTATGGCTGCCTTTCATCACTTGTTACCGATTCTTCCCGTTGCCTTTATTCTAGCCTTATGATTCGATGCTTGTGTCTCGATCCTATCATATGTTACCTTGCAGCCATGATATAGCCTTCCTTCCACTTCCTATTAACTGTTGCTTGTTTACCTTGTTGGCCCTCGTGTAGTAGTTGCATGCTTAGTGTTGTTTGCGCTCAAGTCTTGTTGTCCGTCTTATCACCTGTTTAGTTTGATAGTTGGGTTTCAATTTAATCAACAACATGTTAATGTTTTGGGTAATAATAATTTGACGATAAGGCACCGGCAGGAGGCCCGGCGTGGTTTTGAGGCCTGCTAGTGTCGAACTTAATTAGGAAAAGGGTCTTGTCCTCCGATCCATGATGAGCGCGCTAACCGCATGTGGGAAGCGAGTATGGGCGCCCCCCGCAACTTTGATTCGATTCACATCTCGTCCAAATCGCCTCATTTAGTTCGGGTTTTCCATTTGCCGCATGCATATGCAGGTGCGAACCCTTGGCGCCAGGGTGGAACTTTTGTAGTCGGCATTTAGGGAGACACGTTCTTAGAGTGCTATGAGGGTCCCCTTTTCTTCGTGGGGCTTGATTAGCCGTGCGCTCAATTGCACGGGGTTCTTTGGGCTTGATGCGAAGAAGAGTTGGGTTGTGTTGAGTGGCCTGCTTGGTGGGTTTGCTCCCCGCCTGGCGGGTCATTCTTACGTGTACGGCCAAATTGGTGCATCCCTGCAGGGTTAATCTTCTCGAGAAGCCGTGTTGTCCGCGGTTATGGATGACTTGGTGAAAGTGCTGGCTAACAAGTACTCAGACAACTTACACTTAACGATGATAACTTGACTAGTAATATAGATTACCTCCACCATAAAAATGAATGTCACCTTAATCAACAGTGTGAGTTTCCTTGGGTTGCTTCCTTAGTAGGGGGTAACATTGGATGGGTATTGTTTGGTGAGTAGTTATAGTTGGTTTTGTCGCGCTATCTTATCCCTTTCTTTTAGACGAATGTTGTAGTGCGTTTCTGTAGTTAGTTAGTGCAGACCGCTGCCGCTTCCTTGCAATAATCCCTTCCTTTCCGTTGTACCCAAAGTATTTGTATCTTGTGGTGATTTGTTACTCTGGTATCTTGTGAGTATGGTTTATCCACTTGCCAGTACTTAATAGTACTGACCCACGAATCCATTTCGTGGCTGCATATTCCACATTGCAGTCAACAGGTTTGAAGTCTGACGACGTTAGCTTGGGAATCCCTCCGGCTTGGCCTGGGCAAGGATTGGACGCCATCGGTTATCTTCAGGACTCTTAGTCCAATTTGTATCCTGTCCGTAGTCGGACACTATGTTGTTTCTTCCGCTCTTATTTGGATCTTTGTATTGTATCAGTTGTATCCTTGACTCGTTTGAGTCGTCTTGTATATACCTCCTCTGTTGTTGTTGTGGATTATTCGTGAACTATTGTAATGTTATCACAAGTGGCAACCTGAAATCGGTTATTATGTGGATTTTGGCGGAAATGCTGAAATCTGCATAGTGCCCGATCCCGGGGCGTCACAAATGGTATCAGAGCATGGTTTCCGATTCCCGATGTTGTTTCGATACGAATGGTTATCGAAGCAACGGGTCCGCAAAGCCTGTAGGTTAACCTCGCTAACGGTCGTGTTTCTAGAGTGTCAACAACTATTTGTGCAAAACCTGTTTTGGAAACATCTCAATAGGATTCTTGTTTTCTCCTTATCTCTAATCTATTTCTCCTCTCATCTTATTTGTTTTGGAGTCTCTCTACCCTTATCTATCTTTCAAAGTTTCGGATCCTACATGGGTTGGACGTTTTCTGAGCCTTTAACCTAATAGGTTCGATCATCGGAAGATTCCTGGTGGGAGAACATCGTCGTCACTCCGAGCAAGATTCTCTTGTTAGTGGTGTCGAGAAGCCCTTGTTTGTGGTGTCGAGGAGATCAACTGGAAGCATGAAGAATCGATAGTCGAACTTCTTTCCCCTCCCGGGTTAGTGGGTGGATTGCGAGGGCGCAATCCCTTGTTAGTGGTGTCGTCTGTAACACCCGGGGGATTTCCCCCAATTAGATTTTGGTTGTTTTTTTTTGCATGGCATTGCATCACATGCATCATTTGCACCTTGTTTGCAAACCAATTCAAACACAAAACAAAAATTCAAATCAATTTAAAATTTTCAAACAATGCACCTGTGTTTTTCAAACTCAAATTGTTTTTCAATAAAAGTTGATTTGGAATTAATTTTTGCTTGGTTAAATAAATCATCTTTTATTAAAACCCTAATTTGAATTTCAAATTTAAATTCAAACAACAAATAAATATTTGAAATTTTGAAAAATAAAAGCTTGTGCACTTGGGCATTTCCAATGTCCAGTGCAATCAAATTATTTTCATAATTTTATAAACCCTAAAACCTTTCTATTTCCTCTCTTATTCTATTTCTACAAAAAAAATAAGGAAACAGAAAAAAATAATAAAACATACCTCTCGGGCTGGGGAGGCAGGCCAAGGCCCACCTACAACCCAGCCCATCTCCCTCTCCTTGCAGCCCACCAGGCCAAACGCACCATAGCCCCACGCGCACCTTCTTCCTCCTCTGTACGGCGCTGTATCCAGAAGGTCCACGTCGACGCTGCCTTGATTTGACGGCCGCTGCTGCTGCTCCCCCTCCATAAAACCTCGCCTCCGTTCCCCTCTGCTCGCCCTAGCCCTCTACCTTTCCCTCTGCCGCCGCCGCCCCTTTCTTCCTCCTCCCTCTCTTGCTTCTCTGTACTGTAACACCACAAAGAACAGAAAAACTCCGTCAGAGGTCGTCGTCGCCCCGCCGCCACGTAGCTCCGATCGTCGAGCTAGTTGCGGGAATGGAACTCCCGCGCTGCCCTCGTCGTCCTCGCCGGAAATCGGGGCCGTAGATGCCCCGGGCTGTCCCCGCCGTGCACGTCTTCCTCCCGTCGGCCACCACGACGTCTCCTTCCACGATCGTCGCCACCGTCGCTTCTACCTCCTATCCACCGAGCCAAGGCCGCACCTAAGGTGAGCCTCACCTTTGGGAATTCTCCCTGCTTCCCTCCCCTTGCTCTGTGTACCGCCTTCGAGCGGATCGTCGTCGCTGGCTGCGGTTTGGCGTCACCGTCGTTACGGCCTGTCAACGCTGCTAACTGAAGAAAATCTTCAGTTTCGTCAGTTGTTGCGCGAGGCAACACCTCATCCTGTCCGCGTCCCATAGTCCATCACAAACGCACCGCTAGCCCAGTGGACCGAGCCCTCCGTGCGCGCTCGCGAGGTCGAGGGTTCGATCCCCGTCCGGCCGAAAAAGCCACCCTTTTTCCTCCTTTTTCCGCGCGCAGGGACAGGTCCCACCCATCAGCGACCCCCCGGGCGCCATCACTTCCACACACGCCACCGTGGCACTGGCCCCGCACGACAGTGACACAGGCCAAGGTACACTGTGTGAGAAACACCCCAGGGGCCTATCTGTGTTTCCTTTTTTTTTCTTTAGGTCCCTGTCTTTTGCACTTTAGCCCCTGTAATTCAAACGCCCATAACTTCACCAATTTAAATCCAATTTGGGCAAATAAAATATGTTTTCCAATCCAAATTTCCTGTACTTTTCAAATATGCAATTTGTTTACTGTTTTGAACTTTTCAAATGGTTTCAAAAATTCAAATTCAAACAACTCTTTCAAATTTGGTCAAATTCATAACTAATTCAAATTTAATTCAAATGGCACATGTAAAATATGTTTTCCATGCAAAATTGAACAAGGTTTCCAAATATAAACTTTGTTTCCTGTTTTGAATAATTAAAATTGGTTAAATAATTTAATTTTTTTTAAATCACTTAAAATTGCTAAATTAATAACTTGGTCAAACTAAATTCTTTTTAAACATATAAAATATGTTTTCCATTCCATTTTTCATGAACTTTGCAAATATCAACTTTGTGTTCTGTTTTAAAATAAATTAAATTGCTGAAAACAACTGTTTCTTAAATAATGCATCTAAAATTGTCAAATTAATAACTAATTCATTTTAATTCCTTTTTCAACAAATGAAATATGTATTCCATCTAAAATTTTGTGTTCTTTCCAAATATAAATTTTGTTATCTGTTTTGAACATTTAAAATTGGTGAAAACAACAAATGTTGGTTTAAATCATTTAAAATGCCAAAGTTCATAACTTGATAAATAAATTCCAAACTTGGTAAACAACATATCAAACTGAAGCTATTGTTGTTTTCTTATTGTTTTCATCATCCATGCATCATTCTAATCAACTTTCACATGATGGTTATTTGTAGATCATTTAATTCAACATTAATTCATGGGCTTTTCCATATGCAATCCAAATTGCATACGGGCCCATTTAAATATGTTTACCATGTCAACTAGTTTATCTTTGATGCATCCTTAAACTTGTCATGCATCCATATCTTGATCATGCTGGATCTTTTGCCGTAGAAGTAATTGTTGCATCCGGTGTTTGTTCTAGTTCGTTGCTTCTTCGCGGATAGGACGTTGAGATGATGTGAGCAACGACAAGTTCTGCGGATGTACCTCTACTTGCTGGATTCCAGGCAAGTATACTCACTTGCTACTTATGGCTGCCTTTCATCACTTGTTACCGATTCTTCCCGTTGCCTTTATTCTAGCCTTATGATTCGATGCTTGTGTCTCGATCCTATCATATGTTACCTTGCAGCCATGATATAGCCTTCCTTCCACTTCCTATTAACTGTTGCTTGTTTACCTTGTTGGCCCTCGTGTCGTAGTTGCATGCTTAGTGTTGTTTGCGCTCAAGTCTTGTTGTCCGTCTTATCACCTGTTTAGTTTGATAGTTGGGTTTCAATTTAATCAACAACATGTTAATGTTTTGGGTAATAATAATTTGACGATAAGGCACCGGCAGGAGGCCCGGCGTGGTTTTGAGGCCTGCTAGTGTCGAACTTAATTAGGAAAAGGGTCTTGTCCTCCGATCCATGATGAGCGCGCTAACCGCATGTGGGAAGCGAGTATGGGCGCCCCCCGCAACTTTGATTCGATTCGCATCTCGTCCAAATCGCCTCATTTAGTTTGGATTTTCCATTTGCCGCATGCATATGCAGGTGCGAACCCTTGGCGCCAGGGTGGAACTTTTGTAGTCGGCATTTAGGGAGACATGTTCTTAGAGTGCTATGAGGGTCCCCTTTTCTTCGTGGGGCTTGATTAGCCGTGCGCTCAATTGCACGGGGTTCTTTGGGCTTGATGCGAAGAAGAGTTGGGTTGTGTTGAGTGGCCTGCTTGGAGGGTTTGCTCCCCGCCTGGCGGGTCATTCTTACGTGTACGGCCAAATTGGTGCATCCCTGTTCTCGAGAAGCCGTGTTGTCCGCGGTTATGGATGACTTGGTGAAAGTGCTGGCTAACAAGTACTCAGACAACTTACACTTAACGATGATAACTTGACTAGTAATATAGATTACCTCCACCATAAAAATGAATGTCACCTTAATCAATAGTGTGAGTTTACTTGGGTTGCTTCCTTAGTAGGGGGTAACATTGGATGGGTATTGTTTGGTGAGTAGTTATAGTTGGTTTTGTCGCGCTATCTTATCCCTTTCTTTTAGCCGAATGTTGTAGTGCGTTTCTGTAGTTAGTTAGTGCAGCCCGCTGCCGCTTCCTTGCAATAATCCCTTCCTTTCCGTTGTACCCAAAGTATTTGTATCTTGTGGTGATTGGTTACGCTGGTATCTTGTGAGTATGGTTTATCCACTTGCCAGTACTTAATAGTACTGACCCACGAATCCATTTCGTGGCTGCATATTCCACATTGCAGTCAACAGGTTTGAAGTCTGACGACGTTAGCTTGGGAATCCCTCCGGCTTGGCCTGGGCAAGGATTGGACGCCATCGGTTATCTTCAGGACTCTTAGTCCAATTTGTATCTTGTCCGTAGTCGGACACTATGTTGTTGCTTCCGCTATTATTTGGATCTTTGTATTGTATCAGTTGTATCCTTGACTCGTTTGAGTCGTCTTGTATATACCTCCTCTATTGTTGTTGTGGATTATTCGTGAACTATTGTAATGTTATCACAAGTGGCAACCTGAAATCGGTTATTATGTGGATTTTGGCGGAAATGCTGAAATCTGCATAGTGCCCGATCCCGGGGCGTCACACCTTGTTAACTTGAAAAAGAAGTTAAAATTTGTAGTTAACCTATTCACCCCCCTCTAGTTAACCTCTCGATCCTTCAATTGGTATCAGAGCCGCGTCTCTTTATATAGGCTTTTCCGCCTAAAAGAGGAGGTAAGGATGGCCGATGATCCCGTCACCATGGATGGGATTCAAAAGCTAATCCAAGCTATGATTGATAGTTCCGAGAAAAAGATGGAGGGACTAATAAAAGAATTGAAATCTCCATCTAGACAATCTAGTGAAGAGATTATTTTAGATGAACATGGAAAACCCATTCCAACTAAATAAGCATCCACATCATCTTCACCATTAAATGGTAGTGATGGAAATTCTTTTGGCTTTGCTTATAACAATGCTCCTAATGTTCAACATCCACATGTTTCTCATCTTGGTCCACCTCCTTTGGTGGATCATCATCGTTTTACTAATTGGAAAGCTTCCATGAAGTCTTACATGTGCAGCTCTTCAATGCAAATATGGAGAATTGTTGAAAAAGGGTATGAGCCAAAGGACCACGCAAATCTAAGCTCAAGTGACATCATAGATGAGCAACTCAACGCTCATGCTTTGCACATGTTGGAGAGGGCAATGGAAAAGGAAGGAGTTGAGCACATCCGGTCCTTCACTAGTGCAAAGAAAGCTTATGATGGTCTTGTCGATATGTTTGACGGCAATGTCAACCTCCAAAGGTCCAAGAGGTCAATCATTCAAAGAAAAGTTGAACACTTTCATTTGGGTGATGGAGAGAACATACAAGACATGTTTAGAAGACTCAAGGCTCTTGTAAATGATATGAGAGATAGTGGATTCACGGATTGTACGGAGAATTGGGTCAAGGTGAAATTTCTACTCACCTTGATGCCATGCAATGAAAACATGGTGATGAATGTACAAGCAAGGGCCGACTATTTGGACCTATCCCCCAATGATGTCTTAGGTCTTTTTATCACTCTAAAGGTCATGAAGCAAACCTCCGATGATGTCATGGCCCGTGTAAACGGAGCAAAGAAAGCATCTCTTGCCTTGAAGGCCAAGGTCATTCCCCATGAAGATAATGACTCAAGTGATGATGGTGGATCCACTCATGAGGTCTCCGAGAAAGAAATGAGGACATCACATGAAGAATGCTTGGCTCTTGCTCAACACAAGTGGTGGAAGAAAGGAGACTTTAGATCCAATGCCACCAAGAATAAAGGGAAGGAATCCTCAAGCACGAAGAAAGCAAGAACTTGCTTCAATTGTGGAGATACTCGGTGTTCCACTTTGGTGGCACCGCACCGCTCCAACGGAGATTAGCTTCCATTGGGAAGTGAACTTCGGGATAAATCTCCGCGTCACTATGTTCGGTTATTCCTCAACTTACCTTTACTAGTTACTACTAGCTTAGTCATATACTTACCTTGTGCTAGTTGTACTTGCTCAACATATAGGATTGTTCACCTAGTTGCATAATCTAGATAATCTATATTTGAGCATTACCTTGTTAACTTGAAAAAGAAGTTAAAATTTGTAGTTAACCTATTCACCCCCCCTCTAGTTAACCTCTCGATCCTTCAGACTCTCTTACGGGGATGCGATCCAGTGCCAATGTTGCTGCATACACATTGTCCATGGGATTATTGAAGTGACCTGGCGGAGTGTGAAATCGTGGTGGTGGTGGTGGTGGCGCTGTGTTGCCAACAACAACTCATGTCTGCAACGTGGGTAACCCGGCTTGTACGTTTGCCGGCTGTCCCCCTCCGGTCGCAGGCTGATGTACAGTTTCCTGATTCACAGCTGGAATTGGTTGATCTTGGGGTGTGATGAATAGCGTGGCCGGGTTTAGAATTCCACCCGTTTCCGGTAATCTCGTCTGGTATCTCTGATGCATCCGGGTCGACTCAACCCGGAGCCGGTTCTCCAATGCCTCTAGCTCACGCTGGCGCGTGGCTACCCCTTGCTTCTCTGCTTCCACATCTCTCCTTTGTTGCTCCAATGCCCGGCGGGCTACATCCAGATCCCTAGCCCGTGCCGCGGCGTTTTCCGGGGTTATCACCGTAGCTAGCACCATGGGATCCAGGATCAAATTGTTACTGAATAGGGCCGGGTGTTGTGGGTTGGAAGGACCCGCCCCTGGCGTTCTGTTCGCCATAAACCCGAACATATTCCTCTGCAATTCACTTTCCGGGGTATTGCTGGTGACTGAAGCCGACTCTCCGTCAACCCGGGCTATGACCGGATTTCCATCAACCGGATTTTGTTGCTGAGCCAGTGCTCGCGCTGCTCCGACCGCGGCCGTAGTCACGTCCCCCTGATTGAGATTGGTTGCAGGGCCCATGTAGACCGCGACCTGGCGCGCGATGCCTGGTGAACACTCGTTTTCCTCTTCGTCACAGCTATCCTCCTCGTACCGGTCCTCTAGCAGGTGCAGGATAGACTCGGTATCATCTTCTCTCAAGACCCGGCCACGCGGGGTCCATGCCGGCTCCTCCGGCTGTTCCCTCTTCGTGGTGGGCTCTTCTATCGGATCTATCGTCCCGACCGATTCTTCTCCATCCGACTGAACGCATGTCGCTTCTCCTGATACAGAATCACATCCAAAATCATCAGGAATTGAACCGGACGTACGTACCATGCCAATGAAGACGTTGACCCGGCCGATTGTGACGACATATCCGGATTCGAGCAGATCCGATTCTGGCCCCCAGCCAAAATCATCCACCAGCTTCTCTCCTTCGGGGTTGGTGTAGATCTCGCCGATGACGAGGTTCTTCATGTTCTGCCGAGCTTCTCCCGTGATGTAAACACCTTTGGACGTAGGCCCCATGGTGGGCGCCAACTGTCGTGGGATAATCACGGCAGACATTACCGGGGGTAACTTATCTTGGGGCAATTCGACTCTGGTGTTTGGGAGAGGGTTTTGCTCAGGGGAGATCATGCTGATAATCGATCTGGTAGCTCTGGCAATCAAGTCGCCGAGTCTCCGATCTAGGGTTACAATCTCAACTCTCGTATTACAGGGGATACTCGAATAGCTAGTCAAAACTCGTGTTAGTCTAACCCTGGGAGCCGGTTTATGTAATACCCGGCCCCCTGGCTTCCTATCCAAGGCGTACTCGGAGTCCTACCCGGTCACTGCATACAAACCCTAAGTTTCCTTATCGAAACCCACAATCCGGGTTACGAAGCCTACACTTCTGGGCCTTCTAGAAACTCCTTTTCCTCAAGCCGGGTCTTGCGCAGCTCCCTTTGGGCCGAGTTACACCTTGACGTTAGCCTACCGGGTTATCATCCCTCCATCAAGCACTATCTTGTTAACTCGAAAAAGAAGCTAAAATTTGTAGTTAACCTATTCCCCCCCCCTTGAGCTAACCTCTCGATCTTACAATTGGTATCAGAGCCTCGTCTCTTTATTAAGGGTGTTACCGCCTAAAGAGGAGGGAAGGATGGCTAATGAACCCGTCACCATGGAGGGGATTCAAAAGCTAATCCAAGCTATGATTGATAACTCCGAGAAAAATATGGAGGGAATAATAAAGGAATTGGTATTTTCATATAATCATTCTAAATAAAATGTTGTCTTAGATGAACATGGAAACCCCATTCCATCTAAGGAAGGGTCCGCAACATCGGCACCCGGAAGTGGTAGTGGTGGTAATTATTTTGGTTTTGCTTATAACAATGCTCCAAATGTTTAACATTCACATGTTAATCATCTTGGTCCACCTCCTATGGTGGATAGGCATCGTTTTACTAATTGGAAAGCTTCCATGAAGTCTTACATGTGCAACTCTTCAATGCAAATATGGAGAATTGTTGAAAAAGGGTATGAGCCAAAGGATCCCTTGAACTAAAGCTCAAGTGACATCATAGATGAGCAACTCAACGCTCATGCCTTGCACATGTTGGAGAAGGCAATGGAAAAGGAAGGAGTTGAGCACATCCGGTCCTTCTCAAGTGCGAATAAAGCTTTGGATTACCTTGTTGATATGTTTGACGGCAACGTCAACCTTCAACGATCCAAGAAGTCAATCATCCAAAGACGAGTTGAGAACTTTCATTTGGGTGATGGAGAGAACATTGAAGACATGTTTATAAGACTCAAGGCTCTCGTAAATGACATGAGAGATTGTGGACTCAAGGATTGTACGGAGAATTGGGTCAAGGAGAGATTTCCACTCACCTTGATTCCATACAATGAAGGCATGGTGATGAATGTGCAATCAAGGGCCGATTACTTGGATCTATCCCCCAATGATGTTTTGGATCTCTTCCTCAATCTAAAAGTCATGAAGCAAACCTCTGATGATGTCATGGACCGTGTAAACGGAATGAAGAAACCATCTCTTGCTTTGAAGGCTAAGGCCATCCCCTATGGAGATAATGACTCAAGTGATGATGGTGGATCCACACATGAGGTTTTCGAGAAAGAGATGAAGACATCACATGAAGAATGTTTGGACCTTGCTCAACACAAGTGGCGGAAGAAAGGAGATTTTAGATCAAATGCCACCAAGAACAAGGGAAAAGAAGTCTCAAGCGTGAAGAAGGCAAGGACTTGCTTCAATTGTGGAGATACTGAACACTTTATTGCCGAGTGCCCCTTCAAGAATAGAATTGAAAATGGTGGAAGACTCATCAACAAATCCACCTTTATTCCCAAGTACAATAACTTCATCAAGAGAGGCCATCCTAGGGAAATGATTTCAAAAGAAGTTGAGTACACGTCCGGTGGTGAAGAGAGTGGTGGTGAAGGTGAACAAGTAGGTATGGCGGCCATGGCTAGGGGGGTCGTACCTCCTAACTTAACCTCTCTATTCTCCAAGCCTAATGACAACAAGGGTCCCTCGAGTCACAAGTGCTTCATTGCCAAGGTTATACCCCCAAAGGTGACTCCTACACTCAAACTTGCAAACTCTTCTATGCCTTCACTATTAAATTGTGTCGAGGAAGACCCCTTGACAAACTTTGTAGAGAAACTTGAAGGAGAAACTAAATCTATCTTTGTCTCTCTCATGGATCAATTAAGTGAGGCACATGGCCTCATTGATGAACACGAGGAGAGAATAACTTTACTTGAAAAGTTTGCTCATTATGATGCTAGTAAAATTGAGGAGCTTGAAAAAGCTCTAGATGAATCACATTGCTTTAGAGAAAGCATAGAGGAAACCTTTGCAATTGACATAGCTAAAGCAAAACTTGATTGTGAGCATGATTTTGCTAAGGTGACGGAATTCATGGCCTTAAATGATGCAACTAACCAAGGTTACAATGAACTCATTAAGGATTTTGATAAGATTAAAATTGATCATCGAACAATTTCAAATGAGCTCAAAACCTTGAAAGGGTTAAAAAATGTGGATGAACACTCTTGTATTACTAACACTTTGTGTGTCAAGGCAACTCTAATTGAGGAGAACAATAGGTTGAAGGCACAACTCAACAAAGGTCTTGCCACATGCATTCAAGGGAAAAAGAACCTTACTGATCTTTTGAGTAGTCAAAAGAGAGTTATTGGCAAGGAAGGCCTTGGTTTTGCTTCAACTTCGAAGGTGGCCTACAAGAAGAAGTCAACTCCCTCCACTAACTCTATTGTTTTTGTGAAGGAGGGGGAGTTGTCTAATGATGAAGATGAGTTTGATATAATTGCTAAGAGTATTGTTCCTAGTAACACTACTACTCACAACAACTTTGCGGGAAAGTACAACCCATCTTATGTGCTTCTTAAATCTATTGATGGTCATGTTTATGCAAAATATGTTGGCACCTCATATGGTGATGATTACAAGTATGCTATTTGGGTTCCTAAGACCCTTGTGACCGACAAGAAAGGATCCATCCAAAAATGGGTACCTAAGAGAAGAAGTTGATTCATTGTAGGGTTGTGCTTCTGGAGGAACATCATGGATGATTGATAGTGGTTGTTCCGCACACATGACCGGAAGCAAGGAAGTATTTAATGGTTTAAAACTCCAAATCCTCAAATTTGCTCAAGTAACTATTGGTGATTGCTCACAACTTAAGGTATTAGGACATGGCAAGGCGGTCATTTCTCCGGATTCATCCATTGAGAAAGTCCTCCTTGTTGAGTCCCTTGGCTATAATCTTCTTTCCGTCTTGCAACTTTGTGAATGCAATTTTACATGTGTATTTGGGCGACATCACGTGCTTGTTCTTCACACCATTTCTCTTAAAGTACCCTTTGTTGGATTTGTGGAAAACACTATGTATATAGTGGATTTCTCGAAAGAAACTACACATATCGCCACTTGTCTAATGGCTAAATCCGACGTGGGGTGGCTTTGGCATCGCCGCTTGGGCCACGTCGGTATGAGAAATTTACAAACTCTTGTGAAGGGTGAGCACGTGGTAGGACTAACAAGTGTGATTTTTTCCAAAGATCGGCCTTGTATCTCTTGTATTGCCGGAAAGATGCATGAGAAGAATCATCCCAAGACATCAATCATCTCCACAACAAGGCCCTTTGAGCGTATTCACTTGGACTTATTTGGGCCTCCCACATATGATAGTCTCGGTGGAAAAAAGTATTGTTTGGTGATTGTTGATGATTATACAAGATACAATTGGGTATTCTATATCAAGAAGAAGAGTGAGACTCAAGAAAGGTTCATATCTTGGGCCATGGAAGTGCAACGCCAATATGACACCAAGATCTTGTCAATTAGGAGTGACAATGGGTCCGAGGTTCAAGAACTACACTATGGATGAATTCTTGTGTGAAGAGGGGATAAGACATCAATATTCCGCTGCGTACACCCCTCAACAAAATGTTGTAGCGAAGAGGAAGAATCGCACACTTATTGATATGACAAGAACTATGATGACCGAGTTTAAATCCCCATATAACTTTTGGGCCGAAGCCATCAACACCGCTTATCATATATCTAACCGAACCTTCCTTCGTCCGATGATTGGTATGACTCCGTATAAACTCCTAACCAGTAACAAACCCAACCTGAAGTATCTTCGAGTTTTTGGGTGTAAATGTCAAGTTTACACTAAGGGAACTAGATTGTCTAAGTTTGATCCTAGAACTTTTGATGGTATATTTGTTGGTTATGCCACGAACTCTCACACTTATAGAGTCTACAACATATCCACCGGGTGTGTTGAAGAATCTATTAATGTGGAGTTTCATGAGGATAATGGCTCCCAAGTGGAGCAAATTGATTGTGATGATGTAGGTGATGAACCTTCCTCCATAGCCATAGGAAGAATGGGTATAGGTCCACTTATACCCATTGAGGGACACCTTGTGGAAAATATGGATGGGACTAGCTCTACGCAAGTGGAGCCCTCTACATCAACCACCTATCAAATGGTAGAACAAGACCTTCAAGTGGATACCCCTCATCAAGAAAATGATCAAGATCCACCCAATGATAATGGTGGAAATGATTTTCGTGATGCTTCACCAAGAAATCCACTCCGGATGGATCATGGTCTTGATGAAGGAAATGATGAAGATATCCCTCCAAATGAGAATGCCGATGATGCCCTAGTTCGCATCATGACTCGTCAAGACTCAAGATTGCAACAAAAGTCACATTATAAAAAGAATATTATTGGTGGCTTGGGAAGAAGTGTCTCCACTCGTGGACAAGTGCTCAAGTTTTGTGGTATTCATTCATATGTCTCTCATGTTGAACCTATCAAAGTATATGATTCTCTTGAAGATGAAGATTGGGTTCAAGCCATGCATGAAGAGCTCCATAATTTTGAGAGAAACAAAGTATGGTCACTAGTGGAAAGACCCAAGGACCATAATGTCATTGGAACAAAATGGGTGCTCAAGAACAAGCAAGATTCTCATGGGCAAGTGACTCGCAACAAGGCTTGATTGGTTGCTCAAGGCTACTCTCAAGTCGAAGGACTTGACTACGATGAAACTTTCATTCCCGTAGCTAGACTTGAATCCATTCGTATATTACTTGCATTTTTTACTAGCCATAATTTCATCTTGCATCAAATGGATGTTAAAAGTGCTTTTCTAAATGGTCCTCTAAATGAATTGGTATATGTTAAACAACCCCCGGGGTTCGAGGATCCCAAGTATCCTAACAATGTGTACTACCTCCATAAGGCTTTGTATGGCCTCAAACAAGCCCCACGTGCTTGGTATGATCATTTAAAGGAGTTCCCAGTGGATCGTGGTTTCGTACTCGGGGTAATTGACCCCACACTCTTTACCAAAAGTGTAGATGGAAATTTCTTTGTATGTCAAGTATATGTTGATGATATTATATTTGGATCTTCTAATGTGAGTTTTGTAGAACAATTTGCCAAACTAATGACAAGTGAGTTTGAGATGTCTATGATAAGAGAGTTGAAGTTCTTTCTTGGTTTTGAGATCAGGCAATATTATGAAGGGACTTTTATTTTGTCAAGCAAAATATATTCAAGACATGCTCAAGAAGTTTGATATGAACAATGTCAAACCACTAGCTTCCAATGTCAACAACCGTGAATCTTACTATGGATCACGAAGGTATACTGGTTGATCCAAAACTTTATCGTTCTATCATTGGATCTTTGCTTTATCTT
This sequence comes from Alopecurus myosuroides, assembly GCA_028641055.1. NCBI lineage: Eukaryota > Viridiplantae > Streptophyta > Magnoliopsida > Poales > Poaceae > Alopecurus > Alopecurus myosuroides. The sequence goes on from CM054062.1 coordinate 12,436,016, forward strand.
TGCGCATCTAGACTAGATATTATGTTTAGTGTGGGTTTGTGTGCAAAATTTCAATCTAACCCCAAGGAAACCATATGATTGTGGTCAAAAGGATTCTTAGATATTTGGTTGACACTCCTACACATGGTCTTTGGTATCCATCAAACACAACTTTTGATCTTGTGGGATGTTCGGATGCAGATTGGGGAGGTGACAAGGTGGATAGAATATCAACCTCGGGTGCTTGCCAATTCCTTGGTAGGTCGCTCGTGTGTTGGTCTTCCAAGAAGCAAAATTGCATTGCCACCTCCTCCACGGAAGCGGAGTATATTTTCGCAGCTAGTTGTTGCTCTCAACTCTTATGGATGAGGCAATGTCTTAAGGATTTTGGAATTGAGATTAAGACAATGCCTCTTTTATGTGACAATGAGAGTGCTATAAAGATTGGTCACAATCCGGTTCTTCATGGCAAGACCAAGCATATTGAGATTCAGTATCACTTCATTCGGGATCATGTGTCCAATGAAGATATCTCACTTTCCTATGTCAACACCAAAGATCAACTTGCCGACATCCTTACAAAACCTCTAGATGAGAAGAGATTCAAGCAATTAAGGAGTGAGCTCAATATCATATGTGCATGCAAATTTAGTTGATTGAAAATCTTGCATACACACCTCTACTAGACTCTTATTTGGATCTTAGATGTACGCATAGACATAGGGGAGTGTTGCTCAATCAATGAGTCGACACTACTCCTATAATGCATAAATAAACAAATCATCCATAATGGTCATTTCAAATGATATAATGTGCTTCAATGATGAGTTTCGACAATGCACCCAAGATATATCTTCGCGGTGTCATATCGAATATACTCATACATGGTGGTTAAGGCCACCGTCCAAATCAAAAATTCGAGTTTTGCTTGGTTGTTCATATTGACAAGACATTTGGAGTGCAACTCATATGCATATTCTCTCTTCTATTCCATAACACATCCAATGTTGCTTTTTGTAACGTTTATGGTTTTATTCTTTCCTACGTTGGATGTGTGAGGAAATCATCGTACTAACACTTTGCTCCATGTGCACAACATCATGCCTCATACATCAATCTTGCATTATGTACATGGTCAAACAACTTGATTAAAACAAATCTTTTTTGGAACAAATTCTTGTACCAATGTTGTTAGAACTAGTAGTATGCCTAAATGTGTTTTACTCAAAAAAAGAGAGCAAACCAACACATTCAAAATAAAAAAAGGGGGAGTTTTTTAAAAAAAAGAAAAAAAATGCAAAAAATCCGGCCTAGGGGCCAGCGTCGTCCGTTGGGTGCCCGGCCTAGGCCGGGGTCGGGGCCAGCTGGCTCTGTTGGATGCCCGGCCTAGTGCCCGGCCAGGTCGGCTGCCCTACGCCTCACTTAACCGTGCGCAGGGGGGGGGGGGCGGTTTCAGCTCCCCTTTTCTTCTCCCCTCCCCCACCCAAAAAACTCCATGGGAGCCATGCCCCAAGGTCTCCTCCACCCACCCCCTCCCTCTAGACTCCATCCCATCCTCCCTAATCCTCAGATCTGCTAGCCTAGCCTCTCTCTCTCCCCTACTCCTCCAAACGGAATCCTCATTGGTGGGGATTAAGAGGAGATCCACCCCATCTTTGAAGAACATCACCATGGCTTCCAATCCGGGTACTATGGCTAATTTTTTTTTGTGTGTGCTTGCTCATTGCCTCACTCTAGTCTCCCATTGCTTAGGGTTCCCATGTGCTATGACTAAACCTTTTTGGGATGTTGCTTAAGAATTTTTATTTTGTGTCATACCATGTTCGTGATTAGAGACTACTCTTAAGACTTTTTATTTGTGTGATGCCATGTTAGTGATTAGCAACTACTCTTAAGAATTTTTAATTTGTGTGATGCCATGTTAGTGCTTAAAGACTACTTGTTTAGGGCTATGGCTTCGGGTCTTTTATTTTTTATGATACCACTAGTGTCTATTGTCTCCATCATGCTTACGGATCTCTTGCCTAAGTGATGCCATGCTTAGGGATTTCCTATTAAAATGTTGCCACTAGTGCTACCTCACCCATATGTCATGTGAAATCAATCTAGTATCTTGCTTACACCACATGGCCATGACATATTTGATTTGTACTCACTGCTTCACTCCATTTCAAGTCCCACTATGCCATCAAACAAACAAACTCTAAGAAATTTGTTTGCCCGTTATGTATTTTCTTGCTCATATTTTTACTATCATGATCACTAATTCATCCATTTCTAATTCATCAATCCATCCATAAAAAAACAATGTTTTCCATATGACCATGTACACTCATCTTGCATATGCACTTGCATTTTCATTCATTCTCAGGCAAGGAACCATGACCTATGCTCGCATGCGGATGAAGAGGAATGCTATGGAGGCTTGTGGCTCTACTCCCTCTCAATCACAGGGGAGACCTCTTCCTGTCAATAAAAATGAGCCAGTCCATGATAAATGGGGGAGTCTCAACACAACTGACTGGGAAGAGCACCGCATGAAATTCAACCCATATGCTTTCCCTCACCGCACCTGCCGCGACACTCGATTTTATTGCAAGATGCATCAGCAAGTTCATGAGTTTGTGGTCTCCACTCTAAAGAATGACCATGTGCCTGTGCATTATTTTGACATTGATGCAGCTAGAACAGTTTGGCCCGAGGTAATGGAACTCATGGATTTTCATCAGATCACCAAGCTTATGGACTGCTCTGTTCAGTTTTCTCCAGCTCTCCTTTGGGAATTCTTTGCCACTGTTCACTTCTCCATCGAGGGTGGACATGCCATGACTTGGATGAGCGGAGGAACTCTGTGTCATCCCACCTTGGCCGAGTTTGGTGCTCTGATTGGTATTGCGGAGGCACCTCATTGCCTTTTCTCCCATGTACGGATTCATGGTGATGCACGGAGGCTCATGAAGGCCAAAGAAGGACTTAGTCGCTGTTATCCCCCTCGTATTGGCTCTCTACACGTCCCCAAGGTTGACTTTTTCTCGGATTTTTGGTATGTGACTCACACAATTCTTCGGAACACCATTCATTGCAAGTTTGGGGAAAAGGGTATGGATCGAGGGTGGATGATCATGCACACACTTTCTAGGGTTTGCCCACTCAACAACCCAAATAATAAAACTGGAAGGTAACAAATGCTATTTCATTTTTATTTGAGTTTCAATCATGCACACACTTTCTAGGGTAGATTTATTGTAATAAAACAATATAATAACAAGTCATAACAACTCCATATAAGTTAGGAAGCAAGATTGAATAATACACAAATTTATTTCAATCAAGAGCACACAAAGAAACAAGAACAGGAAAACTGCTGTTTTCTAGATCTATCATATCCATTTCATCGTTCACTTAATTTCTAAACCTCGAATTTCACAGTACCTACAATGTCTATTAAGATTTGGTTTCCAAAGTAGATACACCCGATATCCTATTGAGTAGTAAACGAATAAGTCATCATCTTATTTTCTCGTGACTTATCCTTTTTACCAACTAGATTAAAAGGTGTCTTAAGTCACTTAATTCCTTGGTTTAGGAAGAGTTGTCAGTAGTTCGCATGCTTTGGTTAGGTGTCAACCTAAGATTAGGCAAAGCATGTTAGTCTTGTTAGCTTTCTATTAATAATGTTTGTCCGACAAGATACGACTAGCGTCATCGTCGAATATTGAATTGTGCTCTTTTGATTGGCTTTCTGAGGGGGTTGCGCATCATGGCATGTGAAGACTCCTTTTTGCACCTTTTCCTAGAGGAGGGAGGTATATAACTTTTAAAAGGGGATCTCTTTAGTTTGGTCTTTTAAAAGGGAACATAAACAAGTGCAACATTTAGCCAACATGGTAGAAAGAGTCTTTTGCACACACACAAACATAGAGGTTTTGGTCAGTATTGGTTGGTTCATTCACGCCTTTTCTTCTTTGAGGGTTGTCGTTGTTGGAGCTTTATCTGTTGAAGTGCATCACTGGTATCAACGCTATCAGTTCGTGTGGCTTGATGGTCCTCTATTATTAGGTCCAATGGTGCTTTCATTAATGGTGGTGGTTCACGACAGGTCGCATTATGAAGCGAAAACAAGTATAAGTCTAAGCAACAAATTCTTGTTTTTGAATACTATACTAACATTTTTGCTTGCAAAAATTTAACACGAGGCGATTCAAAAACAAGAGCGGGGCAATCACAAATTTGCAAAACTTGAGCACTCCGCAAACATATAGAAGCCTAGATGAATCAAAATCTACACCACACAATAGCACAAAGTCCTACGGACACACATAAGCAAGCCATAACACACAAGCAAGGCTCCATTGGAGCTACGTCGGGGGATGATCCAAAAATCCTAGAAGTGGCTGAAGAACTATATCTACTTCTGACCATCAACACTGTAGAGCTATGCAATTATTTTGGTCTTCTCGGGACATCGGCAAGTATACAAGTTTTTGGATGAAAACACGATAATAGAAGTAAAGTTTTGATAAAACTATTAACTGAGAGAGGTAAAACTATGCAACAATCTGTTTTTGAAACCCCAACTATTTTCTGGACAGAAAATTTCAAAAGCGAGAGATGTTTCAAAAACAGAGCGGAGCAGTTGCAAACAAGTAAGAAATAAACTCTTAACCGAGAGAGATACCAACTTTGTAAGGCCCGCCCTTCGAACCACTATTCAAGGACGCCCTTGATATGCATTTATAATCTTTTGAAAAGATAATAAGGAGGGGAAAATATACTAAAATTCCCTTAGATAAAAAATAATGTAGATAGTAAATAGGTTTTTACTCAAAAATACTTTTCTTTCCTATCTGACGTCCATGCTAACTAAGGTCTCCTAAGGTCAGGATGGCTCTGATACCAACTCTGTAAGGACCCCAGACCGGCAGTCTGAAACCCTACGTATGCATACGCTCACGATCCCAGAAAGATCAGTCGTGAACAACATACACAGTTGGCATACAGAAATACATCATCCATTACACGAATACATAAAGGTATTACACAAATGATCACATGATCAAGTCTAGCACAACTGCCAAAAAGGGCAAGCACTTAACAAACACAGCGGAAGACAAATAAAACACAACGTAGTTGAGCCCAAGTCACGCCTTAACCTACACGCTGCTGACCCGGAGACGATCCTAGTTCGCAAAGCCGTCAACTCCGTACTTCTCTTCATAGATATCCTTTGGAGGCTCCTTCTCCAAAATTCTGATAAGTAGATACCAGGGGCGAAACCATAATGAGTACATTTGAATGTACTCAGCAAGACATCCATCATTTCACTTACCAACATGCAAATATGCTTATATGGTGGAATAGGTAGGCTATAAATATGGTTCACTATCAATGGTGTTCATATATGATGACACCACAGTTGCAGTCAAGTTTATCTGTATCTTCGTTGAAGAAGATACTTCAGAAGAAAATAATATAGTTTTATTTCTCTTGTAGATATCACATGTACAAGAGGTTTTGTAAAACTTTGTTAAAGAATATTTTCTCTTTGCAAAACTTCTTGGAATCAGTTTCCAGAATTCTTGCTTAGAGTAGAAAAGGTTTTCTTTGCAAAACATTTTGTCTTGTATAACATCATCTGGCTTTTCATCATCGATGATACCTCCACGGTATACATTTCCATTCCTTTCCGAACTTCACAAGTTCAACACTTCCTTTCCAAAATTTCCCTTTCAAAAACTTCCTTTTTGAAAACATTGACACAATGCTAGCTACATGGCCATTCAACTGTCCATATCCGAGGACGCGGCTTCTTCGAAAAAGTTATACTCTGCAGAGGTGTACACATCCACCAGATCCAGTACACCTCCCGTGAACAATCACGGACTGTAAGAACAGTATGTAAACATCAGGTATATGATCATAACCATCCACTATGTTCAAGCTAGAATATGCCTATCTCTTCAGTTGAGTTTAATCTCCTCGGCACCATGTCGCACATCGCCATGACAGGAGACTCAACCGATGCAACCGGAGGGAAAATTAATCCCACACTTTTTATGTCTCAACATTGGGAGTTTTGACGACATTCGGTTCGAGGGTACGACGTCCCTTATAGCGATTGAGATAGCACACACTAATAAGAACAAACTTCAAGTTAAGCCCCGTGCCCATGTTGGGGTAGGGTGGCAGTACGGTAAAGGTTGTCCGGCGAAGACTAGGTTATGTGTCATTTTTGAAAACACCACCTTCTCAAAAATGACCACTTCCACATTCCTCCGGAGAACAAGGATCCGCCTTTTCTCCGGGTTTTTCCGTAAAGCCTTTATTTTGTAGAATCACAATTTTAGGGTGTCCACTTAGGGACTAATATATTTGATGGTAATAAATACCATATGGTGGCCTATGGGCTTGGTATTACCAAGTTTAACTACTGGCATAATAGTAACCTATAATATAGTATAGTAGTAATTTCCACCTCAAAAATAGTTTTGATAATCAAGTTTTTGGTAAAACTTCAGAAGTAAAACATGCATGATATTTAATGGTAAGTATTGTATCAGCAAGCAATCAGGATGCTTGCCTGGTATCTCTTTGTGTCCCTGGTTGTTGGAGTGACTGGAACTTGAAACAGAGCTTCCCGACACTTCCTTCCTCTTCGTTTTTCTAACGTCGTAAGAAGAGAATAAAGGACACACATTCAGAACCAAACAAGACAAACAAGTCTACAAGTAATACATACAGCAAGCAATCAAGAAGTACCACCCCAGTTCTCAATTTTTCCCTTAAGAAAAATTGGCATAAAAACTATAGTTGAAAAGTCTGCTTTTTTCCTAGTGTTTATGTGTGGCCAAATCAATGATTTTTAGTTAAGAACACCATGGACCAGTGGGGTAGAGCACATGTTACTAGATAGTAGGGTGTCACATAAAACACATTTTCATGTCTAAAAACTTCCCCAACAATCTCTATGGCTAGCACATATAATTTGCTAAAATACTCAAGTGGTGAAAAAGGCTCATGACAACAAGTCAAGCCTATTTTCCACCATGATGCAAAAGTACCAGTGGGTGTTCCACTAAAAAGAAATGCTCACCCAGAGGTTAATAAGCCTCTGGTCACTTTTATAAAAGTGCTCCAAACAAACAATCTAGCATCCAAAAACTCCTACTCATACTAGTAGAAAATTTAGGAAAAATACTAGACTAGTTTAGGCTACACTAGTTAATTTTATGCACAAGTGTGCAAGCTAGCAGAGGCAAAAATACTCCTCTAACCAGTACCATAAATGCTACTGGATTCCACAAAATAACATGAAAAACATAGCTAGGAAACAAGGAAAAACTATGCTTAAAATGCTACACATGTGAGGAGATTAATTCCTAGTCATCCAAGTGTTATTCATGCTTTTATGCTACTTAAGAGGAAACCTATCAGAGGTGAAAACCCTAAGATAATAATGCCACAAGGACATTCCATCCTCTGGTTTCCATACCAAAGATTCATATTTTTCCCTAGGGGAAAACAAGACAAAAAGCATACATGAATATCCTAGTATGAAATTTAGACTTTAAGCATTTCTATTTAAATCTATTTCAAACCCAAGCACCAAGTATCTAGAGGTGCTATAACCAAAATAACAGTACCTAAATGGTACTGGTTTCATGAGAATTAATCTAGCAATAAGCCTAAAAAGCATTTAAAGATCTACTCAAAACATATATAAAAGAAACACATCTAGTGTGGGGGAAATAATGTTTCCACCAAAAATGCAATGACACCAGTGGGTGTTCCACTAGCATATCAAAGCATTAAGAGGTCACAAAGCCTCTGGTCATACTTGACAACAATTAGCAAAAAAACTAAACTAGCATCTAGTGCATTACAATACTAGCAGAAAATAATAGGGTGCTTAAATAAGCAAGGCAATGCTACTCATGCTATTGTTTTCACACAAGTGAAAACTATAGGGGTCAAGTACTCATAATAACATCATCAAAATGCTACTGGTCCTATTGATACAACACAAAATTATGTGGCTACCCAATCACAAATGTTTATGTCAAAAATTCCACACATGAGGGAATTTTTCCATAACAAATTCATAGTCACCACAAAGCTATTCATGCTTTTCTACCAACTCAAATGCAAGATAGCAGAGGTGATAACAACACAAAATAAGTACTAACATGGCACTGGATCCAATCAAAAATCCAAGTGCTAGCACATCAACTCATCACTCAAAAATCATATGCAACTATACACTAGAGATAAACATATGCTACTAACAAATATCATATTCCTTCTCCACTCAAGTCCACATATTCTAACATGCTAAAATAGTTAAGTAACACTTATAAAACAAGTTCACACAACTTGTACATGCTAGAAAACAATATTGCAACACAAAAATATAATCACAACAATTAATTAGCTAAAATGCCAAAATGGCAGAAACAAGCATTTTAAAGTTCTGTCCACCAAATTTTCTAGGATATTCTAAAAATTAAACCCTTCTAGGTTTGGATAGCCCTAAACATATACAAGACCATCCAGTTGAGTTTGAATCAAAAATCATTTTTAATTATTTTATAAAAATCACCAAAGTGCTCTCTGGTGTTTTACCAAATTGCATTCCATTTCAAAAATACAATGAATTCGGAAACGAGGTTAAATGCTCCTGTTAGAAAATTTCAAGGTCTTTCCAATGCAATTGGCCTCACTTCATTCTGAGTTGTAAAATAAAAATGGTGCTCATTTTGGTGTTTCTGGTAGCTGTTGCCAAATCATTTTTAATTTCAAAACTATACATCCAAAAGTAGATCTACAAGTTGGAGGTGGTTTAGATTTTGTTTCTTTACAGCTTTGAATTTTGGTTTGGTCAAATTCATCTTTTAGGTAGCATTTTAGAGCCAAAAGTAAACATGTACTTTCTCTGTAAAAATGAAATGGAAAAATAAACTGCACACGGGCCAGATCCACATATTGGGCCGGCCAGATCTACGTTTACCGCGAGCAGATCCACCCAAGGTCGCTGACGCGCGGGCCAGCCAGCCACGCAGGCACCACGCGAGCAGAGACTCGGCCCCACGCGCAGTTTGACTTCGTCCGCGCGGGGTCAAGGAGACGATGACGCCAGCGTGACCTCACTGCGACATCACTCGCCGGCGGAGCGGATTCCGGCGAGTAATAATCCGGCGCAAACGACCAACATTCGTCGAATCAAAGATACATACATGTTGCTTACGACTAGGGGAACCCAGTGGGAGGGAACTCGTTTCCAGGGAACCGACCGGAGGACGGCGGCGACGAGGAAACGCGGCGGCCGGAGGGCGAGTGCAGCGCGGCGGCGATTCGGAGGGAGAGGGAGAGGAGGAAAGGGCGGCGGGGGTACGCCTGCTCACCATGAACGCAGAGGAGCAACCGGCGAGGGCGGAGGAGGGTCGTGGGCGAGGCAATACCTCGCCGGAGTGCTCCCGGTGCCGAGGAAGAAATCGGACGGCGCGAGCTCCCCGAGGGCTCCCGCCTCGATTCCTTCCGCAGGGAGGATCACCACGGCGGGGCGGAGACGATGAGCACAACTTCTGCCGGCGGCGTGCTCTCTAATGGCCGAATCGCCGGCGACCAACTAGCTTAGGGTTCGGTTTTTGTTTTTTCTTTTTTATTTATTTATTTCAGAGAGAGAGAGGGCAGCTCGAGGGAGAGAGAGAGAGGGGGGCAGGTAGAGACCACAGAGGGGTTTTTATCATCTAGTTTGCTTCCAATCGAAGCTATGGAAGCATGGGCTTCCATGCCCTCCATTGCATCATCTACAGGAAGAAGAAGGACACCATGTGACTCAGCTTACATTTAAGTCCCTGGAGAATTACAAGTAGGTCCCTGTACTCTCTGAAAATGGATGTTTTCCCTAAGAAAACAAAGTCAAAATTTGAAATCCTTTTGCCCAAAATTCTAATTAGTTGAGATGTACAACATATATGAAAATTGGCTCAATTGGGGAAACTTTATAATTCAAAGTTGTTCAAATTTGAATTCTTACAAAAATGGACATTGAATTTATTAGACTACTTAGGAGCTTCCAAAAATGATAATTTTTGGCACACATTCCTTATTTGATGTGTTCCTTATGTGGTAGAAAATTCAAGTCATTTTGAGTTACTTCATAGAACAAACTTGTTCAAATTTCAAAAAGGTGCTGTCAAGAAAACAGTAGTTTTTGGCAACTTAAATTATTCAAAAACTTGTGCCCTTTTGGTTTTCATCCTTATTTATGTTATAGAGCATGTGGTATTTATTTCATGGCATTTGGAAAAAGTTTGTAGAACAAACTTGTTCAAAATCCCAATTGTTTCTGTGGAGAAAAACCATGTTTTCAGGACTTTAATGGATTCAATTTTTGGTCTCCTCTTGTGTGTGTTCCTTATTTGATATAAGGAAGCAATGGTATGAATTTCAAATCATTTGAGGAAAGTTTCCAATAGTAACTTGTTTTAGTTTTCTGTTTCTGGAAATATTGGAATTTCTATTTAATAAAGCACTTGGCTTTCCTTTAGCAATGATTTGCCAAAATATTTATGTGACTAGAGATAGCAAGTAAATGCTCTCTAATACTATTGTTTTTAATCTTGCAAGGTTGGAAAAACATTTGATAATATTTTGGTGAAGCATTTAAGAATGCCTCTTTTTCTGATAATCCTTTAGTGAAATTTATTAAGTGTTTCATCTTTCTTAATTTAGGTCTTGGAATAATATTCAACAAGTAGTAGGTTCATAAGATAGTTTTTGGAAAACTCTTTGATCAATATTTACTTTGGAAATTATTTCCAAAGTCATTGGAACAATATGTTGAATATTTTTAGTCTACTGCTTTGCTATCTTTTTAAGTTTGTTTTCAATCTCTTAGCCATGTAAGTTTATATAATTAGTTTGTTTAGTTGCACTCAAACAAACACAAACAAACATAACCAAGGTTTATTAGTAAAGCAATTAGCAAAACAACTGTGTTAACAGGTATTCCAAAATTGGGATGTGACAGGTCTTCCCCCCTTAAAAAGAATCTCGTCCCCGAGATTCACAAGCGAGGACTAACGGAGGGCCAACAAACTCAATGTTAGTGTTGGAGTGCAGATGCTTCCCCCCTTTGACTTTTCTTGGGAGGTGGGGTACATCCCTAAATTAGCAACTTTTTCAAATATTTCTCTAGCTATCAATTTACTCAACCGCCAATTTTTAAAATTTCTGATAACGTCACTACAAAAATTAAGGTTAGTGCAGAACTACCTGGAAAAGTACCGTCAATTATTACATGAGTTCCTAGCTATATCCCACATCTTACATAACCCATATGGAGTGGTCTACCACTCTCATAATAAGGTATATAAGAAGCTAAAAACATAGCTTGTGGTGCAAAGGTTAGGTTGCTAAGGTAAAATAAACAGACAGAATAATACCCATGGCAGTGGTTATTACCCACCACAAGCAACTATCACTAAATATATTCATGATTTTAGTTGGATGTTTTAGTTTCATAAGATACTCTTAAGCACAATCATAACACAAGTATAAACTCATGCTAAGGTAAAACATTTAAACAAAATCCAATAAGCAACCAAACAACACCACAGATGAACAGACTATTTATTCACTAGGTTATTGTTTATTAGAGGTTTTGGGATCCATCAATCATGAACAATTAGCAAACAACCAGTAGCTAAAAACAAATTAATTCAATCATAAAGATACTATAAAATACCATCTTTACACACGATAAAACTCCTATTTCACAGGCATAAAACAAACAGGACTGCACAAATAACACACTAGTATGAAAAATCTACACCAGCATGCTATAAGAGATAATCATATCCTATAACCATAGAACATGTAACTACATAATTCATGGCATGATAACAGAAGTAATAACTTCCTAAACATGCTATATCAACACATATACCCATAAAATAAAAAGAGGGTAATACTAGAGCAAAAATCACCATTTTCTAGTGGTGGAACTAGTTTCACTCTAGAGAAGCAAACAATGCTGTCATGATGTTTAAAAACTAAACAATAAAGTCATGAATATAAGTGTACCTAATAACAGTACACAAAACTTACTCATGTTAGTAAGCACAAACATCAAAACAATTCCCATGATACAACTATTAAACATGCAGAAATTTATTCTAGCAATTTCTGTTTTTCTTAAACAATTACTAGCAAACAAGCAAGGTATAATTCACACAACCAGTAGCTATGCAATTAATGAAAAGTTATCTAAACCTTTTCAAAAATCCATACACTCAATTTAAAATTATCCACAAACAATCTACCAATCAAGAGGAATTTATTTTATTTGCGAACAATTTAATTTTAGCGCATGATAGTGAAACATTTCTTAACATGATACCCCTAAGGAATATTATGCTAACAAAAGGATCACACCTAAACATATTAGTATTTACTAATAAGAAATAAACTTCTCACTTGCATAGGTGAGAACAAACAATTATATTTTCCATGGTGGAAAATAGAAATCAATCACATAGTGAAACATGCTATTTTCACACCTGTGTATGGTTGGGGATTTTCATCCTCAAGCCAAAATACAATGGGACCAGTGGGCTATGGCCTACTAATACCAAGGCAAAAATAGGTACTAAGCCTCTGGTTACTCATGAAAAACTTTGCATACTAGATAAAAATATAATGCTATTTAATCTAGTGAAGCAATACTAGTGCATATTGATAGCAATTCTTACACATGCTGTTTTATTAAAAGACATGCAAGCTAACATAGGTACAAGCACCAAAATATCAGTACCTAAATGGTACTGGACTCAAAGAAAACATGGCACAAAAATTATCAAAGCATTCACACAAAGATCTAGCTTTCACAATAATTCCAAATAATAAAAACTGGAAAAAAATAGCAAATGTTACTCATGCTTTGCTATAAGTTCACATGCAAGTTAATGAACATAACAGCATATAAATAACAGTACCAAAATGGTACTGGATCTATCATAACCATAACAAAAATCTAGGTACAACAATTTATAAGGATTTGCCCACTCAACAACCCAAATAATAAAACTGGAAGGTAACAAATGCTATTTCATTTTTATTTGAGTTTCAATCATGCACACACTTTCTAGGGTAGATTTATTGTAATAAAACAATATAATAACAAGTCATAACAACTCCATATAAGTTAGGAAGCAAGATTGAATAATACACAAATTTATTTCAATCAAGAGCACACAAAGAAACAAGAACAGGAAAACTGCTGTTTTCTAGATCTATCATATCCATTTCATCGTTCACTTAATTTCTAAACCTCGAATTTCACAGTACCTACAATGTCTATTAAGATTTGGTTTCCAAAGTAGATACACCCGATATCCTATTGAGTAGTAAACGAATAAGTCATCATCTTATTTTCTCGTGACTTATCCTTTTTACCAACTAGATTAAAAGGTGTCTTAAGTCACTTAATTCCTTGGTTTAGGAAGAGTTGTCAGTAGTTCGCATGCTTTGGTTAGGTGTCAACCTAAGATTAGGCAAAGCATGTTAGTCTTGTTAGCTTTCTATTTAATAATGTTTGTCCGACAAGATACGACTAGCGTCATCGTCGAATATTGAATTGTGCTCTTTTGATTGGCTTTCTGAGGGGGTTGCGCATCATGGCATGTGAAGACTCCTTTTTGCACCTTTTCCTAGAGGAGGGAGGTATATAACTTTTAAAAGGGGATCTCTTTAGTTTGGTCTTTTAAAAGGGAACATAAACAAGTGCAACATTTAGCCAACATGGTAGAAAGAGTCTTTTGCACACACACAAACATAGAGGTTTTGGTCAGTATTGGTTGGTTCATTCACGCCTTTTCTTCTTTTAGGGTTGTCGTTGTTGGAGCTTTATCTGTTGAAGTGCATCACTGGTATCAACGCTATCAGTTCGTGTGGCTTGATGGTCCTCTATTATTAGGTCCAATGGTGCTTTCATTAATGGTGGTGGTTCACGACAGGTCGCATTATGAAGCGAAAACAAGTATAAGTCTAAGCAACAAATTCTTGTTTTTGAATACTATACTAACATTTTTGCTTAGAAAAATTTAACACGAGGCGATTCAAAAACAAGAGCGGGGCAATCACAAATTTGCAAAACTTGAGCACTCCGCAAACATATAGAAGCCTAGATGAATCAAAATCTACACCACACAATAGCACAAAGTCCTACGGACACACATAAGCAAGCCATAACACACAAGCAAGGCTCCATTGGAGCTACGTCGGGGGATGGTCCAAAAATCCTAGAAGTGGCTGAAGAACTATATCTACTTCTGACCATCAACACTGTAGAGCTATGCAATTATTTTGGTCTTCTCGGGACATCGGCAAGTATACAAGTTTTTGGATGAAAACACGATAATAGAAGTAAAGTTTTGATAAAACTATTAACTGAGAGAGGTAAAACTATGCAACAATCTGTTTTTGAAACCCCAACTATTTTCTGGACAGAAAATTTCAAAAGCGAGAGATGTTTCAAAAACAGAGCGGAGCAGTTGCAAACAAGTAAGAAATAAACTCTTAACCGAGAGAGATACCAACTTTGTAAGGCCCGCCCTTCGAACCACTATTCAAGGACGCCCTTGATATGCATTTATAATCTTTTGAAAAGATAATAAGGAGGGGAAAATATACTAAAATTCCCTTAGATAAAAAATAATGTAGATAGTAAATAGGTTTTTACTCAAAAATACTTTTCTTTCCTATCTGACGTCCATGCTAACTAAGGTCTCCTAAGGTCAGGATGGCTCTGATACCAACTCTGTAAGGACCCCAGACCGGCAGTCTGAAACCCTACGTATGCATACGCTCACGATCCCAGAAAGATCAGTCGTGAACAACATACACAGTTGGCATACAGAAATACATCATCCATTACACGAATACATAAAGGTATTACACAAATGATCACATGATCAAGTCTAGCACAACTGCCAAAAAGGGCAGGCACTTAACAAACACAGCGGAAGACAAATAAAACACAACGTAGTTGAGCCCAAGTCACGCCTTAACCTACAGGCTGCTGACCCGGAGACGATCCTAGTTCGCAAAGCCGTCAACTCCGTACTTCTCTTCATAGATATCCTTTGGAGGCTCCTTCTCCAAAATTCTGATAAGTAGATACCAGGGGCGAAACCATAATGAGTACATTTGAATGTACTCAGCAAGACATCCATCATTTCACTTACCAACATGCAAATATGCTTATATGGTGGAATAGGTAGGCTATAAATATGGTTCACTATCAATGGTGTTCATATATGATGACACCACAGTTGCAGTCAAGTTTATCTGTATCTTCGTTGAAGAAGATACTTCAGAAGAAAATAATATAGTTTTATTTCTCTTGTAGATATCACATGTACAAGAGGTTTTGTAAAACTTTGTTAAAGAATATTTTCTCTTTGCAAAACTTCTTGGAATCAGTTTCCAGAATTCTTGCTTAGAGTAGAAAAGGTTTTCTTTGCAAAACATTTTGTCTTGTATAACATCATCTGGCTTTTCATCATCGATGATACCTCCACGGTATACATTTCCATTCCTTTCCGAACTTCACAAGTTCAACACTTCCTTTCCAAAATTTCCCTTTCAAAAACTTCCTTTTTGAAAACATTGACACAATGCTAGCTACATGGCCATTCAACTGTCCATATCCGAGGACGCGGCTTCTTCGAAAAAGTTATACTCTGCAGAGGTGTACACATCCACCAGATCCAGTACACCTCCCGTGAACAATCACGGACTGTAAGAACAGTATGTAAACATCAGGTGTATGATCATAACCATCCACTATGTTCAAGCTAGAATATGCCTATCTCTTCAGTTGAGTTTAATCTCCTCGGCACCATGTCGCACATCGCCATGACAGGAGACTCAACCGATGCAACCGGAGGGAAAATTAATCCCACACTTTTTATGTCTCAACATTGGGAGTTTTGACGACATTCGGTTCGAGGGTACGACGTCCCTTATAGCGATTGAGATAGCACACACTAATAAGAACAAACTTCAAGTTAAGCCCCGTGCCCATGTTGGGGTAGGGTGGCAGTACGGTAAAGGTTGTCCGGCGAAGACTAGGTTATGTGTCATTTTTGAAAACACCACCTTCTCAAAAATGACCACTTCCACATTCCTCCGGAGAACAAGGATCCGCCTTTTCTCCGGGTTTTTCCGTAAAGCCTTTATTTTGTAGAATCACAATTTTAGGGTGTCCACTTAGGGACTAATATATTTGATGGTAATAAATACCATATGGTGGCCTATGGGCTTGGTATTACCAAGTTTAACTACTGGCATAATAGTAACCTATAATATAGTATAGTAGTAATTTCCACCTCAAAAATAGTTTTGATAATCAAGTTTTTGGTAAAACTTCAGAAGTAAAACATGCATGATATTTAATGGTAAGTATTGTATCAGCAAGCAATCAGGATGCTTGCCTGGTATCTCTTTGTGTCCCTGGTTGTTGGAGTGACTGGAACTTGAAACAGAGCTTCCCGACACTTCCTTCCTCTTCGTTTTTCTAACGTCGTAAGAAGAGAATAAAGGACACACATTCAGAACCAAACAAGACAAACAAGTCTACAAGTAATACATACAGCAAGCAATCAAGAAGTACCACCCCAGTTCTCAATTTTTCCCTTAAGAAAAATTGGCATAAAAACTATAGTTGAAAAGTCTGCTTTTTTCCTAGTGTTTATGTGTGGCCAAATCAATGATTTTTAGTTAAGAACACCATGGACCAGTGGGGTAGAGCACATGTTACTAGATAGTAGGGTGTCACATAAAACACATTTTCATGTCTAAAAACTTCCCCAACAATCTCTATGGCTAGCACATATAATTTGCTAAAATACTCAAGTGGTGAAAAAGGCTCATGACAACAAGTCAAGCCTATTTTCCACCATGATGCAAAAGTACCAGTGGGTGTTCCACTAAAAAGAAATGCTCACCCAGAGGTTAATAAGCCTCTGGTCACTTTTATAAAAGTGCTCCAAACAAACAATCTAGCATCCAAAAACTCCTACTCATACTAGTAGAAAATTTAGGAAAAATACTAGACTAGTTTAGGCTACACTAGTTAATTTTATGCACAAGTGTGCAAGCTAGCAGAGGCAAAAATACTCCTCTAACCAGTACCATAAATGCTACTGGATTCCACAAAATAACATGAAAAACATAGCTAGGAAACAAGGAAAAACTATGCTTAAAATGCTACACATGTGAGGAGATTAATTCCTAGTCAT
This sequence comes from Alopecurus myosuroides, assembly GCA_028641055.1. Taxonomy (NCBI): domain Eukaryota; kingdom Viridiplantae; phylum Streptophyta; class Magnoliopsida; order Poales; family Poaceae; genus Alopecurus; species Alopecurus myosuroides. Next base: position 12,453,301 of record CM054062.1, read on the forward strand.
CCAAGTGTTATTCATGCTTTTATGCTACTTAAGAGGAAACCTATCAGAGGTGAAAACCCTAAGATAATAATGCCACAAGGACATTCCATCCTCTGGTTTCCATACCAAAGATTCATATTTTTCCCTAGGGGAAAACAAGACAAAAAGCATACATGAATATCCTAGTATGAAATTTAGACTTTAAGCATTTCTATTTAAATCTATTTCAAACCCAAGCACCAAGTATCTAGAGGTGCTATAACCAAAATAACAGTACCTAAATGGTACTGGTTTCATGAGAATTAATCTAGCAATAAGCCTAAAAAGCATTTAAAGATCTACTCAAAACATATATAAAAGAAACACATCTAGTGTGGGGGAAATAATGTTTCCACCAAAAATGCAATGACACCAGTGGGTGTTCCACTAGCATATCAAAGCATTAAGAGGTCACAAAGCCTCTGGTCATACTTGACAACAATTAGCAAAAAAACTAAACTAGCATCTAGTGCATTACAATACTAGCAGAAAATAATAGGGTGCTTAAATAAGCAAGGCAATGCTACTCATGCTATTGTTTTCACACAAGTGAAAACTATAGGGGTCAAGTACTCATAATAACATCATCAAAATGCTACTGGTCCTATTGATACAACACAAAATTATGTGGCTACCCAATCACAAATGTTTATGTCAAAAATTCCACACATGAGGGAATTTTTCCATAACAAATTCATAGTCACCACAAAGCTATTCATGCTTTTCTACCAACTCAAATGCAAGATAGCAGAGGTGATAACAACACAAAATAAGTACTAACATGGCACTGGATCCAATCAAAAATCCAAGTGCTAGCACATCAACTCATCACTCAAAAATCATATGCAACTATACACTAGAGATAAACATATGCTACTAACAAATATCATATTCCTTCTCCACTCAAGTCCACATATTCTAACATGCTAAAATAGTTAAGTAACACTTATAAAACAAGTTCACACAACTTGTACATGCTAGAAAACAATATTGCAACACAAAAATATAATCACAACAATTAATTAGCTAAAATGCCAAAATGGCAGAAACAAGCATTTTAAAGTTCTGTCCACCAAATTTTCTAGGATGCTCTAAAAATTAAACCCTTCTAGGTTTGGATAGCCCTAAACATATACAAGACCATCCAGTTGAGTTTGAATCAAAAATCATTTTTAATTATTTTATAAAAATCACCAAAGTGCTCTCTGGTGTTTTACCAAATTGCATTCCATTTCAAAAATACAATGAATTCGGAAACGAGGTTAAATGCTCCTGTTAGAAAATTTCAAGGTCTTTCCAATGCAATTGGCCTCACTTCATTCTGAGTTGTAAAATAAAAATGGTGCTCATTTTGGTGTTTCTGGTAGCTGTTGCCAAATCATTTTTAATTTCAAAACTATACATCCAAAAGTAGATCTACAAGTTGGAGGTGGTTTAGATTTTGTTTCTTTACAGCTGTGAATTTTGGTTTGGTCAAATTCATCTTTTAGATAGCATTTTAGAGCCAAAAGTAAACATGTACTTTCTCTGTAAAAATGAAATGGAAAAATAAACTGCACACGGGCCAGATCCACATATTGGGCCGGCCAGATCTACGTTTACCGCGAGCAGATCCACCCAAGGTCGCTGACGCGCGGGCCAGCCAGCCACGTAGGCGCCACGCGAGCAGAGACTCGGCCCCACGCGCAGTTTGAATTCGTCCGCGCGGGGTCAAGGAGACGATGACGCCAGCGTGACCTCACTGCGACATCACTCGCCGGCGGAGCGGATTCCGGCGAGTAATAATCCGGCGCAAACGACCAACATTCGTCGAATCAAAGATACATACATGTTGCTTACGACTAGGGGAACCCAGTGGGAGGGAACTCGTTTCCAGGGAACCGACCAGAGGACGGCGGCGACGAGGAAACGCGGCGGCCGGAGGGCGAGTGCAGCGCGGCGGCGATTCGGAGGGAGAGGGAGAGGAGGAAAGGGCGGCGGGGGTACGCCTGCTCACCATGAACGCAGAGGAGCAACCGGCGAGGGCGGAGGAGGGTCGTGGGCGCGGCAATACCTCGCCGGAGTGCTCCCGGTGCCGAGGAAGAAATCGGACGGCGCGAGCTCCCCGAGGGCTCCCGCCTCGATTCCTTCCGCAGGGAGGATCACCACGGCGGGGCGGAGACGATGAGCACAACTTCTGCCGGCGGCGTGCTCTCTAATGGCCGAATCGCCGGCGACCAACTAGCTTAGGGTTCGGTTTTTGTTTTTTCTTTTTTATTTATTTATTTCAGAGAGAGAGGGCAGCTCGAGGGAGAGAGAGGGGGGCAGGTAGAGACCACAGAGGGGTTTTTATCATCTAGTTTGCTTCCAATCGAAGCTATGGAAGCATGGGCTTCCATGCCCTCCATTGCATCATCTACAGGAAGAAGAAGGACACCATGTGACTCAGCTTACATTTAAGTCCCTGGAGAATTACAAGTAGGTCCCTGTACTCTCTGAAAATGGATGTTTTCCCTAAGAAAACAAAGTCAAAATTTGAAATCCTTTTGCCCAAAATTCTAATTAGTTGAGATGTACAACATATATGAAAATTGGCTCAATTGGGGAAACTTTATAATTCAAAGTTGTTCAAATTTGAATTCTTACAAAAATGGACATTGAATTTATTAGACTACTTAGGAGCTTCCAAAAATGATAATTTTTGGCACACATTCCTTATTTGATGTGTTCCTTATGTGGTAGAAAATTCAAGTCATTTTGAGTTACTTCATAGAACAAACTTGTTCAAATTTCAAAAAGGTGCTGTCAAGAAAACAGTAGTTTTTGGCAACTTAAGTTATTCAAAAACTTGTGCCCTTTTGGTTTTCATCCTTATTTATGTTATAGAGCATGTGGTATTTATTTCATGGCATTTGGAAAAAGTTTGTAGAACAAACTTGTTCAAAATCCCAATTGTTTCTGTGGAGAAAAACCATGTTTTCAGGACTTTAATGGATTCAATTTTTGGTCTCCTCTTGTGTGTGTTCCTTATTTGATATAAGGAAGCAATGGTATGAATTTCAAATCATTTGAGGAAAGTTTCCAATAGTAACTTGTTTTAGTTTTCTGTTTCTGGAAATATTGGAATTTCTATTTAATAAAGCACTTGGCTTTCCTTTAGCAATGATTTGCCAAAATATTTATGTGACTAGAGATAGCAAGTAAATGCTCTCTAATACTATTGTTTTTAATCTTGCAAGGTTGGAAAAACATTTGATAATATTTTGGTGAAGCATTTAAGAATGCCTCTTTTTCTGATAATCCTTTAGTGAAATTTATTAAGTGTTTCATCTTTCTTAATTTAGGTCTTGGAATAATATTCAACAAGTAGTAGGTTCATAAGATAGTTTTTGGAAAACTCTTTGATCAATATTTACTTTGGAAATTATTTCCAAAGTCATTGGAACAATATGTTGAATATTTTTAGTCTACTGCTTTGCTATCTTTTTAAGTTTGTTTTCAATCTCTTAGCCATGTAAGTTTATATAATTAGTTTGTTTAGTTGCACTCAAACAAACACAAACAAACATAACCAAGGTTTATTAGTAAAGCAATTAGCAAAACAACTGTGTTAACAGGTATTCCAAAATTGGGATGTGACAGTGTCATCCCACCTTGGCCGAGTTTGGTGCTCTGATTGGTATTGCGGAGGCACCTCATTGCCTTTTCTCCCATGTACGGATTCATGGTGATGCACGGAGGCTCATGAAGGCCAAAGAAGGACTTAGTCGCTGTTATCCCCCTCGTATTGGCTCTCTACACGTCCCCAAGGTTGACTTTTTCTCGGATTTTTGGTATGTGACTCACACAATTCTTCGGAACACCATTCATTGCAAGTTTGGGGAAAAGGGTATGGATCGAGGGTGGATGATCAACCTTCTCTACCATATTGTGGCTGCCCAGAAGAACAACAAGCAACTAGATGTTCTGTATTATATGTGGAACGAGCTGCAGCTCATGGTTCATGAAAAGAAGGTCCCCATCTATGGATCCTATCTTCAAACTCTCATCAACACCAAGGTTCCGTCTCAGCTCATCAACAACTATGCCATGGTTGTTCCCACTATGAAGCCCCTTCTCAGCGCCTCCCAGGACACTGCTGCTCAGCCTCCACGCTCCTCACGAGCTACTGCTACTCCTTAGGTTGATGTGTCTCCTGATGGTTCCCCAGCTGCTTCTCCAACTCATGCTCTCAGAAGTCTGAAGAAGTTTAGCATCAAACAGGCGCTCCAAAAGATGAATTGCTTATTTGTGGATAAACAACACAAGGACTTTCTGGAGTATAAGAAGGGCAAGGCCTACCGTCGTCACCAGCGTGAGATCATGGAGCATTTGCATCTCCCTACGGGTCCTGTGAGTTCTGAGGAAGAACTTGATGAGTACAAATGGCAGTCCAAGAATACTTACTGGCTTGGCGATGATGCCACCTCTCTTGGACCGTTTTGGATAACACATGCATCTCAGGCCAGCTCGAGTCAGCCTCCACCACCACCCCATGATGATGAGGAGGAGGACGAGGATGACGATGATCAAGATGACGAGGATTTCGCGGCTTGAGGCCTCCCTTTTTCATGCTTTGATGCCAAGGGGGAGAATTATTTTAGTGATCTTTGCATTTTCATAGCATGCATCCATTTGCCATTCTCTTTCTTCTAGTTGAACTTCTTATTTGGTTTATGGCTGTTATTTCTATATGTTATCATAAGACTATGTCGTTCTCGGGATATCTATTCTATGTTGAAGACTATGTTTTCGGGATATCTATTCTATGTTGAAGACTATGTCATTCTCGAAATATCCATATTATGGTTATCCTAGCTATATTCATTCCTTGGTGAGAAGTATGGTGAGATGATATCATATCCCTTCTTACATGATTAATTGCTATGGATACATATCCTACCCTATTATGATGATACAATGTCAATGGATTGAGTAGATAAATTCCTAGAGCTAAAAATGTTTAATTCTCTATCATAAAGAAATGTTGGAAACATATATAGCTCTAGAGATTATTTTTGAAATATAACATGTAGGGAAATTTAAATAGCCCCAAATATGTGTACCCTCAATATGCTAACACAATTTATGATTATGGGCACACACATAGGGGGAGCTTCTATACATTCGTACTCCCTCACCAATGCTTCAATCAATTTATTTTCTAGATCCATATGTTGTCATCAAACATAAAAAAGGGGGAGATTGAAAGGACATGTTTCCTAATCGTACTTTTTGATGTTTGATTACAACACTTGGAAGTATTGACCATTGTGCTTAAGTGTTCTAGGGAACAAATGACAAATATACAAAGCTATGAGAGCACAAAAATGGAGAAAGAAAAACAAGTCAAAACACTGGTTTGTTGAAGAAAATGGTCAAAGAAATAAGAAGGAGGAAGAAGAAATCAAAGGGAAGAAGAGAGGAAGAAAAACTGCCTGGCCGGCCTGACAGCCGGCCTGGCCGGGCCTCAGGCCGGGGGGTTCTATTAGGTGGCCGGCCTGGCGGCCAGCCCAGGCCGGGCGCTGCCTAGCCGGCCTAGGTCGGGCCCTCTGCGCACAGGCCGGCCTCCTAGCCGGCCAGGTCGGGCTCCAGACCGGCCACTCTGCGCAGCACCAAGATACCCCCAACGGCCACTTTCTTCCCCCCACTATAAATATGACTTGTCTCCTACCTTTTGGAGGTGTCAAACAAGCATTCTCTCTCCACCATTGTTGACCACCTCCAAGCTCAAGATTCTCCCCAAATACCCAACCAAAGTCATTGGTCTCTTGGATTTGGAGGAGAAGATCTAGACCTACAACTTCACCAAGCCGATTCGTCATCAACCCACTCATCCCCTAGGGATCTTGTTGTTCTTGGTTCATTGGAGCCAAGAACCTTGTTGCTTCTAGCTCATTGGAGTTTGGAGCCTTGTTGTTGTCCTCGAGGCTCTTGTGCTCGTGGATTTTGCTTCCCGGTGTCTTGGTGGCTCCGGGGATTTGGTGAGGACCCTCCAAAGTTGTGGAGTGTGCCTCATCCTTGTAAAGGTTCTAGTTGTCAACCTCAACGGCAACATAGTGATTCGAGCCTCTCCACATCGGTGGAAGGACTCGAAGGAGATACAGTGTGCCATTTGAGGGCTACTCGGTGTTCCACTTTGGTGGAACCGCACCGCTCCAACGGAGATTAGCTTCCATTGGGAAGTGAACTTCGGGATAAATCTCCGTGTCATTGTGTTCGGTTATTCCCCAACTTACCTTTACTTGTTGCTACTAGCTTAGTCATATATTCACCTTGTGCTAGTTGTACTTGCTCAACATATAGGATTGTTCACCTAGTTGCATAATCTAGACAATCTATATTTGAGCACTATCTTGTTCTCAAAAAAAGAAGCTAAAATTTGTAGTTAACCTATTCACCCCCCTCTAGTTAACCTCTCGATCTTTCACCGTTGTTAGTAGATGCTCTGGCCAAGTAGACGCTAGTGACTCCAAGAGGGAGTATTTATGCTCGATAGTGGGTTCATGCCTCCTTTGCATCTGTGCTCGAGTGACAGAAACGTGACGGATGGAGGATGTGTTGTTGCCATTAGGGAGAAAACAACGATGTTTACATTACACACTTTGCTTACTGCGATTATCTGTTGCTTGCAACATAATACCCAAGGATTGCTCTGATGAAATTCTGAGGGTGTATTATTAGTCATAGATGCAGTGGGATAATGTTCTATGTATCTTGTTGTAATGCCCGCATGGATCACATAGTAATCATCATGTCATGCTTATGCACTACGGTGCAACCTTTATATTTGTCAATTGCCCAGCTGTATTTTGTTTACCACACATGGTATTTATTTGTCTTGGGAGAGACACCTCTAGTGAACCGTGGACCCCGGTCCTTTTTCCTCATACTGATAATACAACCACTGCAATCTCTATTTTCATACTGCTGCTAGTGTTTTACTACTGCCACCATTGTTCTCTTTCATCTACTGCAAACAAATATTATTTTCCACACGGTACGTTTAACCTCTTTGTGTCCAGCAAAACCGATGAGATTGACAACCTCACTGCTTTATTGGGGCTAAGTGATTTGATTGTGTTGTGTAGGTTCCATGTCGCTTCTGAACCGGTAGTGTGCCCTGCCACCTCAGTTGTGTCTTCATACCTTCCTCTTGTGGTCTCAACGAACGTGTGTTACACGCGCATCAATGCACCACTCAAGTCTACATCTTGTTCCATAGAATGTTGGGTTACCTTTACATTGTTAGACATACAAATACTAGAGGAAACACAATCATTTTTTATCATGGTAACAAGATAAAGCAAGCATATCATCATCAGATTTATTCAAGCAATTTCGACATGATATGCAAAGACTATCAACACAAGCATGTAAAATATTTTTGGTGCTAGTTGTGTTTAAGTCCAAAGATGAGGCATGGAAATAAGATAGAGATGTAGGATCATCAATAATAAGCTCACTATCATTATTGCAAAGCCTATCACTACTCACCATCTCATTAGTTTGTGGCTTACCACATGTTGGTGAAGTAGAACAAGATGACAACTCATCACGACCGGAGATGGAGGGAGAGCAATCGTCCTCAACAATATTGGACACTCCATATTTATCTTGAAGCTTTGTCCATATCTCATGAGCATTCCGGAGAGGGAAGAGTGGCTCAATAACTACAAGGATCACAAGAAGGAAAAACACATTAATAGCAAGAACATCGAGAAATAAGTTTTTCTCTTCCTCTAAAGTTGGATTTTGAGGATCCTTTGGAGGAGAAAAACCCATCTCTACTCCATATGTGAGTCCATGACCCGGAAAAAATGAGCATGCGAAATTTCCAAACATCATAGTTTGTGCCATCGAAATGAAATGTGGGATCATGCACTAATTCACTAAGCAACATCATTACTCTCAAGGCGGTGAAGCCTAACAATGAGAGCCCTGGCTCTGATACCAATTGAAAGTACAAGGATGCTGCCTAGAGGGGGGTGAATAGGCGCTTTAAAATAATTACGATCTAGGCTTGAGTAAATGCGTAATAAAACGAGCGTTTAATTTATCAAGCACAAAACTTGTACAAGCTAGGTTTACCTATGTGCACCAACAACTTATGCTAAGCAAGATATACAACTATGTGATAGAAATATAGATGACTTCAAGAACGATGGCTATCACAAAGGTAAATGCATAAGTAACAAGCTAGAGTATAGAAATAACCGAAGCGCAAGGAGACACCGATGTGATTACCGAAGTTCCTTCCCAAGGGAAGTACATCTTAGTTGGAGAGGTGGGGAGCCACCTAGGCCCTCCTCAATAGAACGGATGTGCACCCCTTATTCTCCTTGAGCTTCTCTGGTGAGGGAGATGCTCGTTTCCACTATGAGATCGACTTGAAGGCGGTTACCAAACCTTACACGAGGTTGAGGCTATCTCCACAACTCAATTGGAGGCTCTCAACGAAGATTCTTCCAACAAGGTGGAAGCCCCAAGCACTAACCGTCTAGGGTTCTCAATGCACCTAGGAGGAACAATCTCTCTGGTGACCAAGCACCCAAGAGTAACAAGCTGATGAACTTCTCTTTCACGAATCCCATGGGGAAGTCAAACCGATGCAACTAATGCAATGTCAAGAACACACAAAGTGGTCAAGAAATTCTCTCACAAATCTCACCAAAGCAACTAATGCTATGGTGGTAGGAAGAAGGAAGAAAAAGGAAACCAACAAATGAACCCCTAGATCTAGATCTAATTGGTTCCCCTCACGAAGAGGAGGAATTGATTGGTGGAGTTGTAGATCTAGATCTTCTCTCTCTTTTCCCTCAAGAGGAAGCAATAATCATTGGAGGGATTGAGAGATAGCAAGCTTTTGGAGGTCAACAATGGAGGTCAAACTTTCCCAAAGAGTTGGGGAACCATTGGGGAAGAAGGCCCCTTAAATAGGTCACCCAAATATCCAACAGTTGGGGGCAAAAACGCGTAGGGGCAGTACTACGGGTGAAACCACCGGTACTACCGCCCCCCTGGGTGAGTTAGGAGCACCAACAGACTGAAAAACTGCCCCAGGAAGCGGTACTACCGGTGGTTTCACATGTAGTACTGCCACTGACATCCCGAAGGGGTATTTGGCGGTACCGGCACCGATACTACCGTTGTTGGGAAAACTGGGAGAACCCCCGATACGAAAACGGTCATAACTTTTATATACAAACTCCATTTTCGATGTTCTTGGACTCGTTGAAATCGCAACGACGAGCAGCACAAGAATATGTAGAGAAACATCATAGTAAAAAATGGGAAGATAAAACCAAATGATGAACTTGAGCTTGACATGAAGAACATGGCAAGATCTAAAACCACACATGGAGAAAACCCAAATAAGAACCAAGAAAGATGATTCCAAGTATGCAAAGGTTTGAGATCTCTATGATAGATACGATCAAGATACGCATTTAAGAGCCCCTCTTGATAGAATGATTATCTATCCTATAATCCGGTCTCCCAAGTAACATAATGAGACCGTTAAAATAGAAACCTTATCTAAGTCATACCTTTGCCTTGCGCAATCCAATTGAGATAGATGATGACGATCTTAATCACCTCAAGTTGGAACACCTTTCTTGATTGTGCCTCGCTTCGTGAAGACTTGTAAATTGCTCCCCTATAAGCTAATATGAGATAGATTCTCACATGAACATCTTCACTTGACCATAATATCCATATGGGTGGCAAGCTTTGCACACCTACTTGATCAGCCAAGTATCTTCTCTTTATTCATCATGAAGATGTCTTGAAGGTAAACATGAATGTTCACAAAATATCCTCCTTTAAGACATGCTTGTAATATGGTCAATAATAGCATGACAATTCTTCTTCTTGACCATACAGATATATTCATTATAAGCAATGATCTTGATAGCATCCAACCTTGAATCCAACACATGGAGTTCAAATGGTGCCAATGGACAAATATACAAGAATATCTCAATGCAAACATTAGTCCATAAGGATTGTCATTAATTACCAAAACCACACATGGGGGAACCATGCACTTTCAACTGTGCCGTCCCTCACGTGTTGGATCTCTTGGGTCATCGTGGGCGTGGTGTGAAGCAGTTTGCCGCTGTTCTGCCACCGCCGCCCCGTCACTTGCGGGTGTGCACGACAAAGTTGTACAATGACCCTGCTGGGTGTTGCCGCGCTGGAAGTAGTCGCCGTGACTGGACGCGCACGCTTCAACAGAGCCGCCCTGATTTTCGACGCCGGAGGGCGGCCGTGGGCACGCGCAATCCTCAAGAAGGTTTCATCGCGACGATGCCACGCGTACCCGACCGTGGCAGCTAGCTGACCGACCAAGCCCAGGCACACGGGTCCTCTTCCTTCGGCCAAGATCTTTTATGACTAGTCTCGGATTGAGCCCCCGAGGTCATGAACAACCCCGCCTAGCCTAGGAGTACCGCATTCCCTTGGCCAGGGGGCCGGATTCCGAAGAGGACGAACACAACTCGGCCTCCCGTGGAGGATGCATCCTGACTTTGTCGCCGCACTACGCCAGACAGGCTGCTGATCGCATCAGAGCGTGCACCCCCTACCTGGCGCGCCAGATGTCGCGTGTCGAAACACGGTCACCGGGAGTGACCGACGTCCTTCTCCCTGATTTATTCGGCAGCGGGGTACATGCAATCTTGGTCAGGCCGGTCGTTACCGTATGAAGGAGAGGCGGGACGGAATGTACTATACATGACACAGATTTTTACCCAGGTTCAGGCCATCTTGAGATGGGTCCCTACGTCCTGCATGTCTGATCTGGAATTATGTGCTGCTACATGTGTTTACATGGTGGTACTAAGAGTCTAGCTTCCGGGCCCGTCCCCTACTCCCGGGACACTCTTCTCTTCTTCCGCCGCCTCCCTTACCCTCCTTTTCCCCCTTCTCCTCTCTTCTTCTAGGTGGCTCCCCGCCGTTCTCTTTTCTCTCCAGACGGCGCCTCCTTTTCAACCGCCGTGCCTTCTCGGTGGTGCAGCGCGCGCCTTCCACTTGTCTGTCGCGGCGGGTACGTGTCGGGAGCGTGGTGAAAGAGGATAATGCAACGCTCCCCCTCCCACGTGCCGCCAGGGAAACGCCACGGGGCGTCACTGATGACTCCCAAGTGTAGGAGATCAATTGTAGTACCTTTCGATAAGTATTTGAGTGTCGAACCCACGAGGAGCTGAAGGTAAGCTATCTATTCTCTAAAGCCCTATAACCCTCTTATATGGCTGTTTATGCAAAGCAATAAGTTTGACTAAAAGGAACTAACTAATTAAAAGCAAGTGACGTGGAGTGTGGTTTGTCTAGTAACTAGTGAAGCAAGTTTAAAATGCAAGTTTCTAAGCAAGTTTCACAAGTAGCAAGCAGCAAATATCTCAAGTATCTCAAGGGAGCAAGTGTTCTAGCAATAGGTGTTTTGTTCGTGTGGTTGTCACAATTAGTGAAGCACATGTTTTAGTCTTAGCTGTTTCTTCTAGGAAGGAGCCATGAATAGGTATAGTCAAGTAAATGATCTACAACCCCTTATGGTGGATCATGTGGCCAAGTAAATGACTGCACAAGATTGATTAAGACATAAAGTCCCACCATAGCCTTACGTTCTAAGGTCCCCTATATATCCCCCAATAACTTAACTTTGTGGCTCGGTCTCAGGTTACTGTCACTCCCAAGTCACCACCACTCCATTATGCTACCGGTGATCACCTTACATGCATTCCCCAACATATGCGTGCACTCATATATTGTACATAAAGACAATCATAGAAGATAACAAACTTGTATGCAACCAATCAACGAACTATTTCACCATTGCCAAGAACAATTCACCACTCAAATATAGACGGGAAGACACAATACATCAAGGGAATATAGTATTGCATCATACATCGTGTTTGCCAAGAGATTACAGTGGAGAGATGGAACTGATCTTGCTGTAGATGTTGATGATGAACACGCCGAAGGGGGGTGGAGCCCTCCGGGGGTGATCCCGGCGGTGTTTCCCCCCTCCGATCTTCTCCGGCGGCAGCCTTCTGTCTCTCTGTTTCGTGGTTTCGTCTCTCGGCGCCGCCTCCTCCTCGAAAAGGCCAGGGGACCCTTTATATAGTCATTTTTAGGTCACGAGACACTCGGGAGAAGAAAGATCGACGGCATCGGAGCCACGGGGGCAAAAAGGGGGCCCCACACACGGCCAAGGAATCTGGCCGCGTGGAGGGTCCTCTTTTCCACCTGGTTGGCCTTTTTGCCCTCTACTTTGGCCCATGGTCTTCGTCTCGAAAATTCTGAACCGTGCTCTTTGGCCTTGCCCTTTTTGGAGTCCCGAACCTCCCGGAAAGTCTGAAACACTAAAAAGTACGTTTTCTGGAAAAACAGGGTTAGAACCAAAAGAAGGGGGATTGTTCAGAAAATCCCCCAAATCATTATAAAACATGAATATAAGTTGCTAATATGCAGGAAAAACAAGTAATAACATGCAAAGTTCATGTATGCATTTTACATTCATCAACATCCCCAAGCTTAACCCATGCTCGTCCTCGAGTATGAAGGTGATAAAACTAACATGGAATTTGCATATTGAAACAATCATGGGATATCAAGGAGGATTATTCATACTACATATAATCAAATGATTAAATACTAGAAATGAGTAGCAATATACAATTCATGTTGTAAGAAATATCAAATATGCAAGCAAAGATGCTTCATGAAAGTTCACAAAGTGTATAATGAAATAAAAGCACTATGGACCAAATGCATACACAAAATGAAAAATAAAATCCTATATTGGTCAAAGAATAGCATAATGGAAAATAGAAAATATGGTGGACACTTTGGAGAAAATTGAGTAGAGGTAAAACATGATCAAGTCTTATTTAGCCTCTAAATTATTCAACTAAAATTACTAATTGAAATGTGGTATCCATTGATCTAGGACTCTCATTGCCCCTTTATCACTAGCATCTTAAATGGTGAATGTTGAAGTAATGTGAATGACAAGGTGGTTGAAAGCCTCATGCCCCGTGAGTGTGAAAACCTACTCCATGATTACTCAACTTAAGATTCCTAATAAGCTTTATACAATCATAATAAGTATTAATGACATCATAGAGAACCAAAAAGAGGTACCTCTTGCCCATGACATGGAAACAAGCCCATGTCACAATGACAAGACAAACAAACGGAGTAGACTCATCATCCTTTTTATTTTCATTCACTATTATGCATAGCTTCTTATTTTGTTGTAGGATGTGTTCTAGAGTCACTGAAGCTGTAAGTAAATTTCCACCATGATAAAGCATGGCTTGGGTTAGCGGCCCAATGCGTCATATAGATACTTACTCGTCAAAACTTACTATTCCTCTATTTCATTTCGGCATGGCAGGAGTCCAAAAACAAAAGTACATGATATCAACCAAATGTAAATTTTTGTGCAATGTTGAAAGCTTTCGGTGATACACGTTTATAGCTAGCTCCCAACCACACACTTGTCAAACGCAAAACTTGTGGCTCCCATTATTGGGTCATGTTTATTAGATGCATAAAAAGAAAAGTGTGCCTTCAAAAGTTCGTGAGAGTCCTATCCCAAGTTCAACCCATGACAATTAATAAAGTGAATATCTTAATTTAGAACATAAATAACACAATAACATGGTGAACATACTCGGAATAGCAATAAAGCTAATGGGAAGATATGGTGGACTCACTGGAAATACTTGGCTAAGGAGTGTTGGAAACAAGTTTTTACTTGTTGGAATTTTTAAATTTTTGGCTAGCAAGAGGGAGATAGTTGACCAGCTACTATGCATGCATATGTCCATAGAACTACTCATTTCATGACAAACTAAATAAACCAGCAATTAACATTAAGGACATGAATAAGAGATAGCTGAAGACAACATTATTGCAAATTTCTACACATAAAAAGCCTATAAATCATGCAGACATATGTAGCTCTTCAAATCAACCATGGCATCCCTATTCCAAGTCATAATACTAGCATCCAATACATTCCAACCCCAAACTCCAGTAGCTCAATCTCATATAAAATTATGGGTGTGGTCTTATCAAAACAAAAATGAAAACAAAAACTAGACGCTTTGAGTCTCTACGATAAATGCTTTGCTTAGAAAAACATAAAGTAGACGTGTGCTAACCAAAAGAGTGTAGCTCCAGTGGGGTGTTCATCACATCCCCAAGCTTATGGCTTTCACCATTCTTGTATGTCTTGAGGCGCAGCTCCTCTATTCCCTGTGAAAAAACTTCACAAAACATGTTTCTCCCATTCTTTTTTTGTGGGGTGAGATTAGCAAGGACAAACAAATCACATGCTTGCTGTGCAAAATTCCAAATCAAATGCTCCAGTAGATAGACAATAAGGTTCATTATGTTGTATGTTCACTGTCGAATCTCTGACTCTACAAATCCCTTAGGTGAACCTATCGGGTTTCGAATAGGAGAACCCATGAGCGCTGGTGGAATCGTCGGCTAGACAGGGGGCGAGATTTACCCAGGTTCGGGGCCCTCGTAGAGGTAAAACCCTTACTCCTACCTCTGTCGATCTGTATTAATGAGTAGATCGGTTACAATGGTGGTTGCTCGAATCGAGAGTATGATCTCGAGTTCAAGGCTTTGGTATTACGGTGTTCCCTGGTCCTCTTCCGGTGGCTCTCCTGGCCTTATATAGGTGGCCAGGTCTCAAACCCTACTCGGAGAGGACTCGAACTCTAACCTTAGGTCGGTTACATATTTCCAAACTTAACCCGCAAGTCAGTGCGGGTGGGATTCACGTGGGCCTTCTGGAATACTCCAAGGGCTCCTCTTCTTGGGCCTTAACCTTGGGCCTGAGATGGGGTGTCCTTACCCGCAGGGTCCAGGATCCATGTCTTCGTCAGTATCCCCCGAGCGTTTGCTCGAGTGGGATTTTTCCAGTCGAGTAGACGGTCAAATCTTTCTTGGTCTTTCTTTCCTGTGGATAACCAGTTTGGTTGTTTCCTGTTTAGAGGGCGCGTACCCTGTATAATGAGTTTTCATACTCGAGTATCGAGCAATGCAAGTGCCTGTTTTTATGGCTTTTTATCGCAGAAGGATGTGGCGCAGTAGCTTGGCTCTCCCGAGAGATCAGGGCCAATTAATTGCGACTAGGGCAAAAACATTTTTGGCCTACACAGATTCGAGACCTCTGACTCGAACCCGATAAGGTGATTGTTGCGACTGGGCCGTTGTGGTCTTATCGAGTCGAACTTAACCTATGCGGGTACCCGGCGCGTCCGCTAGGATTTTTCTTCGTGTTGTTGACACGGAATCATGCCGGAGGACGTAGCTTTGAGTGCGATTCCAGGCCCTCAAGAGAGATCTTTCGGGTCTTACCTTCATATTCGAAGAATATGGCATCCGGATGTGCCTAGTCGGCCGAACAATCCAGGTTTTTATGATGTAAAAAGATCATGCGAGTGAGAAAAGGCAGGTTCTGCCTACTCGAGTTATTTTTCGATTTTGTAGTTCTTTTATCCATACGAAAGAGTTTTCGTGTTAGGAGTTTTATGCCCATATGAAAGAGTTTTCATGTTTGGGAGATCGTGCCCATACGAAAGAGTTTTCGTGTGCAGGGTATTTTTCTCCATTTTAAAGGACTCTAGCTTCATGATTTGTTCATGCAAAAGTTGCTTCTATTCGAAGGATTTTGTTCATACGAAGTTATTTTCGCGTTTGAACTTTCCATTCGAAGCTTTCTTCAATTTTATGATGCACGCTATGATGTCATGGCGCACTTTCCTCCTCCCGATGGGACGTGACTAAGTGAGAGCAGAAGGACTGGCCCACATAGTCAGCTTTTTGACCGGGAAATGAGACGTTGTTCCCGGTTTTTACGCAAACCGTGCAGTAAATGCGCACGATCTTCTGTTAAGATCATGGCAGGAAACAGCGCTCACCGCCTCCTCGTTTCGTCTTCACACGTGGTGGCCGCGATGAGCGCCACGTGGTGCATCGAGTGGCCAGTATCAATTTGTTCCGTGTATAAGTACAGGTCTTTGCGATGCGGTAAGATTTTCCCAGCCTTCGTCTTCCAGTCCATCTTCTTCCTCGCGCTCATCTTCTTTCTTCCTCCAAGCTCGTGCTTAGCAGCGATGGCGGGAGGCAAGAGACGCGGTGCTGCCACTTCCGCATCCGGGGAAGCTTCGGTGCAACCTGCACCGCGTTCGGGCGACTGGCGTTCGCCCAACACCACAGCAAAGAGCATCAAGGAGATGCAGCGGGAGGGGCTGCTACCTGCGGAGTTCGAGAAGCGGGTGCGCCTCGGAAAGAAGGAAGAGGTACCCAACCCGCAAGCGAACGAGCGCGTGGTCTTCGCGGACCATGTGTCGCGCGGTCTTTCCTTTCCCCTCCATCCGTTTCTCGTGGCGTTGCTGTATGTTTATGGCATACAGCTCCACGATCTTCCCCCGAATGCGATACAACACATATCGTGCTTTATTGTGTTCTGCGAATGCTTCTTAGGCATTCGCCCACACTGGGGACTCTGGAAAGCCCTTTTCAAAGTCCGGATCTTTCACGAGAAATCGCAATAGACTCCGAGCCCGGTGAGCCGCTACGCTCGGGTGGCTTTGGGATCCAAGCGAAATCGGAGTCCAGCTACTTCAGCATGTACTTCATCGACTCTGCCCAGGGCTGGAGGAAAAAGTGGTTTTACGTCATCGACAACAGCTTGGGTGGGATCGTAGAATTCCACCCGTTCGCTGTTTTGAAGAGGCGGAAGTCCTGGGCGCACAAGTTGTCGGCTGAAGAAACCCAGGTCATCACGCCACTACTCGCAAGGGTGACAGCCCTCCGTGATCAAGCTGCTGGAGTTGTACTCAATGGGCTGCACCTGGCGGGTATCTTTCTCAAGCGCAGGATCCAACCTCTGCAGCACAGGCCCTCCACGATGTGGGAATACCAAGGCTCTGAAGATCCCAGTCGTGTCAGCCGTGAAGAGCTCTCGAACGCCGAGTTCGAGAAAAAGATTGCGGCCATCACCAGCTTGAAGGTGGGAGAAAAATATCCCGACTGCACGGTCGCAGCCTTTGATGCATCAAGGCCTCCACCATCCGAAGTAAGTTTGCCTTTCTTTTCTCGTGACTTTTTCTTGGTCTGGATTTCGGTCGACTGAACTTCTTCTGTCTTCTCCTATAGAGTTTATCCATGGCCACCTGCTATCCTCCTGTATCTGGGGCGGAGGCCTCGGAGTTATTAGCAAGTAACCTGGATGGCCCAGCCGACACCAGTGTTGCCGACGCTTCTTCGAGCTCCGACCAAGATTCTTCGGATGACGCATGGGACTCGGGTGGCGGTCATCACAAACGCCGTCGAGTGGAAGGTGACGAGGCCACCTCTGAGGACAACTCCTTGGAAGAATCGCCCGAGAAGGAGCCTATCAATGCTACCCGTCTGTGTATGCGCGCCCCTTCCTCCTCATTCCCAGTTATCCAGACCGCCTGGAATGCGGATATGCTGGATGATGAGGATGACGAAGATGAGTAAGTTTCTTTCTCCTCGTTCTTAGTCAAACGTTTTCCTTTGCATCTATGTTGACGCTTTGTCTTTTGTTGCAGCCTGCAAACCATTAGTCCTCGCAGGTACGCCTCTTCCCTTCCTCCCGAAAGGAGGAATAAAGCAGGAGCTGTGGATGAGACTCCTACTGCTGGCACTGTCTAGAATTTGCCCAGCGTAGCCCCCAATGTGGCGACTACGGAACATGGAGTTCCTAGTTCTGCTGCCGGAGCTTCAACTTCAAAAGAGGTGACGGGTAGCTCAGCAGATCCCCTCTCCCGTGCCAAGGGCCAGGTAAATTCTGTTACTTGCCTTTAATTTGTTATCGGGTGCACGACAGTGCTCCCGATGGGAGTAGCCCCCGAGGCTGTAGTTGATCGCATGTGATCGGCTACAGGCTCAAAGTCTGTCTTTTCCTTCTTCTTGGTTTTATCGGGTGCACGGCAGTGCTCCCGATGGGAGTAGCCCCCGAGGCTTTACTCGATTGATTGCAATCGGGTATAGGCTCCAATTTTTCTCTTCTAATTCTTCTATTTCTGTGTTCTTTGCAGTCGCTCGTTGACTCCCTTGCGGCGATTGGCCGCCGTGTTGCTTTTGCTGAGTCTGAGTGCGGGATCCTTCGGGCGGACCGTAGTCGACTCACCACAGAGAATGAGCTTCTTCGAGGTAAGCTTAGCCCTCTTTTTCTGTTTGCATTTTTTCCATCAGTTCTTCGATTCTGATAAGTGTTGCCGTGCAGCTCAACTTGAGTTTTCGAAGACCGAGAAAGACAATGCTTCTACTCGGGTAATAGCTCTAGAGGCTGAGTTGGCGGCCGTTCGCCAGGATCTGGAATCCTCCCGCATGTCTTCGGCTGATCTTGAAGGGAAGCTTGCTTCTGCCCAAGAGGCTTTGAAGAAGTTGGAGGAAGCCAGCACCAAGGCGGATGCCGATCTTGTCGACTTTATTCGTTCCTTTGCCGAGCGCTTTGCGGGTAAGTTACCTTTGGCTTATAATTTGTCTTCTGCTGTCTTGAGTCTTGACGTTTTTTTCTTTGTAGGTCTTCTGGGTGTTCCTCTGGAAGTTCCCGGAGTCCAGCGGGTGGACGCGCTGACGAACTCCCTTGCCCAGCTCAGGAGGCATGCCGAAGGAGTTTGTTCCTTGGTCGGCAATGCCACTCAAGTGTTGACGTAGCTGCATGGTCGCCTTCTCGTCAATGCTGCATCTCCACCCGCGCTAGGTGACCTGCTGAAGATCTTCTCGGAGAGCAATCTCCTTGATGCCTACGCGGTTGCTCAGTCGGAGTCTGGGGCGAAGACGGCCATCCAGTTCGCGCTGGCGCATGGAGTTAGCGGCTTGGAGGAGGCCTACTCGGATCTCCCAGTCGATCCTTCCACGAGCAAAAAGGTAGGGCTTCGTCGATTTGGCGAGACAGCCGCCGTCCTCGCTCGGAAGTTATCTGAGCTGTTTTCTCGACTTAAGGGAGGGACGACTGCCGCGAGTGGGAGTACCACTGTAGCTTCTTAGTTTATTTTGTTTGTACTTTGCAACTTTGATTGTAATGAACCCTGGGATGTGCTCCCAGTTTTCCAATATTTTAATCGAGATGCTTTTGCTGAAATGCTTCCCGCGATTGTACGTGTGCTCCCGATGGGAGTAGCCCCCGAGCACCTGTCGAATAGGTGGTGAATATATCTCGAGTAGGGCACCTTATTCCTTTAATTTTCTTTGTACTTTTCAGGTATCCGAGGTGGCCGCAGAATCTTCAGGTGGACCTGCTGCCCCAACAGATCCGCTTGTCGCCGCTGTTGGGACTTTGGCAGGTCTTCGTGATCGTGTAGCTGATGGTGAGCGCAGGCTGAAAGCGTTGCGCGGGGTAGCCGATGTGGCAAAGTCCAAGCAAAAACTGGCGACTGAGCGTGAACAATTTGTGATGGATGAATTGGCGCTCGTGCTCTCTTTTGATCATGTATCCTTTTTTTCTAGTTGTTCGACCTGATGACAGGAATGAGAAACAATGGGCGGAGAACCATATCTTTCAAGAGGCTGGCAGCTCAAGGCCTCATGCAAATAACTTTTGGTCTGATCGTAGTCGAGGTTTTGTGCTTGCCACCTTGAAGTTCCGAATCAACCAGGCGAAAATACTCGTGAGTTCCTTTCACGAGGTTTTGATTGCAATGAACGCTGCTTTTTATCCGTTGCAACGGGGTCCGGAGGATTGGAGCCATCTTCTCAGGGTGTTTGGTCGGGAAGGAGAGATTCGCGAGTGTGTTCGCAATCAGATGACTTGCGGCTCGGTGGTGGCTCTCTCTTTCGTCCGATTGTGGCATCCTGAGGTGAACTTCAACTCCATAGCTAGACTTCCTGATGGTCCAATCGATGATATGTCTCCTCATTATAGGGCTGTTCGACCTGCGGCAGAGGAGATTATTCGATTGACCTCAGATGAGGTACATCGTGTTTTGGCGGCTGAGAATACGCATCACCGTGTATAAGTGTAGGATGTATATATCCTGTTTTGTTGTATAGTTTGTAAAAACTGTTGTAAGGTGTGTGACCCTGTATGTATAAGTTTTCCTGTGATGCTTAGTTGTAGGCGTAACCCCCGTGTGTTTATGGGGTGTGTACCTGTAACTATTTAGCATATAAGAATGAATAATCTTCGAGTCAATATGGTTGAGAAACCATGTATTTTATTGCGATGACTGAGAAGTCATGTATTCGAGCTACAAGAGTGGCTAGTATAGCCTTATTTGTTGTGAGAACAAGTAAATGTAGGGATAAAATTTGCGGAGGTGTGCGATATTCCAAGGATTGGAATAGATTCCTCCAGTCGATGGGTTCTTCAGCCTGTAGGCTCCGCTTGGGATAACTTTGTGTATGATGAAGGGTCCTTCCCATGGTGGCTCGAGCTTGTGTCCCTCCTTCTTCTTGAGCCGCAGCACTAGATCTCCTACCGCGAATGCTCTGTGGCGTATGCGGCGACTATGATAGTTTCGTAGTGATTGTTGATATACTGCGGATCTTGCGAGCGCTATATCGCGCATCTCATCGAGTGCATCCATATCTTCCGCGAGTGCCCTGTTGGAGGTTTCTTCGCTGTAAGCCACAACTCGTGGGACGCTGAACCTAACATCCTCGGGAAGGACCGCTTCTGCCCCGTATACCATGAAAAATGGCGTGTAGTTTGTGGATCGGTTTGGAGTTGTGCGGAGGCTCCATAGTACGGAGGGTAGCTCTTCGGCCCAATGTCCTGCTGCTGGGTGTAGACGATCGAGTAGACGTTTCTTGATGCCAGCTGAAACTAAGCCGTTGGATCTTTCGACTTGTCCGTTCGTTTGCGGGTGGGCAACTGAAGCAAATTTGAAGTTGATGCCCTTTTCCTCGCAGAACTGTTGTGTTTCCTTTGCCGTGAAGTTTGTACCATTGTCTGTAATGATATCGTGTGGTACCCCAAATCTGCATACGATGGAATCGAGGAACTTGACGGCGCATTGGGCGCTAGCAGAAGTTACTGGCATGGCCTCGATCCATTTGGTAAATTTGTCGACTGCGACCAGCAAGTGTGTATATCCACCCGGCGTGGACTTGCGTAGTGGTCCTACCATGTCTAGCCCCCACTGTGCAAAGGGCCAGGCGATGGTATCATGTGCAATTCCGTAGCAGGTGCATGTGGTCTTGCTGCGAATCGCTGGCAAGCGTTGCATCTTTCGACTAGCTCCTTTGCATCGGTGGCTACCGTGAGCCATTAGAATCCTGCTCGGAAGGCTTTTCCCATGATTGTTTTCCAGCTAGCGTGATGCCCACAGTCTCCTTGGTGGATGTCCTGGAGTAGTTCTTTGCCATCTTCGGGTGCGATGCAGCGCTGAAGTATACCCGAGATGCTTTGCTTGTATAATTCTCCGTTGATTACCCGAAAGGATTTACTGCGTCTGATTATCTGTCGAGCCTCGCGAGGATCGGGGCCGGGAGCTGTCTGGTGGACAGGTATTCGAGGTATTTCTGCGTCCAGACTGGCTCGACCAGAAAAACCTGTCGTGAAATTTTATGAATAAGCTCGATGATGGCGACTTGCGGGCTGACCTCTGTTTCTGGTGCTGTGAGTGTTCCTGCAGCTTTTTTGACTTTGACTGAGCGCTTGGTCATCCGCTCGAAATATATTCCTGGTGGTATGGGTGTGTTTGTGGAACCCATGTTTGCCAGTTTATCTGCTTCTACGTTGCTGGATCTCGCAATATGCTTCAGCTCGCATCCCTTGAAGCTTCCTTCGAGTAGATTGTACATGTCGCGATATGCGACCATGTTTTCGGCAATTGCGTCGCATTCTTTCATTGTCTGCTGCACGATGAGATTGGAGTCGCCGTAGATCATTAATCGGGTGGCTCCACAGGCAACTGCCATCTTCATCCCATGCAACAGGGCTTCATATTCTGCGCCGTTGTTCGATGCCGGATCATCGAGTGGAAAATCCAATCGCAGGACGTATTGCAGCTTGTCTCCCCTAGGCGATATGAGTACGATTCCAGCTCCTGCTCCTTCGTTTCTTTTGGACCCGTCAAAGTACATTATCCAGTTGCTCGTGTACTCAGGCGGTCCGGGCGTTTGTAGCTCTGTCCACTCGCTTAGGAATTCCACGAGTACCTGGGATTTGACTGCATTTCGTCCTGCATAAGCGATGTCCCAAGCGCCCAGCTCGATGCTCCATTTGGCTATTCTTCCGGATGCCATAGGGTTGTTCATGATTGTCCCGAGTGACGCATCATTAACCACTGTGATTGTGTGTTCCTGGAAATAGTTCTTGAGATTTCGGGCTGTAAGAACAACTCCATATGCGAGTTTCTGGTAATGAGGATATCGTTGCTTGCATGGTGAGAGCACTTCACTGATGTAATAGATCGGTCGTTGAACTCCGTACGCTTTGCCCTCCTCAGGTCGTTCGACTACGATTGTTGTGCTGATAACCTGGTTTGTGGCGGCTAGGTACAAGTAGAGTGGCTCCCTTTCTTGCGGTGTTGCAAGGACGCGCCTGCTTTGCAACGATCCCTTTAAGTCTGCGAACGCTTGTTTAGCTTCTGGTGTCCACTCGAATTTGTCCGTCTTCTTCAGCAGCTTGTAGAAGGGTAACGCTTGCTCTCCCAATCGCGCGATGAACCTGCTCAAGGCGGCTAGTCGCCCTGCGAGCTGCTGGACTCCGCGTAGATTGGTTGGCTCTTTCATAGTCAAGATTGCTTGTATTTTTTCTGGGTTGGCTTCAATGCTTCTGGCGGATACCAGGTACCCGAGAAGTTTTCCTGCTGGAACGCCAAAGACGCATTTTGTCGGATTGAGCTTGATCATGTATGCGTTGAGGGCGTCGAATGTTTCTCTAATGTCCTCGAGGAGTGTGTCCTCAACTCGAGTCTTGATGACAATGTCGTCAACGTACACTTGTACGTTCTTGCCAATGAGCTTGGCGAGGCATTTTTGCATGCAGCGCTGGTATGTTGCGCCTGCGTTCTTGAGCCCGAAGGGCATTGTCGTGTAGCAATATACACCGTGTGGTGTGATGAATGCTGTCTTTTCTTCGTCCTCCCGTTTCATCCGGATCTGATTGTAGCCCGAATAGGCGTCCAGGAAGGAGAGGCGTTGACAGCCTGCCGTAGAGTCCACGATCTGGTCGATTCGCGGGAGGGGGAAGTTATCCTTGGGGCAGTGCTTGTTTAACGACGTGTAGTCGATGCATACCCGAAGGATGTCCGTGTTCTTCTTGGGGACCAGCACTGGGTTTGCTAACCAGGTGGATATCTTGATCTCCCTGATGAAATTTGCTGCTAGCAATCTGTTTAATTCTTCTCCAAGCGCTTTCTGCTTGGGTTCTGAAAATCGCCGAGTAGTCTGTTTGATGGGTTTGGCATCTGGAAAGACTTCGAGTGAGTGCTCGGCAAACTCCCTGGGTATTCCTGGCATATCTGAGGGCTGCCAGGCGAAAATTTCCCAGTACTCACGGAGGAGTTCGACGAGCGCGCTTTCCTATGCGTGTGAGAGGGTGGTTGAGACCATCGCTGTCTTCGCAGAATCTGTCGGGTGCACTTGATGCTTTCGGGTGTCACTGTTGGCGCTGAACTCTAGCTCAGGCGCGTTTTTCTTCGTGAGGGGCATCACGGAGTGATCCGTGGTTTTTGCCAGCTCTTGAAGTTCTTCTTGCATCCCGAAAGATTTTGCGATCTCATTGAATTCAATGTCGCACTTGTTGGATTTCTGAAAGTCTCCGTTGATGGTGATCACACCATATTCTCCAGGTAATTTGAGCTTCAGGTATGCATAGTGTGGTACTGCCATGAATCTGGCGAACGCTATTCGACAAAGAATGGCGTGGTACTGTGAAGGCCAGTCGACGACTTCGAAGTCGAGGAAATCTCTTCTGTAGTTGCTTTTAGTGCCCAGCACAACTTCTAGGTTGATTGTTCCAAGTGGACGGATTGCCTTTCCCGGAACTATCCCGTGGAAGGATGTTTCTGATTCCGCAAGGCCGTCCAGGTTCCTGTTCATCCGACGGAGCGTATCCGCGTAAATAATATTGATGCCACTGCCACCATCCATGAATATGCGGGCCAAGTCGTAGTTGCCAATCTGTGCTTGGATGACGAGGGCGGCGTGTCCTGGTCGATAGACTCGTGGTGGATGGTCTTTCATCGAGAATGTGATCAGCTGGTCTGCCATCTTCAAGTACTTGGGCTTTGTTGGTGGTGTCTGCACAGCCATGCATAGCTGCCTCGTGTTAGTCTTTTGAGCTCTCCGAGATGGACATACCTTCTGGATCATTGCTAGTTGTCCTGCTGGGTTCGGGTACGCGTTGGCGCCAGCGCTTTGCGCAGGTGGTGCAGGCAGTGCGGCTAGCGCCATGTTTGGATTTGCTGGTGGAGGCAGGGGTTGTGGCGGCTGGAATCCTTGGTGTCCTGCCCCTGGAAGCGGCGGGTAATTTTGAGTGGTTGCGGATCTTTTTCTTGCGAGGGCTTCCGAGATGTCAATAAACTTTCGGCAATCCTTAAGAAGGTGTGTTGCCTTAGTTTTGCCCGTGCGCTTATCTGTAAATAGATGTAGCGAGCAGTATGCATCGAGGTCTTCCTCGGGAGATTTTTCTTCAGCCTTTGGTCTCCACTCGCGATTCCCACGGCGACCGGAGTCGCGGCTTCGCGTGAATTCCGCCGCTACCAGCTCCTCTCGATCCTCGTGATCGTAATATTTCCTCCTCTTCCTTCGGCCATGGCGGTCTTCATCGTTCGCAGGTGATGATGCTCTCTCGTTGCGCACTGCGTCTTCTCCGTTAGCCCACTTTTCGGCTATGATCATTAGCTCTCCAATAGTTTTGGGTGCAGCTCTGCCTAGTTCTTCTCTGAAAGCAGTTCTTCGGGCGCCTTTCGCGAAGGCTTCAATCGCCACTTCTTCCGAGATGGTTCCCGCAGTGTTCCTGAGCGTGGTCCACCGCTGGATATATTCGCGGGTAGACTCGCCGCTTTTCTGCTTGCATGCTCGCAGTTCTTCAATGGTGGCCGGCCTCTTGTAGGTCGACTGGAAATTTTTGCAAAAGTCGCGGTGCAAGTCATCCCACGACGCGTAACAAGATCTTGGTCTTCTTTCCAGCCAACTGCGGGCCGCGCCAACGGGATGCAAATTGAGATATTGCATAGCTGTGTTCTTGTTCCCACGTTGGCATTTTACTGCCGTGAGGTAATCACTTAGCCATTGAGAGGGCTCGAGTGAGTCGTCGTACTTTGTCACTTCCGTGCTGAGCTTGAATCTTCTGGGTAGAGGCGCCTCGCGGATGCTGCGGGCAAAGCAGAGCGCACCGCAGGTTTCGTCATCCGAGGAGCCGGACGAAGAGCGCTCGCGATATCGCGAAGCCCTTGCCTTATCTACCTTATTTTGTGCGATGTCAGATCGCGCGTCATGTCCTGGCCGGTCGCGGTCGGCGTCCTTCCTTGGCTCCTTGCTTCGTTTTCGCGAGCGGCTGCTGTGATGTCGCGAGCTTTTGTCTCTCGGGATGCCTTCGCTGCTGCTTCGACTATCGTCGCGGCGCCGGGCTTCTTTCCCTCGCCCACGACGTGGCGACCTGTCCCTTCTTGGCGAAGAGCTCCTATGTTTGCGGGACGCCTCTTTCTCCTTCTCCTTCTCTTTCTCCTGTTCCTTCTCCAGCTGCTCCGCGGCTTTCTTGCGGTCGTAGGAGGCGAGCCTTGCGGCTGCCAGTCCTAGTCCCTTGCGCACTTGTTTATACTTCTCCGCCCGAGGGCCACTTTCCGTCGGTTGATTCAGCTGCATGTAAGTTGCTGCGGCTAGAACCGCGGCAGCAGGAGTTTGCGGGTAGATGTTGTCGTCGTCATCGACTCTCATGAGAGAAGGAGTGATCGACCTGCTGGTCCCGGCTAGGGATTCGATGTTCCTGGATGTAGATGCGTGCCCCTTCCTCGTGGGTCGGGTTCCGACCGAGGGTGTTAGGGACAGCCCAACTCGTCTTTGACTTAACTCATCCGCTGCTCTTCTTCGGCGGGCCAAATCTATCCGAGCGTCTTTGATGGTCGCGGCTGCTCTCACTAGGTGATAGTGGTAGGCAACCATGTCTTCGTGTGATGCTCCGGCTGCGGGTGGTTTGCTCGTTCGCATAGCCTCCTTGGCTCGGTCCCAAGATTCCCGCGAGACGCCGATTATGTTGCGCTCTGCCGCGCTATGTTCCGTTTCCGGGGTTTGTTCCGATCCTGCCATGCAGACTTGAGCCAGTCAAGGCTCGTGTGTCCTAGGCGTAGATCGGAAGTTCCTTTGAACTCTTGAAGGTTCCTCTGTCGAGAGGGTATGGTAGTCGTTGGCGTTGAAGCGGACGAACTCGCCGCTCTTCTCCAGATGACGGCGCGAGTCGACGGCTTCAAAGTCAGATTCGGATTCTTCCGAGAAGTGGAGGATTCCGTCCCTGTTGGTCACGAACTTCAGGCTCCCGAACGTCAAGGTGACGCTTCTCTCCAGATCCTCGAATACCGGGCGTGATTCCGGCGAGTGAGGTGTGACCACGACAGATCCGATCCGTATAGGATTGTTCGGAGCCGTAGTCGATGGTTTCCAACGGGAGTTGGTTGTCGATGAAGCCGAAGATGCCGGTGATCCAGCGCCCGCCGTTCCCACAGACGGCGCCAATTGTCGAATCTCTGACTCTACAAATCCCTTAGGTGAACCTATCGGGTTTCGAATAGGAGAACCCATGAGCGTTGGGGGAATCGTCGGCTAGACAGGGGGCGAGATTTACCCAGGTTCGGGGCCCTCGTAGAGGTAAAACCCTTACTTCTTCCTCTGTCGATTTGTATTAATGAGTAGATCGGTTACAATGGTGGTTGCTCGAATCGAGAGTATGATCTCGAGTTCAAGGCTTTGGTATTACGGTGTTCCCTGGTCCTCTTCCGGTGGCTCTCCTGGCCTTATATAGGTGGCCAGGTCTCAAACCCTACTCGGAGAGGACTCGAACTCTAACCTTAGGTCGGTTACATATTTCCAAACTTAACCCGCAAGTCAGTGCGGGTGGGCTTCACGTGGGCCTTCTGGAATACTCCAAGGGCTCCTCTTCTTGGGCCTTAACCTTGGGCCTGAGATGGGGTGTCCTTACCCGCAGGGTCCAGGATCCATGTCTTCGTCATTCACTCTCTTGCTTGAAAGAATCATGGAATTCGATTCCCAAGCCCAAAGAGTGCATAAAACAAAAGAAGGCAGAATCTGTCCAGAAAAGCAACAGCAGAAAAACAAACGTTTTTCCCTAAGCTAGACTCGTCAAAAAATTAAGCTAATTTTTGTGCTTATAGAGGACGAAAAGTTGCAGAACATACTAAAAAATTATCTCAATCCTACATAGAAATAAAAAACGTAAAATCATATGGTGAGCAGACTCGTGCTGAAACAGAAATTTCATGCACTAGGATAGCAACTTATAAGTCCAAATGAGTTTGACTTGACTCTTTATTGAAAACTCCAGAATTAAAACAAAAAACTAATCTCTTGAGACAGCAAGAGGACACTAGGAAAATCCAAACAAAAACAACCGGGTTGCCTCCCGTAAAGCGCTTTCTTTATAGCCATATAGCTAGGCTTTACTTACTTAACATCATGATGGTTGGAGTGAGGTGGCTCGGCATCCCCAAGCTTGGATTCTTGTACTTATTTGATACATGTAGGGTGAGCCCAGGGGTACATCCCCAAGCTTGATTGGTTGTCCCTCTTGATCTTTGTTCATCTCACTCAACTCTTCCTCCTGAAAAATTCTTCTTACACAAATCTCAACATAAAACTTGATTAGAGGGATTAGTGCCTCCATAAATAAAATCCACATAGGTACAGCAAAGACACATCATGAGTTGATTCTAAATATTAACTACTGTTACTACAGTTGTGCATTGCTCCTTGATCAAAAGAACCACACAAAACACAAGTAATGAGAGCAATGCAAAATAAAGACATAATCTGCCAAAAACTGAACAACCCGTAAAGAGTGAATTTTTAGAGGCACTTAAGTTGTTCAAATCAGAAAACTTAAAACTAATGGAATATGTAGTGATAACTAAATATTGTTTTCGTAAATTACCAGGTCAAACTTCCACTTCTGTGACTTTAAACATTTTTCGCAGTGAAGTTCAGGAATCTGTTTTCTTGACAGCTAATTACTATTGTTTAATCCTATCTCTCATATAAGATTATTCTTGCCATTTAAGATGAGAAATAAGATAGAAATGTGATGTTATAGTAGTGAACTAATATTTTTATTATTTTTAGCTTTGGAAAAAGTTTTAATGATAGAGACTTTGCAATGGTTTCATTGGCATGAACAACACATGTTCAAGGTCGACCCCAACTTCTCCATTACTCATCCTTCTCATTTACTTTCCCAATTTTTTTTGATAAAATGAAAATCTTAAACTAAATGATACATAACAGTAGGTAAAGGCATTTTACATGTTGTAAAGACATAAATGTGTGCTCAAACCGAATAGGAAATTAAAGCATAAGGAACACACCAAAAAAAATATTAAACAATTTATTTTTAAGTCTAACCCATTTCCTATGCATTGGCATTTTGTAATGAAACAAATAAAAGAAGCACATAATAGCAAGCATAGAAAGGTAGATCAAGTGCAACTTCAATACTTTTAGCATAAAGAGGGGAAACTTAATATTGTTGAAATATGTGTAACCATGTTTCCCTCTCTCGTAATAATTTTCAGTAGCATCATGAATAGATTCAACAATATGAATATCACATAAAACATTCTTATCATGAGCCACATGCATAAAAGAATCACTACTCTCCACATAAGTAAAATCCTCATTAGTGATAGTGGGAGTTAAACATTCATAATTTTCATTGCAATCATCATATATAGGAGGCATAGCATCATCAAAGTGAATTTTCTCCTCCAAGCTTGGGGAACTAGAAATATCATTCTCATCAAAACCGACTTCCCCAAGCTTAAAACTTTCCATAGAATCAGCAAGTATATCATTTTTATCCTCAATAGTAGGGGGACTAAAAATATCATATTCATCAAGACAAACTTCCCCAAGCTCAAGGTTTTCCTTAGCAATAAAGGTGTTCAAAGAATTAGTACTACCACAAATATGATTGTTGTGCAAATAATTTTTCAATTTCTCCTCAAATACTTCATGTCCTAATTCAAGGTAGATATTATACAGTTCTAAAATTGTTTGGTTGTTTTCCATTTTATAATTTTTTTTTGTGTTTTAGGTTTATATGTTAGTATGCAATGCAAACAAGAATAAAAGCTTAGCACAACGCTCCCCAGCAACGGCGCCAGAGAAGTGCTTGATGACTCCCAAGTGCAGGAGATCAATTGTAGTACCTTTCGATAAGTATTTGAGTGTCGAACCCACGAGGAGCTGAAGGTAAGCTATCTATTCTCTAAAGCCCTATAACCCTCTTATATGGCTGTTTATGCAAAGCAATAAGTTTGACTAAAAGGAACTAACTAATTAAAAGCAAGTGACGTGGAATGTGGTTTGTCTAGTAACTAGTGAAGCAAGTTTAAAATGCAAGTTTCTAAACAAGTTTCACAAGTAGCAAGCAGCAAATATCTCAAGTAACTCAAGGGAGCAAGTGTTCTAGCAATAGGTGTTTCGTTCGTGTGGTTGTCACAATTAGTGAAGCACATGTTTTAGTCTTAGTTGTTTCTTCTAGGAAGGAGCCATGAATAGGTATAGTCAAGTAAATGATCTACAACCCCTTATGATGGATCATGTGGCCAAGTAAATGAATGCACAAGATTGATTAAGACATAAAGTCCCACCATAGCCTTACGTTCTAAGGTCCCCTATATATATCCCCCAATAACTTAACCTTGTGGCTCGGTCTCAGGTTACTGTCACTCCCAAGTCACCACCACTCCATTATGCTACCGGTGATCACCTTACATGCATTCCCCAACATATGCGTGCACTCATATATTGTACATAAAGACAATCATAGAATATAACAAACTTGTATGCAACCAATCAACGAACTATTTCACCATTGCCAAGAACAATTCACTACTCAAACATAGACGGGGAGACACAATACATCAAGGGAATATAGTATTGCATCATACATCGTGTTTGCCAAGAGATTACAGTGGAGAGATGGAGCTGATCTTGCTGTAGATGTTGATGATGAACACGCCGGAGGAGGGTGGAGCCCTCCGGGGGTGATCCCGGCGGCGTTTCCCCCCTCCGATCTTCTCCGACGGCAGCCTTCTGTCTCTCTGTTTCGCGGTTTCGTCTCTCGGCGCCGCCTCCTCCTCGAAAAGGCCAGGGGACCCTTTATATAGTCGTTTTTAGGTCACGAGACACTCGGGAGAAGAAAGATCGACGACATCGGAGCCACGGGGGCAAAAAGGGGGCCCCACACGCTGCCAAGGAATCTGGCAGCATGGAGGGTCCTCTTTTCCACCTGGTTGGCCTTTTGGCCCTCTACTTTGGCCCATGGTCTTCGTCTCAAAAATTCTGAACCGTGCTCTTTGGCCTTGCCCTTTTTGGAGTCCCGAAGCTCTCGGAAAGTCCGAAACACTAAAAAGTACGTTTTCTGGAAAAACAGGGTTAGAACCAAAAGAAGGGGGATTGTTCAGAAAATCCCCCAAATCACTATAAAACATGAATATACGTTGCTAATATGTAGAAAAACAAGTAATAACATGCAAAGTTCATGTATGCATTTTACATGCATCAGTCACCCATGCTCAGGGTGGCGGACCCGTCGATACAGGTGGCCTCTCACCCCTGGGAGAGGCCTGGCGCCCCCGGCGCTTCGCCGAGTTCTTCTGGGTGTTCTCCAGTCTTTGGTGCGCGGCCGCCCGCCCACGTGCCAGAGAGAGGGTACCCTCCGTTGGGGTATCGACAATGGCGTGGAAGCGGGAATGCGACAATGGAGGGCGGCGGTCGAAGCGAGGCCATGGGAGGGGCTTGTTTTGGCCCAATATGGGTTTAACGAGCCAGCGTGCATCCCAGCTGGTGCGTTTGCCCGAACCTATGTGAAGTATGGAAACACCTATCTTGGCGTTGCAGCGCGGCGATGGGGCTAGTTAGGCCTGATCTGGGTCTGGCAATGCCTTGTTGGGCTAGTCGGGCGGACTTGGGACTGACAGGTCCCGCTGTTGCGTCGGTTGGCGACCGCCCGTGGCGGTGAAGGGTGATGGATCTCCTATCGGTTGCAGTCGTCATCCTCGCGTGCCTGATTTTGTCGTCGACCTAACTCACCTGACACGTTGTACTTGTGGTGCACGGTCGTTGGTACCTTGGCTTGAGGTTGCAGACGCCGGGGCAACAGCCCTAGAAGGTGGGTCGAGCGGGCGTTCTACAAGGGCGTCATTACGGTTGTAATGGCGCGTCTCTTTGGCAGTGTGGATGGCAAGGAGCGGGCGACGAGGTTCCTGGCGTTAGCGGCGGCAACTAACAAATCATGATCGGGTGACCATACTCGCGGTTAGTGGATGGTCCCAGTGTGTGGATGTTGTGTGAAGGTTTTCTCGAACAAAAACTCTGCGCTCCGGTGCCAACGGCGACGATGCCTGTCGGTGTCGTTATCCCCTTGGGCGCTGTTGTGGCTGGTCGCATTAAGAATTCGGGTGACAACCCTTGACCATTCCGGTATTGACATCGACGACGTGCTATGTCGTTATCCTTTTGGGGGCATCGTCGTGGAGCCTCGTCCCTCAGGTTTGTTCCAGTGTCTTCGGTGGCAAGTTTGGTTTTCTTATTCTTTTTTTTTTCTATATTTGATGTGTTTTGTAAGAGGCTTCCTTTTTCACTGGTTCGACCATTGTGCTTTATTTATAAAAATAAAAACGACGTCACCTTCCGAAAAAAAGCTCAAGCACCAAAACGCGCGTTACTACCGATACTACCCTTCCTATTTGCTTGTTTTCCGCTAGGTCGCGATGGCATTCTCGTCACAGGAGCTCGCATTAGCTCGTCCAAAACCTGGCTGGTCCTCTGGCTCCTCGGTGAAGTGAACGGGCTAGCAGCACCGGCGCGTGCTTTGCAGCGGGGCCCAGGAGCAGGTGAGTATTCGCTCCCTTGTGAGGCTGGTGCCAATGCGGGCGGTAGTGGAGGCGGTACCGCCCGCGGCGAGGCGGTAGCCGGGCGAGACGGTGGGGGTGGGAGGGGATGGTTCCACCGCCCGGCGGTAGCGGGCGGTACCGCCCGCCTATCGCCCGCGTTGGAGGCGAGAGCGGGGCGAGAGGGAGGCGATAGCGGTGCTAGTGGGGGTGGTAGGGAGGCGGTAGGGAGGAGAGAGAAGTGAGAGCTGGTACTATAGCCCGTGCACTGGCACCGTGGGGTGAGAGTGTGGTGAGAGTGGGGTGAGAGTATGGGTAAAATCTGACGTGGCGAGGCTATAACGGATGGTGCACTGGCACTAGCCTGAGCTCGGAGTGCTGAACTTCCTGACGTTGAGAGTATAGCAAATTTCCGGGTCCAGAAAATTTGTAGGGTCCCATACCAAACTGCTGCTGAATTCAATTTCCTTCCTAGTTGTCAGGACTGATTGCTGGGACGACAGATGAAAAATCACCACGCAAACTATGCCGACTTTCCGAAGTTTCTAGGTAAATGCAAAATATGGAGTATGCAGAAAGAAAAAAAGTAATAAAATGGAAACGACACCATACCGGCGATACCACAGCCGGGTGAATGTCGTGCAATCTTCACTTGTCGGTTGTCACTAAACTAAAGGTATAGATTTCCATTTCAAGCAATCAATTAGATATATGCATAGCATTTGTATATTCTTTGATTTTTTTGAATTTTCTTTGATGTATATTATAATGACCAATGGTGGGTGGAGTTTGTAACTAAAAACACCCATTTGAATCCATATAAATATCTACATGTACGGGATAAAAAAATGACTGCACATCCCAGTTGGGACTAACCCTTCCATATGGATGCATATTTCGGTAAAAAAAACCCCGGAGGAAGTCCCCTCGAAATTGGATTTGTTACTGTGAGGGTTTTTTCTAAAAGGAGAAAATCCCCCAAAAAATACACTCACAATAACAAATCAAGGTGTATGAAAAGAAAATCTCCGAGAGTACCAGGATTTTCGGTAACCACGTTAACCGGAAAATTACCGGTCAGCTACCGACCGATAGATTTTTGAGGATGAATTTGGCCCAGATATTTCGTTTGGTAAACTCATTTACCGGAGGGGGCCGAGAAATCCGGTTACCGGCCGGTTAACCAAATCCATGGATATATCCCATACTATTCTTCCCTTTTCTTTGGAAAGGTCATTTGGAAAAAAATTTATATTTCACTATTCCGCTCCATTTATATCTAAGAAAGAACCCAATGCAAAACGGGAAATAAAACGTGAATATAATTGAAAAGACTGAAGATTGTACACAAACTTTCTCATGTATGGCAGAAGATGTATAGAAAGACAAGCACCAATTTCTCATCTGAGATAATATAGAGTTCATATACTCTTTCGGTAGGACGACCGTCAAGAAGTTATTTATTGTTAAAGAAACGGTAAGAAATAGCCCGACTATGGATGCACAAAACTCAAAACACACACCAAGATAAGAGAGATTGTATCATGCCAGAGCACCGATGCCCATGTGCAAGAAACACTTTGGGCGTGTTTGGTAGCCCGGGTGCACCGAGAAAATCTCCACCCGCCCGAGAATTTCGTGTTTGGTAGCCTGTGTTGTGCGCCTCGGCCCCTGCCCACCTCGCCCGAAAACGGCTCCCAGCCCTGCCCGAGAGAGAAGCTCAGAACGAGCTTCTCCCCTCAACCAGGCCGAGCTTATACAAGAAACCCCGCGCGTGGGCCCCACCGGTGCTGCCCGTCGCCCAACCCGCCTGAGAAATCGCGTCTCATTTCCCCCCGCGTCGCTAGCTCTCTCTCCTTTCTCTCGTCGCAAGAGCCCTCGCCCCACCCATCCCACGCCCAGCGCCGCCCCAAAGCTCACCGCCGTCCCTCACCGGAGCCCACCGCCGCCCCTCGTCGGCTCCCAGGGCCGCCTCGCGAGCCATCACCGCGCGTCATCCCGCGGCGGAGCGGCGCCATCCCGCAGCGGCAGATGCTCTCTATCACCGACGGAGGGCCACACGGGGCGGCGGAGGCTATCTCGCCGGCGGCTGGCGGCCCGTGGCGGCGCGGGCGCCGGAGCCCAAGCTCTGAGGACCCGATTGCTTTTCAGATTTTGTAACTAGGGACCCGTTTGCTAAAGTCTTTTCAGCCAGGGACCTGTTTGCTGTTTAAATAATGTCTAGCCTAGCTCTTGTCATACAGGACAACAAACACAATCTCAGCTGAGCCTAGCCCACCTCATACGACCTAACAAACACCACATCTAAATCACACTTGTATGTAGCCAACATAGCTACACTCATCACGTATGAGGTGAGATAGCCCAAACACACCCTTTCCGATTCATGCTATCATATATTATATGGCTTGCCTTGTTTAGGAGCATTATGCTCAACTCAGCATTTTTGAGTATTGCGCGACATAGTTTGGCGATAGCTCCACAAGACCACAAAACCACTTGCTCCGTGCTTCACAACAAGACCCATCTCTTTATAACTTGGGTTTCACATCCCTAACTAGAAAAGAGAAGTCGAGTGCGTGCCGGTAGACGGCTCGTGCAAAAAAAAAAGTAGACCAATCAGTACACAACTGCCGCTGCCTTTCGCGCTGCACCCATTCCGTGTACATGTGCGGCGCCACATGCGTCCCGGAAAACTTCAGGGGCAAAAGTACAAAAAACGCGGTTAAATTAGCAGCAGCGAAGACCCATTTAAAATTCAGCTGTATTTATTTCTCCACCACATCGGTCCTCCTTAACGTTCGCATTTCCCACGCGGCCCACCACTTTCTCTCTCCCCGATTCCCCGCCGCAGCGACCCAACTCCACAGTCCCCCTCCCCCGCCGCCGCCGCCGCTCCCGCCCCGGGGAACCCCGCTCCGGCCCACACCTCTCGACCCCGCTGGACGGACTCCGTGCCGACGGGCGAGCTTTTCAAGCTCCGGCTCGCCGGTGACCGCGCCGGATCCGGGAGTTCCGCCGGGCTCGGGCGCGCGGAACCGCGAGCTGCCGCGCGCCGCGGTTGGCGCAGATCCGTGGCTCTTCGTTCGGGATTGTGGGCGTACAGTCCCCAATTGGAGTCGGTCCGAGTTGATTCCGTGGGTTGGTGAAGAGGTTGGTGCGTGTGTGTGTGTGTGGAAGCTGGTGGGCGGCTGCGGTACATGAGCGCCGGAACCCTTCGCCTCCGCCTCGTCGTCCTCTCGGCGGCGCGATGATCGAGCAGTTCGTTAATTTTGTCATCCGCCCGCCACGGTAACCGCCTTGCTGTCGTGTTCCCACTCCACTGCCAAACTTCCGTTTTGTTTGAGCTTCAAGTAGGTCGAAGCGTGCTGCTACTTTTACGATACTGCTCTATCTTTGCTCCGTGGTGTGATTTGTCTATAACGGATTAATCCAAGCTTATGGAAGTTTTCACTGATTTTATGGCCTCCCATAGTATAGTCTTACCGATGCTCGAATTGTAAACATGCCACATGGGAAGTTATGTGCTAAAAATAGAACCAGTTAAAACAGGCGTATGAGCAGGAGTTTGCTGGTCAAGTCTTGATAATGAGAATCATGTACTAGGTCTCTAGTTGATCGAGTAGCTCTTCTAGTCACAAGTTTTGTAGTGGCAAAGATACACTGTTCTCAAAGAATAAAAGCAATACATGGAAAGTTGGTAACTCTTAAAATCCGGTATTCATCAGATGCTTTTATTCTCCATCGCATGTACTGCTGCTGCTGCTGCTGCTGCTGGTGGTTAACTGGGCGTACATTTACAGTGCAGAGTACAATCCAGATCAGTATTTATGGGAGCCAGAGTTTACCCTTGCAGGAAGAAAGTACAAACGAATAGACTTGGAGGCAAGTAAGGGGAGCAATTATCCAGGCTTTTTTTTTCCGTGTTCCATTTGCCAGTGGGAAAACTTTATGCTGATTGTCAACATTTTCTATATTGGACTTATTCTTGTGCTTATATGTAGCAGCTATCCAATGAAAGAAACCAGATCTTAAAATGCAGCCACTATGTTCCTGCCGTCATCCCAGAGAACACTGCCCTTCCGTGCGTGATCTACTGCCATGGGAATAGGTATTTTGGGTTTCTGGCTCATGCCTTCACTGTGACCTAGCCATGTGAGATACAACTCACATTCTGATTCAATGGATATAGAAGTATACTTGTCTATTTCCTAGTACTGTTTAACACATAAAGCCCAATCACAATGTTCGATTCAAGTTACTATCACTCCAGATGAATCATGAAATTTATTTTTCTTTTCAAATATGGTGTTTACCTTGATTAATGACTAAGAATGCTGGCCAACTGATATATTTTTTAAACCTAATGCAGTGGGTGCAGAGCAGATGCAAATGAAGCTGCTGTCATACTTCTCCCTTCAAACATCACACTTTTTGCACTTGACTTTGCCGGATCAGGGCTATCAGAGGGGGAGTATGTCAGCCTTGGTTGGCATGAGGTGCATATTCACTATATATTTCCCACAACATTATTATTGTTTAGTGATTGCAGTGTTCTGACAAAACATACAACCACCAGAAACATGATCTCAAGTGTGTGGTGTCTTTTTTGCGGAAGAATAAGGAAGTTTCTTGCATCGGTCTTTGGGGGCGATCGATGGGTGCTGTTACAAGGTAATTTGATTCTTGTGCTTCTACTTTATGGCAAATTGTTCACTGCACTGTTTTCCTTAGCACTATAATGTTTTTGTAAGTGTTCAGATACAACATAAAAAATGTGCGCATCTTAAGAGTTTCTACGTATTGTTGAAATATCCTGATATTAGATTGTATCCTTGTCTACAGACAAAATATCATAAAGATTTAGGTTTTACTGTATGGAATTTTGTTTTTGATAGTTCATCACAGCCTTTTCCATTTTTTTTTGCAGCCTGCTGTATGGAGCAGAAGATCCCTCGATTGCTGGCATGGTTTTGGACAGTGCTTTCTCTAACCTGTATGATTTAATGCTGGAGCTTGTAGATGTTTACAAAATCCGTGTTCCTAAGTTCACGGTATTGCTCATCTCTTGCAGAATATTTTGCTTGACTGTTATGAATGTAGGAAAGGTGCACTTCCATAGTTGGTAACACATAGACTTTAATGAGTTATGTTTTACATGCTAGTTGGTGGTTTATGGTTAAGCTGTGTATCCTTTTAGCTATGCTTGAACTAAGTGCTGTTTGTAGACATGAAAAGTGTTGTATGTGCAACAAGAATTGTACCGTGTTTATGTCCAGGAATAATACAAACCTTGCAAGGAAATTTTCCAACTTTGGAAGTCTTCCAGCACTATTAGTTTTGGTGTGCATGGCCCTAGTGTTGATATCATATACCAGCTCAATTTTGAATCTTGGTTGCTAGGGAACCTTTGAATAAGCTATAGATTGAATTTCTGTACCAACTTGTCTGCAGGCAATACATAACATGGTTTTTTGTTGTTGTTGCTCATGTTCTGTATGTTTTCAGGTTAAGATGGCTGTACAGTACATGCGCCGTGTCATTCAAAGAAGAGCCAAGTTTGACATAATGGATCTTAATGTTGTTCAGGTTTGATTTCTAAAATAGTATATTCATCGTGTTAAATTACTACAGAGGCAGATATATTTTGAAGACTAATGAAAATGTGATAGGAGCTGTTGGTTAGGGGTGCAACAATATGAAGTTCCATATCGATAATAGTATTGTGGGATATGAACAGATGCTATAGATAACAGTTAGAAAAGAATACGGTTAGCCTATATATGTACAGATGTTTCCAAAGGACTGCAGTGCAAAAATAAAGTTCTGTTGTATCCTTATTGCATGTCCAAGGCGGGGTATATTAGGCTCTTGGAGGAAGAACGACTCTGTAAGCATATATTAGACTGATGCTTCCACGCAGAACTCAATAATTCGTGAATGAGCTCCTCTCCCTTCCCCCCACGCCCGAAAAAAGTTTAATTTTAAACAATCTTATGGAAAGCAAACTGAATGAATACAACAATAACAGCGGCTCAATTGAAGAGAACCAAGTAAGCGTTCCAAGGAATACGGGGAATGATCAACTAGAAGGTTACATGTTTGAGTATCTTTTACCGAGCCTTGTATGTTACTGGGTATCGACGATCAGCCATGGACAGAAGCACAAAGCTCATAAAATTTACTAGGAATGAAATCAGTACTTCATACTTATGTGCTGGTTGGGAGAAATCAGCCTAAGTGGACTATTAAATACACAGAGGTCAAGATGATGCAGTCCCGAGGCAGCTCGTAGAAGGAACTCATCGACCAGGAACTAAGAGCTAAAAGGAAAAAAAGGAGGAAAACCACACATGGCCATTTTTCGGAATTAGAATTAACTGCGCCTGCCCCGCACGCCACGCCCCTTCCTTGCCTCAAATTAATCTCCCGCGTGTTGTTGAAGCATGCATAAAACTTCATGCAATGTTTGAGCTATTGGACGCCTTAATTCCTGGATCGCAGCAACAAGAAAGGGTGCACGCGTAATTGCATTGAGGGAAGGAGCACCGCTGAGCATGCGGAAGGCGAAGGAAAGGAGCACGTCTTTCCTCGTAAATGCAGCGCGAATAGAGAGGATGGGAGAGGCAACACATCTGAGGGGATTTTTGGGGGGATACCATCTTCTCCGCACTTGCGTGTACTTTCTTGCGATTTTTGTGAAAAAAATTCACGCCTTATTTACGGGAACAGAGGGAGTACATTTGATGAGCTCTGTCCACATATCCATGATGGTGGCTGACGGATTACCAAATTACCTACACCCTCTACCATAAAACAGACAAGTATGCAACCTTTTGTTGGTCTTTTCACAATGGTCCTTGCAATGTTTGATTTTTCTTCTTCAATCCCTTGTCTTATTAACAAAACACTTAAGTGCATCCATAGTACAGCTATACTGTTACACACATTTTTCTTAGATCAAAGAGTAGAAGAAAAACATACATAATTGTTAACCAGTCTGATGTCCTTTTGAGTGCAAGCCAATCGCCTTCTATTGTCTTTCCTCTTCATTTGCTTCCCCTTCGCGACCCGTGAAGTTTCGAATGTAGATCTTGTAGTCCATGCACCATTCATGTTTATACGGAATGGACTCTATAGTGTAACTGCAGAATAGGAAATTCTGTGACAGTTGATTGGCTTAGGACATATATGGCTGTTATAAGTTCATGAGATCTATGAATATGGATTTTCATTCGGCAAATTATCTATTTGAAATGATATAATGGAAGGTTGTGACTCTGTTTGTGCATAAGTACATGGTATATATGAAACACAAGTGGAATAGCTTCCCTGAGGCAGTACCCGAGGAAAATAGTAACCAATCTATTAGTTAGTGGTTAACGGCATCACCTGCTAAGAGAGTCACATTGCTGGGTGCTCTTCCCTTCTAGCTTTCCAGGCTTGGAGATGCCAATGGTTGACCCCGATCATGCAGGGTGGTCGTAACTCCATATCGATCAGATAAGGATCCCAGCACCCTTGGAGCCCAGATGTAAGTGTCACGAATTTCACGAAGCTGGCAATAATAACTCGGGACCAACATGTTTTACACAGACGTAATATCAGCATGGTTATGGAAACTCTTTTTGATCTGTCAGTTGTACTTTGTCTCTTGAAATTACAAAAGTACCTTGGAACACTCCAACCCTTGGTAAAGGTGGATATATGAGTAAAAGGGGCACGAGCAAGGTCTAGTAGGTTGTCCAAAAGAAGTCCATGCTCCATCTGTAGCTCCATCAATTAGCTAGTTGGTTGGAAAGCTATCTCTAGATTCCCAGTTACAAGCAGTGACTTTTCCGAGCTTGGGAACCTCCTGACATAACCGCTAGTCTGCTTTACTATGATCGCAAAGTGAACCCTTTTTCGCCCAATATCCGCTGACCTTACATGACCTAGTTGTCTTAGCTGTGACCACTGACGTTAAACCATCAGGTGTACTCTTTCAGCTTTACTGGGAAACATTGTTTGCATAATATTAGTTGACTAATTGTGATTTCCTGTTATACTGTATATGCAAAGTATCATGGTTTTCAGTTAAACGCATTCTTATTTATTACCTTCTATTTCTGGATACATGACAAGCTTTACTACCCTCTCTCTTCGCCAGTTTGCCCCCAAGACATTTATTCCAGCATTATTTGGACATGCATCGAGTGACATGTTTATTCAGTCCCACCACACTGACCGTATCCACCAGGCGTATGCGGTAAATTGTGCTTGCTTTACATAGGCTGATAAAAGATTGCTTAAACATACAGATCTCTGTGGTGATTGATCCTGCTGGGCATATTTGTTCATGTATTTGTATTTCTCTGTAGGGTGATAAAAATTTAATCAAATTTGATGGCGATCACAACTCCTCGAGGCCCCAATTTTATTATGATTCTGTTTCAATATTCTTCTATAATGTTCTGCGCCCACCTCAATTTCCATCTTCATGCTCAAATAAATTAGAGAAGTACTACAACCGTGGAGCTGGAACGAATGAGGTGAATTTTCTCTTCATTCCTATAAACTCTTGCATCAAAACTACTGCTTTGTGTTATGGGAATCCAAAACCCTCCCAAGGAACCTGTCAATTTACTTTGACCTTTTCAGAGCCTATTGTGTGAGATCATAAATGGTCTAAGGGCCGCTGGTACTGATGCAGGAACTTCATCCGCAGCGGCAACTAGTTTCACCAATGGTGTGGACAAGCCTCCTTAGTAGCACTAACTAGTACTCATGAGTTACCTCTTGCTTTTTGTTCACTGACTCCTATTTCATTGTTTCAGCTACAAAATCAGTAGTTGAATTGCTGACGGAGAGGGTCAATCAGTTGTCCGTTAAAAATGACAACGACTTGGTAAGTCCATCAGACCATCAGTGGTAGGTTTGTCTCTCATACCTGACATCTGAGGTGATATATCTCCATTTAAATGCAGGATTTCCTTTTGGACGAAAATCACAACCTCACTGAGATGGAAGATAACACCGCCGAGCCCCATATACAGGTAATATTTGATAACACTTCATTCTGCAAATTTCTATCACTACATATGTACATGATGCAACCCCCCTATCCGTGATACTAAATTTCGTTTGCTATAATGAGTCTAACACAAGCGTGATGAACTGATGATTAACATATAGACCCTGTCAATCTATGATAGTTCATTGGTTTCCTAGATTAGATTGCTTTCTGAGAAATGATTGTGTGATCTTACTGATAAATTCATTTCCGTTTTAGGATAAAACGAACAGGCAAAATGAGGAGTGCTTCTCATACACAAGTTCAAACCGAGAGAGTTGGGGAAGATGTTCTTCCTTGGGGGCAGCGAGTGATGGATCATCCTCTGGCGAGCGCCCAGGGGATCCTAATCATAAGCATAAGGTACATTTAATTTTACATGTCTTCGGGTTGCTGTAAACTAAAGATCAGAGAGGCACATCATATATCATAGATTTAAGCCCTTCTTTTCGGCTTATGGCATCAGGAAGCCATGAGCTATTTAGAGGGAAAGCTTATGATGAGCTCAAATAGGCCATAGAGTCAATTGCATTTTTTTATGGTTAATTGTTTGAACAAATTTCCTGATTTCGAACTAGTGATGTTGCTTTTGCTGATTACGTTACTGAGTAAAGATAGCAAAATTTTATTCCCGAGAGAACAACTAATCATAATTTCAGATCCCCTCTTTTGCTCCCAAACAGCAGAGCTTGACGCTAAGAGCTTTGGCAACGCCACTGAGACGGATACGAAGGAAGCCGCTGACTATACCAAAGGAAAGGAAGAATAGGTCTCTATGGAAGAGGCTCAACCAGGAGAGGCATGATATGGGGGAGAGCTTGACCCAGCGTTTCAGGCTGTGCCTCCAAGGTCAGGCTCAGCACAAGAGAACAGAGTCGTCTTGACAACTGTGAATACTCGATTTAACCCAGACAGAACTGCTAGGAACACGATGATTCACCGACAGGAATGCACCTTGATTTCTGACTCACGGCGCCGACCCTGCTGTATACTTACCTACTGAATCTGTGAAGCAAGCCATATGTAATTGTCGTCTTTGTTCCATCATGTTGTTTCACTTTGGTGTTGTAGATCCCAAGCTTGTAGAATAGTAGTGTGACCCCGCTTTGGGGAAGGAAACCCTACATTATTATCAGCAGCTCATTATTAGGTTTTCGAGTTCAAATTGTATTCGACATAACACATCGCTTGTTCTGTTTGCGAACCTTATGTTAAAGGGCGAATTGCCCATGAATGGTACCAGGTATCTTGCTCCAGCCATTCGTTTGCATTCTTGATCTGCCTGGGAGAAGAAAGTTTGATCTACTCTGTTCTTATTCATGCAAGTTCAGTGCAGTTCAATGAAGCTAGTTCCTGGTAGAGCAATACTGTGGAGCACCCTTTGACCCCGGCTGAGCTTGTTTTTTCCTTTTTTGTTTTGATAAGACTTTCTGAGCTTATCACCTTGTAAAACTTCCTTCTATCGCGTGCAATATAGCAGTTCTCCTGTGGAGCACCCTTTGACCCTGGCTGAGCTTGTTTTTTCCTTTTTTGTTTTGATAAATAAATTCAGTGCTGTTGGACAACTGTCACCAGTGCATTGCTATCACATCTACCAGCAGCCAATATAGACACTTGAGTTAGATACTTAGATGTGAGAGACAATCTCATGTCCACCAGATCTCCACCTCAGTGAAGGATACTTGGATGTTTCTTTCGCATCGCCACAATCCATACTCCATGCGGAATTGCGCGCACATAGTGTGGATCATGGTGAGCTTCTCGCGCCTGGATTGTTGTGGATCATAGGCTAATGAATAAAAGGTATGGGAACAAAAAAGATGTAGGGTTAACACGTTGCAAAACAGTGTCGTCACCCTGATTCGGGCCAGGTCCCAACAGATTCACTCGGCCAGTGATTGCTAATTTTTTTCCCAAGAAAATGACCAAATGTACATTCACCAAAAGAAGCAAAAAACAAGAGTGAAGTCTATCAATTAGCAACTGATAGATTGCTAACTGTAAGGTTATCATTCAACAATTAGATTGAAAGGTTTGAGAAACTGAGCACTTGCTCGTGAGCATGCACCGTGCACATCACATATTTGATCGTCTATCAAGTACAGTAGTAGCGATGCACTCAGGACTCGGGAGATAAACTGAAAGAAAGATTACTGATGCAAGTATTGAAATTCGAAAATTTCTTTCTCAGGGATCTGACATTAGGTTCTCTGCTGAATGAATAACGGTGTTCCATGGAAGGAAAGGCTTGATGGGTGACTCCGAAGGCTACTACGAAGGCGACTCCGAAGGCGACTCCGAAGGCGACTACGGCCTGGCTAGCGGCCAACCCGCGGTGTCCCATGCCGTTCCGGCGTGCGGCGGCTACCCTACGGTTGGCGGACAGGCGCGCGAGAAGAAATCCACACCTGCTTCCCATGGTGGCAGGTTCTGGATGCTTCAAACGGAGGGATCGGAGGATGAAGATTCATCAGGAGAGGAGGAAGCGAGCAGCGAAGAGCGACGTGGAGATGAGCTAGTCTGTCCAGGTTCCGCTGATCTACGGGCGTGGTGTGTAACACCACCATCCTCGCCATCGAGGAACCTGGTTGACAGGCGCTCGCGTCGTCGTGAAGAGAAGAGGAGGCGGCAACGGGAGGCTGCATTCGTGCTTGAGGAGAATCGGGAGGACGACTACAGCACGGTGAGTATATCTAAATCGCTTCTGGCTTGTACCCGAAGGGAATCGCGGCAGGGATCGATGCGGTTACGACTGCATCCGGCCTCGCCGGTGTTCACCTCGCCGAAGATGGATGAGGACGGCTGGACGTTGGTCGTTGGTCGACGACGTCGGATCTTTCAAAAACGCGAAATGTCGCAATCCGATCCGATGGGATCAGGCGGTAATCACGGAAACTATCGGAAAATTATGAGCTTTCCATTGTTTCAAAGAGGAACCGGGCCGATGGGCCTAACGAGGGTTCCCATATCATACCATACCAAGGATCGCATAGGCACGGATACTCATACCCCGGACATATCGGCTGCGATTGCCCTAGGGGCTCGTTTATCGCGCAGGCGCCGCCGTCCTCTGTTCGCGTGGCGTCCGGTGTTTGGATCCATGGCGGGCCGCGGGGGATTTGCTGGCGGCGATCGGGGAAGTTATCAAGGCGGGGATCGTGGCGCTCCTGGTCGCGGAGGTGGCCGTGGCAACTTCGTGCCGCAGGGCGCCATGGCTGGCCGGGAAGATTATCAGAGGCAAGGGGGTTTCAACCGAAACTTGAACATAGGACCGAACCTCAACCGGAATGGCTTCCAAGGTAACACTGCTGGGGGAAACTTTGAGAATCGTGGGGGTGCACAATACGGTCCATATGTGGATCGCAATGGTGCAGGTAGCTCTAATGGTGCTGGGTACAACCAGGAAACACGCAACGGTTTCAATGGTGGACAGTTCAATGGTGGAGGTCACCGCAATTTCGATCCACCACAAGGTAGCTTCAATGCAGGGACGGGTTTTCCTAATGAGGGAAACCGTTTCAATTCTAGGCCTCCACCGAGATTCAACAGCAAAGGTGG
Organism: Alopecurus myosuroides; assembly: GCA_028641055.1. Taxonomy (NCBI): domain Eukaryota; kingdom Viridiplantae; phylum Streptophyta; class Magnoliopsida; order Poales; family Poaceae; genus Alopecurus; species Alopecurus myosuroides. Next base: position 12,498,028 of record CM054062.1, read on the forward strand.
AGTTGGAAGGGGTCGTGGTAGAGGACCTGGCCGAAATTTCATCGGCGCCAACTCGGTTCCAAATGCAGTTGGGGCCCGGGCAGCAGAGGGCAAAGCTGATGCAATTTCGACTACCAATCCTGTAACTCAGGAGGTGTTCGTGAAGAAAACACCTAGCTCCGTGGATGCAATTGAGGATGGTAAAGTTCAGAAGAAACATGAATCAAAGTGCTTCAGATGTGGCCTCTCTGGACATGTGCTTGCTGACTGCGAAGTACCCCTCTGTGATTGCTGTGAGAGCGTGGAGCACCTGGCCGATGATTGCCCTTTACTTGATGCTCCAAAACCCCAGGTTACTATATATGGTCACTACCATGATGATCTCACCTTTTTTGGTATGACTCTGTCGGATTCTTATAGACCGAAATCTGTGAATACAAGGCTTGCTATGGTTACTGTAAATGGAGGTGCCTTGTCTATACCGCAGATAGCAAGAAATTTGCAGCGTCTTGTTCCTGTTGAGGATTATAATTGGGACGTGCTTCAGGTCGGTCAGAACGTATATAAGGTTATGTTTCCTTCTAAAGCTGAATTGGATAGACTCAAACTATTTGGTGGTTTCCGAGTTCCCAACAGTGTCTGCGAGCTAAAAGTAGATGATTGGTATGCCAGATCAGAACCAATGTGGATGTTACCACATGTGTGGGTTCGAATGGAAGGTATACCTGAGCGCCACACCGGTGACTTCCTTGCTTTGTGGGGACTAGGCACTCTATTTGGTAAAACGTCAAAAGTTGACATGGCCTACACAAGGAAACATAAGGTTCCACGTATTCTTATTGGGTGTGTTGATCACACTAAGATCCCTAAAGATTTGCCGCTTTGGATCAAAGATGGGTTCTATCAAATTACTTTTGTGGTAGAGCCAAAAATTGTGGAAGATGAGGGGGCTATGGATGTAGACGATACTGATGATCATGATGATGATAAGCATGGGGATGATGAGGAAATTTCTGAGAAGAAACAAGTGGAGGGAAAAGCAAAGGATGACGTGGTGGCTAACACAACTACTGCTACTAAGCATGATGGTGCTAATAAAGAAACTCAAAACTCTACTTCTGTGGGTAAAAAAACAGTGGGAGTGGTTTTTTCTCCACAACTTTTGGAGTCTTTCCGAAAAATAAATAACTCATTATATGTTGGAATGGAAGAGAAACCTAGTGACAAGGATGCGAGCCTTACAGGCGTCCAGCGAGTTCTCAGAGAGGAAAGAAGGCTATTGAGATTGGCCTCTAAAAGTGATACTGTCAACAATAGGTCTCTGTCTAACAAACATGCCATGAGCATCAATGGATGCTCATCTATCTCGCGTACTGATGTTGGTATGCGCTACAATGTGGAGGAGAACTTTATTGCCAAGGTTCCCCCTTCTCCTAGCAGCCCTAAGGTACCGAGTTTTTCATATGATCATTCTTTTCTGAAATCGGTGGGGCTTTTGTTTGCCTCAATTGTACCTATTGATGCAACTGATTGGTGTAACTCTCGGATACTGAATGTGCAGGGTTCACTGGTACTAAACATGGGTATGCATAAGCATGATGTTGCAGCAGGTGTACTTGAGTTGGGGGCCGATCCAGTCGCTTTGCAATGCACTGATACGGCTCAAGCCACGGCAGCGGCGGCAGAGTTTTCGCTGCCGCGACGCAACTGTACGCGTGTTTCTCTGCCAGCTGCTGCATCTGCCGCGGCAGCGCAGGCAGCATTTTCCTGCCGCAGCTCCTTGGAGGGTGATGTGCTGCTCCAACCCACGGCAGCGGGGGCAGAATTGGCTCTGCCGCGAGATGATACACGGCGAGAAATGCTGCCGCCTGCGGCTTCTTCTGCCGTGGCTGATATGGCAGTGATTTCGGCCAGCAACAGCGCTATTTGCATGGCCTCGGATGGAGTGCCGCTGCAGGCTGCTGTGGCTGTTACTCCTACTATAATTCCAGAGGATTTTGGCTCATGTAATGCCAAGTCTTCGGTGATTAACGAAGCAACAATCCAACAGGTTCATGAGGTGCAGCACAAGGATATTCTTGACAATGGTCATGTTCATTTTGAGGTACCTGATACTTTAAATTTAGTTCATGACTTCTATAATACAGTGGATACACACATTGTGATGTCTTCTAACAAGGAGTTGACTCCTTTAAGAAACCGAAATAATAACACTATGGATATCAATACGCAGGATAAGGATGTCATTGCCTATGGTGGTATTGCTTCACCAATGTCAGCAGGGATAAGATCAAGTGATAGGATACGCACTCAGCCCCATGCGGATTTGCCTGCTATGGAGCGTGCCATGATGATGGCACAACGTCGTGACGAGGACCAAATCTCAGGTACTTCCAAACGTTGTCTTTCTTTCTCTTTTGCTGGGTTGGATGATGATATTATTTTGGATAGGGCCACGCGTTTAGGTGTTTCGCTAGGTAATTCTACTAACCAAGAGATTAGGTCCGTCACACTTCTTAAGAGTATAGAGCAAACTCGAAATATCACCTTCCTCAAAAAGACTATGGTTGATAAAGAAAGTGATGAGTGTAATGTTGGTATTATAAGCAAGGCATCCGAATTGTCGGAGGATCTAGTAGATGAGATTGAGGATGTTGTTATCCCAGATAGTATGATCCAGGTTCCTACTGTTTTAGAGAAAAAAACCAGAGGGAAAAGAACTAAAAGCATTGGCTTATCTGTGAAACGAAAAAGTGCTAGATTAGAAAAATTAAAAAGTAAATTGAGATGAGAGGCATGATATGGAACAGTGATGGGTTTGGGGATACTGCTAAGCATTTGTTTGTCAAGGAAACTATTATAGAAAAGAAGTTAGATTTTGTGGCCATTATTGAAACAGGGCGCTCAGATTTTGGATTTCCTTTCTTGGCGCATTTAGCTAGTGGACTTGATTTCCTTTGGTATTGTTTACCACCTCAGGGAAGATCGGGAGGGATTTTGGTTGGTTTTAATAACCAGTTTATTTCGGTACAGGATCTTATATGCGGAGATTTCGGTATCAAATTTAAACTTAGGTTGCGTAATGATGGTTTCATCTGGTCACTGGTGATTGCATATGGGGCTGCTCAGGATGCAATGAAACCTACCTTTCTGTCCGAGTTAGTACGCGTTTGTGAGAATGTTAATACTCCTCTTTTGATAGGAGGTGATTTTAACATTATTCGTAGGCAAGAAGAAAAGAACAATGATAACTTTAATGCTCGTTGGCCATTTATTTTCAATGCCATTATTGAGAGTCTTGATCTCAAGGAGATAGAACTATCGGGTAGACAATTCACTTGGGTAGGCAGGAGACCGATTCCAACTCTTGAAAAATTGGATCGTTTCCTCGCAAGTGTGGATTGGGAGCAGAAATTTCCACTAGTTTCTGTTCACGCTTTGTCTAGAGCAGGATCTGATCACACTCCACTGCTCATTGACTCAGGTTGCCGTGCCCATGTGGGTAATGTAGCCAAATTTTCATTCGAATTGTCGTGGCTGAAAAGAGAAGGGTTTGTGGACATGGTTTCCAATGAGTGGCGTAATACTAAGGGAGGGTCTTCACCTATTGAAAGGTGGCAAATTAAAATTCGTCACTTGAGACAATTTTTGAGGGGTTGGGCAAAGAATATTAGTGGAGAATATAGAGTATTGAAAGAAAAACTTATGTTGCTTATTGAGGAGTTAGATATTAAGGCCGAGTCGGTTATTCTTTCACCAGAGGAGAGGAAAGCCAAGCGAGATGCTGATGAGTATCTTGCTAAGCTACGGCGGGAGGAAGAATCTAAATGGGCGCAACGAGCTAAGGTTAAACATATTCAGGAAGGGGGGGGGGGGGGTAATACGAGGTACTTCCATTTGATCGCTAATGGTAAGCATAGGAAAAAGAGAATTTTTCAGCTAGAACAAGATGAGGGGACTATCGTAGGGGAGAACAATTTGAAAGTGTTCATCTCTGAGTACTACAAAAAGTTGTTTGGGCCTCCCGATAGTAATGATTTTACTATGATTGAAAATTACAACTCGGATATGCCCCAAGTCTCCATGCAGGAGAATGTGGTTTTGACATCAAATTTTACTGAAAAGGAGGTGTCAGATGCTATTTTCCAAATGGAACATAATAAGGCCCCCGGCCCTGATGGCTTTCCGGCTGAGTTCTATCAGACATTTTGGGATGTTATCAAGATTGACTTGATGGCCATGTTCGCTCAACTTCAAAACGGTGAGTTACCACTTTATAAGTTGAACTTTGGGGTAATTATTTTGCTACCTAAGAAGGAGGATGCGAGTAGAATTGAACAATACAGGCCTATTTGCTTATTAAATGTGAGTTTTAAAATCTTTACCAAGGTGGGGACGAATCGTGTTTCGGAGATTGCTCACAACGTTATTAGGCCCACTCAGACGGCTTTTATACCAGGGCGTAACATTTTAGAAGGGGTAGTTATCTTACATGAGACTATTCATGAATTGAAAACCAAAAAGTTAGATGGTGTCATTTTCAAAATTGATTTCGAAAAGGCATACGACAAGGTTAAATGGATTTTTCTCCAACAGGCCTTGCGGATGAAGGGATTTGATCCTAAATGGTGTGAATGGGTTAATCAGTTCATCCAGGGAGGGAGTGTGGGGGTCAGAGTGAATGATGACATTGGTCATTATTTTCAAACACTAAAGGGGTTACGTCAAGGTGACCCCCTCTCGCCTGTCTTATTTAATATTGTAGCTGATATGTTGGCTGTTCTTATAGCACGGGCCAGAGAGGATGGGCAAATAGGATCTTTGATCCCCCATTTGGTGGATGGGGGGATGTCCATCTTGCAATATGCTGATGATACAATTTTGTTTCTAGAAGATGATCTAGATAAAGCAGTTAATATGAAACTAATTCTCGCTCTATTTGAACAATTGTCGGGGTTGAAAATTAATTTTCATAAGAGTGAACTTTATTGTTTTGGGAAAGCAGCTGATAGGGAGGATGAATACAGGTCCTTATTTGGATGTGAGATTGGTTCTCTTCCATTTAAATACCTAGGTATCCCAATTCATTACCGTAAACTTCTGAATAAGGAATGGAAACCAGTGGAAGATCGTTTTGAGAGTAAGCTAGGGTCTTGGGCTGGCAAAATTCTCTCATATGGAGATAGACTTGTTCTTATCAATTCGGTCTTAACTAGCCTACCTATGTTTTTACTATCTTTCTTTCCAATACCTGTTGGGGTTAGGAAACGATTAGATTTCTTTCGTAGTAGGTTCTTTTGGCAAAGCGATTCACACAAAAGAAAATATCGCCTTTCAAAATGGAATATTGTGTGCAGACCTAAGGACCAAGGCGGTTTAGGTATTGAGGTGCTTGAAATAAAGAACAAATGTTTGTTGTCAAAATGGCTATTCAAACTATTACATGAAAATGGGGTTTGGCAAGAACTACTTAAGAACAAATATTTATTTGATAAATCGCTGTCTCAAGTAGAGGTAAAACCCATGGACTCTCCATTTTGGAAGGGCCTGATGTCCGTTAAACATGATTTCTTCCAAAGAGGGTTATTTAAAATAGGTAATGGTCTATCAACTCGCTTTTGGGAAGATACGTGGTTAGGAAATGTCCCTTTGGCCACTCAATACCCTGGGTTATATAATATTGTGAGGAGTAAGAATGTGTTGGTTTCAGATGTGTTATCAAATACTCCTCTAAATATTCAATTCCGTCGAAATTTAGTTGGAGATAGGTGGAATGCTTGGTTGCGTTTAGTTCGTAGTCTTATGGGAATTCATCTAAACAATGTGAATGATAACTTTGTTTGGGGTCTTTCTGTCTCGGGTAACTTCTCGGTCAAGTCCATGTATTTGGATTATATGCATGGTAACACTCCCTTTTTACATAAATACTTGTGGAAGTTGAAGGTTCCACTTAAAATTAAAGTGTTCATGTGGTTCTTACAGAGCAAAGTGATTCTAACCAAGGATAATCTAACTAAGAGGAAATGGGCTGGGTCAACAAAATGTATGTTTTGTGATAGTGATGAAACTGTGGATCACTTGTTTATACATTGTATTTTTGCTAAACATATCTGGAGGTTGCTTCATTTTACGTTCAGCATAGCCCAACCGGTTAGTATTGATCACATGTTTGGCAATTGGCTACAGGGGATTGATAAAAAATCTAAAGCTAGAATACAAATTGGAACTTGTGCTTTTGTATGGGCACTATGGAATTGTAGGAATGACATGGTTTTTAACAAATCTAGAGGTGCTCATTTTTTGCAGGTTACACATCAGGCCACATACTGGATTCACATGTGGTCCTTCCTTCTACCGCTGGAGCAGCGGGATCTTATGGATTCTGGATGTACTCGCTTGATGGCGGTCGTTCAGGCTATCTACAGCCGGGGTGGTTGGCTGCACACTAGAAGGATTCAATGAGTGCTAGGTTCATTTTGATACAATTCTTGTGGTTGATCTTAGTCTCTATTCTGGATGATGCGTGAGTTGTAAAACTATGAACCGTACTCTTTTCGTCTTTTTAATGTAAAAGCATCAGCTGTGTGCATCCTCGTGATGCAGAGGCTGGGGCTATGTTCCCATTTCAAAAAAAAAAAAAAACACTACAACAATATCGATCATTTACAAAGCTCAGGAAATATCAAATCAAATTCCTTGCTACAGTGATTGCTATTTTTTTTTCCGAAGAAAATGACCAAATGTACATTCACGAAACGAAGCGAAAAACAAGAGTGAAGTCTATCATAGATTGCTAACTGAAAGGTTATCATTCAACAATTAGATTGAAAGGTCTGAGAAACTGAGCACTTGCTCGGACATATTTGATCGTCTATCAAGTAGTAGGGATGCACCCAGCAGGAGAAAAATTGAAAGAATGATTACTGATTGCAATTCGAAAATTTCTTTCTGAGGTAGCACTAACACTATAACCATATCATTTACAAAGCTCAGGAAAGATTAAATCAATTTCCTTGCTTGTTACAATCCGTCACATCAGATGAGGCATTCAGGCCTCATGCATATAGCATTACAAAGATGTGTGGACAAATCACTAGCTACGTTTACATCAACTGATCATGGAGAGGTGCCTCCGAACCGCACGGGCCTAAAAAGGATAAGATCTCGTCGACGTTGAAGTTCTCCGGCAGCTCAAAATCCATGAAGGACTCATCGAACGATTCTTGACCAAACTGTGGTAGCATCCATGCCGGCGCAGCAGCATCCATCACGCCTGGGGCTCCTTGTCCTTGAACCGATGATGGTGTAGCGCTGTGGTTCATCCTGCTCCCGTCCACCAAGTCTTGATGTGTCGACGCCCCGGCAGGCCCTGCGTAGTCTGCGTCCGACAAGAAGAACGAGTCTTGGCAAGAATACTGCTGGTGCTGGTACTGGTATTGGTAGTCTTGATCTGAGCAGGAGGGTGCCGGCGGCCTTGCACTGCCTCCATCTTCATCGTCCACTGTAGAGTTGGACGCAGAGGTCTGCTCCTGGAGAAGATCGCGCTCTGCTCTCGCTCGCGCGTAATCGTCCGGCTCCCTCTTGGCATTCTCCCCATGACCACCGAATCGGACGCGATACAGCCTCAGCGACGACGAGGCCACATCCATGGGGGCGGTGATCGAATACTCGTGCATCACCCATCCCGTGCTACCCTTCTGACCGTTGAGGTGGAAGCTGAGCATGTACTTCTTCCAGGTGATCTCCGACTCCATGCCGCTGCCACCGTCAAGGACGCGCAGCCTGTCGCCGTCCACCAAGAACTTCTCCCCTTTCCAGGTTCCGCCGCCGACGCAGGAACGTCTCTGCCGACCGCCCTCGCTGTGGATCGATTGCCCGTTGGCGAAGAAGAAGGCCTCGTTGGCCTTCGGCTTGTGTTTGTCGACGAGCTCCCACGGCGGCGCGCTCAACGGATCGTCCTCGAAGATCATGCCCTCTAAAGGGAGCTGCTGGCCCAGGAGCCGACGGAGAAGGAAGTATTCCAGCAGCTCGTCGTCCTCGGGGTTGAACTTGAAGCCAGCCGAGAGGCCGAGGCCGAGCACGTCTTCCGCCTCCTCCATGGCGCGATTTGCGATGCTAGCTAGGGTTTGCAAGATCGAGTTTCTTGCTTGCTACAGGAAATGTGAGGCGTGGTTTGGAACGTGGTTTGGAAGCAGACGTCCTAGTATTTATTCCCCATGCTGGGTACGTAGGGTACGGCGACGGATTCTTTCCTAACTGGATACGAACTCCGAATTAGTAGAAACTTGCTGGCAAAGTTTTCACGTCAAAGTTTCAACGTCCGTGCACCGCTTGCGCCAATCGGTTTTGTTGCCTCCCCTAGCGTAAAACATGCATGGAAAGTTGTCTCCCTAGCGTAAAAACATGCATGGAAAGGAAACCTGCATGGAAAGGAAAGTGGCGTAAAAACGAGTACTGGAGTTGGTTGTCCGCGTTAAAAAACTTGCTGGCAAAGTTTTTACGTCAAACAGCACTACGCTCGTGGAGTCGTGGATCAATGTCCGTGCACCGCTTGCACGAATCGGAAAAACAGGTTTTGTTGGGTAGACACGCCATATGTTTGAAAAAGGACATCACTGGGCGTCCGGGATAATTTTTTTCCATCCCCCGGGTCCCCTGCATGACACGTGTCCATCCCCCCCCCCCCAGAAAACGCACTTTTGCTTCGGGAGCAAAAATAATACCCGGTTTTGCTCCGTGAAGAAAAAACGGTTCGTTTCGAAAAAACAAAAAAAAGACAGATCTCGCCGGAGATGTCGCCGGAGACTCGCCGGAGACCTGTAGCAAAAAAAATTGCTACAGTAGCAAAAAGTCAAATGTCGCCGGAGCAATGGTCGGAGACTTTTGCTCGCCGGAACAATGGCCGGAGCAAAAAAATTATTCTAATATAGCAAAAATGTAACGTTATTGTAGCAAAAAATTTATTCTATTATAGCAAAAAATCGGACCTCGCCAGAGTTGTAGTAGCAAAAAATTTGTACAAAAAAAGCAAAAAAAAAACGTATTGTAGCAACCATTTGTACAGAAATTAGGTAGCAAAAAAAACTCCGGCGGCGCGGCCTTGGCGATGATCTACCGCACGACGTCGAGGTCCCCCGCGCTGCGCGACGAGGTGGAGCTCCTCACCCGGCGTCGGTGAGGAAGCCCGCAGCTCCCCACCCGGCGGGCAAGTGGGGCTGCTCGGCGCCAGCGCCATGGGGGCCGCATCGACGGGAGGGGACGACGGCGGCGTGAAGCACCACCACCACCTGGCGGAGGCGTACGCGCAGGCGTCGTCGACCGGCCACACCACCCTGGCGGCGCGCGCGCCGCAGCCAGCCTCGGACCCCGGCCTCGCGCTGCGCCTCCGGGGACGGGTCGTCGCCGTCCGCCGTCGGCCTCCTGGTCTTCTTCCTGGGGCTGCAGCGCCAAGGCCTTCTGGTCTTCTTCCGTCGGCTCCATGGGGGCTGCAGCGCCAAGGCCTCCTGGTCTTCTTTCGTCGGCGCCATGGGGGCTGCAGCGCCAAGGCCTCCCCGGAGTTCTCCACGGGAGCGGAGGCGGTTGAGGAGGAAGATGAGGATAATGTCGCTGCCTCCCGCGTGCCAGCGAGGCGGGGGATCGAGACGCGCGATCCCCCGGCTTATCATCAGCGTTTTCCTTTGAAAAAACATGTATGGATCCACACGCAGTGGACAGTGCACATTTTGAGGATTTGAATTTTTGTCGGATTTGTTAATTTGTACACACGACTGGAGTTCGACATCATCTACATCTAGTTTTTTTTCTCAATTTTTTATAACTTTGAAATGGAGATTTTCAAATTTTCAAAATATCAGACTCCATGATGCGCAAGCTCTCACTAGTACAAAACCTCACTTTAGAGCCGGCTCACTTACATATGCCAACCGGATCTAGCCAATGGTCTCTAATGTGTGTACCATAAGAGCCTGTTTCAAAAACCGGTTCTAATGACCTAATCCTTGAGACGACTAGAAAAGAAACCCGTCTCTATCACCACTCACGGGCCGACAACGCCGACCACTTGGCCATAAGTTCCCTTGAGTGGTGTTAGTGGTGTATCATACGACTGCTTGAAAATGTCAAAGACGGGACCTCACCGGTGTTAGTGCGGTAATCGTGGGGACACAAATCGGGTCGGTGTTGGCGAGAAGGTACGGTCCAAAGCCTCCATACGGCTTTCTGAGTGAGTTCATTAGCTACTGTCCACGCAACTAGAGTTATTTTTTCATGTTGGTTTTTGTATATACGATGAATTATCAACAAGGCAATTTAACTATGTTTGACCGATAGGGATTGATTGATCGAAGTTGGATGTATGATATGTGGAGGGAGAACGAGGCTTTGATCGAAGCCTTGGACGATATTCAGAGTCGCGGAAGGAGATATGACGAGGAAGAGAAATACACATGATGTGTTCCGTGATCAGGTTTTCCGGAAGAGGTAGGCATCTCACAAGGGATAACCGCGGTGGAGCGTTTTGGGGCGAGGACACAGAGTTTACCCAGGTTCAGGTTAGCCGGAGAGACTCCCTACTTCCTGCAAATCAACTATGACGGCGTTCGATGAGCACATGTTACAAGTACCTAGACAGATTGAGTATATGGCTGAATCTGCCTAGGGTTTCTCCCGCCCGACTTTATATAGAGAGTTTGATATAGGTGTTGACCTCTAAGTTGGCCCGATCTTCACGAATTGACAAGAACGCACGAAGAACACACGAAGAACGCGAAGAACACGATGAACTCACACACACACAAAAGGGGAAGATAACTCGTGAAGCCTACGAGGGATCGCAAACCCAAGTCAACAACACGCTAATTGAAACTGATTCCTCTCACCGGCCGGTCCACCGATCCAACAGAAGCCGCAAGGGGAAGGTTGGCAAGAACTACTAGAGTCACAAGGTGAAAGAGTAGCTCCTTGGAGAGATCTTGATACAATCCGATAGATGAATCTGTGGAGTAGCCATGGATCCCATGGGGGAGGTTCTCCACATGGGAGGAGGAGCAACAAGCTCAATTATATCTCAAAGTCAACTCTAACCCTAGAACTAGCCACCGGAGTCCCTTATATAGCCTAGGGGGAAAGGTGGGTCGAAACGGTGCCAAAACGGTGCATTTCCGTGCAAAACTGGGCAGCCCGGCCTGTGAGGCCGGCGTGGGAGGCAGCGCCCAGCCTGGGGCAGCCGGCCTGGGGGCCGGCCTGGGGCCAGGGGAGCCCGGCCTGAGGCCAGGGTGGGAGGCCGGCTCCCTCGGGTTGGTGGCCGGCCTAAGGCCAGGGTGGGATGGGGAGGCCGGCCTGGCCGAGGGTTGAGGCCGGGGGCCCCGTTTTCCTCCGTTCTTCCTCCTCGGAGCTCCGATCTAGACGCCGTCTTCACCCACTTCCTTCCTAGCTTCATGTGCACCTTCTTGGATTTGTTCTTTAGAATCTTGGGCACCATCTTGGGCCTCCATGGTGTGATCCCACCTATGCCTGTAGAAGGGTATTCATGAGGTAGAGCACCGTTCACCAAGTCACCGAAAACATACGGAGATAGGAGTGAGTTCACCTTGTTGTGTATCGATGTTGTGCTTGGTTGAATACGGTGGGCTACATCATCTCCCCCCTTGAAGAAGAGTCCCCCTCGACTCTCGTCAATCCATTTGTGAGCGGTAGAAGGAATGTTGACGACGAAGATGTCGTTGAAGTTGAGCCGCTTGTCGAAGACCATGTGACGGTAGGCTCGTAGTGGAGGTGTTCCAAAGGTGATGAAGATCATTAAATGTTCCTCCTTGGACGGCTGAGGGAGATCTTGCGAGGCGGTGTAGTCGTTGAAGTTGAGCCTCTTATCGAAGGTCATGCCAAGATATGGTCGTGGAGGGTGTAGTCCAAAGGTGATGACAATCTTGACATGGTCCCCATTGGATGGATGAGGGTGAGCTTGCGGAAGCGGTAGAGTGTATATGAACTTGACGCCTTGGTTGCACGCCACTCCATGGGGTGCGTTGTTGTTGATGCTCGTGTCGAAGTTCATGTACATCTTGGCAGTTGATGTGTAGTCGTGGTGATCATTGTCGTTGACGCGCTTGTCGAACTCCAAGTGCATCTTGACGAAGGGGATGTAGACGTGGTAGTCATTGTCGTTGACGCGCTTGTCGAACTCCAAGTACATCTTGACGTGGGGGATGTAGATGTAGAAGTCGTTGGCGTGGATGCGCATGTGGATCTCCAAGTACATCTTGATATGAGGGATGTAGGCGTAGAAGGCGTTGTTGTCGTAGTGCTTGTGATGCGCCGTGTAGATCTTGACTTGAGGAGTGTGGATGGAGGATGCATCGTCGTAGAAGTTTTTGTAAATCTCCATGTGGATCATGACGAGTTGAATGTGCTCCTTCCAAATCTTCAAGTCGGTGTCGATGTTCATGCGGTGTGGAGAGCCATGTATGTGGAGAAGTCCATGAGGTCGAAGATGCTTGATAGGGTCACCAAATCTCTGCAAAATAGACAACAAATATGGAGAGAGAGTTGGTAAGCCGTTAGTATCAATAAGCACAAATGGGGTTTTGCTCTCAACTCTCATCTCACTATTGGTGGCTATCATGGCAATGCCTCTAGGAGCACTCATGCTTTTTCCACTCATGATGGGCTTGTGGCTCTCACTCACGTGATGGTGGATCTCTCTCTCACCACTCATCTCACTAGAAGCTTGAGAGGGTACACTAGAAGGCTCCAAAGTCTTGGCACAAGAGGTGCGCGGGTGTGTCGAAGTCGTTGCATTGCTTGGAGTCGGTAGTGTCATAGCATGTGGCGTGAGGATTCGAGCATCTCATCTCTTGGATTGATCTTCAAGTGTGGAAAGGGTGGCTTTCTTGGAGGAGGAGATAGGGTCATGGCTTGTGTCGAAGAAGGCTCCGTCATCTCCATGATGTGGTAGTGTAAGCCATGCCTTATAGCATCATCAAATGGTCGATGATGATGATGATGAAGATATCCTTGGCTAGAATGGTGGCTTGAGCGTGGCCTTGTGGAGGTTGGCATGAGATGCTTTGAAGTCAAGGGGAGTGTGTCACCCAATTCGTCGTTACCTCCATCAATGATAGATGAGCCATTGACGCCGGCTCTAGAGAGGTTGAATCGTTAGTTCTTATCTTGAGGATAGGCTTGAAGAACTCGTGTCAACACTCGCGATGAATTCTCGGCCTCATTGCAATAGACGCTTTCGTCACCATTGGTTGTCATGTCCAAGGAATTCAGAGCTAGTTGGTGCAAGGCATAGTATTGGCCTTCACTCATGTAGGCATGGTCACCATTTTGGTTGGCAACCATGATCATCTCATTGGTAGCATTGGAAACTCTCTTGTGGATGGTTGGAGTTGGCACTTGTGTCATTGAAGACGAGGAAGAAGAATGCCTTAGAGATGATGGCAAAGGATGAGCCTCTTTCACAATGTCACATGCATCAACGTCTTCATCATAGAGTGGTAGAGTGGTATCCTCATGCGCATGGTGATGTCGATCTTGTGTCATGGGAGGAATAGCTTCACACTCTTGATGTTGTTGTTGCGCTTGTGGTGATGAGGGAAACTCATGCTCTTGATCATGAAGGTCATTGTTCATCCTCATAGAATGTCGCTCATGGAAGTTGTGGTTGGGTGTTGGTGGTGAAGTATCTGTCGCCTCTTGTCTCGATGAAGTAGTGGTATCATAGTGTCCATGGCGAGGATATTCTTGATCCTTGTCGAAGGCGGGGTGCGAAGAGAAAGCACATTGTTGGTGAAGATGAGGTGGAGGCTCCCATTCCTCATGTTGGTGATGATGCGATGGAATTCCTTGGTCAAGTGGGTGCGGTGCTTCATCCAATATGGTAGGAGGAGAATCATGGATAGCAACTCCATTTGCTTGTTGTTGGCGAGGTCGCTCATGTGGGTCCTCATCAAAAATAGGAAGTGAGAGGTAACTTGGAGCATCTTCACTTGCTTGTTGGTGACGTGGTCGCTCAAGAGGTTCCTCATCAAACATGGGAAACGAGAGATCATGGGTAGCATCCGCGCCTAGTTGAGGTCGAAGTGGGCGCTCATTGGGGTCTTCATCAAAGAGAGGAAGTGAGATATCATTTGTAGCATGCCCACTTGGTTGTTGTTGATGGTGGTGCTCATAGGGGTCCTCATCAAAGATGGGTAGTGAAGTAGCGTGTTGAGCATCCTCATTGGTTTGGCGATGGCGGTCATGATGGAGAGGATGGCGCCGGTGGTCATTGTGGTGGAGATGTGGTAGGCATTCACTAGAAGCCATGTCGAGGGCACCTTCTTGATAATGGCCTTGGTCTTGGTGGTCATTGTGGTGATGACACACATTTTGCCTTGGAAGCCTTGAATGTGGGCGAGCACCATCCACGAAACCATGTAGACCATAGTCATGAGTCGAGCTTGGAGAAGGTGGGTGATGAAGAATATCCGGTCGTAGAGGGTGATCTTGAAGAGGGTCACCGCGGCCTTGTCGGTGTCGAGGTCGAGGTAGTGGTGATGGCGAGCACTGATGGGTCGAAATTTGTTGATGATGGAGCTTGCGGCGTTCCCACACCTCATGTGTGGGATGACTCCGGAAGTCATTTGGATGCCTTGGCTTCTTGGCCTTCTCGCTAGATGGGGTCTCGATGATGTCCTTCTTGTGGCGCCGTCTTGATGTTGAAGGAGACAATCTTGACGTTGCCAACTTGTCGGATTTCTTGTCGTTGCACCACATTGAGGTTGAAGGTAGTTGTCTTGTCTTGGCCTTGGCATTCTCCTTGAAGTTCCTTGGTGGTGAGCATGAACCATCGGACATATGATGTCTTGGCAATCGAAGCTTGGCGAGGAAGTTCTTGTAAGTGAGCTCATCCATGTCGGAGTCGAAGTAGCTTGTGGAGTCGTTGTCGGTGTCGTACTCCGTCATGGTTGTGGATGCGTTGTCGGTGTAGCATGGCTCCATCTCGTCATCCAAGCTTGCGGTGTCATAGTTGTAGTAGTGGTTCATGTCATTGGAGCTCATGGAGTCGAAGTCGTTGTGGTTGTTGTGGTGCTCCTCCATGTCGATGATGCTTGGGGAGGAGTAGTCGGTGTAGAGCTCGACGTCGTGGTCGTAGTAGTGGTGGTGATCCACCATGTCATGCTCGTAGTAGTGGTCATCCACGATGTCGTGCTCGTAGGAGTGGAGGTCCATGTCTAGCTCGTTGTAGTCGTAGTGGTCCATCATGGACTCATCATGGTCATCATGCCTCCATATGATTCGGTCTAGCTACACATGGTTAGTCACAAGCGCAAGTGTATATATAGAGTGTGAAGACATAAGAGCTCAACCTCACCTTTTAGCAAATATTGGAACTAGTGGACCATGCCAAGAGAAACCGATAACCAAAAAGAATGAAGTGACTTGAGTTCTAAAGATCCCAAAAACACGCTCCAAAACACACACGGCTTATGGGTGGATGGCAATGGGTTAGAAATGTGGCAAGAAGACGACAAATCCAAAGAAAAGTATGTTGTAAAACATGGAGAAGAATCAAAGAAAAGTTAGCACGAAAACCAAACCTAGTGGAGGGAAAAAAATGATATGGTGGAAACTAAAAACACACCTCACACAAGGGATAAATGGGGTTAATGTGGCCAATCGACGAGCGGAGACGAAATGTACCTATCGAAGACTGAGCTCAATGCCACACCAACGCAAGGAGGACGCTAGCTCAAACCACAATTAATTAGAGGCAACAAGATTCGCAATGTGGCAACCGGTCACTCTCTTCTCTTTTGCAACTCGAAGCTATGCGTTCCTACAAATGATAGCAATTGGCATCGATCATTTTCTTCTTTTGGCTCTTTTTTCTTCTTTTGCTCTTTCTCCTTTTTTTTTGATTTTTCGCTTTTTGATGGATGATGATTCCCAAATGCCAATGCCTACTCGAACTATTCTCTCACAAGCGCAAAACTCGCACTCTCGGTGCCACAAATGCGATGCCAAGCGATGTAAAAGAGCTAGTCCAAGTGGGTAAGGTACACAAAGGAAGGGGTTAGTTCAAGCGGAAGCAAGTTATACCTATGCGGTGGATGATCACGGTCTTGCGGCCGATGGATGTCGATGTCGTGTGGATCCGTTGATATAGATGCGTAGGCGATGTCGATGGAGACGCGTAGGAACTTGCCTCACTCAAATCGGAGCAACGCCGACAAAGAAAAACAAGATACAAAATCTGTCCAAGAATCGAAGAGCAGGATTTTTCTGAGATTTTTGCTCAATTTCGAAATTCCTCTCAAATCAAGATTTTTTTTGGACAAATTCGAAGAAAGTGTCTGAATAGAAAGGTGGGGAATGGTCTTTGGCAACAAATCTATGAAATAAAACCACGAAAAACTCAACAAATCGAGAGATCGGTCGAAATCCCTTTTGGCTATTTTTGGTCAAATTTTCGAATTTATGGTGGATAGAAGAAAAATTGGTGGATGGGGAGGGGGTGGGGTGTCGGATTCGTGTCAATCAAGCTCTAGATACCAGATGATATAGGTGTTGACCTCTAAGTTGGCCCGATCTTCACGAATCGACAAGAACACACGAAAAACACACGAAGAACGCGAAGAACACGATGAACTCTCACACACACAAAAGGGGAAGATAACTCGTGAAGCCTACGATGGATCGCAAACCCAAGTCAACAATACGCTAATTGAAACCGATTCCTCTCACCGGCCGGTCCATCTATCCAACAGAAGCCGCAAGGGGAAGGTTGGCGAGAACTACTAGAGTCACAAGGTGAAAGAGTACCTCCTTGGAGAGATCTTGATACAACCCGATAGATGAATCTATGGAGTAGCCATGGATCCCATGGGGGAGGTTCTCCACATGGGAGGAGGAGCAACAAGCTCAATTATATCTCAAAGTCAACTCTAACCCTAGAACTAGCCACCAGAGTCCCTTATATAGCCTAGGGGGAAAGGTGGGTCAAAACGGTGCATTTCCGTGCAAAACTGGGCAGCCCGGCCTGGGAGGCCGGCCTGGCCGGCCTGTGAGGCCGGGGTGGGAGGAAGCGCCCAGCCTGGGGCAGCCGGCCTGGGGGCCGGCCTGAGGCCGGGGTGGAGGCCGGAGCCCTCGGGCTGGTGCCCGGCCTGGGGCCAGGGGAGCCCGGCCTGAGGCCAGGGTGGGGAGGCCGGCTTCCTCGGGTTGGTGGCCAGCCTGAGGCCAGGGGAGGCCGGCCTGGCCGGGGGTTGAGGCCGGGGACCCCGTTTTCCTCCGTTCTTCCTCCTCGGAGCTCCGATCTTGACGCCGTCTTCACCC
The DNA here is from genome assembly GCA_028641055.1 of Alopecurus myosuroides. Lineage (NCBI taxonomy): Eukaryota > Viridiplantae > Streptophyta > Magnoliopsida > Poales > Poaceae > Alopecurus > Alopecurus myosuroides. Next base: position 12,515,326 of record CM054062.1, read on the forward strand.
ACTTCCTTCCTAGCTTCATGTGCACCTTATTGGATATGTTCTTGAGCATCTTGGGCACCATCTTGGGTCTCCATGGTGTGATCCCGCCTATGCATGTAGAAGGGTATTCATGAGGTAGAGCACCGTTCACCAAGTCACCGGAAACATACGGAGATAGGAGTGAGTTCACCTTGTTGTGTATCGATGTTGTGCTTGGTTGAATACGGTGGGCTACATCAGAGTTGGATCGGGTATTACAGGAATACAAACCTACAATGACTAAACCTAACAATCTACGGTCATCTGGATCCTTGAGATGCAGATGGGCTTGTGGCCGGCATTGCGAATGCAGTGTCGCGCTTCGTCCCATCTAGGCCTTCGGCCTTGGGCCCGCCCCTCTGGTCTGGCTTCTGGATGCCGGTAGATACCCCTTCCCAGATATCTCCGACAGTAGCCTAAGGGAAGGCTAAGGAACTTCTCTTCTCCATTGATTTCTGTCAAAGCTGAACGGCGGAAGTTGGTTCCTGAGTCTTCCCCCTTTATCGATGTTTAGTTTTAATGTGGTCCGTCATCCAGTAGAAAAGACGGATCTTCTCAGCTAAGTTTCCTCCGTGTGGGTGTTCTGCTCTAGGCAGAGCGAATTAACAGCCATAGTGCTCGTGGCACCATTATCGGGGCATCAACCCTGACAGAAACGACATGTAATGATCACTCCGCCAATTCTGGTGCAGGAATCGAGGAGACGCCCCGAGGGGCAATGGTCACACGCGTGAAACGCGGTCAAATCGTGCCACGCGTCTTGCATCCAAGCGTGCGACTGTTGAGGCCGAGACGGCCATTCGGAGCTATAAAAGATCCCCCGAGCCGCACTCCTTTCCTTCTTCTTCCACACTCACCTTCATTCGCTCCATCTCCATTGCGCCTAAGATTCCTCCTCCGCATAGAGAATAAGCAAGAAGAAAACTTTCGTAGAGACCAATCCGAAGGCATGAGTAGCACAATGGCCTCTGGAGATGTTCATTCCGGTAGTGACGAAACAATGGAGGGGGAAGGATCCTCCATGGCGGCAGCGGCGACGGCCGCATCAAGCGAGGCACACATTACTTCTCCTTCATCGCCCATGGCCTATCCTCTGGCCGGGAGCGTAGCGGATTCAGCGCCAGCATCCGGTGCATCTGCCGCAGCGAAGGGGAAATTGAAGGCGGCGGACGACATCGCTGCTCCGAAGCTCGATGCCGGTGGTGACGACGACGACGAAGCCGAGGAAGAAAGTGCCAACGGGTACTGGATCCCTAGCTCTGTCACAACGCCGAACAATGGGTTCCTGCCAAGGAACAAATGGCAGAGCGTGGAAGGTGACACGGAACCCAAGCCCCGGGACGGCGAGCACGTCGTCCTCTTATCGCATATGCAACGTGGGTTAGGACTCTTGTCGTCCGCCTTTTTCCTCTCCATCCTCGATTATTACGGCGTCCAGTCTCACAACTTGACGCCCGATGCCATTTTATACATTTTCGCCTTCCAGGCCCTCTTCGATGGCTACTTAGGAATAGCCCCGAGCCTAGATTTCTTTAAATATTGCTTTTATGTGAGGAGAGAGCCAAACCGCAAATGGGGGGTTGAAGGTGTGTGGAACCATCTACCTCAACCTTCATCGGAAGAGGGAACTTTGGTTCCTCAAAGTTCCAAAATCCGAATCCGTTAAGTATTGGTCGTCCATGTTCTTTTACGTGGAAGATGTGCCCTCCCCGAGGAAGACAATGGGGCTTCCGCAGTTTGTCAACGGCGCGACTGTCCCTAGGGACAGTTGGAAGGAGGACGCCGTCCAGACGCTTCCGGTGAATCTGGAGAAGATCAAACGGGGGATCACCAAGCTCACTACGTCAGAACCCGAACTCACCAGAGCAGAAACTGTGCTCTGCTGGTTCCGTCGTAGGATCCAGCCACTTTCCCATTGGGAGGGCAAGCTGATGAGTTCTTTGATGAGTGCTTTGATGAGTTCGACAATTTTGTGCCTACCCCACTTCCTCGTCCAGCAAGGTGCCTACAGGCTCATACATCTATCGGGAGGGATTCACCTTCCGCCCTAAGGAAGTAATGGACGAAGGGTTTTCCTTTCTTGGAACCCAGTTCCAGCGCTACAACAAGGATTTCCTGGAGGTGCTGGGGCATGTAGGCCATATGAATACGGTAAACATCCTTATCCCTTGCCCCAAAGTAATTTTTCAAACTTTTGTCGGATGATTACTCTTATATTCCTATTGGATTTTGACTCTGCTTTCCCTTTTCTTTTTTGCTTTACGTCCTAGAAGACGATTGAGCAAGCAAACGAAGAAGTGTTTTCCGCTTTGAGGGAAAGAAACAAGAAGATGCGGAAGATGGTGAGTCTTCAGAAGGAGACGGACAACCAAGGTAATCTTGCTTTCGGCTTTTTCCTTCTCGTTTTTAACTTTCGGCTTTTCCTTTGGAATTCGAGTTTTTTACCTTCTCCTTTCTTAGCCATTATTGAGGCAGCCAAGGAGGCCCTCTCAAGCGCTGGTAATGCCCAAGGGCTACACGATGAGAACCTTCGCCTTGCGAAGGACTTTGAGAAATCTGACAGAGAGTTCAAGCTCTGTCACTATTCCCTTTGCACGGCAGAGACAAAAATGGCGGAGCAAGAAGCGCAGTCCGTCAAGGACGCAGAGGCCATCTAGGACCTCCCGAAGAAACAGGGGGATGCATTGGACGATCTCAACATCCTGGACATCGAACTTCTTGGTAAGACTTCTCTTTTCGTCCACTTTTACGCTCCTTCTTTCTGCTTTTTTCTTCTTTCTTCGCAGTTTTGTCTAACATCGAGATTTTTTCCTTTCCAGAGGAGGAGGACAAGACCAAGACCCAGATTGACAATATCCGGGCAGTTTCTGCCTACCTTGCGGAGATTCGTGCATCCGGGAAGAGATTTATTGCTAAGTTTCTTCTCGGGAAGAAGTTGGAGCGGGTGACGGAGCGTGCAGTTGCGCTGGATACTGCCGTTGAGACGCAAGACGGTCTCCTGCGTTCCGCTGCCCGTGGTGGGGCGAAGATGGCTCTAGGCCTTCTTCGTTTCCATTATGGGGCTCTAGGCCTGCGAAACATCGCGTCGCCGGCGTAAATGCTTGGCGTGCTATGGACGGCCATCACGTCACGTTGAAAAGCGGGGAAGTGCGTTAACACGGGGTGACCGGCCTGCTGCATGACGATATAACTCTCGTCTATGGCTCTATGCCGGCTTCTCTCTATGACGAGCGGGACCCTACTGTCGGGAGGGATGACTAGACAATGTCCGGCGCCCTCAAGAAGGCCCCCAAGATTGAAGGGTGAGCTGGGTGTGTTGGACATAAATTTGACGGGTGGACACGCCTAGGGTTGCCGCTGTGTGCGGTTTTTTGATCCGGACCCCAATGAGCAATTGGGGGGCCGTTCGAAGGTTCAGGTGGATATGCTCTTAGACGTGAGAGACCATCTCATGTCCATCCGCCCTTCACCTCAGTGAAGGATACTTAGATGTTCCTTTCGTATCGCCACGATCTACACAGCAGGCAGGATGGCGTGCACATCGTGTGGATCATGGCAAGCTTCGCACGCCTGGAATGTTAGGAACTAGGGCTAATGAACAAAAGTAACGAGAAGAAAAAAGACGTACGGTTAACACGTTGCAAAACACCGTCGTCTCCCTGGTGTGTTCCTCTCTTCTTCATTGTGATCCGGGCCAGGTCCAGCAGATTCACTCGGCCAGTGATTGCTATATTTTTTTTTGAAGAAAATGACCAAATGTTCATTCACCAAACGAAGCAAAAAAAAGATTGAAGTCTATCAAGTATCAACTGATAGATTGCTAATTGAAAGGGGTTATCATTCAACAATTAGATTGAAAGGCTTGAGAAACTGAGCACTGGCTCGGACATATGTGATCGTCTATCAAGTAGTAGGGATGCACCCAGGAGAAAAATTGAAAGAAAGATTACTGTTTGCAATTCGAAAATTTCTTTCTGAGACAGCACTACAACCGTATTATTTACAAAGCTCAGGAAAGATTAAATCGATTTCCTTGCTTGTTACAATCCGTCACATCAGGCTTCATGCATATAGCATTACAAAGATGTGTGGACAAATCACTAGCTACGTTTACACCAACTGATCATGGAGAGGTGCCTCCGAACCGCACGGGCCTAAAAAGGATAAGATCTCGTCGACGTTGAAGTTCTCCGGCAGCTCAAAATCCATGAAGGACTCATCGAACGATTCTTGACCAAACTGTGGTAGCATCCATGCCGGCGCAGCAGCATCCATCACGCCTGGGGCTCCTTGTCCTTGAACCGATGATGGTGTAGCGCTGTGGTTCATCCTGCTCCCGTCCACCAAGTCTTGATGTGTCGACGCCCCGGCAGGCCCTGCGTAGTCTGCGTCCGACAAGAAGAACGAGTCTTGGCAAGAATACTGCTGGTGCTGGTACTGGTATTGGTAGTCTTGATCTGAGCAGGAGGGTGCCGGCGGCCTTGCACTGCCTCCATCTTCATCGTCCACTGTAGAGTTGGACGCAGAGGTCTGCTCCTGGAGAAGATCGCGCTCTGCTCTCGCTCGCGCGTAATCGTCCGGCTCCCTCTTGGCATTCTCCCCATGACCACCGAATCGGACGCGATACAGCCTCAGCGACGACGAGGCCACATCCATGGGGGCGGTGATCGAATACTCGTGCATCACCCATCCCGTGCTACCCTTCTGACCGTTGAGGTGGAAGCTGAGCATGTACTTCTTCCAGGTGATCTCCGACTCCATGCCGCTGCCACCGTCAAGGACGCGCAGCCTGTCGCCGTCCACCAAGAACTTCTCCCCTTTCCAGGTTCCGCCGCCGACGCAGGAACGTCTCTGCCGACCGCCCTCGCTGTGGATCGATTGCCCGTTGGCGAAGAAGAAGGCCTCGTTGGCCTTCGGCTTGTGTTTGTCGACGAGCTCCCACGGCGGCGCGCTCAACGGATCGTCCTCGAAGATCATGCCCTCTAAAGGGAGCTGCTGGCCCAGGAGCCGACGGAGAAGGAAGTACTCCACCAGCTCTTCGTCCTCGGGGTTGAACTTGAAGCCAGGCGAGAGGCCGAGGCCGAGCACGTCTTCCGCCTCCTCCATGGCGCGATTTGCGATGCTAGCTAGGGTTTGCAAGATCGAGTTTCTTGCTTGCTACAGGAAATGTGAGGCGTGGTTTGGAACGTGGTTTGGAAGCAGACGTCCTAGTATTTATTCCCCATACTGGGTACGTAGGGTACGGCGACGGATTCTTTCCTAACTGGATACGGATTCCGAATTAGTAGAAACTTACTGGCAAAGTTTTCACGTCAAAGTTTCAACGTCCGTGCACCGCTTGCGCCAATCGGTTTTGTTGCCTCCCCTAGCGTAAAACATGCATGGAAAGTTGTCTCCCTAGCGTAAAAACATGGATGGAAAGGAAACCTGCATGGAAAGGAAAGTGGCGTAAAAACGAGTACTGGAGTTGGTTGTCCGCGTTAAAAAACTTGTTGGCAAAGTTTTCACGTCAAACAGCTTGCACGAATCGGAAAAACAGGTTTTGTTGGGTAGACACGCCATATGTTTGAAAAAGGACAGCACTGGGCGTCCGGGATAATTTTTTTCCATCCCCCGGGTCCCCTGCATGACACGTGTCCATTCCCCCCCCTCCCTCCCAAAACGCACTTTTGCTTCGGGAGCAAAAATAATACCCGCTTTTGCTCCGTGTAGAAAAAACGGTTCGTTTCGAAAAAAAAAGACAGATCTCGCCGGAGATGTCGCCGGATACTCGCCGGAGACCTGTAGCAAAAAAATTGCTACAGTAGCAAAAAGTCAAATGTCGCCGGAGCAATGGCCGGAGACTTTTGCTCGCCGGAACAATGGCCGGAGCAAAAAAATTATTCTAATATAGCAAAAAAATAACGTTATTGTAGCAAAAAATTTATTCTATTATAGCAAAAAATCGGACCTCGCCAGAGTTGTAGTAGCAAAAAATTTGTAAAAAAAAAGCAAAAAAAAAAGAAAAACGTATTGTAGCAACCATTTGTACAGAAATTAGGTAGCAAAAAAAACTCCGGCGGCGCGGCCTTGGCGATGATCTGCCGCACGACGTCGAGGTCCCCCGCGCTGCGTGGCGAGGTGGAGCTCCTCACCCGGCGTCGGTGAGGAAGCCCGCAGCTCCCCACCCGGCGGGCAAGTGGGGCTGCTCGGCGCCGGCGCCATGGGGGCCGCATCGACGGGAGGGGACGATGGCGGCGTGAAGCACCACCACCACCTGGCGGAGGCGTACGCGCAGGCGTCGTCGACCGGCCGCACCACCCTGGCGGCGCGCGCGCCGCAGCCAGCCTCGGACCCCGGCCTCGCGCTGCGCCTCCCCTTCTACTCCGGGGACGGGTCGTCGCCGTCCGCCGTCGGCCTCCTGGTCTTCTTCCTGGGGGCTGCAGCGCCAAGGCCTCCTGGTATTCTTCCGTCGGCGCCATGGGGGCTGCAGCGCCAAGGCCTCCTGGTCTTCTTCCGTCGGCGCCATGGGGGCTGCAGCGCCAAGGCCTCCCCGGAGTTCTCCACGGGAGCGGAGGCGGTTGAGGAGGAAGATGCGGATAATGTCGCTGCCTCCCGCGTGCCAGCGAGGCGGGGGATCGAGACGCGCGATCCCCCGGCTTATCATCAGCGTTTTCCTTTGAAAAAACATGTATGGATCCACACGCAGTGGACAATGCACATTTTGAGGATTTGAATTTTTGTCGGATTTGTTATTTTGTACACACGGCTGGAGTTCGACATCATCTACATCTAGTTTTTTTTTCTCAATTTTTTATAACTTTGAAATGGAGATTCTCAAATTTTCAAAATATCAGACTCCATGATGCGCAAGCTCTCACTAGTACAAAACCTCACTTTAGAGCCGGCTCACTTACATATGCCAACCGGATCTAGCCAATGGTCTCTAATGTGTGTACCATAAGAGCCTGTTTCAAAAACCGGTTCTAATGACCTAATCCTTGAGACGACTAGAAAAGAAACCTGTCTCTATCACCACTCACGGGCCGACAACGCCGACCACTTGGCCATAAGTTCCCTTGAGTGGTGTTAGTGGTGTATCATACGACTGCTTGAAAATGTCAAAGACGGGACCTCACCGGTGTTAGTGCGGTAATCGTGGGGACACAAATCGGGTCGGTGTTGGCGAGAAGGTACGGTCCAGAGCCTCCATACGCTTTCTGAGTGAGTTCATTAGCTACTGTCCACGCAACTAGAGTTATTTTTTCATGTTGGTTTTTGTATATACGATGAATTATCAACAAGGCAAGTTAACTATGTTTGACCGATAGGGATTGATTGATCGAAGTTGGATGTATGATATGTGGAGGGAGAACGAGGCTTTGATCGAAGCCTTGGACGATATTCAGAGTCGCGGAAGGAGATATGACGAGGAAGAGAAATACACATGATGTGTTCCGTGATCAGGTTTTCCGGAAGAGGTAGGCATCTCACAAGGGATAACCGCGGTGGAGCGTTTTGGGGCGAGGACACAGAGTTTACCCAGGTTCAGGTTAGCCGGAGAGACTCCCTACTTCCTGCAAATCAACTATGACGGCGTTCGAAGAGCACATGGTACAAGTACCTAGACAGATTGAGTATATGGCTGAATCTGCCTAGGGTTTCTCCCGCCCGACTTTATATAGAGAGTTTGATATAGGTGTTGACCTCTAAGTTGGCCCGATCTTCACGAATTGACAAGAACGCACGAAGAACACACGAAGAACGCGAAGAACACGATGAACTCACACACACACAAAAGGGGAAGATAACTCGTGAAGCCTACGAGGGATCGCAAACCCAAGTCAACAACACGCTAATTGAAACTGATTCCTCTCACCGGCCGGTCCACCGATCCAACAGAAGCCGCAAGGGGAAGGTTAGCAAGAACTACTAGAGTCACAAGATGAAAGAGTAGCTCCTTGGAGAGATCTTGATACAATCCGATAGATGAATCTATGGAGTAGCCATGGATCCCATGGGGGAGGTTCTCCACATGGGAGGAGGAGCAACAAGCTCAATTATATCTCAAAGTCAACTCTAACCCTAGAACTAGCCACCAGAGTCCCTTATATAGCCTAGGGGGAAAGGTGGGTCGAAACGGTGCCAAAACGGTGCATTTCCGTGCAAAACTGGGCAGCCCGGCGTGGGAGGCAGCGCCCAGCCTGGGGCAGCCGGCCTTGGGGCCGGCCTGAGGCCGGGGTGTAGGCCGGAGCCCTCGGGCTGGTGCCCGGCCTGGGGCTAGGGGAGCCCGGCCTGAGGCCAGGGTGGGAGGCCGGCTCCCTCGGGTTGGTGGCCGGCCTGAGCCTAGGGTAGGCCGGCCTAAGGACAAGGTGGGATGGGGAGGCCGGCCTGGGGCCAGGGGAGGCCGACCTGGCCGGGGGTTGAGGCCGGGGGCCCCGTTTTCCTCCGTTCTTCCTCCTCGGAGCTCCGATCTTGACGCCGTCTTCACCCACTTCCTTCCTAGCTTCATGTGCACCTTCTTGGATATGTTCTTGAGAATCTTGGGCACCATCTTGGGCCTCCATGGTGTGATCCCACCTATTCATGTAGAAGGGTATTCATGAGGTAGAGCACCGTTCACCAAGTCACCGAAAACATACGGAGATAGGAGTGAGTTCACCTTGTTGTGTATCGATGTTGTGCTTGGTTGAATATGGTGGGCTACATCATCTCCCCCTTGAAGAAGAGTCGTCCTCGACTCTCGTCAATCCATTTGTGAGCGGTAGAAGGAATGTTGACGACGAAGATGTCGTTGAAGTTGAGCCGCTTGTCGAAGACCATGTGACGGTAGGCTCGTAGTGGAGGTGTTCCAAAGGTGATGAAGATCATGAAATGTTCCTCCTTGGACGGTTGAGGGAGATCTTGCGAGGCGGTGTAGTCGTTGAAGTTGAGCCTCTTATCGAAGGTCATGCCAAGATATGGTCGTGGAGGGTGTAGTGCAAAGGTGATGACGATCTTGACATGGTCCCCATTGGATGGATGAGGGTGAGCTTGCGGAAGCGGTAGAGTGTATATGAACTTGACGCCTTGGTTGCACGCCACTCCATGGGGTGCGTTGTTGTTGATGCTCGTGTCGAAGTTCATGTACATCTTGGCAGTTGATGTGTAGTCGTGGTGATCATTGTCGTTGACGCGCTTGTCGAACTCCAAGTGCATCTTGACGAAGGGGATGTAGACGTGGTAGTCATTGTCGTTGACGCGCTTGTCGAACTCCAAGTACATCTTGACGTGGGGGATGTAGATGTAGAAGTCGTTGGCGTGGATGCGCATGTGGATCTCCAAGTACATCTTGACATGAGGGATGTAGGCGTAGAAGGCGTTGTTGTCGTAGTGCTTGTGATGCGCCGTGTAGATCTTGACTTGAGGAGTGTGGATGGAGGATGCATCGTCGTAGAACTTTTTGTCAATCTCCATGTGGATCATGACGAGTTGAATGTGCTCCTTCCAAATCTTCAAGTCGGTGTCGATGTTCATGCGGTGTGGAGAGCCATGTATGTGGAGAAGTCCATGAGGTCGAAGATGCTTGATAGGGTCACCAAATCTCTGCAAAATAGACAACAAAGATGGAGAGAGAGTTGGTAAGCCGTTAGTATCAATAAGCACAAATGGGGTTTTTCTCTCAACTCTCATCTCACTATTGGTGGCTATCATGGCAATGCCTCTAGGAGCACTCATGCTTTTTCCACTCATGATGGGCTTGTGGCTCTCACTCACGTGATGGTGGATCTCTCTCTCACCACTCATCTCACTAGAAGCTTGAGAGGGGACACTAGAAGGCTCCAAAGTCTTGGCACAAGAGGTGCGCGGGTGTGTCGAAGTCGTTGCATTGCTTGGAGTCGGTAGTGTCATAGCATGTGGCGAGGAGGATTCGAGCATCTCATCTCTTGGATTGATCTTCAAGTGTGGAAAGGGTGGCTTTCTTGGAGGAGGAGGTAGGGTCATGGCTTGTGTCGAAGAAGGCTCCGTCATCTCCATGATGTGGTAGTGTAAGCCATGCCTTGTAGCATCCTCAAATGGTCGATGATGATGATGATGAAGATATCCTTGGCTAGAATGGTGGCTTGAGCGTGGCCTTGTGGAGGTTGGCATGAGATGCTTTGAAGTCAAGGGGAGTGTGTCACCCAATTCGTCGTTACCTCCATCAATGATAGATGAGCCATTGACGCCGGCTCTAGAGAGGTTGAATCGTTGGTTCTTATCTTGAGGATAGGCTTGAAGAACTCGTGTCAACACTCGCGATGAATTCTCGGCCTCATTGCAATAGACACTTTCGTCACCATTGGTTGGCATGTCCAAGGAATTGAGAGCTAGTTGGTGCAAGGCATAGTATTGGCCTTCACTCATGTAGGCATGGTCACCATTTTGGTTGGCAACCATGATCATCTCATTGGTAGCATTGGAAACTCTCTTGTGGATGGTTGGAGTTGGCACTTGTGTCATTGAAGACGAGGAAGAAGAATGCCTTAGAGATGATGGCAAAGGATGAGCCTCTTTCACATTGTCACATGCATCAACGTCTTCATCATAGAGTGGTAGAGTGGTATCCTCATGCGCATGGTGATGTCGATCTTGTGTCATGGGAGGAATAGCTTCACACTCTTGATGTTGTTGTTGCGCTTGTGGTGATGAGGGAAACTCATGCTCTTGATCATGAAGGTCATTGTTCATCCTCATAGAATGTCGCTCATGGAAGTTGTGGTTGGGTGTTGGTGGTGAAGTATCTCTCGCCTCTTGTCTCGATGAAGTAGTGGTATCATAGTGTCCATGGCGAGGATATTCTTGATCCTTGTCGAAGGCGGGGTGCGAAGAGAAAGCACATTGTTGGTGAAGATGAGGTGGAGGCTCCCATTCCTCATGTTGGTGATGATGCGATGGAATTCCTTGGTCAAGTGGGTGCGGTGCTTCATCCAATATGGTAGGAGGAGAATCATGGATAGCAACTCCATTTGCTTGTTGTTGGCGAGGTCGCTCATGTGGGTCCTCATCAAAAATAGGAAGTGATAGGTCACTTGGAGCATCTTCACTTGCTTGTTGGTGACGTGGTCGCTCAAGAGGTTCCTCATCAAACATGGGAAACGAGAGATCATGGGTAGCATCCGCGCCTAGTTGAGGTTGAAGTGGGCGCTCATTGGGGTCTTCATCAAAGAGAGGAAGTGAGATATCATTTGTAGCATTCCCACTTGGTTGTTGTTGATGGTGGTGCTCATAGGGGTCCTCATTAAAGATGGGTAGTGAAGTAGCATGTTGAGCATCCTCATTGGTTTGGCGATGGCGGTCATGATGGAGAGGATGGCGCCGGTGGTCATTGTGGTGGAGATGTGGTAGGCATTCACTAGAAGCCATGTCGAGGGCACCTTCTTGATAATGGCCTTGGTCTTGGTGGTCATTGTGGTGATGACGCACATTTTGCCTTGGAAGCCTTGAATGTGGGCGAGCACCATCCACGAAACCATGTAGACCATAGTCATGAGTCGAGCTTGGAGAAGGTGGGTGATGAAGAATATCCGGTCGTAGAGGGTGATCTTGAAGAGGGTCACCACGGCCTTGTCGGTGTCGAGGCCGAGATAGTGGTGATGGCAAGCAATGATGGGTCGAAATTTGTTGACGATGGAGCTTGCAGCGTTCCCACACCTCATGTGTGGGATGACTCCGGAAGTCATTTGGATGCCTTGGCTTCTTGGCCTTCTCGCTAGATGGGGCCTCGATGATGTCCTTCTTGTGGCGCCGTCTTGATGTTGAAGGAGACAATCTTGACGTTGCCAACTTGTCGGATTTCTTGTCGTTGCACCATATTGAGGTTGAAGGTAGTTGTCTTGTCTTGGCCTTGGCATTCTCCTTGAAGTTCCTTGGTGGTGAGCATGAACCATCGGACATATGATGTCTTGGCAATCGAAGCTTGGCGAGGAAGTTCTTGTAAGTGAGCTCATCCATGTCGGAGTCGAAGTAGCTTGTGGAGTCGTTGTCGGTGTCGTACTCCTTCATGGTTGTGGATGCGTTGTCGGTGTAGCATGGCTCCATCTCGTCATCCAAGCTTGCGGTGTCATAGTTGTAGTAGTGATTCATGTCATTGGAGCTCATGGAGTCGAAGTCGTCGTGGTTGTTGTGGTGCTCCTCCATGTCGATGATGCTTGGGGAGGAGTAGTCAGTGTAGAGCTCGACGTCGTGGTCGTAGTAGTGGTGGTGATCCACCATGTCATGCTCGTAGTAGTGGTCATCCACGATGTCGTGCTCGTAGGAGTGGAGGTCCATGTCTAGCTCGTATTAGTCGTAGTGGTCCATCATGGACTCATCATGGTCATCATGGCCTCCATATGATTCGCTCTAGCTACACATGGTTAGTCACAAGCGCAAGTGTATATATAGAGTGTGAAGACATAAGAGCTCAACCTCACCTTTTAGCAAATATTGGAACTAGTGGACCATGCCAAGAGAAACCGATAACCAAAAAGAATGAAGTGACTTGAGTTCTAAAGATCCCCAAAACACGCTCCAAAACACACACGACTTATGGGTGGATGGCAATGGGTTAGAAATGTGGCAAGAAGACGACAAATCCAAAGAAAAGTATGTTGTAAAACGTGGAGAAGAATCAAAGAAAAGTTAGCACGAAAACCAAACCTAGTGGAGGGAAAAAATGATATGGTGGAAACTAAAAACACACCTCACACAAGGGATAAATGGGGTTAATGTGGCCAATGGACGAGCGGAGACGAAATGTACCTATCGAAGACTAAGCTCAATGCCACACCAACGCAAGGAGGACGCTAGCTCAAACCACAATTAATTAGAGGCAACAAGATTCGCAATGTGGCAACCGGTCACTCTCTTCTCTTTTGCAACTCGAAGCTTTGCGTTCCTACAAATGATAGCAATTGGCATCGATCATTTTCTTCTTTTGGCTCTTTTTTCTTCTTTTGCTCTTTCTCCTTTTTTTTGATTTTTCGCTTTTTGATGGATGATGATTCCCAAATGCCAATGCCTACTCGAACTATTCTCTCACAAGCGCAAAACTCGCACTCTTGGTGCCACAAATGCGATGCCAAGCGATGTAAAAGAGCTAGTCCAAATGGGTAAGGTACACAAAGGAAGGGGTTAGTTCAAGCGGAAGCAAGTTATACCTATGCGGTGGATGATCACGGGCTTGCGGCCGATGGATGTCGATGTCGTGTGGATCCGTTGATATAGATGCGTAGGCGATGTCGATGGAGACGCGTAGGAACTTGCCTCACTCAAATCGGAGCAACGCCGACAAAGAAAAAGAAGATACAAAATCTGTCCAAGAATCGAAGAGCAGGATTTTTCTGGGATTCTTGCTCAATTTCGAAATTCCTCTCAAATCAAGAAATTTTTTGGACAAATTCGAAGAAAGTGGCTGAATAGAAAGGTGGGGAATGGTCTTTGGCAACAAATCTATGAAATAAAACCACGAAAAACTCAACAAATCGAGAGATCGGTCGAAATCCCTTTTGGCTATTTTTGGTCAAATTTTCGAATTTATGGTGGATAGAAGAAAAATTGGTGGATGGGGAGGGGGTGGGGTGTCGGATTCGTGTCAATATAGCTCTGGATACCAGATGATATAGGTGTTGACCTCTAAGTTGGCCCGATCTTCACGAATCGACAAGAACACACGAAGAACACACGAAGAACGCGAAGAACACGATGAACTCACACACACACACACAAAAGGGGAAGATAACTCGTGAAGCCTACGAGGGATCGCAAACCAAGTCAACAATACGCTAATTGAAACCGATTCCTCTCACCGGCCGGTCCACCGATCCAACAGAAGCCGCAAGGGGAAGGTTGGCGAGAACTACTAGAGTCACAAGGTGAAAGAGTACCTCCTTGGAGAGATCTTGATACAACCCGATAGATGAATCTATGGAGTAGCCATGGATCCCATGGGGGAGGTTCTCCACATGGGAGGAGGAGCAACAAGCTCAATTATATCTCAAAGTCAACTCTAACCCTAGAACTAGCCACCAGAGTCCCTTATATAGCCTAGGGGGAAAGGTGGGTCAAAACGGTGCCAAAACGGTGCATTTCCGTGCAAAACTGGGCAGCCCGGCCTGGGAGGCCGGCCTGGCCGGCCTGTGAGGCCGGGGTGGGAGGAAGCGCCCAGCCTGGGGCAGCCGGCCTGGGGGCCGGCCTGAGGCCGGGGTGGAGGCCGGAGCCCTCGGGCTGGTGCCCGGCCTGGGGCTAGGGGAGCCCGGCCTGAGGCCAGGGTGGGAGGCCGACTCCCTCGGGTTGGTGGCCGGCCTGAGGCCAGGGGAGGCCGGCCTGGCCGGGGGTTGAGGCCGGGGACCCCGTTTTCCTCCGTTCTTCCTCCTCGGAGCTCCGATCTTGACGCCGTCTTCACCCACTTCCTTCCTAGCTTCATGTGCACCTTATTGGATATGTTCTTGAGCATCTTGGGCACCATCTTGGGTCTCCATGGTGTGATCCCGCCTATGCATGTAGAAGGGTATTCATGAGGTAGAGCACCGTTCACCAAGTCACCGGAAACATACGGAGATAGGAGTGAGTTCACCTTGTTGTGTATCGATGTTGTGCTTGGTTGAATACGGTGGGCTACATCAGAGTTGGATCGGGTATTACAGGAATACAAACCGTACAATGACTAAACCTAACAATCTACGGTCATCTAGATCCTTGAGATGCAGATGGGCTTGTGGCCGGCATTGCGAATGCAGTGTCGCGCTTCGTCCCATCTGGGCCTTCGGCCTTGGGCCCGCCCTCTGGTCTGGCTTCTGGATGCCGGTAGATACCCCTTCCCAGATATCTCCGAGAGTAGCCTCAGGGAAGGCTAAGGAACTTCTCTTATCCATTGATTTCTGTCAAAGCTGAATGGCGGAAGTTGGTTCCTAAATCTTCCCCCTTTATCGATGTTTAGTTTTAATGTGGTCCGTCATCCAGTAGAAAATACGGATCTTCTCAGCTAAGTTTCCTCCGTGTGGGTGTTCTGCTCTAGGCAGAGCGAATTAACAGCCATAGTGCACGTGGCACCATTATCGGGGCATCAACCCTGACAGAAACGGCAGGTAATGATCACTCCGCCAATTCTGGCGCAGGAATCGAGGAGACGCCCCGAGTGGCAACGGTCACACGCGTGAAACGCGGTCAAATCGTGCCACGCGTCTTGCATCCAAGCGTGCGACCGTTGAGGCCGAGGCGGCCATTCGGAGCTATAAAAGATCCCCCGAGCCGCACTCCTTTCCTTCTTCTTCCACACGCACCTTCATTCGCTCCATCTCCATTGCGCCTAAGATTCCTCCTCCGCATAGAGAACAAGCAAGAAGAAAACTTTCGTAGAGACCAATCCGAAGGCATGAGTAGCACAATGGCCTCTGGAGATGTTCATTCCGGTAGTGACGAAACAATGGAGGGGGAAGGATCCTCCATGGCGGCAGCGGCGACGGCCGCATCAAGCGAGGCACACATTACTTCTCCTTCATCGCCCATGGCCTATCCTCTGGCCGGGAGCGTAGCGGATTCAGCGCCAGCATCCGGTGCATCCGCCGCAGCGAAGGGGAAATTGAAGGCGGCGGACGACATCACTGCTCCGAAGCTCGATGCCGGTGGTGACGACGACGACGGAGCCGAGGAAGAAAGTGCCAACGGGTACTGGATCCCTAGCTCTGTCACAACGCCGAATAATGGGTTCGTGCCAAGGAAGAAATGGCAGAGCGTGGAAGGTGACACGGAACCCAAGCCCCGGGACGACGAGCACGTCGTCCTCTTATCGCATATGCAACGTGGGTTAGGACTCTTGTCGTTCGCCTTTTTCCTCTCCATCCTCGATTATTACGGCGTCCAGTCTCACAACTTGACGCCCGGTGCCATTTTATACATTTTCGCCTTCCAGGCCCTCTTCGATGGCTACTTAGGAATAGCCCCGAGCCTAGATTTCTTTAAATATTGCTTTTATGTGAGGAGAGAGCCAAACCGCAAATGGGGGGTTGAAGGTGTGTGGAACCATCTACCTCAACCTTCATCGGAAGAGGGAACTTTGGTTCCTCAAAGATCCAAAATCTGAATCCGTTAAGTATTGGTCGTCCATGTTCTTTTACGTGGAAGATGTGCCCTCCCCGAGGAAGACAATGGGGCTTCCGCAGTTTGTCAACGGCGCGGCTGTCCCTAGGGACAGTTGGAAGGAGGACGCCGTACAGACGCTTCCGGTGAATCTGGAGAAGATCAAACGGGGGATCACCAAGCTCACTACGTCAGAACCCGAACTCACCAGAGCAGAAACTGTGCTCTGCTGGTTCCGTCGTAGGATCCAGCCACTTTCCCATCGGGAGGGCAAGCTGATGAGTGCTTTGATGAGTTCGACAGGCTTATTACGGGGTTTGGGGGCAACCTAAAGCCAGAAGATTAAAGAATAGTGCTTTGATGAGTTCGACATGCTTATTCCGGGGTTTGAGCACAATTTTGTGCCTACCCCACTTCCTCGTCCAGCAAGGTGCCTACAGGCTCATACATCTATCGGGAGGGATTCACCTTCCGCCCTAAGGAAGTAATGGACGAAGGGTTTTCCTTTCTTGGAACCCAGTTCCAGCGCTACAACAAGGATTTCCTGGAGGTGCTGGGGCATGTAGGCCATATGAATACGGTAAACATCCTTATCCCTTGCCCCAGAGTAATTTTTCAAATTTTTGTCGGATGATTACTCTTATATTCCTATTGGATTTTGACTCTGCTTTCCCTTTTCTTTTTTGCTTTACGTCCTAGAAGACGATTGAGCAAGCAAACGAAGAAGTGTTTTCCGCTTTGAGGGAAAGCAACAAGAAGATGCGGAAGATGGTGAGTCTTCAGAAGGAGACGAACAACCAAGGTAATCTTGCTTTTGGCTTTTTCCTTCTCGTTTTTAACTTTCGGCTTTTCCTTTGGAATTCGAGTTTTTTACCTTCTCCTTTCTTAGACATTATTGAGGCAGCCAAGGAGGCCCTCTCAAGCGCTGGTAATGCCCAAGGGCTACACGATGAGAACCTTCGCCTTGCGAAGGACTTTGAGAAATCTGACAGAGAGTTCAAGCTCTGTCACTATTCCCTTTGCACGGCGGAGACAAAAATGGCGGAGCAAGAAGCGCAGTCCGTCAAGGACGCAGAGGCCATCTAGGACCTCCCGAAGAAACATGGGGATGCATTGGACGATCTCAACGTCCTGGACATCGAACTTCTTGGTAAGACTTTTCTTTTTGTCCACTTTTACGCTCCTTCTTTCTGCTTTTTTCTTCTTTCTTCGCAGTTTTGTCTAACATCGAGATTTTTTCCTTTCCAGAGGAGGAGGACAAGACCAAGACCCAGATTGACAATATACGGGCATTTTCTGCCTACCTTGCGGAGATTCGTGCATCCGGGAAGAGATTTATTGCTAAGTTTCTTCTCGGGAAGAAGTTGGAGCGGGTGACGGAGCGTGCGGTTGCGCTGGATACTGCCGTTGAGACGCAAGACGGTCTCCTGCGTTCCGCTGCCCGTGGTGGGGCGAAGATGGCTCTAGGCCTTCTTCGTTTCCATTATGTGGCTCTAGGCCTGCGAAACATCGCGTCGCCGGCGTAAATGCTTGGCGTGCTATGGACGGCCATCACGTCACGTTGAAAAGCGGGGAAGTGCGTTAACACGGGGTGACCGGCCTGCTGCATGACGATATAACTCTCGTCTATGGCTCTATGCCGGCTTCTCTCTATGACGAGCGGGACCCTACTGTCGGGAGGGATGACCAGACAATGTCCGGCGCTCTCAAGAAGGCCCCCAAGATTGAAGGGTGAGCTGGGTTTGTCGGACATAAATTTGACGGGTGGACACGCCTAGGGTTGCCGCTGTGTGCGGTTTTTTGATCCGTACCCCAATGAGCAATTGGGGGGCCGTTCGAAGGTGCAGGTGGATATGCTCTTAGACGTGAGAGACCATCTCATGTCCATCCGCCCTTCACATCAGTGAAGGATACTTAGATGTTCCTTTCGTATCGCCACGATTTACACAGCAGGCAGGATGGCGTGCACATCGTGTGGATCATGGCAAGCTTCGCGCGCCTGGAATGTTAGGAACTAGGGCTAATGAACAAAAGTAACGAGAAGAAAAAAGACGTACGGTTAACACGTTGCAAAACACCGTCGTCTCCCTGGTGTGTTCCTCTCTTCTTCATTGTGATCCGGGGCAGGTCCAGCAGATTCACTCGGCCAGTGATTGCTATATTTTTTTTTTGAAGAAAATGACCAAATGTTCATTCACCAAACGAAGCAAAAAAAGATTGAAGTCTATCAAGTATCAACTGATAGATTGCTAATTGAAAGGTTATCATTCAACAATTAGATTGAAAGGCTTGAGAAACTGAGCACTGGCTCGGACATATGTGATCGTCTATCAAGTAGTAGGGATGCACCCAGGAGAAAAATTGAAAGAAAGATTACTGATTGCAATTCGAAAATTTCTTTCTGAGACAGCACTAACACTACAACCGTATTATTTACAAAGCTCAGGAAAGATTAAATCGATTTCCTTGCTTGTTACATTCCGTCACATCAGGCCTCATGCATATAGCATTACAAAGATGTGTGGACAAATCACTAGCTACGTTTACATCAACTGATCATGGAGAGGTGCCTCCGAACCGCACGGGCCTAAAAAGGATAAGAGCTCGTCGACGTTCTCCGGCAGCTCAAAATCCATGAAGGACTCATCGAACGATTCTTGACCAAACTGTGGTAGCATCCATTCCGGCGCAGCAGCATCCATCACGCCTGGGGCTCCTCCTTGTCCTTGAACTGATGATGGTGCAGCGCTGTGAGCTCCGAGGTTCATCCTGCTCCCGTCCACCAAGTCTTGATGTGTCGATGCCCCGCCGTAGTCTGTGCCCGACAAGAAGAACGAGTCTTGGCAAGAATACTGCTGGTGCTGGTACTGGTATTGGTATTGGCATTGGTAGTCTTGATCTGAGCAGGAGGGTGCACTGCCGCCATCTTCATCGTCCACTCTAGGAAAGACAGAGTTGGACGCAGAGGTCTGCTCCTGGAGAAGATCGCGCTCTGCTCTCGCTCGCGCGTAATCGTCCGGCTCCCTCTTGGCATTCTCCCCATGACCACCGAATCGGACGCGATACAGCCTCAGCGACGACGAGGCCAGATCCATGGGGGCGGTGATCGAATACTCGTGCATCACCCATCCCGTGCTACCCTTCTGACCGTTGAGGTGGAAGCTGAGCATATACTTCTTCCAGGTGATCTCCGACTCCATGCCGCTGCCACCGTCAAGGACGCGCAGCCTGTCGCCGTCCACCAAGAACTTCTCCCCTTTCCAGGTTCCGCCGCCGACGCAGGAACGTCTCTGCCGACCGCCCTCGCTGTGGATCGATTGCCCGTTGGCGAAGAAGAAGGCCTCGTTGGCCTTCGGCTTGTGTTTGTCGACGAGCTCCCACGGCGGCGCGCTCAACGGATCGTCCTCGAAGATCATGCCCTCTAAAGGGAGCTGCTGGCCCAGGAGCCGACGGAGAAGGAAGTATTCCAGCAGCTCGTCGTCCTCGGGGTTGAACTTGAAGCCAGCCGAGAGGCCGAGGCCGAGCACGTCTTCCGCCTCCTCCATGGCGCGATTTGCGATGCTAGCTAGGGTTGGCAAGATCGAGTTTCTTGCTTGCTACAGGAAATGTGAGGCGTGGTTTGGAACGTGGTTTGGAAGCAGACGTCCTAGTATTTATTCCCCATACTGGGTACGTAGGGTACGGCGACGGATTCTTTCCTAACTGGATACGGATTCCGAATTAGTAGAAACTTACTGGCAAAGTTTTCACGTCAAAGTTTCAACGTCCGTGCACCGCTTGCGCCAATCGGTTTTGTTGCCTCCCCTAGCGTCAAACATGCATGGAAAGTTGTCTCCCTAGCGTAAAAACATGCATGGAAAGGAAACCTGCATGGAAAGGAAAGTGGCGTAAAAACGAGTACTGGAGTTGGTTGTCCGCGTTAAAAAACTTGTTGGCAAAGTTTTCACGTCAAACAGCTTGCACGAATCGGAAAAACAGGTTTTGTTGGGTAGACACGCCATATGTTTGAAAAAGGACAGCACTGGGCGTCCGGGATAATTTTTTTCCATCCCCCGGGTCCCCTGCATGACACGTGTCCATTCCCCCCCCTCCCCCCCAAAACGCACTTTTGCTTCGGGAGCAAAAATAATACCCGCTTTTGCTCCGTGTAGAAAAAACGGTTCGTTTCGAAAAAAAAAAGACAGATCTCGCCGGAGATGTCGCCGGAGACTCGCCGGAGACCTGTAGCAAAAAAATTGCTACAGTAGCAAAAAGTCAAATGTCGTCGGAGCAATGGCCGGAGACTTTTGCTCGCCGGAACAATGGCCGGAGCAAAAAAATTATTCTAATATAGCAAAAAAATAACGTTATTGTAGCAAAAAATTTATTCTATTATAGCAAAAAATCGGACCTCGCCAGAGTTGTAGTAGCAAAAAATTTGTAAAAAAAAAGCAAAAAAAAAGAAAAACGTATTGTAGCAACCATTTGTACAGAAATTAGGTAGCAAAAAAAACTCCGGCGGCGCGGCCTTGGCGATGATCCGCCGCACGACGTCGAGGTCCCCCGCGCTGCGTGGCGAGGTGGAGCTCCTCACCCGGCGTCTGTGAGGAAGCCCGCAGCTCCCCACCCGGCGGGCAAGTGGGGCTGCTCGGCGCCGGCGCCATGGGGGCCGCATCGACGGGAGGGGACGGCGGCGGCGTGAAGCACCACCACCACCTGGCGGAGGCGTACGCGCAGGCGTCGTCGACCGGCCGCACCACCCTGGCGGCGCGCGCGCCGCAGCCAGCCTCGGACCCCGGCCTCGCGCTGCGCCTCCCCTTCTACTCCGGGGACGGGTCGTCGCCATCCGCCGTCGGCCTCCTGGTCTTCTTCCTGGGGGCTGCAGCGCCAAGGCCTCCTGGTATTCTTCCGTCGGCGCCATGGGGGCTGCAGCGCCAAGGCCTCCTGGTCTTCTTCCGTCGGCGCCATGGGGGCTGCAGCGCCAAGGCCTCCCCGGAGTTCTCCACGGGAGCGGAGGCGGTTGAGGAGGAAGATGCGGATAATGTCGCTGCCTCCCGCGTGCCAGCGAGGCGGGGGATCGAGACACGCGATCCCCCGGCTTATCATCAGCGTTTTCCTTTGAAAAAACATGTATGGATCCACACGCAGTGGACAGTGCACATTTTGAGGATTTGAATTTTTGTCGGATTTGTTATTTTGTACACACGGCTGGAGTTCGACATCATCTACATCTAGTTTTTTTTTCTCAATTTTTTATAACTTTGAAATGGAGATTTTCAAATTTTCAAAATATCAGACTCCATGATGCGCAAGCTCTCACTAGTACAAAACCTCACTTTAGAGCCGGCTCACTTACATATGCCAACCGGATCTAGGCAATGGTCTCTAATGTGTGTACCATAAGAGCCTGTTTCAAAAACCGGTTCTAATGACGTAATCCTTGAGACGACTAGAAAAGAAACCTGTCTCTATCACCACTCACGGGCCGACAACGCCGACCACTTGGCCATAAGTTCCCTTGAGTGGTGTTAGTGGTGTATCATACGACTGCTTGAAAATGTCAAAGACGGGACCTCACCGGTGTTAGTGCGGTAATCGTGGGGACACAAATCGGGTCGGTGTTGGCGAGAAGGTACGGTCCAGAGCCTCCATACGGCTTTCTGAGTGAGTTCATTAGCTACTGTCCACGCAACTAGAGTTATTTTTTCATGTTGGTTTTTGTATATACGATGAATTATCAACAAGGCAAGTTAACTATGTTTGACCGATAGGGATTGATTGATCGAAGTTGGATGTATGATATGTGGAGGGCGAACGAGGCTTTGATCGAAGCCTTGGACGATATTCAGAGTCGCGGAAGGAGATATGACGAGGAAGAGAAATACACATGATGTGTTCCGTGATCAGGTTTTCCGGAAGAGGTAGGCATCTCACAAGGGATAACCGCGGTGGAGCGTTTTGGGGCGAGGACACAGAGTTTACCCAGGTTCAGGTTAGCCGGAGAAACTCCCTACTTCCTGCAAATCAACTATGACGGCGTTCGATGAGCACATGGTACAAGTACCTAGACAGATTGAGTATATGGCTGAATCTGCCTAGGGTTTCTCCCGCCTGACTTTATATAGAGAGTTTGATATAGGTGTTGACCTCTAAGTTGGCCCGATCTTCACGAATTGACAAGAACGCACGAAGAACACACGAAGAACGCGAAGAACACGATGAACTCACACACACACAAAAGGGGAAGATAACTCGTGAAGCCTACGAGGGATCGCAAACCCAAGTCAACAACACGCTAATTGAAACTGATTCCTCTCACCGGCCGGTCCACCGATCCAACAGAAGCCGCAAGGGGAAGGTTAGCAAGAACTACTAGAGTCACAAGATGAAAGAGTAGCTCCTTGGAGAGATCTTGATACAATCCGATAGATGAATCTATGGAGTAGCCATGGATCCCATGGGGGAGGTTCTCCACATGGGAGGAGGAGCAACAAGCTCAATTATATCTCAAAGTCAACTCTAACCCTAGAACTAGCCACCATAGTCCCTTATATAGCCTAGGGGGAAAGGTGGGTCGAAACGGTGCCAAAACGGTGCATTTCCGTGCAAAACTGGGCAGCCCGGCGTGGGAGGCCGGCGTGGGAGGCAGCGCCCAGCCTGGGGCAGCCGGCCTTGGGGCCGGCCTGAGGCCGGGGTGTAGGCCGGGGCCCTCGGGCTGGTGCCCGGCCTGAGGCCAGGGTGGGAGGCCGGCTCCCTCGGGTTGGTGGCCGGCCTGAGCCCAGGGTAGGCCGGCCTAAGGACAAGGTGGGATGGGGAGGCCGTCCTGGGGCCAGGGGAAGCCGACCTGGCCGGGGGTTGAGGCCAGGGGCCCCGTTTTCCTCCGTTCTTCCTCCTCGGAGCTCCGATCTTGACGCCGTCTTCACCCACTTCCTTCCTAGCTTCATGTGCACCTTCTTGGATATGTTCTTGAGAATCTTGGGCACCATCTTGGGCCTCCATGGTGTGATCCCACCTATGCATGTAGAAGGGTATTCATGAGGTAGAGCACCGTTCACCAAGTCACCGAAAACATACGGAGATAGGAGTGAGTTCACCTTGTTGTGTATCGATGTTGTGCTTGGTTGAATACGGTGGGCTACATCATCTCCCCCCTTGAAGAAGAGTCGTCCTCGACTCTCGTCAATCCATTTGTGAGCGGTAGAAGGAATGTTGACGACGAAGATGTCGTTGAAGTTGAGCCGCTTGTCGAAGACCATGTGACGGTAGGCTCGTAGTGGAGGTGGTCCAAAGGTGATGAAGATCATGAAATGTTCCTCCTTGGATGGTTGAGGGAGATCATGCGAGGCGGTGTAGTCGTTGAAGTTGAGCCTCTTATCGAAGGTCATGCCAAGATATGCTCGTGGAGGGTGCAGTCCAAAGGTGATGACGATCTTGACATGGTCCCCATTGGATGGATGAGGGTGAGCTTGCGGAAGCGGTAGAGTGTATATGAACTTGACGCCTTGGTTGCACGCCACTCCATGGGGTGCGTTGTTGTTGATGCTCGTGTCGAAGTTCATGTACATCTTGGCAGTTGATGTGTAGTCGTGGTGATCATTGTCGTTGACGCGCTTGTCGAACTCCAAGTGCATCTTGACGAAGGGGATGTAGACGTGGTAGTCATTGTCGTTGACGCGCTTGTCGAACTCCAAGTACATCTTGACGTGGGGGATGTAGATGTAGAAGTCGTTGGCGTGGATGCGCATGTGGATCTCCAAGTACATCTTGACATGAGGGATGTAGGCGTAGAAGGCGTTGTTGTCGTAGTGCTTGTGATGCGCCGTGTAGATCTTGACTTGAGTAGTGTGGATGGAGGATGCATCGTCGTAGAACTTTTTGTCAATCTCCATGTGGATCATGACGAGTTGAATGTGCTCCTTCCAAATCTTCAAGTCGGTGTCGATGTTCATGCGGTGTGGAGAGCCATGTATGTGGAGAAGTCCATGAGGTCGAAGATGCTTGATAGGGTCACCAAATCTCTGCAAAATAGACAACAAAGATGGAGAGAGAGTTGGTAAGCCGTTAGTATCAATAAGCACAAATGGGGTTTTTCTCTCAACTCTCATCTCACTATTGGTGGCTATCATGGCAATGCCTCTAGGAGCACTCATGCTTTTTCCACTCATGATGGGCTTGTGGCTCTCACTCACGTGATGGTGGATCTCTCTCTCACCACTCATCTCACTAGAAGCTTGAGAGGGGACACTAGAAGGCTCCAAAGTCTTGGCACAAGAGGTGCGCGGGTGTGTCGAAGTCGTTGCATTGCTTGGAGTCGGTAGTGTCATAGCATGTGGCGAGGAGGATTCGAGCATCTCATCTCTTGGATTGATCTTCAAGTGTGGAAAGGGTGGCTTTCTTGGAGGAGGAGGTAGGGTCATGGCTTGTGTCGAAGAAGGCTCCGTCATCTCCATGATGTGGTAGTGTAAGCCATGCCTTGTAGCATCCTCAAATGGTCGATGATGATGATGATGAAGATATCCTTGGCTAGAATGGTGGCTTGAGCGTGGCCTTGTGGAGGTTGGCATGAGATGCTTTGAAGTCAAGGGTAGTGTGTCACCCAATTCGTCGTTACCTCCATCAATGATAGATGAGCCATTGACGCCGGCTCTAGAGAGGTTGAATTGTTGGTTCTTATCTTGAGGATAGGCTTGAAGAACTCGTGTCAACACTCGCGATGAATTCTCGGCCTCATTGCAATAGACACTTTCGTCACCATTGGTTGGCATGTCCAAGGAATTGAGAGCTAGTTGGTGCAAGGCATAGTATTGGCCTTCACTCATGTAGGCATGGTCACCATTTTGGTTGGCAACCATGATCATCTCATTGGTAGCATTGGAAACTCTCTTGTGGATGGTTGGAGTTGGCACTTGTGTCATTGAAGACGAGGAAGAAGAATGCCTTAGAGATGATGGCAAAGTATGAGCCTCTTTCACAATGTCACATGCATCAACGTCTTCATCATAGAGTGGTAGAGTGGTATCCTCATGCGCATGGTGATGTCGATCTTGTGTCATGGGAGGAATAGCTTCACACTCTTGATGTTGTTGTTGCGCTTGTGGTGATGAGGGAAACTCATGCTCTTGATCATGAAGGTCATTGTTCATCCTCATAGAATGTCGCTCATGGAAGTTGTGGTTGGGTGTTGGTGGTGAAGTATCTCTCGCCTCTTGTCTCGATGAAGTAGTGGTATCATAGTGTCCATGGCGAGGATATTCTTGATCCTTGTCGAAGGCGGGGTGCGAAGAGAAAGCACATTGTTGGTGAAGATGAGGTGGAGGCTCCCATTCCTCATGTTGGTGATGATGCGATGGAATTCCTTGGTCAAGTGGGTGCGGTGCTTCATCCAATATGGTAGGAGGAGAATCATGGATAGCAACTCCATTTGCTTGTTGTTGGCGAGGTCGCTCATGTGGGTCCTCATCAAAAATAGGAAGTGATAGGTCACTTGGAGCATCTTCACTTGCTTGTTGGTGACGTGGTCGCTCAAGAGGTTCCTCATCAAACATGGGAAACGAGAGATCATGGGTAGCATCCGCGCCTAGTTGAGGTCGAAGTGGGCGCTCATTGGGGTCTTCATCAAAGAGAGGAAGTGAGATATCATTTGTAGCATTCCCACTTGGTTGTTGTTGATGGTGGTGCTCATAGGGGTCCTCATCAAAGATGGGTAGTGAAGTAGCATGTTGAGCATCCTCATTGGTTTGGCGATGGCGGTCATGATGGAGAGGATGGCGCCGGTGGTCATTGTGGTGGAGATGTGGTAGGCATTCACTAGAAGCCATGTCGAGGGCACCTTCTTGATAATGGCCTTGGTCTTGGTGGTCATTGTGGTGATGACGCACATTTTGCCTTGGAAGCCTTGAATGTGGGCGAGCACCATCCACGAAACCATGTAGACCATAGTCATGAGTCGAGCTTGGAGAAGGTGGGTGATGAAGAATATCCGGTCGTAGAGGGTGATCTTGAAGAGGGTCACCACGGCCTTGTCGGTGTCGAGGTCGAGGTAGTGGTGATGGCGAGCAATGATGGGTCGAAATTTGTTGACGATGGAGCTTGCGGCGTTCCCACACCTCATGTGTGGGATGACTCCGGAAGTCATTTGGATGCCTTGGCTTCTTGGCCTTCTCGCTAGATGGGGCCTCGATGATGTCCTTCTTGTGGCGCCGTCTTGATGTTGAAGGAGACAATCTTGACGTTGCCAACTTGTCGGATTTCTTGTCGTTGCACCATATTGAGGTTGAAGGTAGTTGTCTTGTCTTGGCCTTGGCATTCTCCTTGAAGTTCCTTGGTGGTGAGCATGAACCATCGGACATATGATGTCTTGGCCATCGAAGCTTGGCGAGGAAGTTCTTGTAAGTGAGCTCATCCATGTCGGAGTCGAAGTAGCTTGTGGAGTCGTTGTCGGTGTCGTACTCCTTCATGGTTGTGGATGCGTTGTCGGTGTAGCATGGCTCCATCTCGTCATCCAAGCTTGCGGTGTCATAGTTGTAGTAGTGCTTCATGTCATTGGAGCTCATGGAGTCGAAGTCGTCGTGGTTGTTGTGGTGCTCCTCCATGTCGATGATGCTTGGGGAGGAGTAGTCAGTGTAGAGCTCGATGTCGTGGTCGTAGTAGTGGTGGTGATCCACCATGTCATGCTCGTAGTAGTGGTCATCCACGATGTCGTGCTCGTAGGAGTGGAGGTCCATGTCTAGCTCGTTGTAGTCGTAGTGGTCCATCATGGACTCATCATGGTCATCATGGCCTCCATATGATTCGCTCTAGCTACACATGGTTAGTCACAAGCGCAAGTGTATATATAGAGTGTGAAGACATAAGAGCTCAACCTCACCTTTTAGCAAATATTGGAACTAGTGGACCATGCCAAGAGAAACCGATAACCAAAAAGAATGAAGTGACTTGAGTTCTAAAGATCCCCAAAACACGCTCCAAAACACACACGGCTTATGGGTGGATGGCAATGGGTTAGAAATGTGGCAAGAAGACGACAAATCCAAAGAAAAGTATGTTGTAAAACGTGGAGAAGAATCAAAGAAAAGTTAGCACGAAAACCAAACCTAGTGGAGGGAAAAAATGATATGGTGGAAACTAAAAACACACCTCACACAAGGGATAAATGGGGTTAATGTGGCCAATGGACGAGCGGAGACGAAATGTACCTATCGAAGACTAAGCTCAATGCCACACCAACGCAAGGAGGACGCTAGCTCAAACCACAATTAATTAGAGGCAACAAGATTCGCAATGTGGCAACCGGTCACTCTCTTCTCTTTTGCAACTCGAAGCTTTGCGTTCCTACAAATGATAGCAATTGGCATCGATCATTTTCTTCTTTTGGCTCTTTTTTATTCTTTTGCTCTTTCTCCTTTTTTTTTGATTTTTCGCTTTTTGATGGATGATGATTCCCAAATGCCAATGCCTACTCGAACTATTCTCTCACAAGCGCAAAACTCGCACTCTTGGTGCCACAAATGCGATGCCAAGCGATGTAAAAGAGCTAGTCCAAGTGGGTAAGGTACACAAAGGAAGGGGTTAGTTCAAGCGGAAGCAAGTTATACCTATGCGGTGGATGATCACGGGCTTGCGGCCGATGGATGTCGATGTCGTGTGGATCCGTTGATATAGATGCGTAGGCGATGTCGATGGAGACGCGTAGGAACTTGCCTCACTCAAATCGGAGCAACGCCGACAAAGAAAAAGAAGATACAAAATCTGTCCAAGAATCGAAGAGCAGGATTTTTCTGGGATTCTTGCTCAATTTCGAAATTCCTCTCAAATCAAGAATTTTTTTGGACAAATTCGAAGAAAGTGGCTGAATAGAAAGGTGGGGAATGGTCTTTGGCAACAAATCTATGAAATAAAACCACGAAAAACTCAACAAATCGAGAGATCGGTCGAAATCCCTTTTGGCTATTTTTGGTCAAATTTTCGAATTTATGGTGGATAGAAGAAAAATTGGTGGATGGGGAGGGGGTGGGGTGTCGGATTCGTGTCAATCTAGCTCTGGATACCAGATGATATAGGTGTTGACCTCTAAGTTGGCCCGATCTTCACGAATCGACAAGAACACACGAAGAACACACGAAGAACGCGAAGAACACGATGAACTCATACACACACACACACACACACAAAAGGGGAAGATAACTCGTGAAGCCTACGAGGGATCGCAAACCCAAGTCAACAATACGCTAATTGAAACCGATTCCTCTCACCGGCCGGTCCATCGATCCAACAGAAGCCGCAAGGGGAAGGTTGGCGAGAACTACTAGAGTCACAAGGTGAAAGAGTACCTCCTTGGAGAGATCTTGATACAACCCGATAGATGAATCTATGGAGTAGCCATGGATCCCATGGGGGAGGTTCTCCACATGGGAGGAGGAGCAACAAGCTCAATTATATCTCAAAGTCAACTCTAACCCTAGAACTAGCCACCAGAGTCCCTTATATAGCCTAGGGGGAAAGGTGGGTCAAAATGGTGCCAAAACGGTGCATTTCCGTGCAAAACTGGGCAGCCCGGTGGGAGGAAGCGCCCAGCCTGGGGCAGCCGGCCGGGGGGCCGGCCTGAGGCCGGGGTGGAGGCCGGAGCCCTCGGGCTGGTGCCCGGCCTGGGGCTAGGGGAGCCCGGCCTGAGGCCAGGGTGGGAGGCCGGCTCCCTCAGGTTGGTGGCCGGCCTGAGGCCAGAGGAGGCCGTCCTGGCCGGGGGTTGAGGCCGGGGACCCCGTTTTCCTCCGTTCTTCCTCCTCGGAGCTCCGATCTTGACGCTGTCTTCACCCACTTCCTTCCTAGCTTCATGTGCACCTTATTGGATATGTTCTTGAGCATCTTGGGCACCATCTTGGGTCTCCATGGTGTGATCCCGCCTATGCATGTAGAAGGGTATTCATGAGGTAGAGCACCGTTCACCAAGTCACCGGAAACATACGGAGATAGGAGTGAGTTCACCTTGTTGTGTATCGATGTTGTGCTTGGTTGAATACGGTGGGCTACATCAGAGTTGGATCGGGTATTACAGGAATACAAACCGTACAATGACTAAACCTAACAATCTACGGTCATCTGGATCCTTGAGATGCAGATGGGCTTGTAGCCGGCATTGCGAATGCAGTGTCGCGCTTCGTCCCATCTGGGCCTTCGGCCTTGGGCCCGCCCCTCTGGTCTGGCTTCTGGATGCCGGTAGATACCCCTTCCCAGATATCTCCGAGAGTAGCCTCAGGGAAGGCTAAGGAACTTCTCTTATCCATTGATTTCTGTCAAAGCTGAATGGCGGAAGTTGGTTCCTGAGTCTTCCCCCTTTATCGATGTTTAGTTTTAATGTGGTCCGTCATCCAGTAGAAAAGACGGATCTTCTCAGCTAAGTTTCCTCCGTGTGGGTGTTCTGCTCTAGGCAGAGCGAATTAACAGCCATAGTGCACGTGGCACCATTATCGGGGCATCAACCCTGACAGAAACGGCATGTAATGATCACTCCGCCAATTCTGGCGCAGGAATCGAGGAGACGCCCCGAGTGGCAACGGTCACACGCGTGAAACGCGGTCAAATCGTGCCACGCGTCTTGCATCCAAGCGTGCGACCGTTGAGGCCGAGGCGGCCATTCGGAGCTATAAAAGATCCCCCGAGCCGCACTCCTTTCCTTCTTCTTCCACACGCACCTTCATTCGCTCCATCTCCATTGCGCCTAAGATTCCTCCTCCGCATAGAGAACAAGCAAGAAGAAAACTTCCGTAGAGACCAATCCGAAGGCATGAGTAGCACAATGGCCTCTGGAGATGTTCATTCCGGTAGTGATGAAACAATGGAGGGGGAAGGATCCTCCATGGAGGCAGCGGCGACGGCCGCATCAAGCGAGGCACACATTACTTCTCCTTCATCGCCCATGGCCTATCCTCTGGCCGGGAGCGTAGCGGATTCAGCGCCAGCATCCGGTGCATCTGCCGCAGCGAAGGGGAAATTGAAGGCGGCGGACGACATCGCTGCTCCGAAGCTCGATGCCGGTGGTGACGACGACGACGGAGCCGAGGAAGAAAGTGCCAACGGGTACTGGATCCCTAGCTCTGTCACAACGCCGAATAATGGGTTCCTGCCAAGGAAGAAATGGCAGAGCGTGGAAGGTGACACGGAACCCAAGCCCCGGGACGACGAGCACGTCGTCCTCTTATCGCATATGCAACGTGGGTTAGGACTCTTGTCGTCCGCCTTTTTCCTCTCCATCCTCGATTATTACGGCGTCCAGTCTCACAACTTGACGCCCGATGCCATTTTATACATTTTCGCCTTCCAGGTCCTCTTCGATGGCTACTTAGGAATAGCCCCGAGCCTAGATTTCTTTAAATATTGCTTTTATGTGAGGAGAGAGCCAAACCGCAAATGGGGGTTTGAAGGTGTGTGGAACCATCTACCTCAACCTTCATCGGAAGAGGGAACTTTGGTTCCTCAAAGATCCAAAATCTGAATCCGTTAAGTATTGGTCGTCCATGTTCTTTTACGTGGAAGATGTGCCCTCCCCGAGGAAGACAATGGGGCTTCCGCAGTTTGTCAACGGCGCGGCTGTCCCTAGGGACAGTTGGAAGGAGGACGCCGTACAGACGCTTCCGGTGAATCTGGAGAAGATCAAACGGGGGATCACCAAGCTCACTACGTCAGAACCCGAACTCACCAGAGCAGAAACTGTGCTCTGCTGGTTCCGTCGTAGGATCCTGCCACTTTCCCATCGGGAGGGCAAGCTGATGAGTGCTTTGATGAGTTCGACAGGCTTATTACGGGGTTTGGGGCAACCTAAAGCCAGAAGATTAAAGAATAGTGCTTTGATGAGTTCGACATGCTTATTCCGGGGTTTTGAGCACAATTTTGTGCCTACCCCACTTCCTCGTCAAGCAAGGTGCCTACAGGCTCATACATCTATCGGGAGGGATTCACCTTCCGCCCTAAGGAAGTAATGGACGAAGGGTTTTCCTTTCTTGGAACCCAGTTCCAGCGCTACAACAAGGATTTCCTGGAGGTGCTGGGGCATGTAGGCCATATGAATACGGTAAACATCCTTATCCCTTGCCCCAGAGTAATTTTTCAAATTTTTGTCGGATGATTACTCTTATATTCCTATTGGATTTTGACTCTGCTTTCCCTTTTCTTTTTTGTTTTACGTCCTAGAAGACGATTGAGCAAGCAAACGAAGAAGTGTTTTCCGCTTTGAGGGAAAGCAACAAGAAGATGTGGAAGATGGTGAGTCTTCAGAAGGAGACGAACAACCAAGGTAATCTTGCTTTTGGCTTTTTCCTTCTCGTTTTTAACTTTCGGCTTTTCCTTTGGAATTCGAGTTTTTTACCTTCTCCTTTCTTAGCCATTATTGAGGCAGCCAAGGAGGCCCTCTCAAGCGCTGGTAATGCCCAAGGGCTACACGATGAGAACCTTCGCCTTTCGAAGGACTTTGAGAAATCTGACAGAGAGTTCAAGCTCTGTCACTATTCCCTTTGCACGGCGGAGACAAAAATAGCGGAGCAAGAAGCGCAGTCCGTCAAGGACGCAGAGGCCATCTAGGACCTCCCGAAGAAACAGGGGGATGCATTGGACGATCTCAACGTCCTGGACATCGAACTTCTTGGTAAGACTTTTCTTTTTGTCCACTTTTACGCTCCTTCTTTCTGCTTTTTTCTTCTTTCTTCGCAGTTTTGTCTAACATCGAGATTTTTTCCTTTCCAGAGGAGGAGGACAAGACCAAGACCCAGATTGACAATATACGGGCATTTTCTGCCTACCTTGCGGAGATTCGTGCATCCGGGAAGAGATTTATTGCTAAGTTTCTTCTCGGGAAGATGTTGGAGCGGGTGACGGAGCGTGCGGTTGCGCCGGATACTGCCGTTGAGACGCAAGACGGTCTCCTGCGTTCCGCTGCCCGTGGTGGGGCGAAGATGGCTCTAGGCCTTCTTCGTTTCCATTATGTGGCTCTAGGCCTGCGAAACATCGCGTCGCCGGCGTAAATGCTTGGCGTGCTATGGACGGCCATCACGTCACGTTGAAAAGCGGGGAAGTGCGTTAACACGGGGTGACCGGCCTGCTGCATGACGATATAACTCTCGTCTATGGCTCTATGCCGGCTTCTCTCTATGACGAGCGGGACCCTACTGTCGGGAGGGATGACCAGACAATGTCCGGCGCTCTCAAGAAGGCCCCCAAGATTGAAGGGTGAGCTGGGTGTGTCGGACATAAATTTGACGGGTGGACACGCCTAGGGTTGCCGCTGTGTGCGGTTTTTTGATCCGGACCCCAATGAGCAATTGGGGGGCCGTTCGAAGGTGCAGGTGGATATGCTCTTAGACGTGAGAGACCATCTCATGTCCATCCGCCCTTCACCTCAGTGAAGGATACTTAGATGTTCCTTTCGTATCGCCACGATTTACACAGCAGGCAGGATGGCGTGCACATCGTGTGGATCATGGCAAGCTTCGCGCGCCTGGAATGTTAGGAACTAGGGCTAATGAACAAAAGTAACGAGAAGAAAAAAGACGTACGGTTAACACGTTGCAAAACACCGTCGTCTCCCTGGTGTGTTCCTCTCTTCTTCATTGTGATCCGGGGCAGGTCCAGCAGATTCACTCGGCCAGTGATTGCTATATTTTTTTTTGAAGAAAATGACCAAATGTTCATTCACCAAACGAAGCAAAAAAAGATTGAAGTCTATCAAGTATCAACTGATAGATTGCTAATTGAAAGGTTATCATTCAACAATTAGATTGAAAGGCTTGAGAAACTGAGCACTGGCTCCGACATATGTGATCGTCTATCAAGTAGTAGGGATGCACCCAGGAGAAAAATTGAAAGAAAGATTACTGATTGCAATTCGAAAATTTCTTTCTAAGACAGCACTAACACTACAACCGTATTATTTACAAAGCTCAGGAAAGATTAAATCGATTTCCTTGCTTGTTACAATCCGTCACATCAGGCCTCATGCATATAGCATTACAAAGATGTGTGGACAAATCACTAGCTACGTTTACATCAACTGATCATGGAGAGGTGCCTCCGAACCGCACGGGCCTAAAAAGGATAAGAGCTCGTCGACGTTCTCCGGCAGCTCAAAATCCATGAAGGACTCATCGAACGATTCTTGACCAAACTGTGGTAGCATCCATTCCGGCGCAGCAGCATCCATCACGCCTGGGGCTCCTCCTTGTCCTTGAACTGATGATGGTGCAGCGCTGTGAGCTCCGAGGTTCATCCTGCTCCCGTCCACCAAGTCTTGATGTGTCGATGCCCCGCCGTAGTCTGTGCCCGACAAGAAGAACGAGTCTTGGCAAGAATACTGCTGGTGCTGGTACTGGTATTGGTATTGGCATTGGTAGTCTTGATCTGAGCAGGAGGGTGCACTGCCGCCATCTTCATCGTCTACGGGATCCACTGTAGGGAAGACAGAGTTGGACGCAGAGCTCTGCTCCTGGAGAAGATCGCGCTCTGCTCTCGCTCGCGCGTAATCGTCCGGCTCCCTCTTGGCATTCACCCCATGACCACCGAATCGGATGCGATACAGCCTCAGCGACGACGAGGCCAGATCCATGGGGGCGGTGATCGAATACTCGTGCATCACCCATCCCGTGCTGCCCTTCTGACCGTCGAGGTGGAAGCTGAGCATGTACTTCTTCCAGGTGATCTCCGACTCCATGCCGCTGCCACCGTCAAGGACGCGCAGCCTGTCGCCGTCCACCACGGGCTTCTCCCCTTTCCAGGTTCCGCCGCCGACGCAGGAACGTCTCTGCCGACCGCCCTCGTTGTGGATCGATTGTCCGTTGGCGAAGAAGAAGGCCTCGTTGGCCTTCGGCTTGTGTTTGTCGACGAGCTCCCACGGCAGCGCGCTCAACGGATCGTCCTCGAAGATCATGCCCTCTAAAGGGAGCTGCTGGCCCAGGAGCCGAGGGAGAAGGAAGTACTCCACCAGCTCTTCGTCCTCGGGGTTGAACTTGAAGCCAGGCGAGAGGCCGAGGCCGAGCACGTCTTCCGCCTCCTCCATGGCGCGATTTGCTATGCTAGCTAGGGTTTGCTAGATCGAGTTTCTTGCTACAAGAAATGTGAGGCGTGGTTTGGAACGTGGTTTGGAAGCAGACGTCCTAGTATTTATTCCCCATGCTGGGTATGGTACGGCGACGGATTCTTTCCTAGCTGGATACGAATTCCGAATTGGTAGAAACTTGCTGGCAAAGTATTCACGTCAACGGATTCCGAATTCCGATTTGTCGGGTAGACACGCCATATGTTTGAGAAAACATGCATGGATCCGAAACATGCATGGAAAGTTGTCTCCCCTAGTGTAAAAACGAGTACCGGAGTTGCTATCCGAGTTGATTTCAAAAGGCAAGAAAATATAGTGGTTACCAACCGGCGTCTCTGTACGGGAAAACAGCCCGCCAAGTGGGTCTTTTGGATTTTTAAGTTTTATTTTTATTTTTTAAATGGCATTAGTAAGTTTAAAAAACAAGAATAAATCCGTGGATGTATACATATAGCAATGAATTCTACTAGTGCGCAAAAAACTAATACGATTTTCTTTTTTTATTATAGGCTGAGCAAAAATGACATAACAGTGGATCTGGCCGCAGTGAACAGTGCACATTTAGAGAACTTGAATTTTGTCATATTTGTTATTTTTGTGTAGCCTAGAATACAAATTATGTTTTATCGATTTTTTGCACAAGAGTGGAGTTCGACATTATCTACATCTATTATTTTTGTTCTAAACATTTTAAAACTTTGATATGGAGATTTTGAATTTTTCAAAATATCAGACTCCATGGAGGCCAAGCTTTCTTTGGAATTTTCCCACTATTACATGCGCGGAGTCATTTTGCTCCTTAAACCGGATGAAGACTCTGTCATCCTCAATTGATTTTAGAATAAATAACCTATACCGATTATATAACCCATCCTCTCCCCCTCCCCCCCTTTGCAACAGGTAAGAAACAACACACCATGTACAACACATCACCAGTGAGTGGGAGATGGTAAAAAAATGTGCAAAACCACTAACAGAAGCAATAATCATCAATACGCAATGACTCCACGGATCCGCTTGTTGTATGACATCACTAACAACCGATTCACTACCGACTTGCGTATAATAGGGGGTCGGTGTCGATGACTCATATCAACAAATATCTCGGGTGAGCCGGTAGGGTTTCGAGTAGAGGAACGATATAGGCGCTGGCGGATATGACGGCTAACAGGGGCACAATAATACCCGCTTTTGCTCCGTGTAGAAAAAACGGTTCGTTTCGAAAAAAAAAAGACAGATCTCGCCGGAGATGTCGCCGGAGACCTGTAGCAAAAAAATTGCTACAGTAGCAAAAAGTCAAATGTCGCCGGAGCAATGGCCGGAGACTTTTGCTCGCCGGAACAATGGCCGGAGCAAAAAAATTATTCTAATATAGCAAAAAAATAACGTTATTGTAGCAAAAAATTTATTCTATTATAGCAAAAAATCGGACCTCGCCAGAGTTGTAGTAGCAAAAAATTTGTAAAAAAAAAGCAAAAAAAAAAAAGAAAAACGTATTGTAGCAACCATTTGTACAGAAATTAGGTAGCAAAAAAAACTCCGGCGCCGCGGCCTTGGCGATGATCTGCCGCACGACGTCGAGGTCCCCCGCGCTGCGTGGCGAGGTGGAGCTCCTCACCCGGCGTCGGTGAGGAAGCCCGCAGCTCCCCACCCGGCGGGCAAGTGGGGCTTCTCGGCGCCGGCGCCATGGGGGCCGCATCGACGGGAGGGGACGACGGCGGCGTGAAGCACCACCACCACCTGGCGGAGGCGTACGCGCAGGCGTCGTCGACCGGCCGCACCACCCTGGCGGCGCGCGCGCCGCAGCCAGCCTCGGACCCCGGCCTCGCGCTGCGCCTCCCCTTCTACTCCGGGGACGGGTCGTCGCCGTCCGCCGTCGGCCTCCTGGTCTTCTTCCTGGGGGCTGCAGCGCCAAGGCCTCCTGGCATTCTTCCGTCGGCGCCATGGGGGCTGCAGCGCCAAGGCCTCCTGGTCTTCTTCCGTCGGCGCCATGGGGGCTGCAGCGCCAAGGCCTCCCCGGAGTTCTCCACGGGAGCGGAGGCGGTTGAGGAGGAAGATGCGGATAATGTCGCTGCCTCCCGCGTGCCAGCGAGGCGGGGGATCGAGACGCGCGATCCCCCGGCTTATCATCAGCGTTTTCCTTTGAAAAAACATGTATGGATCCACACGCAGTGGACAGTGCACATTTTGAGGATTTGAATTTTTGTCGGATTTGTTATTTTGTACACACGGCTGGAGTTTGACATCATCTACATCTAGTTTTTTTTTCTCAATTTTTTATAACTTTGAAATGGAGATTTTCAAATTTTCAAAATATCAGACTCCATGATGCGCAAGCTCTCACTAGTACAAAACCTCACTTTAGAGCCAGCTCACTTACATATGCCAACCGGATCTAGCCAATGGTCTCTAATGTGTGTACCATAAGAGCCTGTTTCAAAAACCGATTCTAATGACCTAATCCTTGAGACGACTAGAAAAGAAACCTGTCTCTATCACCACTCACGGGCCGACAACGCCGACCACTTGGCCATAAGTTCCCTTGAGTGGTGTTAGTGGTGTATCATACGACTGCTTGAAAATGTCAAAGACGGGACCTCACCGGTGTTAGTGCGGTAATCGTGGGGACACAAATCGGGTCGGTGTTGGCGAGAAGGTACGGTCCAGAGCCTCCATACGGCTTTCTGAGTGAGTTCATTAGCTACTGTCCACGCAACTAGAGTTATTTTTTCATGTTGGTTTTTGTATATACGATGAATTATCAACAAGGCAAGTTAACTATGTTTGACCGATAGGGATTGATTGATCGAAGTTGGATGTATGATATGTGGAGGGAGAACGAGGCTTTGATCGAAGCCTTGGACGATATTCAGAGTCACGGAAGGAGATATGACGAGGAAGAGAAATACACATGATGTGTTCCGTGATCAGGTTTTCCGGAAGAGGTAGGCATCTCACAAGGGATAACCGCGGTGGAGCGTTTTGGGGCGAGGACACAGAGTTTACCCAGGTTCAGGTTAGCCGGAGAGACTCCCTACTTCCTGCAAATCAACTATGACGACGTTCGATGAGCACATGGTACAAGTACCTAGACAGATTGAGTATATGGCTGAATCTGCCTAGGGTTTCTCCCGCCCGACTTTATATAGAGAGTTTGATATAGATGTTGACCTCTAAGTTGGCCCGATCTTCACGAATTGACAAGAACGCACGAAGAACACACGAAGAACGCGAAGAACACGATGAACTCACACACACACAAAAGGGGAAGATAACTCGTGAAGCCTACGAGGGATCGCAAACCCAAGTCAACAACACGCTAATTGAAACTGATTCCTCTCACCGGCCGGTCCACCGATCCAACAGAATCCGCAAGGGGAAGGTTAGCAAGAACTACTAGAGTCACAAGATGAAAGAGTAGCTCCTTGGAGAGATCTTGATACAATCCGATAGATGAATCTATGGAGTAGCCATGGATCCCATGGGGGAGGTTCTCCACATGGGAGGAGGAGCAACAAGCTCAATTATATCTCAAAGTCAACTCTAACCCTAGAACTAGCCACCAGAGTCCCTTATATAGCCTAGGGGGAAAGGTGGGTCGAAACGGTGCCAAAACGGTGCATTTCCGTGCAAAACTGGGCAGCCCGGCGTGGGAGGCCGGCGTGGGAGGCAGCGCCCAGCCTGGGGCAGCCGGCCTTGGGGCCGGCCTGAGGCCGGGGTGTAGGCCGGAGCCCTCGGGCTGGTGCCCGGCCTGGGGCCAGGGGAGCCCGGCCTGAGGCCAGGGTGGGAGGCCGGCTCCCTCGGGTTGGTGGCCGGCCTGAGCCCAGGGTAGGCCGGCCTAAGGACAAGGTGGGATGGGGAGGCCGGCCTGGGGCCAGGGGAGGCCGACCTGGCCGGGAGTTGAGGCCGGGGGCCCCGTTTTCCTCCGTTCTTCCTCCTCGGAGCTCCGATCTTGACGCCGTCTTCACCCACTTCCTTCCTAGCTTCATGTGCACCTTCTTGGATATGTTCTTGAGAATCTTGGGCACCATCTTGGGCCTCCATGGTGTGATCCCACCTATGCATGTAGAAGGGTATTCATGAGGTAGAGCACTGTGACGCCCCGGGATCGGGCACTATGCAGATTTCAGCATTCCCGCCAAATCCGCATAATAACCGATTCCAGGTTGTCATTTATGATAACATTACAACAGTTCACGAATAATCCACAATTACAACAGAAACAGATAGATACAAGATGACTCACACGAGCCGGGGTTACAACTGATGCATTACAAAGATCCAAATAACAGCGGAAGACACAAAACATCGTCCGTCTACGGACAAGATCCAAATTGGACTAAGAGTCCTGAAGATAACCGAGAGCGTCCAATCCCTGCCCAGGCCAAGCCGGAGGGATTCCCAAGCTAACGTCGTCAGACTTCAAACCTGTTGACTGCAAGTTGGAATTTGCAGCCACGAAAGAGATTCGTGGGTCAGTACGGTTAAGTACTGGCAAGGGGGATAAAACCCATACTCACAAGTTACCGGCGTAGCCAGTCATCACAAGATACAAATACTTTAGGATCAACGGAAGGAAAGGGTTATTGCAAATAAGCTACAGCAGGCTGCACTAACCAACTACAGAGATTCTATTACTTCCAACTATCAGAAAGGAGATAAGATCGAGTGATAGTAACCAACTGAACGATAACTGCAAACAAACCCATCCTGGATCTCGCCCCTTATCCGAAGAAGCAATCCGAGGATAACTCACACAGTTGAGTTAATGATGGTTCAGATTATGGTGTCAATAAGCCTATTACTAGTCAAGTTGTTAATCATTGGGTGAAAGGTTGTTATTCATTAGGTTTAAGTTGTCCTGAGTACTTGTTAGCCAGTACTTTCACCAAGTAATCCATAACCGCGGAAAACACGGCTTCTCGAGAAGATTATCCCTGCAGGGTTGCACCATAGTAACCGACACTCATGAATATCCCGCCAGATGGAGTGGCCACTCCACCAAGCGGGGCACTCAACACAATCCAACCCTTCTTCGCATCAAGCCCAAAGAACCTTGGGCGCACGGCTAATCGAGCCCAGAAGAAAATGGACCCTCATAGCACTCTAAGAACGTGTCCCCCTATATGCCGACTACGAAAGTTCCACCCGGGTACCAAGGGCTCGCAAGATCATGCATGCAGCAAATGGAAAACCCGAACTAAATGAGGCGATTTGGACGAGATGCGAATCGGGTCAAACTGAGGGGGAGCCCATACTCCCCAAATGCGGGTAGTGCGCTCATCATGGATCAGTAGACAAGACCCTTTTCCTATTAGGGTCGACACTAGCAGGCCTCAAAACCACAAAGGGCCTCCTGCCGGTGCCTTATCATCAAATTATTATTAACAGCAGCATTAACAGGATGGATTGATTAATATTTCGAGCCCCCGGAACGGTAACAAAACTAATAGTACGATAGCAAAAGAAGTAACCGACAACAGGCTCGAGCAAAAGCAACCCTAAGCAAGATAGTAAGACACAGGCTCAAGCAAAGGTTATAGGAGTGGAGGTGTGGCAATATCAGGGTTAAAGGATTCATGTGATAGGTTCGTAACAGAAACAACCACTACTAAGGCTAGCAGAAAAGAACAACGGAAAATATCGGTAACAAGTGATGAAAGGCAGCCATTTGGCAGCAAGTGAGTATACTTGCCTGAGATCCCGCAAGGTAGCAGAACTTGTCGTTGCTCACATCATCTCAACGTCCTATCCGCGAAGAGGCAACGAACTAAAAGAAACACCGGATGCAACAATTACTACTACGGCAAAAGATCCAGCATGATCCTATTTTATATGCATGACAGGGCAAGATGCAACAGGGGAAACAACCTAAGCAATTTAATCGGAACCGGAGTCCGGACAAATAGTTATGGTTCAAATTGTTTAGCTACCCATCATATTAAATGTTGATTAACAGCTTTAAACGAGGAGGGGGTGATCTATTCAATATTAAATGGAATAGGGCACAATTTAAATTAATTACCCCAACACATTCCATATTTAATTATTAGGTGATAATACTATACCCCGAACCCACAAGATGCAATGCAAAATGATGATATGACATTTTAAATATAGTTGATATGTTATAGAAAATAGGGCATAGGTATAGGGTTGGGGTTTGGGTTCGCACGTGTGGAAAGAAGATCTTCGGGTTCGGCGCCGGTGTCTTCGGGATGAAGAAGAAGAAGACGACAAAGAGGGGGGTAGACGGCGGCGAGGAAGAATGGAAAGTAGACGTTCTCGCGTCGTCGTCGAGGTAGCCTAAGTAGGCGTAGTCGACGTCTTCGGGTAGAGGAAGTAGTCGACGTCGGGGCGTAGGCGTTCCGATGTCGATGTAGTAGCGGAAGTAGTCGTTCACGTCGTCGTTCCCGTTCCGTAGCCGAAGTAGGCGTAGTAGTCGTGGGCGAACCGCTATATCCTTGTCTTCGAGGTCGATGGCGAACTTGGCGGCTCTCCGGTCTTCGGGCGCGCACGAAGGCGGCCAACGCAAACGGACACGGTGGAGATAGTGGTCGTTCATAGCTCGATGTAGCGGTACTTGTCGGCGAAGAACTCGTCGACGAGGTACATGTCGGTGTCGAACTTGGAGTTCCGGTGTTCGGACTTGTCGCCGAGAAGCTTGCCAGGTTCACGTGGACACACACGAAGGCGGTCACCACAAAAATTATAGGCCTTCAAGTGTAGAAGACCTCGGTGCACCGATGGTCGTTCACGGATGGAGGGGACAACAGAGCGGATCCTGGTGTGGACGGAGAGGCGTTGCACACCTTGAAGGCAATACATCAAACACCTGGAGGGCGTCAACATGGAGGTGGCGTGCATGTCAAGGACGGAGACGGGGGGCGCTGCGAGTTGGGGTCCTTGCACGGGGCGCTGCCTCCTGGTCGACGGGGACGGCGCCGTGGCTCGCCGGCCCTTGGCGGGATGATGGAGGAGGGGCTTGGGAGCAGCTCCGGTTGCGGCCGGGCGTGGCCGAGGAGGTGACGTGAGAGGGCGGCAGGAGGGGAGCGGCCGGCGACCATCCTCGCAGGGAGCAGCGGCGACGGCGGCCCTCGGCCGGAAAGGAGGACGAACGGCGGCGGCCGGCAGCGCTTCCATGCGCGGGAAATTGAAGGGGAGGGGGGACGGCGAGGTGGGGAAGGGGCCCCGGCCGTCCGTGGCCGCGGCAGGGAGGAGGCGCCGGTGGCTGGGCGCGGCGGCCGGCGGTAGTAGAGGACGCGCGGCGGAGCTGCGGCCGCGGGAGGCGCGCGGGCGGAAGGGAGGCGCCGTCCACTCCTTGCTGGGACGAGGGGAGGCGACGGCCGGCGGGCAGGAGGAGCGAGGAGGAGGCGGCGGAGCTCCGGCGGCCGGTCTCGGGAGGAAGGAGGCGAGGGCGACCGAGAGGAGGCAGTGGCGGCGCTCGCTGGCAGCAGAACGAGCGAGGAAGGGAGAGACGAGCGGGGCGATGGGGTTGGGGATCGAACCCATCGATCCCCTGGCGTGCGTGTGCGTGTAGTTGGTCGGGTGCGTGCGTGAGTGCGGATCGGTGCTGTGTGTGCGAAGCGTGCGTGGCCTGTGTTGCGTGCGTGCTCTAGGTGTGCGTGAGTTGTGTGTGCGTTAGGTGTACGTGTGGAGTTAGGGTTTGGCTAGGGTGTGGGTCGTGGGCTGGCTGGACTGGGCCTTGTTGGCCTGGTCTGGCCACCCAAACATTATTTTTTTTTTAATTTTTTTTTTACAAACCAGCTTATTAATTGATTTAAAAACACAATAAAGTTATATTAGCAAACAATTTTATTTTTCCATTTTAACAGAAAGGAGGTAGAAACAACTGTGAGTTTTCAAACAGATGAAATGCAATGCGATGCATGATGACTTGATGCGAAAAAAAAAGAAAACAATCGATTTCTAATTTGGGGAAACACCCCGGGTGTTACAGACGACACCACTAACAAGGGATTGCGCCCTCGCAATCCACCTGCTAACCCGGGAGGGGAAAGAAGTTCGACTATCGATGCTTCCAGTTGATCTCCTCGACACCACTAACAAGGGATTGTCGACACCACTAACAAGGGAATCTTGCTCGGGCTGATGACGATGTTCTTCCACCAGGAATCTTCCGATGATCGAACCTATTAGGTTAAGGGCTCAGAAAACGTCCACCCACGTAGGATCCTAACACTTTGAAAGGTAGACAAGAGGGGAGACTCCAAAACAAATAAGATGGGAGGGGAAATAGAATAGGGATAAGGAGAAAAACAAGAATCCTATTGAGAGGTTTTCCAAAATGGTTTAGCAGAAATAGTTTTCGACACTCTAGAAACAACGACCGTTAGCGAGGTTAACCTACAGGCTTTGTGGACCCGTTGCTTCG
Organism: Alopecurus myosuroides; assembly: GCA_028641055.1. NCBI lineage: Eukaryota > Viridiplantae > Streptophyta > Magnoliopsida > Poales > Poaceae > Alopecurus > Alopecurus myosuroides. The sequence goes on from CM054062.1 coordinate 12,557,850, forward strand.
ATAACCATTCGTATCGAAACAATCTCGGGAATCGGAACCAAGGCTCTGATACCATTTGTGACGCCCCGGGATCGGGCACTATGCAGATTTCAGCATTCCCGCCAAATCCGCATAATAACCGATTCCAGGTTGTCATTTATGATAACATTACAACAGTTCACGAATAATCCACAATTACAACAGAAACAGATAGATACAAGATGACTCACACGAGCCGGGGTTACAACTGATGCATTACAAAGATCCAAATAACAGCGGAAGACACAAAACATCGTCCGTCTACGGACAAGATCCAAATTGGACTAAGAGTCCTGAAGATAACCGAGAGCGTCCAATCCCTGCCCAGGCCAAGCCGGAGGGATTCCCAAGCTAACGTCGTCAGACTTCAAACCTGTTGACTGCAAGTTGGAATTTGCAGCCACGAAAGAGATTCGTGGGTCAGTACGGTTAAGTACTGGCAAGGGGGATAAAACCCATACTCACAAGTTACCGGCGTAGCCAGTCATCACAAGATACAAATACTTTAGGATCAACGGAAGGAAAGGGTTATTGCAAATAAGCTACAGCAGGCTGCACTAACCAACTACAGAGATTCTATTACTTCCAACTATCAGAAAGGAGATAAGATCGAGTGATAGTAACCAACTGAACGATAACTGCAAACAAACCCATCCTGGATCTCGCCCCTTATCCGAAGAAGCAATCCGAGGATAACTCACACAGTTGAGTTAATGATGGTTCAGATTATGGTGTCAATAAGCCTATTACTAGTCAAGTTGTTAATCATTGGGTGAAAGGTTGTTATTCATTAGGTTTAAGTTGTCCTGAGTACTTGTTAGCCAGTACTTTCACCAAGTAATCCATAACCGCGGAAAACACGGCTTCTCGAGAAGATTATCCCTGCAGGGTTGCACCATAGTAACCGACACTCATGAATATCCCGCCAGATGGAGTGGCCACTCCACCAAGCGGGGCACTCAACACAATCCAACCCTTCTTCGCATCAAGCCCAAAGAACCTTGGGCGCACGGCTAATCGAGCCCAGAAGAAAATGGACCCTCATAGCACTCTAAGAACGTGTCCCCCTATATGCCGACTACGAAAGTTCCACCCGGGTACCAAGGGCTCGCAAGATCATGCATGCAGCAAATGGAAAACCCGAACTAAATGAGGCGATTTGGACGAGATGCGAATCGGGTCAAACTGAGGGGGAGCCCATACTCCCCAAATGCGGGTAGTGCGCTCATCATGGATCAGTAGACAAGACCCTTTTCCTATTAGGGTCGACACTAGCAGGCCTCAAAACCACAAAGGGCCTCCTGCCGGTGCCTTATCATCAAATTATTATTAACAGCAGCATTAACAGGATGGATTGATTAATATTTCGAGCCCCCGGAACGGTAACAAAACTAATAGTACGATAGCAAAAGAAGTAACCGACAACAGGCTCGAGCAAAAGCAACCCTAAGCAAGATAGTAAGACACAGGCTCAAGCAAAGGTTATAGGAGTGGAGGTGTGGCAATATCAGGGTTAAAGGATTCATGTGATAGGTTCGTAACAGAAACAACCACTACTAAGGCTAGCAGAAAAGAACAACGGAAAATATCGGTAACAAGTGATGAAAGGCAGCCATTTGGCAGCAAGTGAGTATACTTGCCTGAGATCCCGCAAGGTAGCAGAACTTGTCGTTGCTCACATCATCTCAACGTCCTATCCGCGAAGAGGCAACGAACTAAAAGAAACACCGGATGCAACAATTACTACTACGGCAAAAGATCCAGCATGATCCTATTTTATATGCATGACAGGGCAAGATGCAACAGGGGAAACAACCTAAGCAATTTAATCGGAACCGGAGTCCGGACAAATAGTTATGGTTCAAATTGTTTAGCTACCCATCATATTAAATGTTGATTAACAGCTTTAAACGAGGAGGGGGTGATCTATTCAATATTAAATGGAATAGGGCACAATTTAAATTAATTACCCCAACACATTCCATATTTAATTATTAGGTGATAATACTATACCCCGAACCCACAAGATGCAATGCAAAATGATGATATGACATTTTAAATATAGTTGATATGTTATAGAAAATAGGGCATAGGTATAGGGTTGGGGTTTGGGTTCGCACGTGTGGAAAGAAGATCTTCGGGTTCGGCGCCGGTGTCTTCGGGATGAAGAAGAAGAAGACGACAAAGAGGGGGGTAGACGGCGGCGAGGAAGAATGGAAAGTAGACGTTCTCGCGTCGTCGTCGAGGTAGCCTAAGTAGGCGTAGTCGACGTCTTCGGGTAGAGGAAGTAGTCGACGTCGGGGCGTAGGCGTTCCGATGTCGATGTAGTAGCGGAAGTAGTCGTTCACGTCGTCGTTCCCGTTCCGTAGCCGAAGTAGGCGTAGTAGTCGTGGGCGAACCGCTATATCCTTGTCTTCGAGGTCGATGGCGAACTTGGCGGCTCTCCGGTCTTCGGGCGCGCACGAAGGCGGCCAACGCAAACGGACACGGTGGAGATAGTGGTCGTTCATAGCTCGATGTAGCGGTACTTGTCGGCGAAGAACTCGTCGACGAGGTACATGTCGGTGTCGAACTTGGAGTTCCGGTGTTCGGACTTGTCGCCGAGAAGCTTGCCAGGTTCACGTGGACACACACGAAGGCGGTCACCACAAAAATTATAGGCCTTCAAGTGTAGAAGACCTCGGTGCACCGATGGTCGTTCACGGATGGAGGGGACAACAGAGCGGATCCTGGTGTGGACGGAGAGGCGTTGCACACCTTGAAGGCAATACATCAAACACCTGGAGGGCGTCAACATGGAGGTGGCGTGCATGTCAAGGACGGAGACGGGGGGCGCTGCGAGTTGGGGTCCTTGCACGGGGCGCTGCCTCCTGGTCGACGGGGACGGCGCCGTGGCTCGCCGGCCCTTGGCGGGATGATGGAGGAGGGGCTTGGGAGCAGCTCCGGTTGCGGCCGGGCGTGGCCGAGGAGGTGACGTGAGAGGGCGGCAGGAGGGGAGCGGCCGGCGACCATCCTCGCAGGGAGCAGCGGCGACGGCGGCCCTCGGCCGGAAAGGAGGACGAACGGCGGCGGCCGGCAGCGCTTCCATGCGCGGGAAATTGAAGGGGAGGGGGGACGGCGAGGTGGGGAAGGGGCCCCGGCCGTCCGTGGCCGCGGCAGGGAGGAGGCGCCGGTGGCTGGGCGCGGCGGCCGGCGGTAGTAGAGGACGCGCGGCGGAGCTGCGGCCGCGGGAGGCGCGCGGGCGGAAGGGAGGCGCCGTCCACTCCTTGCTGGGACGAGGGGAGGCGACGGCCGGCGGGCAGGAGGAGCGAGGAGGAGGCGGCGGAGCTCCGGCGGCCGGTCTCGGGAGGAAGGAGGCGAGGGCGACCGAGAGGAGGCAGTGGCGGCGCTCGCTGGGAGCAGAACGAGCGAGGAAGGGAGAGACGAGCGGGGCGATGGGGTTGGGGATCGAACCCATCGATCCCCTGGCGTGCGTGTGCGTGTAGTTGGTCGGGTGCGTGCGTGAGTGCGGATCGGTGCTGTGTGTGCGAAGCGTGCGTGGCCTGTGTTGCGTGCGTGCTCTAGGTGTGCGTGAGTTGTGTGTGCGTTAGGTGTACGTGTGGAGTTAGGGTTTGGCTAGGGTGTGGGTCGTGGGCTGGCTGGACTGGGCCTTGTTGGCCTGGTCTGGCCACCCAAACATTATTTTTTTTTTAAATTTTTTTTTACAAACCAGCTTATTAATTGATTTAAAAACACAATAAAGTTATATTAGCAAACAATTTTATTTTTCCATTTTAACAGAAAGGAGGTAGAAACAACTGTGAGTTTTCAAACAGATGAAATGCAATGCGATGCATGATGACTTGATGCGAAAAAAAAAAGAAAACAATCGATTTCTAATTTGGGGAAACACCCCGGGTGTTACAAGCACCGTTCACCAAGTCACCGAAAACATACGGAGATAGGAGTGAGTTCACCTTGTTGTGTATCGATGTTGTGCTTGGTTGAATACGGTGGGCTACATCATCTCCCCCCTTGAAGAAGAGTCGTCCTCGACTCTCGTCAATCCATTTGTGAGCGGTAGAAGGAATGTTGACGACGAAGATGTCGTTGAAGTTGAGCCGCTTGTCGAAGACCATGTGACGGTAGGCTCGTAGTGGAGGTGGTCCAAAGGTGATGAAGATCATGAAATGTTCCTCCTTGGATGGTTGAGGGAGATCATGCGAGGCGGTGTAGTCGTTGAAGTTGAGCCTCTTATCGAAGGTCATGCCAAGATATGCTCGTGGAGGGTGTAGTCCAAAGGTGATGACGATCTTGACATGGTCCCCATTGGATGGATGAGGGTGAGCTTGCGGAAGCGGTAGAGTGTATATGAACTTGACGCCTTGGTTGCACGCCACTCCATGGGGTGCGTTGTTGTTGATGCTCGTGTCGAAGTTCATGTACATCTTGGCAGTTGATGTGTAGTCGTGGTGATCATTGTCGTTGACGCGCTTGTCGAACTCCAAGTGCATCTTGACGAAGGGGATGTAGACGTGGTAGTCATTGTCGTTGACGCGCTTGTCGAACTCCAAGTACATCTTGACGTGGGGGATGTAGATGTAGAAGTCGTTGGCGTGGATGCGCATGTGGATCTCCAAGTACATCTTGACATGAGGGATGTAGGCGTAGAAGGCGTTGTTGTCGTAGTGCTTGTGATGCACCGTGTAGATCTTGACTTGAGGAGTGTGGATGGAGGATGCATCGTCGTAGAACTTTTTGTCAATCTCCATGTGGATCATGACGAGTTGAATGTGCTCCTTCCAAATCTTCAAGTCGGTGTCGATGTTCATGCGGTGTGGAGAGCCATGTATGTGGATAAGTCCATGAGGTCGAAGATGCTTGATAGGGTCACCAAATCTCTGCAAAATAGACAACAAAGATGGAGAGAGAGTTGGTAAGCCGTTAGTATCAATAAGCACAAATGGGGTTTTTCTCTCAACTCTCATCTCACTATTGGTGGCTATCATGGCAATGCCTCTAGGAGCACTCATGCTTTTTCCACTCATGATGGGCTTGTGGCTCTCACTCACGTGATGGTGGATCTCTCTCTCACCACTCATCTCACTAGAAGCTTGAGAGGGGACACTAGAAGGCTCCAAAGTCTTGGCACAAGAGGTGCGCGGGTGTGTCGAAGTCGTTGCATTGCTTGGAGTCGGTAGTGTCATAGCATGTGGCGAGGAGGATTCGAGCATCTCATCTCTTGGATTGATCTTCAAGTGTGGAAAGGGTGGCTTTCTTGGAGGAGGAGGTAGGGTCATGGCTTGTGTCGAAGAAGGCTCCGTCATCTCCATGATGTGGTAGTGTAAGCCATGCCTTGTAGCATCCTCAAATGGTCGATGATGATGATGATGAAGATATCCTTGGCTAGAATGGTGGCTTGAGCGTGGCCTTGTGGAGGTTGGCATGAGATGCTTTGAAGTCAAGGGGAGTGTGTCACCCAATTCGTCGTTACCTCCATCAATGATAGATGAGCCATTGACGCCGGCTCTAGAGAGGTTGAATCGTTGGTTCTTATCTTGAGGATAGGCTTGAAGAACTCGTGTCAACACTCGCGATGAATTCTCGGCCTCATTGCAATAGACACTTTCGTCACCATTGGTTGGCATGTCCAAGGAATTGAGAGCTAGTTGGTGCAAGGCATAGTATTGGCCTTCACTCATGTAGGCATGGTCACCATTTTGGTTGGCAACCATGATCATCTCATTGGTAGCATTGGAAACTCTCTTGTGGATGGTTGGAGTTGGCACTTGTGTCATTGAAGACGAGGAAGAAGAATGCCTTAGAGATGATGGCAAAGGATGAGCCTCTTTCACAATGTCACATGCATCAACGTCTTCATCATAGAGTGGTAGAGTGGTATCCTCATGCGCATGGTGATGTCGATCTTGTGTCATGGGAGGAATAGCTTCACACTCTTGATGTTGTTGTTGCGCTTGTGGTGATGAGGGAAACTCATGCTCTTGATCATGAAGGTCATTGTTCATCCTCATAGAATGTCGCTCATGGAAGTTGTGGTTGGGTGTTGGTGGTGAAGTATCTCTCGCCTCTTGTCTCGATGAAGTAGTGGTATCATAGTGTCCATGGCGAGGGTATTCTTGATCCTTGTCGAAGGCGGGGTGCGAAGAGAAAGCACATTGTTGGTGAAGATGAGGTGGAGGCTCCCATTCCTCATGTTGGTGATGATGCGATGGAATTCCTTGGTCAAGTGGGTGCGGTGCTTCATCCAATATGGTAGGAGGAGAATCATGGATAGCAACTCCATTTGCTTGTTGTTGGCGAGGTCGCTCATGTGGGTCCTCATCAAAAATAGGAAGTGATAGGTCACTTGGAGCATCTTCACTTGCTTGTTGGTGACGTGGTCGCTCAAGAGGTTCCTCATCAAACATGGGAAACGAGAGATCATGGGTAGCATCCGCGCCTAGTTGAGGTCGAAGTGGGCGCTCATTGGGGTCTTCATCAAAGAGAGGAAGTGAGATATCATTTGTAGCATTCCCACTTGGTTGTTGTTGATGGTGGTGCTCATAGGGGTCCTCATCAAAGATGGGTAGTGAAGTAGCATGTTGAGCATCCTCATTGGTTTGGCGATGGCGGTCATGATGGAGAGGATGGCGCCGGTGGTCATTGTGGTGGAGATGTGGTAGGCATTCACTAGAAGCCATGTCGAGGGCACCTTCTTGATAATGGCCTTGGTCTTGGTGGTCATTGTGGTGATGACGCACATTTTGCCTTGGAAGCCTTGAATGTGGGCGAGCACCATCCACGAAACCATGTAGACCATAGTCATGAGTCGAGCTTGGAGAAGGTGGGTGATGAAGAATATCCGGTCGTAGAGGGTGATCTTGAAGAGGGTCACCACGGCCTTGTCGGTGTCGAGGTCGAGGTAGTGGTGATGGCAAGCAATGATGGGTCGAAATTTGTTGACGATGGAGCTTGCGGCGTTCCCACACCTCATGTGTGGGATGACTCCGGAAGTCATTTGGATGCCTTGGCTTCTTGGCCTTCTCGCTAGATGGGGCCTCGATGATGTCCTTCTTGTGGCGCCGTCTTGATGTTGAAGGAGACAATCTTGACGTTGCCAACTTGTCGGATTTCTTGTCGTTGCACCATATTGAGGTTGAAGGTAGTTGTCTTGTCTTGGCCTTGGCATTCTCCTTGAAGTTCCTTGGTGGTGAGCATGAACCATCGGACATATGATGTCTTGGCAATCGAAGCTTGGCGAGGAAGTTCTTGTAAGTGAGCTCATCCATGTCGGAGTCGAAGTAGCTTGTGGAGTCGTTGTCGGTGTCGTACTCCGTCATGGTTGTGGATGCGTTGTCGGTGTAGCATGGCTCCATCTCGTCATCCAAGCTTGCGGTGTCATAGTTGTAGTAGTGATTCATGTCATTGGAGCTCATGGAGTCGAATTCGTCGTGGTTGTTGTGGTGCTCCTCCATGTCGATGATGCTTGGGGAGGAGTAGTCAGTGTAGAGCTCGACGTCGTGGTCGTAGTAGTGGTGGTGATCCACCATGTCATGCTCGTAGTAGTGGTCATCCACGATGTCGTGCTTGTAGGAGTGGAGGTCCATGTCTAGCTCGTTGTAGTCGTAGTGGTCCATCATGGACTCATCATGGTCATCATGGCCTCCATATGATTCGCTCTAGCTACACATGGTTAGTCACAAGCGCAAGTGTATATATAGAGTGTGAAGACATAAGAGCTCAACCTCACCTTTTAGCAAATATTGGAACTAGTGGACCATGCCAAGAGAAACCGATAACCAAAAAGAATGAAGTGACTTGAGTTCTAAAGATCCCCAAAACACGCTCCAAAACACACACGGCTTATGGGTGGATGGCAATGGGTTAGAAATGTGGCAAGAAGACGACAAATCCAAAGAAAGTATGTTGTAAAACATGGAGAAGAATCAAAGAAAAGTTAGCACGAAAACCAAACCTAGTGGAGGGAAAAAATGATATGGTGGAAACTAAAAACACACCTCACACAAGGGATAAATGGGGTTAATGTGGCCAATGGACGAGCGGAGACGAAATGTACCTATCGAAGACTAAGCTCAATGCCACACCAACGCAAGGAGGACGCTAGCTCAAACCACAATTAATTAGAGGCAACAAGATTCGCAATGTGGGAACCGGTCACTCTCTTCTCTTTTGCAACTCGAAGCTTTGCGTTCCTACAAATGATAGCAATTGGCATCGATCATTTTCTTCTTTTGGCTCTTTTTTCTTCTTTTGCTCTTTCTCCTTTTTTTTGATTTTTCGCTTTTTGATGGATGATGATTCCCAAATGCCAATGCCTACTCGAACTATTCTCTCACAAGCGCAAAACTCGCACTCTTGGTGCCACAAATGCGATGCCAAGCGATGTAAAAGAGCTAGTCCAAGTGGGTAAGGTACACAAAGGAAGGGGTTAGTTCAAGCGGAAGCAAGTTATACCTATGCGGTGGATGATCACGGGCTTGCGGCCGATGGATGTCGATGTCGTGTGGATCCGTTGATATAGATGCGTAGGCGATGTCGATGGAGACGCGTAGGAACTTGCCTCACTCAAATCGGAGCAACGCCGACAAAGAAAAAGAAGATACAAAATCTGTCAAAGAATCGAAGAGCAGGATTTTTCTGGGATTCTTGCTCAATTTCGAAATTCCTCTCAAATCAAGATTTTTTTTTGGACAAATTCGAAGAAAGTGGCTGAATAGAAAGGTGGGGAATGGTATTTGGCAACAAATCTATGAAATAAAACCACGAAAAACTCAACAAATCGAGAGATTGGTCGAAATCCCTTTTGGCTATTTTTGGTCAAATTTTCGAATTTATGGTGGATAGAAGAAAAATTGGTGGATGGGGAGGGGGTGGGGTGTCGGATTCGTGTCAATCTAGCTCTGGATACCAGATGATATAGGTGTTGACCTCTAAGTTGGCCCGATCTTCACGAATCGACAAGAACACACGAAGAACACACGAAGAACGCGAAGAACACGATGAACTCACACACACACACACACACAAAAGGGGAAGATAACTCGTGAAGCCTACGAGGGATCGCAAACCCAAGTCAACAATACGCTAATTGAAACCGATTCCTCTCACCGGCCGGTCCACCGATCCAACAGAAGCCGCAAGGGGAAGGTTGGCGAGAACTACTAGAGTCACAAGGTGAAAGAGTACCTCCTTGGAGAGATCTTGATACAACCCGATAGATGAATCTATGGAGTAGCCATGGATCCCATGGGGGAGGTTCTCGACATGGGAGGAGGAGCAACAAGCTCAATTATATCTCAAAGTCAACTCTAACCCTAGAACTAGCCACCAGAGTCCCTTATATAGCCTAGGGGGAAAGGTGGGTCAAAACGGTGCCAAAACGGTGCATTTCCGTGCAAAACTGGGCAGCCCGGCCTGGGAGGCCGGCCTGTGAGGCCGGGGTGGGAGGAAGCGCCCAGCCTGGGGCAGCCGGCCTGGGGGCCGCCCTGAGGCCGGGGTGGAGGCCGGAGCCCTCGGGCTGGTGCCCGGCCTGGGGGGGCTAGGGGAGCCCGGCCTGAGGCCAGGGTGGGAGGCCGGCTCGCTCGGGTTGGTGGCCGGCCTGAGGCCAGGGGAGGCCGGCCTGGCCGGGGGTTGAGGCCGGGGACCCCGTTTTCCTCCGTTCTTCCTCCTCGGAGCTCCGATCTTGATGCCGTCTTCACCCACTTCCTTCCTAGCTTCATGTGCACCTTATTGGATATGTTCTTGAGCATCTTGGGCACCATCTTGGGTCTCCATGGTGTGATCCCGCCTATGCATGTAGAAGGGTATTCATGAGGTAGAGCACCGTTCACCAAGTCACCGGAAACATACGGAGATAGGAGTGAGTTCACCTTGTTGTGTATCGATGTTGTGCTTGGTTGAATACGGTGGGCTACATCAGAGTTGGATCGGGTATTACAGGAATACAAACCGTACAATGACTAAACCTAACAATCTACGGTCATCTGGATCCTTGAGATGCAGATGGGCTTGTGGCCGGCATTGCGAATGCAGTGTCGCGCTTCGTCCCATCTGGGCCTTCGGCCTTGGGCCCGCCCCTCTGGTCTGGCTTCTGGATGCCGGTAGATACCCCTTCCCAGATATCTCCGAGAGTAGCCTCAGGGAAGGCTAAGGAACTTCTCTTATCCATTGATTTCTGTCAAAGCTGAATGGCGGAAGTTGGTTCCTGAGTCTTCCCCCTTTATCGATGTTTAGTTTTAATGTGGTCCGTCATCCAGTAGAAAAGACGGATCTTCTCAGCTAAGTTTCCTCCGTGTGGGTGTTCTGCTCTAGGCAGAGCGAATTAACAGCCATAGTGCACGTGGCACCATTATCGGGGCATCAACCCTGACAGAAACGGCAGGTAATGATCACTCCGCCAATTCTGGCGCAGGAATCGAGGAGACGCCCCGAGTGGCAACGGTCACACGCGTGAAATGCGGTCAAATCGTGCCACGCGTCTTGCATCCAAGCGTGCGACCGTTGCGGCCGAGGCGGCCATTCGGAGCTATAAAAGATCCCCCGAGCCGCACTCCTTTCCTTCTTCTTCCACACGCACCTTCATTCGCTCCATCTCCATTGCGCCTAAGATTCCTCCTCCGCATAGAGAACAAGCAAGAAGAAAACTTTCGTAGAGACCAATCCGAAGGCATGAGTAGCACAATGGCCTCTGGAGATGTTCATTCCGGTAGTGACGAAACAATGGAGGGGGAAGGATCCTCCATGGCGGCAGCGGCGACGGCCGCATCAAGCGAGGCACACATTACTTCTCCTTCATCGCCCATGGCCTATCCTCTGGCCGGGAGCGCAGCGGATTCAGCGCCAGCATCCGGTGCATCTGCCGCAGCGAAGGGGAAATTGAAGGCGGCGGACGACATCGCTGCTCCGAAGCTCGATGCCGGTGGTGACGACGACGGAGCCGAGGAAGAAAGTGCCAACGGGTACTGGATCCCTAGCTCTGTCACAACGCCGAATAATGGGTTCCTGCCAAGGAAGAAATGGCAGAGCGTGGAAGGTGACACGGAACCCAAGCCCCGGGACGACGAGCACGTCGTCCTCTTATCGCATATGCAACGTGGGTTAGGACTCTTGTCGTCCGCCTTTTTCCTCTCCATCCTCGATTATTACGGCGTCCAGTCTCACAACTTGACGCCCGATGCCATTTTATACATTTTCGCCTTCCAGGCCCTCTTCGATGGCTACTTAGGAATAGCCCCGAGCCTAGATTTCTTTAAATATTGCTTTTATGTGAGGAGAGAGCCAAACCGCAAATGGGGGGTTGAAGGTGTGTGGAACCATCTACCTCAACCTTCATCGGAAGAGGGAACTTTGGTTCCTCAAAGATCCAAAATCTGAATCCGTTAAGTATTGGTCGTCCATGTTCTTTTACGTGGAAGATGTGCCCTCCCCGAGGAAGACAATGGGGCTTCCACAGTTTGTCAACGGCGCGGCTGTCCCTAGGGATAGTTGGAAGGAGGACGCCGTACAGACGCTTCCGGTGAATCTGGAGAAGATCAAACGGGGGATCACCAAGCTCACTACGTCAGAACCCGAACTCACCAGAGCAGAAACTGTGCTCTGCTGGTTCCGTCGTAGGATCCAGCCACTTTCCCATCGGGAGGGCAAGCTGATGAGTGCTTTGATGAGTTCGACAGGCTTATTACGGGGTTTGGGGCAACCTAAAGCCAGAAGATTAAAGAATAGTGCTTTGATGAGTTCGACATGCTTATTCCGGGGTTTGAGCACAATTTTGTGCCTACCCCACTTCCTCGTCCAGCAAGGTGCCTACAGGCTCATACATCTATCGGGAGGGATTCACCTTCCGCCCTAAGGAAGTAATGGACGAAGGGTTTTCCTTTCTTGGAACCCAGTTCCAGCGCTACAACAAGGATTTCCTGGAGGTGCTGGGGCATGTAGGCCATATGAATACGGTAAACATCCTTATCCCTTGCCCCAGAGTAATTTTTCAATTTTTTGTCGGATGATTACTCTTATATTCCTATTGGATTTTGACTCTGCTTTCCCTTTTCTTTTTTGCTTTACGTCCTAGAAGACGATTGAGCAAGCAAACGAAGAAGTGTTTTCCGCTTTGAGGGAAAGCAACAAGAAGATGCGGAAGATGGTGAGTCTTCAGAAGGAGACGAACAACCAAGGTAATCTTGCTTTTGGCTTTTTCCTTCTCGTTTTTAACTTTCGGCTTTTCCTTTGGAATTCGAGTTTTTTACCTTCTCCTTTCTTAGCCATTATTGAGGCAGCCAAGGAGGCCCTCTCAAGCGCTGGTAATGCCCAAGGGCTACACGATGAGAACCTTCGCCTTTTCGAAGGACTTTGAGAAATCTGACAGAGAGTTCAAGCTCTGTCACTATTCCCTTTGCACGGCGGAGACAAAAATAGCGGAGCAAGAAGCGCAGTCCGTCAAGGACGCAGAGGCCATCTAGGACCTCCCGAAGAAACAGGGGGATGCATTGGACGATCTCAACGTCCTGGACATCGAACTTCTTGGTAAGACTTTTCTTTTTGTCCACTTTTACGCTCCTTCTTTCTGCTTTTTTCTTCTTTCTTCGCAGTTTTGTCTAACATCGAGATTTTTTCCTTTCCAGAGGAGGAGGACAAGACCAAGACCCAGATTGACAATATACGGGCATTTTCTGCCTACCTTGCGGAGATTCGTGCATCCGGGAAGAGATTTATTGCTAAGTTTCTTCTCGGGAAGAAGTTGGAGCGGGTGACGGAGCGTGCGGTTGCGCTGGATACTGCCGTTGAGACGCAAGACGGTCTCCTGCGTTCCGCTGCCCGTGGTGGGGCGAAGATAGCTCTAGGCCTTCTTCGTTTCCATTATGTGGCTCTAGGCCTGCGAAACATCGCGTCGCCGGCGTAAATGCTTGGCGTGCTATGGACGGCCATCACGTCACGTTGAAAAGCGGGGAAGTGCGTTAACACGGGGTGACCGGCCTGCTGCATGACGATATAACTCTCGTCTATGGCTCTATGCCGGCTTCTCTCTATGACGAGCGGGACCCTACTGTCGGGAGGGATGACCAGACAATGTCCGGCGCTCTCAAGAAGGCCCCCAAGATTGAAGGGTGAGCTGGGTGTGTCGGACATAAATTTGACGGGTGGACACGCCTAGGGTTGCCGCTGTGTGCGGTTTTTTGATCCGGACCCCAATGAGCAATTGGGGGGCCGTTCGAAGGTGCAGGTGGATATGCTCTTAGACGTGAGAGACCATCTCATGTCCATCAGCCCTTCACCTCAGTGAAGGATACTTAGATGTTCCTTTCGTATCGCCACGATTTACACAGCAGGCAGGATGGCGTGCACATCGTGTGGATCATGGCAAGCTTCGCGCGCCTGGAATGTTAGGAACTAGGGCTAATGAACAAAAGTAACGAGAAGAAAAAAGACGTACGGTTAACACGTTGCAAAACACCGTCGTCTCCCTGGTGTGTTCCTCTCTTCTTCATTGTGATCCGGGGCAGGTCCAGCAGATTCACTCGGCCAGTGATTGCTATATTTTTTTTTGAAGAAAATGACCAAATGTTCATTCACCAAATGAAGCAAAAAAAGATTGAAGTCTATCAAGTATCAACTGATAGATTGCTAATTGAAAGGTTATCATTCAACAATTAGATTGAAAGGCTTGAGAAACTGAGCACTGGCTCGGACATATGTGATCGTCTATCAAGTAGTAGGGATGCACCCAGGAGAAAAATTGAAAGAAAGATTACTGATTGCAATTCGAAAATTTCTTTCTGAGACAGCACTAACACTACAACCGTATTATTTACAAAGCTCAGGAAAGATTAAATCGATTTCCTTGCTTGTTACAATCCGTCACATCAGGCCTCATGCATATAGCATTACAAAGATGTGTGGACAAATCACTAGCTACGTTTACATCAACTGATCATGGAGAGGTGCCTCCGAACCGCACGGGCCTAAAAAGGATAAGAGCTCGTCGACGTTCTCCGGCAGCTCAAAATCCATGAAGGACTCATCGAACGATTCTTGACCAAACTGTGGTAGCATCCATTCCGGCGCAGCAGCATCCATCACGCCTGGGGCTCCTCCTTGTCCTTGAACTGATGATGGTGCAGCGCTGTGAGCTCCGAGGTTCATCCTGCTCCCGTCCACCAAGTCTTGATGTGTCGATGCCCCGCCGTAGTCTGTGCCCGACAAGAAGAACGAGTCTTGGCAAGAATACTGCTGGTGCTGGTACTGGTATTGGTATTGGCATTGGTAGTCTTGATCTGAGCAGGAGGGTGCACTGCCGCCATCTTCATCGTCTACGGGATCCACTGTAGGGAAGACAGAGTTGGACGCAGAGCTCTGCTCCTGGAGAAGATCGCGCTCTGCTCTCGCTCGCGCGTAATCGTCCGGCTCCCTCTTGGCATTCACCCCATGACCACCGAATCGGATGCGATACAGCCTCAGCGACGACGAGGCCAGATCCATGGGGGCGGTGATCGAATACTCGTGCATCACCCATCCCGTGCTGCCCTTCTGACCGTCGAGGTGGAAGCTGAGCATGTACTTCTTCCAGGTGATCTCCGACTCCATGCCGCTGCCACCGTCAAGGACGCGCAGCCTGTCGCCGTCCACCACGGGCTTCTCCCCTTTCCAGGTTCCGCCGCCGACGCAGGAACGTCTCTGCCGACCGCCCTCGTTGTGGATCGATTGTCCGTTGGCGAAGAAGAAGGCCTCGTTGGCCTTCGGCTTGTGTTTGTCGACGAGCTCCCACGGCAGCGCGCTCAACGGATCGTCCTCGAAGATCATGCCCTCTAAAGGGAGCTGCTGGCCCAGGAGCCGAGGGAGAAGGAAGTACTCCACCAGCTCTTCGTCCTCGGGGTTGAACTTGAAGCCAGGCGAGAGGCCGAGGCCGAGCACGTCTTCCGCCTCCTCCATGGCGCGATTTGCTATGCTAGCTAGGGTTTGCTAGATCGAGTTTCTTGCTACAAGAAATGTGAGGCGTGGTTTGGAACGTGGTTTGGAAGCAGACGTCCTAGTATTTATTCCCCATGCTGGGTATGGTACGGCGACGGATTCTTTCCTAGCTGGATACGAATTCCGAATTGGTAGAAACTTGCTGGCAAAGTATTCACGTCAACGGATTCCGAATTCCGATTTGTCGGGTAGACACGCCATATGTTTGAGAAAACATGCATGGATCCGAAACATGCATGGAAAGTTGTCTCCCCTAGTGTAAAAACGAGTACCGGAGTTGCTATCCGAGTTGATTTCAAAAGGCAAGAAAATATAGTGGTTACCAACCGGCGTCTCTGTACGGGAAAACAGCCCGCCAAGTGGGTCTTTTGGATTTTTAAGTTTTATTTTTATTTTTTAAATGGCATTAGTAAGTTTAAAAAACAAGAATAAATCCGTGGATGTATACATATAGCAATGAATTCTACTAGTGCGCAAAAAACTAATACGATTTTCTTTTTTTATTATAGGCTGAGCAAAAATGACATAACAGTGGATCTGGCCGCAGTGAACAGTGCACATTTAGAGAACTTGAATTTTGTCATATTTGTTATTTTTGTGTAGCCTAGAATACAAATTATGTTTTATCGATTTTTTGCACAAGAGTGGAGTTCGACATTATCTACATCTATTATTTTTGTTCTAAACATTTTAAAACTTTGATATGGAGATTTTGAATTTTTCAAAATATCAGACTCCATGGAGGCCAAGCTTTCTTTGGAATTTTCCCACTATTACATGCGCGGAGTCATTTTGCTCCTTAAACCGGATGAAGACTCTGTCATCCTCAATTGATTTTAGAATAAATAACCTATACCGATTATATAACCCATCCTCTCCCCCTCCCCCCTTTTGCAACAGGTAAGAAACAACACACCATGTACAACACATCACCAGTGAGTGGGAGATGGTAAAAAAATGTGCAAAACCACTAACAGAAGCAATAATCATCAATACGCAATGACTCCACGGATCCGCTTGTTGTATGACATCACTAACAACCGATTCACTACCGACTTGCGTATAATAGGGGGTCGGTGTCGATGACTCATATCAACAAATATCTCGGGTGAGCCGGTAGGGTTTCGAGTAGAGGAACGATATAGGCGCTGGCGGATATGACAGCTAACAGGGGCACAATTTACCTAGGTTCGGGGCCCTCGTAGAGGTAATACCCTTACTCCCGCTTGTCTGTCTTTGTATTATGATGATTGCTTACAATGGTGAGTGCGCAGGTCGATAGATTGGATCGGCTACAATGGTCAAAACCTAGATTGGATGCCCCCCTCAGGTGGCTCTCCCATCCCTTAAATAAGTGGTTGGGTCTCAAGCCGTACCCCCCCCGGGGGGGGGGGGGGGGGTTACAAACCCTAGTTCTAGTCGGTGGAAACCTTCCATCTTGACCCGCAAGTTTGGCGGGTGGGCCGCTGCTGGACCGTCTAGAATCATGGGGTAGCCCTTTGTACTAGGCCTTAGTGCTAGGCCTCAGACTGGGTAGGCTCATCCGATAGGCCCGGGAGTCATCCCCACGTCAGTAGCCCCCGATTGTTTGTTCGACAGAGAATAGTCGAGTAAGCACTCAAAAACTTGTTTCCGGATCTTGCGACTGAGTAGTCAAACGTTTGATTTAAAGGGCGTATACCCTGTATGGAATATACTCGAGTATTGAGCGGTAAATACGCCTCGCCTCGGATCTTTTTTCACAGAAGGGTATGGCTCAGTCGCTTGGCTCTCCCGAGAGATCAGGACCAATTAATTACTCTGGGGCAAAAACAGTTCTGGCCTACACGGACTCGAGACCTCCGACTCGAATCCGGTAAGGTGATCATTGCGACTGGGCCGTGGAGGACTTATCGAGTCGAATTTAACCTTAAAGGGGCACCCGACGCGTCCGCTAGTATTTTTCTTCGTGTCGTTGACATGGAAAGTTTACTGGAGGACGCAGCTCGAGTGCGATTCCAGACCCACATGATTGATCCTTGGGTCTTACCTTCGTATTCGAAGAATACGACATCTTGATGTGCCTCGACGGCCGAACGAACCGGGATTTTTTGGGTGATGTGTTCATACATCGTAGTGTGGAGTTGCGGTATTTGCGGGAGCCGCGTACCCACGATTCTCTCCTAGCTGCATGGCGAGTGCTGCCTTTTGTCCTTGATAACGGCGAGTGCCACTATTTCCATTTTACAATCCTCGAGCAAGTTTGACGTGGGGATGATTCCTGGACTTATCGGGTGAGCCTACCCGGTCCAAGGCCCAAGACCTAGGCCCAAAGAGAGGTACTATCCTGCGGTTCTAGAAGGCCCAACAGAAGCCCACCCGCAAGACTTGCGGGTCAAGAAGGAAAGCTCCTACCAACCTAAAACTAGGGTTTGTAACACCCCCCCCGGGCACGGTTTGAGACCTAGCCACCTATAAAAGGATAGGAGAACCACCGAGGGGGATCCAATCTACTGTTCACAACCACAACCTTGAGCTTGAAATCAGACTCTCCACTTGACCATCCCCCATTGTAACCGATCTACTGATAATACAGATCGCAAGAGCACGGGTAAGGGTTTTACCTCTACGAGGGCCTCGAAACTGGGTAAATCGTGCCTTTGTTAGCCGACGATTGTCACTAGTGCCTTTACGTTCTCTTAATTGAAACCCCGCCGGATCATCCGAGGGACTTGTCGAGATGAGCAATCAACAATTGGCGCCGTCTGTGGGAACGAAAGGTGCTGGATCTATGACATCTTCGGCCTCGTCATCGCCAACCTTCAGCTGGAGCCCCGGAACATCGACTGCAGCGGAGCCGATCCGCTTCGGGTCGCTCATCTGCGCACCCCACTCGCCGGAATCGCGCCCGGCGTTCAGCGGATTGGAGAAAAGCGTCAGCCTGATGTTTGGGAGCTTCCACTTCCACGCCAACAAGGCGGGAATCCTGCGCTTCCCCGACCAGATCAGATCCGGAGAATCGGACTCCGAGTCCGTCTCAAGCCCAGCAACCTTCGAGTCGCCGACTGGTAACGCTGGCCGTGACTTAGCGCCCAGCAGCAACTCCATCTGTCGCAATACGCGCAACTTCCACACCATCGCGACTGAGGAACCCTCCAGATTCGGTGAAAGTTGTCGACCCACGCCTAGGACCCTCGAACCATATCTGACCAAGGTCTGCATGGCAGGATCAACTGAACCACCTGCAGAAACGGAGACAAGCCGACAGGAGCGAGATCACATCAAAGTATCGCGAGCCGCTTGGCTCAAAGAAAAAGCGGCAGTACAAACTGGCCAGCCGATAGAAGATGGAGCCTCCCATGAAGATCTAACCGCATACCACTACCACCTGGTGCGGACGGGTCGGCTGATCGCTGAAGCCCGCAAGAATCTGGATGCACGGAAGGAATCGGCAGACGCTTTGAGTGCACGCCGCGCAACGCTCTCCAGGACTCATTCGACGGGGAACCAACCCCTGAAAAAGAAATACGCCTCGAAGACTGCTGGCATGGACCAAGAATCCCTCAGTGGAATCAGCATGTCACTCGAGGCATCTCTTATGCACGTCGATGAGGAGGGGAACGTACACCCGACGACCCCTGCCGCAACGCTCCTAGCAGCCGCCACGTACTTACAAGCGAACCAGCCGCCTGAAAACGACCCCCATGCGGAGCAACATCGACAAGTCCAGAAAGGGCTAGGCATGACAGCCGCAAGAATCGCCACCCAGAGTCATAGACACGCGACAACTCCAGAAGTTGACAAAACCTCTTGGGTAGACAAAACACCTCGCAGGCGCGAGAGCACATCTCCTAAAAGGGGAGACAAGGGGTCGCCTCGCCGCTCCCGAGGAAAATGAGCCCGACGCCGTGGCGATAGCCCACACATCGACGATGATAGCCCGCGAGATCGCGACAACAACCCAAGGCATCACGGAAGCCGATCGCGACATCGCAGCAGGGAACCGCGGCAGGAGGACGACCGCGACCGACCCGGATACGACGCGCGTGGAGAAATCGTGCAAAGCAAGGTCGACAAGACTCGAGCTCGCAGGAACCGCGCCCGATCACCGTCCACCTCCTCTGGCGAGGAAGCTTGCGGCGCACTGTGCTTTAGTCGCAGCATCCGAGAGGCACCAATTCCCAAAAGATTCAAACTCACAACGGAGGTCCCAAAGTACGATGGCTCGCAAGAGCCCAAGTCATGGTTGTCGGACTACCTCGCTGCAGTTAAATGCCAACGTGGGAATAAAACAACAGCCATGCAATACCTAAACCTACACCTCGTGGGCGCTGCTTGCAGCTGGCTCGAAGGAAGACCGTGCACACACTATTGATCTTGGGACGATCTAACCCGCTACTTCCGGAAGAACTTCAAGGCCACGTACAAACGGCCCGCATCTATCGAGGAACTGCGAGCCTGCAAACAGAAAAGCGGCGAGTCTACCCGCGAGTACATCCAGAGATGGGACCACACTCAAGAACACGGCGGGAAACATGTCAGAAGAGTTCGCAGTCGAAGCTTTCACCAAAGGCGCTCGACGTACCGCCTTCCGAGAAGAACTGGGACGAGCCGCACCCAAAATAATCGGAGAGCTAATGTGAATAGCAGACAGATGGGCTAATGGCGAGGAGTCCTTGCGAAACGAGAAAAACTCCTCACCCGCACCCGAGGAGGACCGCAACGACGACCGCCAAAAGAGGAAGAGAAAGCACTACGACCAGGATGATCAATCGGAGCTAGTAGAAGCGGAGATCTCGAGAAATCGCAACGAAGGGTCCCGCGGAAATCGCGGCTGGAAGCCAAAACCAGATGATAAAACTCATGAGGAAGACCTTGACGGATACTTCTCGCTACATCTTTTTACAGATAAGCGCACGGGAAAAACCAAGACCACTCACCTCCTCAAAAACTGCCGAAAGTTCCAAGAAATCTAGGAGGCATACACGAAGAAGCACAGGGCCGCCTTTAGCCAAGGATATCCGCAGCTACCAAGAGGGTACCAACCACCACCCCTGCCTCCACCCGTGGCACACCAGAACGTGGCGATGGCCGCGCTACCTGCGTCATCTGCCGCTAACCAAGGAGCTAATGGATACCCGAACCCACAGGGCCTCCTGGGAATGATATAGAAGGTTTGCCCATTCCGCAGAGTCCAGAAGACAATCACGCCAAGTAATCATGGCAGTACAAGCTCCACCATCCAAGACAGAATACCTGAAGATGGTTGAGCAACCGATAACCTTTTCCCGAGAGGATCATCTCCCACGGGTACATCGACCAGGACATGCTGCGCTCGTCATCCAGGCGCAAATAGGCAACTACGACCTAGCCCGGGTATTCATGGATGGTGGAAGCGGAATGCGTCTAGCAGATTCAGTCTCTTGATCATAGAAACACCAGATATAGAATTTCACTTTGCCTTCAGCTGTAATTTTCCACACATTATCTAACATTGGTTGCGTAACTCTTCCCAGAAACTGACATTCATATGCATCATATACGCGGACACACTCCGCAAAATAAACAAGAACCAGGACGGACTCGCAGAATCCGAAACATCCTTCCACGGGATAGTACCAGGAAAAGCGGTCCGACCACTCGGAAAAATCAATCTGGAAGTGGTGCTTGGCGACCCGAGAAATTACAGGAGGGAATTCCTTGACTTCGAGGTGGTCGACTGGCCATCACAGTACCATGCCATTCTCGGCCGAACTTCGTTCGCGAGATTCATGGCAGCACCCCACTACGCCTACCTCAAGCTCAAACTCCCAGGAGAATACGGTCCAATAACCATAAACGGCGACTTCTAGAAATCGGACAAGTGCGACAACGAGTTCAATAGGTCGGTTCGCCCGGCCCCAAGGCCTTCGCGGATCGAAACTCTCTTGCACGAAGAACACCGACGAACGAAGAAGAAGATAACTAGGGTTAGGGTAAAGTTTGTAGATGGGTTTTTTTTTGCAATTGTGTGTTGTTTTTCAATCGGCCGTCACCCCAAAGGTATATAAGGGGAGAATGGACTTCCCGTACAGGTTTGGGGCGAAAATTCCGTCCAAAAAGATCTAATTTGACTCCAATTTGAGCAAAAAAGGGTCAACCAAACTCAGGTCCAGACCCAAAAATCGGAAAAAAGTTTCAGAAATGAACCGGATATTTTGAATCGGATTATTCGGATTTAACCGAATATTCCGGTTGCAATGGATTTTTGCTAAGGAAAAAAGACGTGAGTTACAGAAGTCAACCGAATATTTTGAACCGGATTATTCGGATTTAACCGGATATTCCAGTTTTGACCTCACGCGTCAATATTGCCAGCAGTATTTTGGCCATAGATTTTTCATACTTTGTCGGATTGAGATGACCCAAAAATCAAAGTTGTTCGTTTCAACGATATGCACAACTTTTGTTCACGCTAGGTCATCTTGGTGCCATCTCTTAGTAAGCCAAAATTGACTGTCGACACATACCCCCCTGTTTTTTTTTGGCAAAGTTTGCGTGCCAAAAAATAACTTACACTAATTTTGTTCTAAGGACGATGTCAACACTCTATCGGCCATATGTTCTTAGGGCGATAGAAATATATAGGCCATACGTGTGTTTTAGGGTTCTTGCCAGACACTTGGGTAGTACCTCCTTAAGTATCCTCCACCGAGAGCTTGAAGTAGTGAATGTCTCAATTGATCCATGTCATACAATTCCTTTACATGCCCGCGCATATCATTCCTATCAGACTGATATTCAACAAGCCGGTCTGCATCCACTCCTTGTTGGA
The DNA here is from genome assembly GCA_028641055.1 of Alopecurus myosuroides. NCBI lineage: Eukaryota > Viridiplantae > Streptophyta > Magnoliopsida > Poales > Poaceae > Alopecurus > Alopecurus myosuroides. The sequence continues at coordinate 12,579,622 of CM054062.1, forward strand.
ATTCATCTAGTCACATATTTGTGAACCGATTGTCACCTATCGGTTGTAGAGAAACAGACACGAATCCATTCCTTCTAGCACTGAGGAAATCAAAATCTGAAAGGTCTCTCCCCGTTAAGAAAGTAGCATTGGGATGTTGCCAATCCACCAATGGATCGGCCAAAGCCACACAAGCCGAATTATCCGCATGGACAACCTCCACTTCGTCACCAATCCATTGTATCAAAAACTGGTGCAAAGTAGATGACACACATTGATTTTCATGAAGCCAATCTCATCCTTTTTTTTTTGAGAATTACGGGGGGGGGGGGGATTGTCCCCCACCGCTTATTATATTGCTCAAACGGGTGTTACCGGCTAGTCATAGCCAAACAAGAAGACAGTTTTACAGGGGTGAACCGGGGGGAGAACTCGACAGAAACTAGTTACAACAAGCAAGAAAGAAAGATCGCAAACGATCGACGGCGGCACGATTTTGGAGAGGGTATCGGTAGCGCCATAACGTGATGTCATCAGCAGCGCGGCGGAGGACGTCTTTAGGCGTGCAGGTCTGGCGGTTGAAGACGAGGTCGTTCCTCGCTTTCCAGATGTGCCAGAGGGTAACGGCGATGGCAGAGTGCCAAGCATCCCCAACCGAAGGGGGAGCTGCAATGTCCCAGAGGGAGGATTGGCCGTCGGGGAACGCCTGAAGGAGGCGCCAAACCGAAGCAGCAAACGGGCAGTGGACGAAAAGGTGGCGACTGTCCTCCTCGTGGCCGCACCGTTCGTAGTCGGCCGAGGGGGCGCAGTTCTTGAGAAACAAGTTGTCCCGAGTGCTGAGGCGGTCGATGTCGGCGAGGTAGGAGAAAATCTTGATCTTGGTGGGCAGTCGGAGGCTCCAAGCCGTCTGCGCGGACGCGCAGAGTCTCCTATTGTACGAGAGCATGCGGTAAGCCGCCCGAGAGCTGAAGTGGACATCCTTCCCCCAGGCAAGGACGCGGGTGTCGGCGTTGTCGGAGAGCGCAAAGCTGGCGTAGAGCGCGGTAATATCCGAGTGCTCGCGTATCGCCACAGCCGACAACCGGGGGTGTAGGTGGAGCCCCTCAGTCATCACTGCAGCAACAGAAGCATGGGGCCTTGTGGTGTGGGAGAAAAGGGCCTGGAACCTCCCCTGAAGAGCCCCTCCAGGAAGCCAGTTGTCGAACCAGAAAGAGGTTTGCTTACCATTCCCCACCGAGCAGCGTGTGATGGATCTGTATACCTGCAGGCCATGTGCGACGATGCGCTCGATGAACGAAGGGTTTGAGGAGACCATCCCAAGGTCCCTTCCTGAGTGCCTCCGGAACCACGCCTTCCACGGGAGATCATCCGGCTGGTGGAGTTTGTGGACGAAGTTGAGGAGCAGCACCTGGTTTTGCAGACGGAGATCCCGCAGTCCGAAGCCACCTTCCTGCACACACAAACAGGCCTTGTCCCAGGCGATGAGGCAGCGAGCACCCGAGCAGGAATCTTTACCGGTCCAGAAGAAGGCACGACGCCTTTTATCCAAACTCTCAATAACCCCCGGAGGTAGCAGGAAGGAACTCATGAAATAGGTAGGAAGGTTATTTAGGACAGCGTTGCATAGGGTACGCCGCCCTCCAGAGGAAAGCAGAAGGGCTTTCCATCCGGAAAGGCGACGGTCAAACGAGGCGATGAGGGGGGTGTAGGCCGCTAAGGGAAGTTTCAGGGGGGAAAGGGGTAGGCCGAGGTAGGGCTGCAGGAAGGTGGAAACAGGGCAGTGAAGCTGTCAGACCCCGGACCCAGAGATATACATACTGTTATGTGCTCCTAGCCATGGAATCACAAGGGCTTCAGGGTTACCAGCCCCGGCCGCAACAAACAACGGCAGGCAGACCGGATTCATCGGCACGTAGTCCGGATCCCCGGTCTACTACTCCTTGTATCCATGCTAGTCATAACCAACTATGCATACCCAAGAGTCCACGAGTCGGATGAAACTGAAGGAACGGGACCAAAGTTATACAGAGCTGCTATGTGTCCAGAAAGTGCAACAACAATCGAGGGTTACTGGGGTTACCTCGCCCCAGGACGATCATATCGACAGGCGGGCTCGGACATGGATCATCGGCTCCACAACCCCTCGACTGCGACAACTATGCAGGCATAGCCAAAACTGTATAACAATGAGCTCGAAACCAACAACCGATCAAAGCAACACTCTAGACATGAAATTGTATTAAACATGTGTTACTAGAGTATAGCTTACAAGCAGAGGTCACACGACCCAACATTACATCAGACAACGGAAAGCAAATTATGTTGCTAATCAACAAGAACCAAAAAGGCCTAAGAGGCCGCAACATAAGGCGACGTCCCAGCCCATAGATTCCAGGCTGCTACCTGGGAACCCCAAACTACTCGTCGATGTCCACGTTGAAACACCACTGAAGTGAGAAACTCCACCTGAACCAAGTTGAAGCAAACATGAGTACGGGAGGTACTCAACAAGACTTAGTTAACCTATTATATATCTGCTTCTTTTAGAAAGAGTTATGAAGGTTGTTTTGCGTAAAGCCATCTTTATTTTCCAAATTGAGGGAGGAATAGCACGTCTCATGGAGTGTTTTGAAAACAGATAAGAAACCTACTCAACTACTGATATCATCATCTTTTTAATCCACCAACTCATATCAGCACATCGTGCTTCAAAGATCACCACCTCCAGTTGTTCCGGTAACTCATGCTACAAGGTAACCCCTCTCGGCATCTCCGAGGAGGCATCCTTCATTCGTTATCAGCAAGTTTTAGTCATTCCGTTTAAGTTGTCTATGATCACAGAATCCGTCACCAAGTCGTCCTTAACCGCGGACACGGCTTTTCGAAAAGATTAAACCCTGCAGGGGTGTACAACTTTAACCACACGTACTGTCGGGGGGTTACCCCCGAGTAGGGTAAAGACAGGTGGTAAAGGCCGCTTACAGAAGAGAGGTTTGGTCGAGTAGCCGACTACCGGGTACTCTCTACCCGGTCGACTGCTACCCGGTCTCACCTCAAGATGACCAGAAGGAGATATCAGTCAAGTTTTACCCTGTCGAGTAGAAGGTTTGGCCCGAGTACAATTGGCGGGAACCTTTGGCGGGAAACTACTCGGGCAGGAAGTCAAAGGAGCCGTTCTGACACAGGATCCCGCGTATCCTGGGTCCGTACTTGGCAGCATTCGAACTACTGTTCACGTGGGGACGGCCTGCCTGACAGTGACAGCATGGAAGCAGTCGGTGGCAGGATAAGGGGGGCCTACTCTGTGACTAGGTACAGTGATACCAGTCTGTCCCCTAGTTTTGCCCAACGACTTTACAGAAGCAGCCAAGACCAACGACCAAAGATGTCAGCGGGTACTCGGAGAAAGGACAGTGTGCACACTATGTCGACACTTGTCTAGGATTTGGACGTATCCGGCTGGGCACCATGTATATAAGGTGCCCCGCCGCCTCCTGCGCGAGGCACACTCCAAAACGATCTCATTCCAGGCTCATAGCAAACCCTAGAAACCCTAAGTTCTTGCCCTAGCTCTACTCGGAGAGGAGCAAGGGGCTACTCGGTAGCGATATCATTTGTATTGTACCTACTCGGAGAGACATCGTAATACATAGAGAAAGGCAGGAGTAGGGGTTTTACCTCCTCACGAGGGCCCTGAACCTGGGTATATCGTGTTGTTTGTGTTGTGTGGATCTCACCTCACGCGGCTACTCGTCGCGTGATCCCTCCCCGGACACCTCCAGCGTCCATCGTCCCCACATCTTTAGCCATCCCATGGCATCTGCCGTGACACCACCACGACAGTTGGCGCCCACCGTGGGGCAACCAGCGGCGCTGGCTGGAGTTTCTGTTCGGACGGGATCTTCATCAGCGGAGCGCGTAGTTTGTGGCCTTGTCCACAGATTCGGCTCCTTCGACTTCGTCACCGACAACGCCGGCTGTTTCGGCGGCATGGCCATGCCGGAGGGCGGCTCGGTGATCTCCTTCGGCTCGCATCTCGTCTACGTCGCCACCGTCGCCGACAGCGCCTACCCCGAGCTGGTGCAAGACGCGGAGGATCCTCCCGCGGTGGTTGCTGCTCGCGGAAGGCCTGCGCGCAGCTCTGCATGCTGCGCTGAGGTGATGGTGACGGGCTTGGCGGCAAACGCTGGCGCGGCTGCTACTGGCGCTGCGGCCGTCGTCGAGGAGGTCGACGATCCGCCCGCGGGTGGCAGGACACGCCGGCCCTACGAGAAGGAGAGCAACCTGCCGCCTTCCACGTCTACGGTCACCCCCGCGTCAGCTGCGCGAACCGGGATGCCCACTCCCACCGACCTCGAGCTCCTAGCCGAGAGGGAGCAGCTCGAGCGGCAACGCCAGGAGCTGCTCGCCGAGCAGGCGGAGTTGGAAAAGATCAGGTTGGAGCTGAGCCTGGACCAGCTCGAGTACAACAAGGCTCACGGCTTCACGCCGGTGGCCAGGAGGCCCAGCAGGGTAGGCGCTACGCGGCGCAACCTAGGCGCCGAGATGGCGACTGTTGCGGAGGAGCCCGCGCAGTCCGCCACCGCGAACACCTTCACAAGGCCAAGGTACAGCACACCCGCCAAGACGCTGCGAGCTGCGGAGGCTGTGGCTGCCGAGTTGCCGCGCCTAGAGGGAGAGGCGCGTCGCAGGCAGCAGGAGAGGCTAGGCGAGCTGGTGCTGGAGGCCGCCAGGCAGAACGAGGAGTTCCGGAAGGCCAACCCGGGAGCTGGAGCTTCGCAAGTGGTTCATTCGCACGCGGCTAGATCTAACGATCAAGCCTCATCTCCGCATCCTAGCCGCGAGAAGAGCCGCAGCGGGCGTACGGGTAGAGACAGGCAAATGCAGGTGTATGACCCGGCCGCTGCCGCGAAACAGGTTGCTGTGCCGCAGCAGCCCGGGCAGGAGCACAACGCTGCGAGAGCAGGCTCTCAAGCCCATCAAGCTCAAAGCCGTGTCCGAGAAGCCGCACGTCCGGGTACTTCTCGGCAACCCGCAGCTCCGCCTACTCGGCAGAGGCAGCAGCCGCGCCCAGTGGCGCCAGTCGCCAACCCGGTGGAGCAGCCTGCTGCAATGCAGGTGGATAGGTATGATGATGGCTACTCGGCTATGGAGATGGCTGGTTATGACATCCATGACCGTGTGGGTGAGCGCGTGTTGGCGCCTGGAGATGCAAGGCACCAGCTGGACCGTATCAGCTTGTCGGCGCGGCTTGAGAGCACGGGTCCTCCCGGCCCCGAGTGCTTTGGCCCGCGCATCATGAATGAGCCTTCCGTGAAGGGTTTTCAGCTCGCGAGAGGCACCAAGAGCTACAATGGTAGCACCAAGCCTGAAGATTGGCTCAACGACTACGTCACCGCGGTCCATATCGCGAATGGCAACAGGAGATGGGCGGTACGCTATGTACCGCAGATGCTAGAGGGTCCAGCTCGCACTTGGCTCAACAACTTGCCCAAGAACAGCATTAACTGCTGGCTGGACTTCTCGGATGCCTTCATCAGCAACTTCACCAGCACCTACAAGAGGCCGAATAGGCCACAGCAGTTGTCGGCTTGCCGGCAGCGAGAAGACGAGACGGACCGCGAGTACCTTACTCGGTGGAGCACCTTGAGGAACACCTGTGAGGGTGTGAATGAAGCGCAGGCCATCACTTGGTTTGCGCAGGGTTGCCGACATGGCAGCATGCTGTGGCAGAGATTGCAGAGGGAGATGCCCAACACCCTGGCCGAGACCATCAAGATTGCGGATCAGTACGCACTCGGCGATCCCACTCAGCCACTGATGGATTCCTCTGAGCCGAGAAGAAACTTCAACAGCAGCAAGCGCAACGAGTTCCGCAACAAGCGCCGAGTAGATACTCGGTATGATCCCGAAGAGGTGAATGCGGTGAATGTCGGAGGCGGTGGTGGCCAAAGGCAGAAGCCTGCTGGAGCCTACGGGCAGAACCAGAACCAGGGCCAGGGCAACAAGAAACCGTTCCGCACTGCGCAGCCGAGTAGCGGGAACTCCGAGCAGCCGAAGAAGTTTGTCTTCGATGACATGAAGGATGGCCCATGCAGCTTTCACACTCATCACCCCTCAAGGCCTGCGAACCATACTACTCGGCAATGCGAGTGGTGGGATGTGATCAAGAGTGATGGCTTGCCTCCTCCTCCTCCTCTGCCAGCTGCCAATGCTACTGTTCAGCCTACTCGCGCTCCCGCAGCTCGGCCGCCAGTGTACCCGAGAAGGGAGAATGTCAACCAGGTGGCTTTAGGAGCCAACCAGAACTTCAACAATGAGAGATACCGCAACAACAACAACAACTACAACCGAAACAGCAACAACAGAGGCAACAACAACTATCAGGGCAACAACAATGGTAACAATGGCAACAACGGGGGCAATGGCCCTAACCAGTACCAACAGCACCATGAGAGCTATATGATCTTCACTTCCGAGGCAGTCGACAAGCAGTCACAGCACAGGCGGGCCATGGAGGTCAATGCAGTGATTCCTGCTGTCCCCCACTACATGTACTGGTGCGACCAGGAGATCAGGTGGACTCGGGCAGATCACCCCAAGGTGATGCCCAATCCGGGTACCTATGCCTTGGTGCTAGATCCCACTTTCCTGGGCCCCGAGAAGAACGTGAGGTTCAGCAAGGTGCTGATCGACAACGGCAGCAGCATCAACATTGTGTACAAGGACACACTCGAGAAGCTTGGCCTGGCCGAGAACATGATGCTGCCTAGCAAGACCACTTTCCATGGCATTGTGCCCGGGATCTCATGCAACCCGATTGGCCGAGTGTGGATCGATGTGCTATTCGGTACTCGGGAGAACTGCCGCACTGAGCGCCTGCAGTTTGAAGTGGTGGATCATCAGAGCCCCTATCATGCTCTACTCGGAAGGCCTGCTCTGAGCAAGTTCATGGCCTCCACTCATGTGGCTTACCTGAAGATGAAGATCCCCGGGCCCAATGGCATCATCACCATCTCGGGAGATTATAAGAAGTCCATGGAGTGTGCCTCTGCTAGCTCTCAGCTGGCGGAATCGATGGTGATTGCTGCCGAGAAGAAGAAGATGTACGAGGTGGTGGCCATGGCTCAGTCCGCACAAGCTGGCGCACAAGGTGTGCCGAGTACTCAGCATGGTACTGCTTTCCAAGCTGCCAAGGAGACCAAGACTGTCCAGGTTGACCCCGAGTTCCCGGAGCGCGTGGCCATCATTGGTGCCGGGTTGGCGGAGAAATAGGAAAGCGCGCTCATCCACTTCCTCCGTGAGAATCGGGACGTGTTCGCCTGGACCAATGAAGATCTACCAGGGGTCCCGAGGGAGTTGGTTGAGCACTCTTTGCATGTGCGTCCTGACGCCAAGCCCGTGAAGCAGGCCTTACGCCGTTTCGGGGATGAGAGAAGGAAGGCCATCGGTGATCAAATCACCAAGCTGCTGATCAGTAACTTCATCATGGAGGTGCTGCACCCGGACTGGTTGGCCAACCCGGTCATGGTCGAGAAGAAAAAGGAAGATCCCAAGGCTGCCACCGCATGGCGCATGTGTGTCGACTACACCGACTTGAACAAGGCATGCCCCAAGGATCCTTTCCCGCTACCTCGCATCGATCAGGTGATCGATTCCACTGCCGGCTGTGAGCTGTTGTCTTTCATAGATGCCTACTCTGGTTTCCACCAGATTGCACTCAACCCTGCTGATCAAATAAAGACTGCTTTCATTACCCCGTACGGGGCTTATTGCTATCGTGTCATGTGTTTTGGCCTGAGGAATGCGGGTGCAACCTATCAGAGATGCATGCAGAAATGCTTGCATGACCAGCTCGGCAAGAATGTGCAGGTGTACGTAGATGACATTGTCATCAAAACGAATAAAACACATACTCTGCTTGCCGACCTGGAGGAAACCTTTGCTAACCTACGCAGGTACAAAATGAAACTGAATCCGAGTAAGTGTACGTTTGGTGTACCAGCTGGAAAGCTACTCGGTTTTCTGGTTTCTAGTCGGGGCATTGAAGCCAATCCGTCTAAGATAAAAGCTATTGAGAGCATGTCTTTGCCGAGATCATTGAAGGATGTGCAGAAGTTCACGGGTTGTCTGGCATCTCTGAGCCGCTTTCTTGGCCGGATGGGCGAGAAGGATTTGCCTCTGTACCAGCTGATGAAGAAAAGCGACAAGTTTGTCTGGACTCCGCAAGCGGATGTGGCATTCAATGAGCTGAAAGCAATGCTGGCTAGTGCTCCCGTCTTGGCTAGTCCGCTACCCAAGGAGCCTATGCTGCTGTACATTGCCGCGACTAACCGAGTAGTCAGCGTAGTGATAGTGGTGGAGCGAGAAGAAGAAGGCAAGAGTGTGCAGCGCCCAGTCTATTATCTCAGTGAGGTGCTGTCCAGTTCCAAGCAAAACTATCCTCACTACCAAAAGATGACATATGGTGTGTACCTGGGCGCCAGGAAGCTGAAACATTACTTCCAGGAGCATCCCATCACTGTCGTGAGCTCAGCTCCCATCTCGGACATCATGGGTAACAAGGAGGCGAGTGGCAGAGTAGCCAAGTGGGCGATCGAGCTAGCCGCGTACGCTCCCGCGTATACGATAAGAGAAGCAATCAAGTCTCAGGTACTGGCGGAATTTCTTGTGGACTGGGCCGAGATGCAGTATGAACCTCCCGCTCCAGTTTCCAACTATTGGAAGATGCACTTTGATGGCTCAAAGGTGAAAGAAGGCCTCGGGGCTGGCGTTGTGCTTACGTCACCCAAGCGGGATCAACTCAAGTATGTGTTGCAGATTCACTTCAAGGCATCCAACAATGTAGCCGAGTACGAGGCAGTGGTGCATGGCTTGCGAGTAGCAAAGGAGGTTGGCGTGCAGCGCATTATATGCTATGGTGACTCAGATCTAGTGGTGCAGCAAGTCTCAGGTACCTGGGATGCTTTGGATGCCAACATGGCATCATATCGTTTCCTGGTGCAGTCAATGACTGGGTTTTTCGAAGGCTGTGAGTTCCAGCACATTCACCGAGCAGAGAACGAAGCAGCAGATGAGCTGTCCAAGTTGGGATCTTCTCGGCAGTCCATCCCGGCAGGGATTGCCTTGGAGCATTTGAGGAAGCCATCCATCAAGCCTTCCCCCAACTCGGAATCTATCTTTGTTCCCTCTCTGCCAAGTGAAGAATCAGACCCAATGGAGATTGACTGGGAGAGTGCTGCAGGGAACCCGGGGACTGCCGTCCTATACTCGGGGACTGCCGCTCCTTACTCGGGGACTGCCGTTCCCTACTCGGGGACTGCCACTCCATACCCGGGGACTGCCACTCCCTACCCGGGGACTGCCATTCCTTACCCGGGGACTGCCACTCCTTACTCGGGGACTGCCGCCCTCAACCCAGAAGCTGTTGCATTCATTGAAGAAGTTCTCGCCAATCGATCTGGGCTGCAGAGAAGCGCTCCTACTCCTCCTGTGCAACCACCAGAGCCTGTCCCAATGGAAATGGACGAACCAGTGTTTCCCGTGCGGGAGACACCGAGCTGGGCAATGCCCATATTATCCTTTCTAAGGGACGGTACTTTACCTGAAGATGAGGTGACTGCGAGGCAGATTCAGAGAAGATCCAAGGGCTACGCCTTAGTCCGAGACGTGCTGCACAAGAGAAGTGCCACTGGTGTGCTGCAACGCTGTGTGAGCCCAGAGGAAGGAGAAGAAATCCTGGTGGAGATACATCAAGGGGAATGTGGGCATCACGCCTCTTCTCGGGCTTTAGTCAAGAAAGCTTTTCGGCATGGCTTCTACTGGCTCACTGCATTGCAGCAGGCTGAGGACATTGTGAGGAAGTGCGCCGGCTGCCAGATGTTCGCAAGTAAGATTCACATGCCAGCATCCGAGTTGAAAACAATTCCTATCACATGGCCGTTTGCTGTTTGGTGCTTGGATATGGTTGGTCCTTTCAAGCCGGCTAAGGGCAATATGACACATATCTTGGTCATGGTGGACAAGTTCACCAAGTGGATCGAGGTGAAGCCTATTCGGAAGTGCGATGGAGTCACAGCTGTGAAGTTTGTGAAAGATGTGATCATGAGATATGGCTACCCGCACAGTATCATCACCGACAACGGCACCAACTTTGTAGAGGGGGCAATGGTGCGATTCTGCAGAGATAAGCATATCCGACTAGACGTTGCGTCAGTCGCGCACCCTGCCTCCAATGGGCAAGTTGAGAGAGCAAATGGGATGGTACTGGCAGGCATCAAGCCGAGGCTGATTGAGCCACTGCTGAAAACACCTGGGTGTTGGCTAGAAGAGTTGCCAGCGGTGTTGTGGAGTCTAAGGACTACCCCTAACCGGTCAACCGGCTACACGCCATTCTTCTTGGTATACGGGGCTGAGGCCGTGTTGCCAATAGACTTAGAGCATGACTCCCCCCGAGTAGCCCTCTACACTGAGGTGGAGGCGAGAGAAGCTCGAGAAGACGACGTTGACCTGCTTGAAGAAGCAAGAGAGCTGACTCTGTCACGTTCGGCTATCTACCAGCAAAACCTGCGGCGCTATCATAGCCGAAAGGTGAACCCAAGGGTTTTCCGAGAAGGAGACATGGTCCTTAGGCTTGTGCAGCGCACAGCCGGGATGCACAAGTTGTCTCCTCCATGGGAAGGGCCTTTCATTGTCAGCAAAGCGCTGCACAATGACGCGTACTATCTTGTAGATGTGCGCCCATCGCAGGCGAACAGGGCAGATAAAGCTGGAGAGGAAACCAAGCGTCCCTGGAATGTAGCTCTACTTCGTCGTTTTCATTCGTAAGCAAAGATGTGTATGTACCCTTTCATCCGAGTTGAAATTCTACTCTGCAATCTAAAATTGTTCTCGGGGACTGCCCTCGTCCAAAATTGCTCTAAGTGTTTTTACTCGGCTTGTTCCTTTGTCTATTCGGTTGCTTCACTTCAGAACTCAAAAGTGCATTGAGTACTGTGTTTAAACCTATATGCCAACTCTTCGACTTCGCTGCTGTCCGAAACCCGGCTTCATGGCAAGCAAGAGAACAAGCAAAAGGTCAATAAGCACACGAAAATCACTAAGGAAGAAAGAGTGCAGGAACCGAGTAGATTGTCGGTTACTTTTTGTTCCTTGTTTTCGTCTTCTCGGCTAGGTGGTGGGCTGCGTTATCATGATTGTTTCTAGCGGCTAAGTATTTGCAGCCTTGTTCTTTGATTCTTGTGACTCGAATACCAAACAAGCGACAAGTCGCAGGTAGAGCAGAGATGAAAAGACAGGGTGAATAAGAAAAGCTACTCGGGGACTCGCATGGAAACACAACTCGGCATTAAGCCAGTGTCGCTCAAATTGATTAATGTCAACATAAACCGAGTGGGCATAAAAACTGAGTAGCAAGCAAGATAAAGGTAGTCTGTTACATCTGCTCCCGGCATCCCGGGGATCTGATAAAGTGTTCAAGTGAAAGAAAAGATTGCAGGTTGCTTCAAGTTGCAGAGGAGATGTTCTCGGCGCTGGCCTTGGCGGCTGTTTCCTCGGCGGCGGCCTTGGCAGCAGTTTCTTCAGTAGCGGTGGCGGTAGCTGCTTCTTCGGTGCCGGCTTGAGTGGCATCCGCTTCCGTCTGCACGGCGGTGGATTCCTCCATCTCGGCATCCTCCTGGGTGGCCGCCTGCTCGGAAGTGGCCGTGGCCACCGAGACGGGTCCTGGAGTCGAGGAGGAGCCTGAAGCATGGCCAGGAGGAGGCACCGTGTCGTCGAGAGCAGCACCTGAGGAAGTGCCGAAGTCGAGTGGCTCGGAGTCGATGTGCGCCTCTTCGTCTTCATCGCTACTCGCGACGACGGTGGCTTTTCCCTTCCCGGCCTTGCCCTTGGGAGATTCGAAGAAGTCACCAAGCTCTTCCGCTTCCTCATCATCTTCTTCGTCCTCGTACTCGGTGTCGGGTTCGGGGACGCCATCGATGTAGACCTCCGTCTCGGCGCATTCTGCGACATCATATGCAATCTGCTTGCGCAAGGCCACGCTATCGGCATCAGTCTCCCACTTGGAGTCATTGCGCTTCCCGCGGATGAGCTGCATATCCAAGTTTTCATACCAGGACGCAATGCAGAGAAGCATCACGTCCGCACCAGCACGGGCTCCGGAGGCTCGCCACTTCTTCAACTCGGCCTTCACGCCTTCCAGCTTGAGGGCGAGCGCCCGCATGCTTTTTGGCTCAGGATCATGGGGCCAGAACAGCCGGTGGAGCTCAAAGCCCGCGTGCATCAAATCAGTCCCGCAGCCGGCCAGCTGTTCGAAGTAACCTTTGAGCACCACCAAGCTGTCCTCGATATCAGCCCTGGTGTCAATCGGCTCACCCAGCGAAAGGCGAACTGCTCGGGCCTTGGCTATCGTGGGCGCAGAGGTAGACTCAAGACGAGGCCAGATATCTGAAATAGCAAGTGGCAAGATCAAAAACCGAGAAAGAAAAAAGGAAGCCGAGAAGGAATAAGACCGAGAAGAAAACATGCAATGAAGAGAAGAACTTACCGACTAGTTGGCGGCGCAGCTGCTGCAGCTTGGTTCTCCAAGATTCCTCGTTGCTAATGTGCTTTGACTGGATCTGGCGCAAGGTGTCCATCTGAGCGAAAAGATCAGCATTGGCCTTCTTCAGAGTCTCGCATTCAGCCTCGAGGGCCCTCTCCTTGGCCTTGAAAGTGGTCTCGGCCTTGGCTTTCTCGGCGATGGCCGTGTCCCTCTCGGCGCCAATCTTCACGGCATCTTGGAGAGCATTCTGAAGCAGGAGCTGCAGCTTCTCCATCTCGGTGGTATGGTCCTTCACCAGAGTAATGGCCTGCTCGGATAGCTGCTTTTCCACCTCGGCTGTCTTGACGCAGTCTTGGTGCGCCTCAGCAAATGACTTATAATCTTCTGCGAAAAGACAAGATGAGGTCAGTAAACGGGCAGAGAAGAACCGAGTTCAAGGACATACCGAGTAAACAGCAAACTCACCTTCAAGTTTCTTTATCGTGGCCTCGGCGTTCTCCACGAAGCTACGGCATTTTTCATGCTCATCGGCCAAGGCTTTCAGTTTCTCTGCAGAGAAGGAAAGGTCAGTGCGTAAAAAAGCAGAAGCGGGCGTAACCATAAAACGCAGGAACCGCGTGGCTAAAGGCGTACCTTGCACTTCGGCCAGCTGTTGGGTGCTGTCGTTTGCATTTTTGCTCGCGGCCTCAGCAACTAACTTCTCCTTCTCCAGCGCAGCAATTCGCCTCCTGGCGATGGAGTGGTTCCAGAGAAGGATGCGGTATAAGTTGGTCCGCTTAAGAACGCTATCCTGAAAACCGAGAAGAAAATGAGTTAGGCAAAGCAGAGAAGATTCGGCCCGAGTAGGAGGCTGCTCGGAGAGTATCCGCCTACTCGACCCAAATCTCGGGGACTGGGGGGTGATGGTAAGAAAGAAGAAAGGCGAGTAGAAGAGAAGAAAATTCAACTCGGAAAAGGCAAAAAGACTTACTGCGTAGCTCTGTTCGATGTCTTCGGCGTTCTTGCGATGCAAGAACATCTTGGCTGCGAGGGTTGCGGTATCGGTGGAGACGGACATGGGCTGGTGTCCCAGGTCGATCTTGTTCCACTCCACGCGGTAGTGGTCGACGGAGCCAAGGGTCAAGCCGTGCCACTTCTCCTCTCCGAGAACCCCGCTGTCCCACTTGGCGCTGATGTAGCCGACAGTGTCCAGTACCTGCTCAAGACCCTTGGAGGTTATTGGCTTGTCTTGGGCTCCCCGAGAAGCAATATTGACGGGTTTATTCTGGGCTGGATCGAAGGGAGGAGTATTCCTGGCTACTGCTTTCCTCCCCTTCTGAATAGCTACAGCTTTATCTTGGGGAGGGAAGCCGATGCTATGTTGGTGGCTAACCTCAATCATATATTCCGGGTAGCAAGGCTGGCCAGCAGCGCGAGCGCCCGCAGAGAGCGCAGCAGGAATCGGGCCGGAGTCGCGGATCACGAGTGCTCCGCCTGCGGATGCGCCTTGCTCTCTGGCCCTTTTCTTCGTCTGCTCCTTCTCGATCTTCTGCTTCTCGAGATCCTCGGGTTTCTTCCCCTCAGTCTTGGCCTTTGCCTTCTCGGCGACTGCTTCCTCGGCAGCTCGCTTCTCGGCTTTCTTCTGTTCAGCCCTGGCCTTCTTCTGCTCGGCCTTGGCTCTCTCAGCAGTTTCTTTCTCGGCTTTGGCCTTCTCGGCGGCTTCCTCCTTGGCCTTGGCCTCCTCGGCAGCCACCTTATCGGCAGTCTCCTTCTCGGATAGACCTTTCTTGGAACAGTAATCCCTCAGAGCATCAAGGGCCTGTTGCTTGGCTGCTCGCCCAGGAGAGCTGGAGGTGTCCTTGCTCTGAGGAGACGAGGAGGAGGTTGGTGGTGTAGGGCCTTGCGCAGTCGGTGGCGTAGGGCCCTGCGCAGTTGGTGGCGCCGCTGCAGCTCCCGGCAGAACACCACTCGGTGCGCTGCCTGGCAGTGGGTAGACATCTGCTACGGTAGCATCCGCGGCGGTGTCATCTGTCACCAGCTGCTCGGCAGCAACGTTCTCTTGTGCGGCAGCCTCATTGGTGGGCTGCTCTACTTCTGGCCGCTCAAGGGCGGCGGCGTCTTGCTTTTCTTGCTCTTGATTCTCCTCGGCGTTGCTAGCCGGAGGAGAAGGGGGTCTCTCGTCGTGGACGGCGGTGTCATGTGCTGCTGGTTCTGACGCTGCTCCTTGTGCTGGGTTGGCAGCAGCAGCACTGGCGTCGCGGTCCTCATCGTCATCGTCCAGGTTGACCAGAGGTACTGGTTTCTTCTGGGCTTGGTCGGACGCGAGGGCTGCGTTCGCATCCATGGCAGGACTGCAGAGAAGAAAGGAATTAGGGATTGGAAGAAGGTTTGGAGGAAACCAGTACTACGCGAGAAGGAGGGCAAACGAGAAGAGAACTCACGCAGTGGTGGATTTAAGCTGTCGTCGGGGTCTCTTGACAGTAACCTTCCTCTTCTTCTCGGCGGCCTCCTCCTTCTCGGCGGGCTTCCTTTTCTTGGCTGGAGGCGCCTGTGCTTCGATCCCGGTCCGCTTGCGGGTTTCAGGAGGGGCAGTAGACAGAGGTTGGACGACGAGGGGCGCATCGCCCTCGTTCTCGCCCTCATCCTCGTCCTCCTTCTCCGCAGCGGCCTCATCTGAGAAATTCAAAAGAGAAGAAGGAAGAATCAGGAACAGCAATACAAGGGGCTGGTGTTTCTCAGAAGCAAACGAGAGGAAGAATAACAATACCGTGAGAGCCTTCATCCGACCAAGTGCGGAGAGCATCGCGCTTGTCAGGAACAGGGCTGCTCTGTCCCGCGTCATCAGAGGGCAGCATGTCATCCTCCTCGCGATCGGTGAACCAGTTCTCCTCAAAAACCTCGCGACTCTCAATCAACTGTCGAGTAAGAGTCTGAAAGACAGAGAAGGATCATAAGTCAACCGAGTATCAGGATGGAACTCTACTCGGATAGGCGTGCAAACACAAAGCACATTAAGCCTATGCAGTTTTCTAAGTATTCTACTCGGACAGGCGTGCAGGCACAAAGCACACTAAGCCTATGCAGTTTTCCAAGTGTTCTACCCGGATAGGCGTGCACACACAAAGCATACTAAGCCTAAGCGCGAGTCGACTAAGTTCTCTACTCGGTGCACCAGGTGGTTGCTAGTCGGAGCGGAAAGGGAAGTTGTCTACTCGGGTAGCAGAGGCAAAAACAGAGAAGGAAGAACGTACCCGGGCAATCGGTTGCGTGCGGCTATACGGGACGAAGCCATACCGCCACTTCTCGGTGAGGCTTGTCTTCAACATGTTCCTGGCATGATAGGCAACATCCGCGTCGTCGATCTCGATGGTGGTGGTCCTGGTGCAGTCGCGCGGGCCTCCCATGTAACACATGAGATGGCAGCGCTCCTGCAGAGGGAGCACTCGGCGCTTAATCCAGCACACCACCGGGTCGTCGTTCTTGAGGCCCAGCTTCTTCAACTCGCCGAGCCTATCTTCTATCTCGACGGCGATTTCGTCGATGGTGGGCTTCTCCTTCCAGTTCGACCCGAGTGGAGCACGGTTCCTCCAAGCGGGCAGGTTGATTCGGTCATCAACCACACCTCCTTCCGTGGCGGGGACATTCTTGACATAGAAGAATGTCTGCTGCCACATTCGGCAGGAATCCAGCCCCTGGATGCGGGGATGGTTTGTACCCGTCCGCTGCACCATCATGGCACAGCCCGTGTCGGTGGCGCGGCCGATACCTGCACCATCTTTCTTCCCGACTGACTGTTGGCGGAGATTGAAGTACCTGAGCCACGTATCAGTCGTGGGCCTGATGCCGAGGAAAGCCTCGCAGACGACGACGTGGTAGGCGAGGAAGACGACCGCGTTGGGCGGCAGATGATGCATCTGCAGCCCGAAGTGGTCGAGGAACTTGCGCAAGAAGTCCGAGGCGGGCAGTCCAAAGCCGCGCTCGAAGTGCGACATGAAGACCACCCGCTCGCCGTCCCGCGGAGTTGGTACAACCTCGTCGTCGGGTGCCCGGCACTCCACGCCGGGAGGAACCCTCCTGCTGGACACGAGCCAGGCGAGATTGGCCTGGGTGACGGAGGAACCCGCCCAGCTAGCCTTGGCCATCCTTGCGAGTGGGAGGAGTGGATGATTTTCGAGTGGAGTTGCTCGGTGGAGTGAGTCCGCGGCGGCGCGGAAGCTTGCGCGGCGGCGGAGGGCTCGGTGGAGAAGAAGAACAGGAGGCAGAAGGGGAAAAGCGCAGGGAAGAAGAAAAGGAAATTACCGCAGGGGTATTTATACCTCCCTCGCGGGATTACCGTTACCACCACGGTAGTGGGATCGACTGTGGCGTGTGGTGGGTCCTGTGGCCGGATAGAAACGCACACAAGCGCGGGCTGCGCGCGTAACGGCCGCATTTGATCCCACCTTCAGATCGTGGCCAGTAATTGCGCGTGATGGGACATGACGGCCAGTGGGCCCACAGCGTGAAAACTGGACACGTGGCGTCGTGTCCTGGGCAACCAAACGACAAGGTCGTGGATGCTTGACACGTAGGCAGTGCCTGCGTGAAGGGCTGGATGTTGCTCTGCGCTGCAGAGGCTCAGTTTGCGAAATTTCGCTAAGTCTTTTTACTCGGATACAGAGTAGAAAGCAAGTGCTACTCGGAAAGAGGAGACTCAAGATACTTTCCGGATAGCTACTCGGAGGACCTACTCGGCATCTTGAGGTTCGATGGCTGAGATGCAAAGGCTGG
This sequence comes from Alopecurus myosuroides, assembly GCA_028641055.1. Classification (NCBI taxonomy): domain Eukaryota; kingdom Viridiplantae; phylum Streptophyta; class Magnoliopsida; order Poales; family Poaceae; genus Alopecurus; species Alopecurus myosuroides. The sequence goes on from CM054062.1 coordinate 12,596,891, forward strand.
TTTTAAGCTGGCAGAGCCTAGTGAACAAGTTCGCAAGACTCAACCAGCTTCGGGGACTGCTGTCGGGGGGTTACCCCCGAGTAGGGTAAAGACAGGTGGTAAAGGCCGCTTACAGAAGAGAGGTTTGGTCGAGTAGCCGACTACCGGGTACTCTCTACCCGGTCGACTGCTACCCGGTCTCACCTCAAGATGACCAGAAGGAGATATCAGTCAAGTTTTACCCTGTCGAGTAGAAGGTTTGGCCCGAGTACAATTGGCGGGAACCTTTGGCGGGAAACTACTCGGGCAGGAAGTCAAAGGAGCCGTTCTGACACAGGATCCCGCGTATCCTGGGTCCGTACTTGGCAGCATTCGAACTACTGTTCACGTGGGGACGGCCTGCCTGACAGTGACAGCATGGAAGCAGTCGGTGGCAGGATAAGGGGGCCCTACTCTGTGACTAGGTACAGTGATACCAGTCTGTCCCCTAGTTTTGCCCAACGACTTTACAGAAGCAGCCAAGACCAACGACCAAAGATGTCAGCGGGTACTCGGAGAAAGGACAGTGTGCACACTATGTCGACACTTGTCTAGGATTTGGACGTATCCGGCTGGGCACCATGTATATAAGGTGCCCCGCCGCCTCCTGCGCGAGGCACACTCCAAAACGATCTCATTCCAGGCTCATAGCAAACCCTAGAAACCCTAAGTTCTTGCCCTAGCTCTACTCGGAGAGGAGCAAGGGGCTACTCGGTAGCGATATCATTTGTATTGTACCTACTCGGAGAGACATCGTAATACATAGAGAAAGGCAGGAGTAGGGGTTTTACCTCCTCACGAGGGCCCTGAACCTGGGTATATCGTGTTGTTTGTGTTGTGTGGATCTCACCTCACGCGGCTACTCGTCGCGTGATCCCTCCCCGGACACCTCCAGCGTCCATCGTCCCCACATCTTTAGCCATCCCATGGCATCTGCCGTGACACCACCACGACACGTACCAACCAACTCTTAATGCCACTAGATTAGCACTATTCCGGGAAGTGCCGGCAGATGGAGGTTGACCACGACCTTTCCCTTGCTTCGCCTATTCCATGAGTCGCTCCGAGTAGAGATGGACCGCCAATAGGGAGTGGCCATCTCCTGCCGGGTCTCTATCGTTGTGCGCAATGCTCGACGGTTACCTACCCGCAGAGCGCCGATACATCGCCACTTCCTAGTTTTGAAAACGTTTTGATATCCCCGCAAATCCAAATGGAAAGCTCGAACTAGGCAACTCATGGAACAAACTAGGCAAGTTGAGACCGAGGGGAATCCAATCCCTCGTGTGGATGCACGCTCAGTCTTGGCTCGAAGACGAGAACTCGCTCCTAGGGGCATGAACGAGACAACCACCATAGACCCTCTGTGATCTCGTCATCCACACGAGGGTTGGGTGTTGGTGGTGAAGTATCTCTCGCCTCTTGTCTCGATGAAGTAGTGGTATCATAGTGTCCATGGCGAGGGTATTCTTGATCCTTGTCGAAGGCGGGGTGCGAAGAGAAAGCACATTGTTGGTGAAGATGAGGTGGAGGCTCCCATTCCTCATGTTGGTGATGATGCGATGGAATTCCTTGGTCAAGTGGGTGCGGTGCTTCATCCAATATGGTAGGAGGAGAATCATGGATAGCAACTCCATTTGCTTGTTGTTGGCGAGGTCGCTCATGTGGGTCCTCATCAAAAATAGGAAGTGATAGGTCACTTGGAGCATCTTCACTTGCTTGTTGGTGACGTGGTCGCTCAAGAGGTTCCTCATCAAACATGGGAAACGAGAGATCATGGGTAGCATCTGCGCCTAGTTGAGGTCGAAGTGGGCGCTCATTGGGGTCTTCATCAAAGAGAGGAAGTGAGATATCATTTGTAGCATTCCCACTTGGTTGTTGTTGATGGTGGTGCTCATAGGGGTCCTCATCAAAGATGGGTAGTGAAGTAGCATGTTGAGCATCCTCATTGGTTTGGCGATGGCGGTCATGATGGAGAGGATGGCGCCGGTGGTCATTGTGGTGGAGATGTGGTAGGCATTCACTAGAAGCCATGTCGAGGGCACCTTCTTGATAATGGCCTTGGTCTTGGTGGTCATTGTGGTGATGACGCACATTTTGCCTTGGAAGCCTTGAATGTGGGCGAGCACCATCCACGAAACCATGTAGACCATAGTCATGAGTCGAGCTTGGAGAAGGTGGGTGATGAAGAATATCCGGTCGTAGAGGGTGATCTTGAAGAGGGTCACCACGGCCTTGTCGGTGTCGAGGTCGAGGTAGTGGTGATGGCAAGCAATGATGGGTCGAAATTTGTTGACGATGGAGCTTGCGGCGTTCCCACACCTCATGTGTGGGATGACTCCGGAAGTCATTTGGATGCCTTGGCTTCTTGGCCTTCTCGCTAGATGGGGCCTCGATGATGTCCTTCTTGTGGCGCCGTCTTGATGTTGAAGGAGACAATCTTGACGTTGCCAACTTGTCGGATTTCTTGTCGTTGCACCATATTGAGGTTGAAGGTAGTTGTCTTGTCTTGGCCTTGGCATTCTCCTTGAAGTTCCTTGGTGGTGAGCATGAACCATCGGACTTATGATGTCTTGGCAATCGAAGCTTGGCGAGGAAGTTCTTGTAAGTGAGCTCATCCATGTCGGAGTCGAAGTAGCTTGTGGAGTCGTTGTCGGTGTCGTACTCCGTCATGGTTGTGGATGCGTTGTCGGTGTAGCATGGCTCCATCTCGTCATCCAAGCTTGCGGTGTCATAGTTGTAGTAGTGATTCATGTCATTGGAGCTCATGGAGTCGAATTCGTCGTGGTTGTTGTGGTGCTCCTCCATGTCGATGATGCTTGGGGAGGAGTAGTCAGTGTAGAGCTCGACGTCGTGGTCGTAGTAGTGGTGGTGATCCACCATGTCATGCTCGTAGTAGTGGTCATCCACGATGTCGTGCTTGTAGGAGTGGAGGTCCATGTCTAGCTCGTTGTAGTCGTAGTGGTCCATCATGGACTCATCATGGTCATCATGGCCTCCATATGATTCGCTCTAGCTACACATGGTTAGTCACAAGCGCAAGTGTATATATAGAGTGTGAAGACATAAGAGCTCAACCTCACCTTTTAGCAAATATTGGAACTAGTGGACCATGCCAAGAGAAACCGATAACCAAAAAGAATGAAGTGACTTGAGTTCTAAAGATCCCCAAAACACGCTCCAAAACACACACGGCTTATGGGTGGATGGCAATGGGTTAGAAATGTGGCAAGAAGACGACAAATCCAAAGAAAGTATGTTGTAAAACATGGAGAAGAATCAAAGAAAAGTTAGCACGAAAACCAAACCTAGTGGAGGGAAAAAATGATATGATGGAAACTAAAAACACACCTCACACAAGGGATAAATGGGGTTAATGTGGCCAATGGACGAGCGGAGACGAAATGTACCTATCGAAGACTAAGCTCAATGCCACACCAACGCAAGGAGGACGCTAGCTCAAACCACAATTAATTAGAGGCAACAAGATTCACAATGTGGGAACCGGTCACTCTCTTCTCTTTTGCAACTCGAAGCTTTGCGTTCCTACAAATGATAGCAATTGGCATCGATCATTTTCTTCTTTTGGCTCTTTTTTCTTCTTTTGCTCTTTCTCCTTTTTTTTGATTTTTCGCTTTTTGATGGATGATGATTCCCAAATGCCAATGCCTACTCGAACTATTCTCTCACAAGCGCAAAACTCGCACTCTTGGTGCCACAAATGCGATGCCAAGCGATGTAAAAGAGCTAGTCCAAGTGGGTAAGGTACACAAAGGAAGGGGTTAGTTCAAGCGGAAGCAAGTTATACCTATGCGGTGGATGATCACGGGCTTGCGGCCGATGGATGTCGATGTCGTGTGGATCCGTTGATATAGATACGTAGGCGATGTCGATGGAGACACGTAGGAACTTGCCTCACTCAAATCGGAGCAACACCGACAAAGAAAAAGAAGATACAAAATCTGTCAAAGAATCGAAGAGCAGGATTTTTCTGGGATTCTTGCTCAATTTCGAAATTCCTCTCAAATCAAGATTTTTTTTGGACAAATTCGAAGAAAGTGGCTGAATAGAAAGGTGGGGAATGGTATTTGGCAACAAATCTATGAAATAAAACCACGAAAAACTCAACAAATCGAGAGATTGGTCGAAATCCCTTTTGGCTATTTTGGTCAAATTTTCGAATTTATGGTGGATAGAAGAAAAATTGGTGGATGGGGAGGGGGTGGGGTGTCGGATTCGTGTCAATCTAGCTCTGGATACCAGATGATATAGGTGTTGACCTCTAAGTTGGCCCGATCTTCACGAATCGACAAGAACACACGAAAAACACACGAAGAACGCGAAGAACACGATGAACTCACACACACACACACACACAAAAGGGGAAGATAACTCGTGAAGCCTACGAGGGATCGCAAACCCAAGTCAACAATACGCTAATTGAAACCGATTCCTCTCACCGGCCGGTCCACCGATCCAACAGAAGCCGCAAGGGGAAGGTTGGCGAGAACTACTAGAGTCACAAGGTGAAAGAGTACCTCCTTGGAGAGATCTTGATACAACCCGATAGATGAATCTATGGAGTAGCCATGGATCCCATGGGGGAGGTTCTCCACATGGGAGGAGGAGCAACAAGCTCAATTATATCTCAAAGTCAACTCTAACCCTAGAACTAGCCACCAGAGTCCCTTATATAGCCTAGGGGGAAAGGTGGGTCAAAACGGTGCCAAAACGGTGCATTTCCGTGCAAAACTGGGCAGCCCGGCCTGGGAGGCCGGGGTGGGAGGAAGCGCCCAGCCTGGGGCAGCCGGCCTGCCGGCCTGAGGCCGGGGTGGAGGCCGGAGCCCTCGGGCTGGTGCCCGGCCTGGGGCTAGGGGAGCCCGGCCTGAGGCCAGGGTGGGAGGCCGGCTCGCTCGGGTTGGTGGCCGGCCTGAGGCCAGGGGAGGCCGGCCTGGCCGGGGGTTGAGGCCGGGGACCCCGTTTTCCTCCGTTCTTCCTCCTCGGAGCTCCGATCTTGACGCCGTCTTCACCCACTTCCTTCCTAGCTTCATGTGCACCTTATTGGATATGTTCTTGAGCATCTTGGGCACCATCTTGGGTCTCCATGGTGTGATCCCGCCTATGCATGTAGAAGGGTATTCATGAGGTAGAGCACCGTTCACCAAGTCACCGGAAACATACGGAGATAGGAGTGAGTTCACCTTGTTGTGTATCGATGTTGTGCTTGGTTGAATACGGTGGGCTACATCAGAGTTGGATCGGGTATTACAGGAATACAAACCGTACAATGACTAAACCTAACAATCTAGGGTCATCTGGATCCTTGAGATGCAGATGGGCTTGTGGCCGGCATTGCGAATGCAGTGTCGCGCTTCGTCCCATCTGGGCCTTCGGCCTTGGGCCCGCCCCTCTGGTCTGGCTTCTGGATGCCGGTAGATACCCCTTCCCAGATATCTCCGAGAGTAGCCTCAGGGAAGGCTAAGGAACTTCTCTTATCCATTGATTTCTGTCAAAGCTGAATGGCGGAAGTTGGTTCCTGAGTCTTCCCCCTTTATCGATGTTTAGTTTTAATGTGGTCCGTCATCCAGTAGAAAAGACGGATCTTCTCAGCTAAGTTTCCTCCGTGTGGGTGTTCTGCTCTAGGCAGAGCGAATTAACAGCCATAGTGCACGTGGCACCATTATCGGGGCATCAACCCTGACAGAAACGGCAGGTAATGATCACTCCGCCAATTCTGGCGCAGGAATCGAGGAGACGCCCCGAGTGGCAACGGTCACACGCGTGAAACGCGGTCAAATCGTGCCACGCGTCTTGCATCCAAGCGTGCGACCGTTGCGGCCGAGGCGGCCATTCGGAGCTATAAAAGATCCCCCGAGCCGCACTCCTTTCCTTCTTCTTCCACACGCACCTTCATTCGCTCCATCTCCATTGCGCCTAAGATTCCTCCTCCGCATAGAGAACAAGCAAGAAGAAAACTTTCGTAGAGACCAATCCGAAGGCATGAGTAGCACAATGGCCTCTGGAGATGTTCATTCCGGTAGTGACGAAACAATGGAGGGGGAAGGATCCTCCATGGCGGCAGCGGCGACGGCCGCATCAAGCGAGGCACACATTACTTCTCCTTCATCGCCCATGGCCTATCCTCTGGCCGGGAGCGTAGCGGATTCAGCGCCAGCATCCGGTGCATCTGTCGCAGCGAAGGGGAAATTGAAGGCGGCGGACGACATCGCTGCTCCGAAGCTCGATGCCGGTGGTGACGACGACGGAGCCGAGGAAGAAAGTGCCAACGGGTACTGGATCCCTAGCTCTGTCACAACGCCGAATAATGGGTTCCTGCCAAGGAAGAAATGGCAGAGCGTGGAAGGTGACACGGAACCCAAGCCCCGGGACGACGAGCACGTCGTCCTCTTATCGCATATGCAACGTGGGTTAGGACTCTTGTCGTCCACCTTTTTCCTCTCCATCCTCGATTATTACGGCGTCCAGTCTCACAACTTGACGCCCGATGCCATTTTATACATTTTCGCCTTCCAGGCCCTCTTCGATGGCTACTTAGGAATAGCCCCGAGCCTAGATTTCTTTAAATATTGCTTTTATGTGAGGAGAGAGCCAAACCGCAAATGGGGGGTTGAAGGTGTGTGGAACCATCTACCTCAACCTTCATCGGAAGAGGGAACTTTGGTTCCTCAAAGATCCAAAATCTGAATCCGTTAAGTATTGGTCGTCCATGTTCTTTTACGTGGAAGATGTGCCCTCCCCGAGGAAGACAATGGGGCTTCCGCAGTTTGTCAACGGCGCGGCTGTCCCTAGGGACAGTTGGAAGGAGGACGCCGTACAGACGCTTCCGGTGAATCTGGAGAAGATCAAACGGGGGATCACCAAGCTCACTACGTCAGAACCCGAACTCACCAGAGCAGAAACTGTGCTCTGCTGGTTCCGTCGTAGGATCCAGCCACTTTCCCATCGGGAGGGCAAGCTGATGAGTGCTTTGATGAGTTCGACAGGCTTATTACGGGGTTTGGGGCAACCTAAAGCCAGAAGATTAAAGAATAGTGCTTTGATGAGTTCGACATGCTTATTCCGGGGTTTGAGCACAATTTTGTGCCTACCCCACTTCCTCGTCCAGCAAGGTGCCTACAGGCTCATACATCTATCGGGAGGGATTCACCTTCCGCCCTAAGGAAGTAATGGACGAAGGGTTTTCCTTTCTTGGAACCCAGTTCCAGCGCTACAACAAGGATTTCCTGGAGGTGCTGGGGCATGTAGGCCATATGAATACGGTAAACATCCTTATCCCTTGCCCCAGAGTAATTTTTCAATTTTTTGTCGGATGATTACTCTTATATTCCTATTGGATTTTGACTCTGCTTTCCCTTTTCTTTTTTGCTTTACGTCCTAGAAGACGATTGAGCAAGCAAACGAAGAAGTGTTTTCCGCTTTGAGGGAAAGCAACAAGAAGATGCGGAAGATGGTGAGTCTTCAGAAGGAGACGAACAACCAAGGTAATCTTGCTTTTGGCTTTTTCCTTCTCGTTTTTAACTTTCGGCTTTTCCTTTGGAATTCGAGTTTTTTACCTTCTCCTTTCTTAGCCATTATTGAGGCAGCCAAGGAGGCCCTCTCAAGCGCTGGTAATGCCCAAGGGCTACACGATGAGAACCTTCGCCTTTTCGAAGGACTTTGAGAAATCTGACAGAGAGTTCAAGCTCTGTCACTATTCCCTTTGCACGGCGAAGACAAAAATAGCGGAGCAAGAAGCGCAGTCCGTCAAGGACGCAGAGGCCATCTAGGACCTCCCGAAGAAACATGGGGATGCATTGGACGATCTCAACGTCCTGGACATCGAACTTCTTGGTAAGACTTTTCTTTTTGTCCACTTTTACGCTCCTTCTTTCTGCTTTTTTCTTCTTTCTTCGCAGTTTTGTCTAACATCGAGATTTTTTCCTTTCCAGAGGAGGAGGACAAGACCAAGACCCAGATTGACAATATACGGGCATTTTCTGCCTACCTTGCGGAGATTCGTGCATCCGGGAAGAGATTTATTGCTAAGTTTCTTCTCGGGAAGAAGTTGGAGCGGGTGACGGAGCGTGCGGTTGCGCTGGATACTGCCGTTGAGACGCAAGACGGTCTCCTGCGTTCCGCTGCCCGTGGTGGGGCGAAGATGGCTCTAGGCCTTCTTCGTTTCCATTATGTGGCTCTAGGCCTGCGAAACATCGCGTCGCCGGCGTAAATGCTTGGCGTGCTATGGACGGCCATCACGTCACGTTGAAAAGCGGGGAAGTGCGTTAACACGGGGTGACCGGCCTGCTGCATGACGATATAACTCTCGTCTATGGCTCTATGCCGGCTTCTCTCTATGACGAGCGGGACCCTACTGTCGGGAGGGATGACCAGACAATGTCCGGCGCTCTCAAGAAGGCCCCCAAGATTGAAGGGTGAGCTGGGTGTGTCGGACATAAATTTGACGGGTGGACACGCCTAGGGTTGCCGCTGTGTGCGGTTTTTTGATCCGGACCCCAATGAGCAATTGGGGGGCCGTTCGAAGGTGCAGGTGGATATGCTCTTAGACGTGAGAGACCATCTCATGTCCATCCGCCCTTCACCTCAGTGAAGGATACTTAGATGTTCCTTTCGTATCGCCACGATTTACACAGCAGGCAGGATGGCATGCACATCGTGTGGATCATGGCAAGCTTCGCGCGCCTGGAATGTTAGGAACTAGGGCTAATGAACAAAAGTAACGAGAAGAAAAAAGACGTACGGTTAACACGTTGCAAAACACCGTCGTCTCCCTGGTGTGTTCCTCTCTTCTTCATTGTGATCCGGGGCAGGTCCAGCAGATTCACTCGGCCAGTGATTGCTATATTTTTTTTTGAAGAAAATGACCAAATGTTCATTCACCAAATGAAGCAAAAAAAGATTGAAGTCTATCAAGTATCAACTGATAGATTGCTAATTGAAAGGTTATCATTCAACAATTAGATTGAAAGGCTTGAGAAACTGAGCACTGGCTCGGACATATGTGATCGTCTATCAAGTAGTAGGGATGCACCCAGGAGAAAAATTGAAAGAAAGATTACTGATTGCAATTCGAAAATTTCTTTCTGAGACAGCACTAACACTACAACCGTATTATTTACAAAGCTCAGGAAAGATTAAATCGATTTCCTTGCTTGTTACAATCCGTCACATCAGGCCTCATGCATATAGCATTACAAAGATGTGTGGACAAATCACTAGCTACGTTTACATCAACTGATCATGGAGAGGTGCCTCCGAACCGCACGGGCCTAAAAAGGATAAGAGCTCGTCGACGTTCTCCGGCAGCTCAAAATCCATGAAGGACTCATCGAACGATTCTTGACCAAACTGTGGTAGCATCCATTCCGGCGCAGCAGCATCCATCACGCCTGGGGCTCCTCCTTGTCCTTGAACTGATGATGGTGCAGCGCTGTGAGCTCCGAGGATCATCCTGCTCCCGTCCACCAAGTCTTGATGTGTCGATGCCCCGCCGTAGTCTGTGCCCGACAAGAAGAACGAGTCTTGGCAAGAATACTGCTGGTGCTGGTACTGGTATTGGTATTGGCATTGGTAGTCTTGATCTGAGCAGGAGGGTGCACTGCCGCCATCTTCATCGTCTACGGGATCCACTGTAGGGAAGACAGAGTTGGACGCAGAGCTCTGCTCCTGGAGAAGATCGCGCTCTGCTCTCGCTCGCGCGTAATCGTCCGGCTCCCTCTTGGCATTCACCCCATGACCACCGAATCGGATGCGATACAGCCTCAGCGACGACGAGGCCAGATCCATGGGGGCGGTGATCGAATACTCGTGCATCACCCATCCCGTGCTGCCCTTCTGACCGTCGAGGTGGAAGCTGAGCATGTACTTCTTCCAGGTGATCTCCGACTCCATGCCGCTGCCACCGTCAAGGACGCGCAGCCTGTCGCCGTCCACCACGGGCTTCTCCCCTTTCCAGGTTCCGCCGCCGACGCAGGAACGTCTCTGCCGACCGCCCTCGTTGTGGATCGATTGTCCGTTGGCGAAGAAGAAGGCCTCGTTGGCCTTCGGCTTGTGTTTGTCGACGAGCTCCCACGGCAGCGCGCTCAACGGATCGTCCTCGAAGATCATGCCCTCTAAAGGGAGCTGCTGGCCCAGGAGCCGAGGGAGAAGGAAGTACTCCACCAGCTCTTCGTCCTCGGGGTTGAACTTGAAGCCAGGCGAGAGGCCGAGGCCGAGCACGTCTTCCGCCTCCTCCATGGCGCGATTTGCTATGCTAGCTAGGGTTTGCTAGATCGAGTTTCTTGCTACAAGAAATGTGAGGCGTGGTTTGGAACGTGGTTTGGAAGCAGACGTCCTAGTATTTATTCCCCATGCTGGGTATGGTACGGCGACGGATTCTTTCCTAGCTGGATACGAATTCCGAATTGGTAGAAACTTGCTGGCAAAGTATTCACGTCAACGGATTCCGAATTCCGATTTGTCGGGTAGACACGCCATATGTTTGAGAAAACATGCATGGATCCGAAACATGCATGGAAAGTTGTCTCCCCTAGTGTAAAAACGAGTACCGGAGTTGCTATCCGAGTTGATTTCAAAAGGCAAGAAAATATAGTGGTTACCAACCGGCGTCTCTGTACGGGAAAACAGCCCGCCAAGTGGGTCTTTTGGATTTTTAAGTTTTATTTTTATTTTTTAAATGGCATTAGTAAGTTTAAAAAACAAGAATAAATCCGTGGATGTATACATATAGCAATGAATTCTACTAGTGCGCAAAAAACTAATACGATTTTCTTTTTTTATTATAGGCTGAGCAAAAATGACATAACAGTGGATCTGGCCGCAGTGAACAGTGCACATTTAGAGAACTTGAATTTTGTCATATTTGTTATTTTTGTGTAGCCTAGAATACAAATTATGTTTTATCGATTTTTTGCACAAGAGTGGAGTTCGACATTATCTACATCTATTATTTTTGTTCTAAACATTTTAAAACTTTGATATGGAGATTTTGAATTTTTCAAAATATCAGACTCCATGGAGGCCAAGCTTTCTTTGGAATTTTCCCACTATTACATGCGCGGAGTCATTTTGCTCCTTAAACCGGATGAAGACTCTGTCATCCTCAATTGATTTTAGAATAAATAACCTATACCGATTATATAACCCATCCTCTCCCCCTCCCCCCTTTGCAACAGGTAAGAAACAACACACCATGTACAACACATCACCAGTGAGTGGGAGATGGTAAAAAAATGTGCAAAACCACTAACAGAAGCAATAATCATCAATACGCAATGACTCCACGGATCCGCTTGTTGTATGACATCACTAACAACCGATTCACTACCGACTTGCGTATAATAGGGGGTCGGTGTCGATGACTCATATCAACAAATATCTCGGGTGAGCCGGTAGGGTTTCGAGTAGAGGAACGATATAGGCGCTGGCGGATATGACGGCTAACAGGGGCACAATTTACCTAGGTTCGGGGCCCTCGTAGAGGTAATACCCTTACTCCCGCTTGTCCGTCTTTGTATTATGATGATTGCTTACAATGGTGAGTGCGCAGGTCGATAGATTGGATCGGCTACAATGGTCAAAACCTAGATTGGATGCCCCCCTCAGGTGGCTCTCCCATCCCTTAAATAAGTGGTTGGGTCTCAAGCCGTACCCCGGGGGGGGGGGGTTACAAACCCTAGTTCTAGTCGGTGGAAACCTTCCATCTTGACCCGCAAGTTTGGCGGGTGGGCCGCTGCTGGACCGTCTAGAATCATGGGGTAGCCCTTTGTACTAGGCCTTAGTGCTAGGCCTCAGACTGGGTAGGCTCATCCGATAGGCCCGGGAGTCATCCCCACGTCAGTAGCCCCCGATTGTTTGTTCGACAGAGAATAGTCGAGTAAGCACTCAAAAACTTGTTTCCGGATCTTGCGACTGAGTAGTCAAACGTTTGATTTAAAGGGCGTATACCCTGTATGGAATATACTCGAGTATTGAGCGGTAAATACGCCTCGCCTCGGATCTTTTTTCACGGAAGGGTATGGCTCAGTCGCTTGGCTCTCCCGAGAGATCAGGACCAATTAATTACTCTGGGGCAAAAACAGTTCTGGCCTACACGGACTCGAGACCTCCGACTCGAATCCGGTAAGGTGATCATTGCGACTGGGCCGTGGAGGACTTATCGAGTCGAATTTAACCTTAAAGGGGCACCCGACGCGTCCGCTAGTATTTTTCTTCGTGTCGTTGACATGGAAAGTTTACTGGAGGACGCAGCTCGAGTGCGATTCCAGACACACATGATTGATCCTTGGGTCTTACCTTCGTATTCGAAGAATACGACATCTTGATGTGCCTCGACGGCCGAACGAACCGGGATTTTTTGGGTGATGTGTTCATACATCGTAGTGTGGAGTTGCGGTATTTGCGGGAGCCGCGTACTCACGATTCTCTCCTAGCTGCTTGGCGAGTGCTGCCTTTTGTCCTTGATAACGGCGAGTGCCACTATTTCCATTTTACAATCCTCGAGCAAGTTTGACGTGGGGATGATTCCTGGACTTATCGGGTGAGCCTACCCGGTCCAAGGCCCAAGACCTAGGCCCAAAGAGAGGTACTATCTTGCGGTTCTAGAAGGCCCAACAGAAGCCCACCCGCAAGACTTGCGGGTCAAGAAGGAAAGCTCCTACCAACCTAAAACTAGGGTTTGTAACACCCCCCCGGGCACGGTTTGAGACCTAGCCACCTATAAAAGGATAGGAGAACCACCGAGGGGGATCCAATCTACTGTTCACAACCACAACCTTGAGCTTGAAATCAGACTCTCCACTTGACCATCCCCCATTGTAACCGATCTACTGATAATACAGATCGCAAGAGCACGGGTAAGGGTTTTACCTCTACGAGGGCCTCGAAACTGGGTAAATCGTGCCTTTGTTAGCCGACGATTGTCACTAGTGCCTTTACGTTCTCTTAATTGAAACCCCGCCGGATCATCCGAGGGACTTGTCGAGATGAGCAATCAACAATTGGCGCCGTCTGTGGGAACGAAAGGTGCTGGATCTATGACATCTTCGGCCTCGTCATCGCCAACCTTCAGCTGGAGCCCCGGAACATCGACTGCAGCGGAGCCGATCCGCTTCGGGTCGCTCATCTGCGCACCCCACTCGCCGGAATCGCGCCCGGCGTTCAGCGGATTGGAGAAAAGCGTCAGCCTGACGTTTGGGAGCTTCCACTTCCACGCCAACAAGGCGGGAATCCTGCGCTTCCCCGACCAGATCAGATCCGGAGAATCGGACTCCGAGTCCGTCTCAAGCCCAGCAACCTTCGAGTCGCCGACTGGTAACGCTGGCCGTGACTTAGCGCCCAGCAACAACTCCATCTGTCGCAATACGCGCAACTTCTACACCATCGCGACTGAGGAACCCTCCAGATTCGGTGAAAGTTGTCGACCCACGCCTAGGACCCTCGAACCATATCTGACCAAGGTCTGCATGGCAGGATCAACTGAACCACCTGCAGAAACGGAGACAAGCCGACAGGAGCGAGATCACATCAAAGTATCGCGAGCCGCTTGGCTCAAAGAAAAAGCGGCAGTACAAACTGGCCAGCCGATAGAAGATGGAGCCTCCCATGAAGATCTAACCGCATACCACTACCACCTGGTGCGGACGGGTCGGCTGATCGCTGAAGCCCGCAAGAATCTGGATGCACGGAAGGAATCGGCAGACGCTTTGAGTGCACGCCGCGCAACGCTCTCCAGGACTCATTCGACGGGGAACCAACCCCTGAAAAAGAAATACGTCTCGAAGACTGCTGGCATGGACCAAGAATCCCTCAGTGGAATCAGCATGTCACTCGAGGCATCTCTTATGCACGTCGATGAGGAGGGGAACGTACACCCGACGACCCCTGCCGCAACGCTCCTAGCAGCCGCCACGTACTTACAAGCGAACCAGCCGCCTGAAAACGACCCCCATGCGGAGCAACATCGACAAGTCCAGAAAGGGCTAGGCATGACAGCCGCAAGAATCGCCACCCAGAGTCATAGACACGCGACAACTCCAGAAGTTGACAAAACCTCTTGGGTAGACAAAACACCTCGCAGGCGCGAGAGCACATCTCCTAAAAGGGGAGACAAGGGGTCGCCTCGCCGCTCCCGAGGAAAATGAGCCCGACGCCGTGGCGATAGCCCACACATCGACGATGATAGCCCGCGAGATCGCGACAACAACCCAAGGCATCACGGAAGCCGATCGCGACATCGCAGCAGGGAACCGCGGCAGGAGGACGACCGCGACCGACCCGGATACGACGCGCGTGGAGAAATCGTGCAAAGCAAGGTCGACAAGACTCGAGCTCGCAGGAACCGCGCCCGATCACCGTCCACCTCGTCTGGCGAGGAAGCTTGCGGCGCACTGTGCTTTAGTCGCAGCATCCGAGAGGCACCAATTCCCAAAAGATTCAAACTCACAACGGAGGTCCCAAAGTACGATGGCTCGCAAGAGCCCAAGTCATGGTTGTCGGACTACCTCGCTGCAGTTAAATGCCAACGTGGGAATAAAACAACAGCCATGCAATACCTAAACCGACACCTCGTGGGCGCTGCTTGCAGCTGGCTCGAAGGAAGACCGTGCACACACTATTGATCTTGGGACGATCTAACCCGCTACTTCCGGAAGAACTTCAAGGCCACGTACAAACGGCCCGCATCTATCGAGGAACTGCGAGCCTGCAAACAGAAAAGCGGCGAGTCTACCCGCGAGTACATCCAGAGATGGGACCACACTCAAGAACACGGCAGGAAACATGTCAGAAGAGGTCGTAGTCGAAGCTTTCACCAAAGGCGCTCGACGTACCGCCTTCCGAGAAGAACTGGGACGAGCCGCACCCAAAATAATCGGAGAGCTAATGTGAATAGCAGACAGATGGGCTAATGGCGAGGAGTCCTTGCGAAACGAGAAAAACTCCTCACCCGCACCCGAGGAGGACCGCAACGATGACCGCCAAAAGAGGAAGAGAAAGCACTACGACCAGGATGATCAATCGGAGCTAGTAGAAGCGGAGATCACGAGAAATCGCAACGACGGGTCCCGCGGAAATCGCGGCTGGAAGCCAAAACCAGATGATAAAACTCCCGAGGAAGACCTTGACGGATACTTCTCGCTACATCTTCTTACAGATAAGCGCACGGGAAAAACCAAGACCACTCACCTCCTCAAAAACTGCCGAAAGTTCCAAGAAATCTAGGAGGCATACACGAAGAAGCACAGGGCCGCCTTTAGCCAAGGATATCCGTAGCTACCAGGAGGGTACCAACCACCACCCCTGCCTCCACCCGTGGCAACCAGAACGTGGCGATGGCCGCGCTACCTGCGTCATCTGCCGCTAACCAAGGAGCTAATGGATACCCGAACCCACAGGGCCTCCTGGGAATGATATAGAAGGTTTGCCCATTCCGCAGAGTCCAGAAGACAATCACGCCAAGTAATCATGGCAGTACAAGCTCCACCATCCAAGACAGAATACCTGAAGATGGTTGAGCAACCGATAACCTTTTCCCGAGAGGATCATCTCCCACGGGTACATCGACCAGGACATGCTGCGCTCGTCATCCAGGCGCAAATAGGCAACTACGACCTAGCCCGGGTATTCATGGATGGTGGAAGCGGAATGCGTCTAGCAGATTCAGTCTCTTGATCATAGAAACACCAGATATAGAATTTCACTTTGCCTTCAGCTGTAATTTTCCACACATTATCTAACATTGGTTGCGTAACTCTTCCCAGAAACTGACATTCATATGCATCATATACGCGGACACACTCCGCAAAATAAACAAGAACCAGGACGGACTCGCAGAATCCGAAACATCCTTCCACGGGATAGTACCAGGAAAAGCGGTCCGACCACTCGAAAAAATCAATCTGGAAGTGGTGCTTGGCGACCCGAGAAATTACAGGAGGGAATTCCTTGACTTTGAGGTGGTCGACTGGCCATCACAGTACCATGCCATTCTCGGCCGAACTGCGTTCGCGAGATTCATGGCAGCACCCCACTACGCCTACCTCAAGCTCAAACTCCCAGGAGAATACGGTCCAATAACCATAAACGGCGACTTCTAGAAATCGGACAAGTGCGACAACGAGTTCAATAGGTCGGTTCGCCCGGCCCCAAGGCCTTCGCGGATCGAAACTCTCTTGCACGAAGAACACCGACGAACGAAGAAGAAGATAACTAGGGTTAGGGTAAAGTTTGTAGATGGGTTTTTTTGCAATTGTGTGTTGTTTTTCAATCGGCCGTCACCCCAAAGGTATATAAGGGGCGAATGGACTTCCCGTACAGGTTTGGGGCGAAAATTCCGTCCAAAAAGATCTAATTTGACTCCAATTTGAGCAAAAAAGGGTCAACCAAACTCAGGTCCGGACCCAAAAATCGGAAAAAAGTTTCAGAAATGAACCGGATATTTTGAATCGGATTATTCGGATTTAACCGAATATTTCGGTTGCAATGGATTTTCGCTAAGGAAAAAAGACGTGAGTTACAGAAGTCAACCGAATATTTTGAACCGGATTATTCGGATTTAACCGGATATTCCAGTTTTGACCTCACGCGTCAATATTGCCAGCAGTATTTTGGCCATAGATTTTTCATACTTTGTCGGATTGAGATAAAAATCAAAGTTGTTCGTTTCAACGATATGCACAACTTTTGTTCACGCTAGGTCATCTTGGTGCCATCTCTTAGTAAGCCAAAATTGACTGTCGACACATACCCCCCTGTTTTTTTTGGCAAAGTTTGCGTGCCAAAAAATAACTTACACTAATTTTGTTCTAAGGACGATGTCAACACTCTATCGGCCATATGTTCTTAGGGCGATAGAAATATATAGGCCATACATGTGTTTTAGGGTTCTTGCCAGACACTTGGGTAGTACCTCCTTAAGTATCCTCCACCGAGAGCTTGAAGTAGTGAATGTCTCAATTGATCCATGTCATACAATTCCTTTACATGCCCGCGCATATCATTCCTATCAGACTGATATTCAACAAGCCGGTCTGCATCCACTCCTTGTTGGAATTCATCTAGTCACATATTTGTGAACCGATTGTTACCTATCGGTTGTAGAGAAACGGACACGAATCCATTCCTTCTAGCACTGAGGAAATCAAAATCTGAAAGGTCTCTCCCCGTTAAGAAAGTAGCATTGGGATGTTGCCAATCCACCAATGGATCGGCCAAAGCCACACAAGCCGAATTATCCGCATGGACAACCTCCACTTCGTCACCAATCCATTGTATCAAAAACTGGTGCAAAGTAGATGACACACATTGATTTTCATGAAGCCAATCTCATCCTTTTTTTTGAGAATTACGGGGGGGGGGGGGGGATTGTCCCCCACCGCTTATTATATTGCTCAAACGGGTGTTACCGGCTAGTCATAGCCAAACAAGAAGACAGTTTTACAGGGGTGAACCGGGGGGAGAACTCGACAGAAACTAGTTACAACAAGCAAGAAAGAAAGATCGCAAACGATCGACAGCGGCACGATTTTGGAGAGGGTATCGGTAGCGCCATAACGTGATGTCATCAGCAGCGCGGCGGAGGACGTCTTTAGGCGTGCAGGTCTGGCGGTTGAAGACGAGGTCGTTCCTCGCTTTCCAGATGTGCCAGAGGGTAACGGCGATGGCAGAGTGCCAGGCATCCCCAACCGAAGGGGGAGCTGCAATGTCCCAGAGGGAGGATTGGCCGTCGGGGGACGCCTGAAGGAGGCGCCAAACCGAAGCAGCAAACGGGCAGTGGACGAAAAGGTGGCGACTGTCCTCCTCGTGGCCGCACCGTTCGCAGTCGGCCGAGGGGGCGCAGTTCTTGAGAAACAAGTTGTCCCGAGTGCTGAGGCGGTCGATGTCGGCGAGGTAGGAGAAAATCTCGATCTTGGTGGGCAGTCGGAGGCTCCAAGCCGTCTGCGCGGACGTGCAGAGTCTCCCATTGTACGAGAGCATACGGTAAGCCGCCCGAGAGCTGAAGTGGACATCCTTCCCCCAGGCAAGGACGCGGGTGTCGGCGTTGTCGGAGAGCGCAAAGCTGGCGTAGAGCGCGGTAATATCCGAGTGCTCGCGTATCGCCACAGCCGACAACCGGGGGTGTAGGTGGAGCCCCTCAGTCATCACTGCAGCAACAGAAGCATGGGGCCTTGTGGTGTGGGAGAAAAGGGCCTGGAACCTCCCCTGAAGAGCCCCTCCAGGAAGCCAGTTGTCGAACCAGAAAGAGGTTTGCTTACCATTCCCCACCGAGCAGCGTGTGATGGATCTGTATACCTGCAGGCCATGTGCGACGATGCGCTCGATGAACGAAGGGTTTGAGGAGACCATCCCAAGGTCCCTTCCTGAGTGCCTCCGGAACCACGCCTTCCACGGGAGATCATCCGGCTGGTGGAGTTTGTGGACGAAGTTGAGGAGCAGCACCTGGTTTTGCAGACGGAGATCCCGCAGTCCGAAGCCACCTTCCTGCACACACAAACAGGCCTTGTCCCAGGCGATGAGGCAGCGAGCACCCGAGCAGGAATCTTTACCGGTCCAGAAGAAGGCACGACGCCTTTTATCCAAACTCTCAATAACCCCCGGAGGTAGCAGGAAGGAACTCATGAAATAGGTAGGAAGGTTATTTAGGACAGCGTTGCATAGGGTACGCCGCCCTCCAGAGGAAAGCAGAAGGGCTTTCCATCCGGAAAGGCGACGGTCAAACGAGGCGATGAGGGGGGTGTAGGCCGCTAAGGGAAGTTTCAGGGGGGAAAGGGGTAGGCCGAGGTAGGGCTGCAGGAAGGTGGAAACAGGGCAGTGAAGCTGTCAGACCCCGGACCCAGAGATATACATACTGTTATGTGCTCCTAGCCATGGACTCACAAGGGCTTCAGGGTTACCAGCCCCGGCCGCAACAAACAACGGCAGGCAGACCGGATTCATCGGCACGTAGTCCGGATCCCCGGTCTACTACTCCTTGTATCCATGCTAGTCATAACCAACTATGCATACCCAAGAGTCCACGAGTCGGATGAAACTGAAGGAACGGGACCAAAGTTATACAGAGCTGATATGTGTCCAGAAAGTGCAACAACAATCGAGGGTTACTGGGGTTACCTCGCCCCAGGACGATCATATCGACAGGCGGGCTCGGACATGGATCATCGGCTCCACAACCCCTCGACTGCGACAACTATGCAGGCATAGCCAAAACTGTATAACAATGAGCTCGAAACCAACAACCGATCAAAGCAACACTCTAGACATGAAATTGTATTAAACAGGTGTTACTAGAGTATAGCTTACAAGCAGAGGTCACACGACCCAACATTACATCAGACAACGGAAAGCAAATTATGTTGCTAATCAACAAGAACCAAAAAGGCCTAAGAGGCCGCAACATAAGGCGACGTCCCAGCCCATAGATTCCAGGCTGCTACCTGGGAACCCCAAACTACTCGTCGATGTCCACGTTGAAACACCACTGAAGTGAGAAACTCCACCTGAACCAAGTTGAAGCAAACATGAGTACGGGAGGTACTCAACAAGACTTAGTTAACCTATTATATATCTGCTTCTTTTAGAAAGAGTTATGAAGGTTGTTTTGCGTAAAGCCATCTTTATTTTCCAAATTGAGGGAGGAATAGCACATCTCATGGAGTGTTTTGAAAACAGATAAGAAACCTACTCAACTACTGATATCATCATCTTTTTAATCCACCAACTCATATCAGCACATCGTGCTTCAAAGATCACCACCTCCAGTTGTTCCGGTAACTCATGCTACAAGGTAACCCCTCTCGGCATCTCCGAGGAGGCATCCTTCATTCGTTATCAGCAAGTTTTAGTCATTCCGTTTAAGTTGTCTATGCTCACAGAATCCGTCACCAAGTCGTCCTTAACCGCGGACACGGCTTTTCGAAAAGATTAAACCCTGCAGGGGTGTACAACTTTAACCACACGTACCAACCAACTCTTAATGCCACTAGATTAGCACTATTCCGGGAAGTGCCGGCAGATGGAGGTTGACCACGACCTTTCCCTTGCTTCGCCTATTCCATGAGTCGCTCCGAGTAGAGATGGACCGCCAATAGGGAGTGGCCATCTCCTGCCGGGTCTCTATCGTTGTGCGCAATGCTCGACGGTTACCTACCCGCAGAGCGCCGATACATCGCCACGTCCTAGTTTTGAAAACGTTTTGATATCCCCGCAAATCCAAATGGAAAGCTCGAACTAGGCAACTCATGGAACAAACTAGGCAAGTTGAGACCGAGGGGAATCCAATCCCTCGTGTGGATGCACGCTCAGTCTTGGCTCGAAGACGAGAACTCGCTCCTAGGGGCATGAACGAGACAACCACCACAGACCCTCTGTGATCTCGTCATCCACACCTTTAAGTCATATTAAACAAGAATCTCTTAACTTACCACAACATACTTTCATACTAGATTCATTCTCGGCTCTGATTCATCAACCGGATGGAGCAGAGATAACAGGCATGTATGACTAAGCATGGCATATTTGAGGCTCTGGCGATACACACAAACAAAACCTATGTCTGCTAGGAGCATTGAATCATGATATCTGGGTTATGCAAATAAATAGGATAACTCTATCTACTGACACAAAATACATTGGAATCGAATGCATTTGTACGAGAGTCAAAAGTCTTTCGAAATCATATATGGCAGATAAGAGGTTATGCTTGCCTTGCTTCAAGAAAACCAGAGAAAGTCTTCGGGAAATACAGAGAGAAAGGTAACTCGAGGGGAGGGAGGGCGCCGGTCCTTATCCTCCTCGCAGGAAGCGGCAACGGTAGGGATCCCCTCGCGGGATCGACGGCCGGTGCAGCGCCACAGAGCAGCTCCTACTGGCAGAGGTTGAAGAAGACTATTTTGCTCAAAGCCCCCTGTAACTTTCAGGATTTTCAGAGAAACCCTTTTCCATTTAAAAACAGAACACAACATAAAGTTTTGAGGACATTTTTGAAATCAGAAAAATTGGCAAAAATATGATTTGGAAAGCTTATGAAATTTCCAACAAAACCATGTCTTGGGTTGGTGCATTTGAATTATTTTCCAGAACAAAATTTTGGAAACCAAATTGAGTTCTTTTTGTGAGATTTTCTGAAACCATTTAAATTCACAATTTAAATTGGTTGAAACATGATTTAAATATTTGTTTTCATGCATGTATGAGATGAACACGACACCACACACTTTCGTTAGCAAATTTGGGATGTTACAAATCTACCCCCCTTACGAGAATCTCGTCCCGAGATTCCCGAAGGAGAAGAAAGAAGGAACACCCGTTTTGAACGATCTTCTCGAACCTTACGTTTCTCTTCTCGAAGAGGTTGATCCGTAGCATCTCGAAGTATTTAACGGATACACCTTAGGTAAGAGGGAAACTCTTAGGAAATGATCTTCACGAAGACCGAGTATCTCATGGCTAACTCATGACAGGATGTTCATAAAGAACTTTTGAGTTAACATGCATGAAACACATCAAGGTAACAGAGGGAATAAAAGAAGGTTTCAAGTTTGCGGACGAATGGTCTTTAAAGGATTCAGAATATGAACTTTGCACAAGACTTTAAATCCTTTTGCAAAAGAAAGGTTGGACAACCTGTGACATCGAGGTTTATTCAAACAGAATACCAAGATGGAGAGGATTGTCTTGGATACCAAAACATAGTATCCACAGACGAGGGAGAACACGAGAAGACACTGTAATCGTGCGTCAGAGATAATGTGATACATGATCATGTTCACTCTTCGGAGTGGACACGAAAGGGGAAGGAACTTTCATTCCGTCGAAATTTGTCGAAAACTTTGTCAAAGATCGGAATGTTACTTCATGACGGAAGATGATAAACACAGGGTGTTGGAACACCGTAGTGGAGGAGGATTCTTGGTCACACCATAAGGATGGTTAACCAACGGGGATTAGAATACCGGAAGGAATAAGGAATCGTTTTCCTATTGTGGATTTGACGTAGCAATACGTTTACCACATGGTTAAGATCCCATGGCTGAAGTAACTGACAAAGTCACACAATGTGTGAGATGAAAAGAAATTCAAGTACCAACTACTTGAAAAGGAAACTGATCATTGGCGGTTACGAAACACCAGGAGATGGTTCTCGGGATGAACTTGTTTCCACTGGAAGGAAGGTTTGGGGGATCAACAAAGAGATGTTGAACAGAACAACATCCAAGTTCTCCTTGATGTTTTAGATACCGACAGCAGGCTCACGACAAGCCTTCTATAGGTCATCAAGTCAAAGTAGAACTTCTGTCAAAAGAACGGTGAGGGAAACTTGTTAGAATAAGCTACACAAGAATTCTCACAGAGAGTGGCTGTTCTTACGGATTCAAGGAGATATGACATTAGGCCTTCCGGCTAATTGTGTAAACCACAACATCAACCATGCCGGACTTTCAAATGGACTTAGATCAATATCCTTAAGGGAACACCAACCATCGTTGCTGCTTGAGATTCAGCTCTGGTTAGTGGGTTGATAACTGAGACTCGGTATGTATGATCAAAGAGATTACACCGGTTACCAACGAGATACATATGCTGGATTCTCAAGACATGGACTATGATGTCAAGCTCAAGAAGATGAGCAGGATTGCATAACTCATGTATTAGCAACTTATGAAAAACGGTTGCACCTACATGAATTACTTGCCAGGGAACACATCGGAGTCCTTATTGGAAGGAGGTTACAGAGATAACAAAGTTTTTGGACTTCTTCCCTTTCACGAACAATCAGTCAGTGGCTTGGGTGTGGACACAAAACTGGTTCAAGAAATGGAGGTAACAATCCACCATATCAAGAATAGTCCACACATGCATGACCAACTTGGTATTATTCCCGAAGGAACAAGAAAACTATACTCGGGCCCATGGCGACAACTTTCACCATAAGCACACAAACCCGAGAAAGTCACTTCAAACATCCAGAACACAACTTCGTGATGACACAAAGATGGTTCTCGAAAGTTTCCAACATTAGTGCCAGGTGTTCAACATGAACCTCTTGTAACTTGGAGATATAAGAATGTCATTGATGGGCTCAACAACACACTTATCAAGACACTCCAGGAAGAGGGACTTAGATGATACATGAACATGACAAAATGTCGGTTAGGCTAAAGGACATGAAGGTGTACCTAGGAAAAACACCACGAGTGAAAACACCATCAAGACAGTCCTTGGAGCTGAACCTGATTTGACGATAGCCCAAATCAAACCAAGGGTGGAGTGATAGCATGTCCACTACGGAGATACTATCCTGCTTTAGTATGAACAGAACTGAACATCCCGTTGCAAAGGAACAAGTTAGGAAAAGCTCTTGTCTTTCAACTCTCCAAGTTGTTGTTTAAGCTCAACCAACTAGTTCAGGGTATCCAGCATAGTTTCTTGGAGAAAGGAGGGATTCAAACTACCCCTCGTTTAGACATCATGGTCGGGTAACCACCTGGTGATACTTCTAGAAAGACAACCAGAATATCACAACCTACCGATATGTCTTGGAGTTCGAAAAGGAAACTTGCTTTTCAAAGCAACTGATATGGTCTGGAGAGCTTTGGCATGACCTAACTCTCTGACCGATGATGTGCACCGGAATGAACGGATTTGTAACACAGTCTACTTCAAGTAGAGACCAGGTGACCAGTAGTGCTAAGAAGGATACAAAAATTTCTTAGATTTTTCAAAGCAATAAGGATTGCTAAGAATATATGATACACACCTCATAGCACACCCAAAGTTCTCGAGCATTCAAGCTTGGACTAAGGGTGAGTGGAAATGTGTAAGAGCATCACTTCATCAATGAGGCCATGAAACTCAACACAACCTCTTGATATGTAAGAGTGTGATACTCGAAGGTAGAACAGATTGGAAGTTGATGAAACTTCTTTAATCTGCGGATTACAAAACTTTGACCTGGTCCTGGAGATGAACGGGGTACTGGAGTTTGTTTCTCCTGACATTCCAAGGTAGAATGTCCTGACGGAACACGAGAGCAAATGCATTGGAAGAATCGAACACACATATGCATCTTGGTGTCCGAATCAACGGATGGATATTTTAGGCAACTGGAGGTAGGAACATGCTCAGGAGAAATCCTAAGATCATGTTGACTGAACAGGGTAATACTCAATTGTAAGAACCCATGCTAGAGATTGGTATAACGGAGTCAAGAATAAGGATATGGAGGCCATGATGACCACTCTTGGGGTGATCCCTTTTGGTACCAAAAGAAAGCATATGTTTGTTGGAATTGAGATTACCTAGCCATCCTGAGGTAGAAGATATTCCTCAGGATCCAAATAAGCAGAACTTGGGTTAAAGGTCAGCATCCTGTACTGATAGAGTGAGCATCACATGGTTATAAAACCACATGATTCAACCCACCACCATTCAGCACATTCCGGGACCTTCGGTTCAAGTCTAAGGTTAAAAACACAGAGAAAGGAGGAACTACTATCTTAGTGCCTTGAAGGACACTACGGATAGCAATCACGGAGTATCTTTCAAAAGACAAACACAACTCCGGAAGAATTTGAGCAGAGGGTAACAGATACATTCGAGATGGAAAGCAGATCTCGAGGTTCAGGATTTGGAACTTTGAAACATGTAGGAATGTGGAATCCGGTCAACGCTGAGAGACTATGATGGAAAGGAAATCTCCCAGTTTAAGAAATAAGGGACTTTGGAACACACACGACTCAAGAAACCCAACACTAGGTCAACTTGGTTAACAGACGTCCTTGCCGAAGAAGGCACCTAAGTTTTGAATAACTAGAATCTTTTCAAATCAAAACAGGTAAGGTGACCTAGAGTTAGAGCGATACCAGATAAGGAGCAAAAAGAATCCTAAGAAGGTTTTCACAAATCATTTGAGGTTTCAAAGTAGTTTTCACAAACACTAGACTCGACATCGACCAAGCAATAAGGTTTTCCTACAGGCAGTCCTGCTCTGATACCACCTCTTGTCAGACCCCGGACCCACAGATATACATACTGTTATGTGCTCCTAGCCATGGACTCACAAGGGCTTCAGGGTTACCAGCCCCGGCCGCAACAAACAACGGCAGGCAGACCGGATTCATCGGCACGTAGTCCGGATCCCCGGTCTACTACTCCTTGTATCCATGCTAGTCATAACCAACTATGCATACCCAAGAGTCCACGAGTCGGATGAAACTGAAGGAACGGGACCAAAGTTATACAGAGCTGCTATGTGTCCAGAAAGTGCAACAACAATCGAGGGTTACTGGGGTTACCTCGCCCCAGGCCGATCATATCGACAGGCGGGCTCGGACATGGATCATCGGCTCCACAACCCCTCGACTGCGACAACTATGCAGGCATAGCCAAAACTGTATAACAATGAGCTCGAAAACAACAACCGATCAAAGCAACACTCTAGACATGAAATTGTATTAAACAGGTGTTACTAGAGTATAGCTTACAAGCAGAGGTCACACGACCCAACATTACATCAGACAACGGAAAGCAAATTATGTTGCTAATCAACAAGAACCAAAAAGGCCTAAGAGGCCGCAACATAAGGCGACGTCCCAGCCCATAGATTCCAGGCTGCTACCTGGGAACCCCAAACTACTCGTCGATGTCCACGTTGAAACACCACTGAAGTGAGAAACTCCACCTGAACCAAGTTGAAGCAAACATGAGTACGGGAGGTACTCAACAAGACTTAGTTAACCTATTATATATCTGCTTCTTTTAGAAAGAGTTATGAAGGTTGTTTTGCGTAAAGCCATCTTTATTTTCCAAATTGAGGGAGGAATAGCACGTCTCATGGAGTGTTTTGAAAACAGATAAGAAACCTACTCAACTACTGATATCATCATCTTTTTAATCCACCAACTCATATCAGCACATCGTGCTTCAAAGATCACCACCTCCAGTTGTTCCGGTAACTCATGCTACAAGGTAACCCCTCTCGGCATCTCCGAGGAGGCATCCTTCATTCGTTATCAGCAAGTTTTAGTCATTCCGTTTAAGTTGTCTATGATCACAGAATCCGTCACCAAGTCGTCCTTAACCGCGGACACGGCTTTTCGAAAAGATTAAACCCTGCAGGGGTGTACAACTTTAACCACACGTACCAACCAACTCTTAATGCCACTAGATTAGCACTATTCCGGGAAGTGCCGGCAGATGGAGGTTGACCACGACCTTTCCCTTGCTTCGCCTATTCCATGAGTCGCTCCGAGTAGAGATGGACCGCCAATAGGGAGTGGCCATCTCCTGCCGGGTCTCTATCGTTGTGCGCAATGCTCGACGGTTACCTACCCGCAGAGCGCCGATACATCGCCATGTCCTAGTTTTGAAAACGTTTTGATATCCCCGCAAATCCAAATGGAAAGCACGAACTAGGCAACTCATGGAACAAACTAGGCAAGTTGAGACCGAGGGGAATCCAATCCCTCGTGTGGATGCACGCTCAGTCTTGGCTCGAAGACGAGAACTCGCTCCTAGGGGCATGAACGAGACAACCACCACAGACCCTCTGTGATCTCGTCATCCACACCTTTAAGTCATATTAAACAAGAATCTCTTAACTTACCACAACATACTTTCATACTAGATTCATTCTCGGCTCTGATTCATCAACCGGATGGAGCAGAGATAACAGGCATGTATGACTAAGCATGGCATATTTGAGGCTCTGGCGATACACACAAACAAAACCTATGTCTGCTAGGAGCATTGAATCATGATATCTGGGTTATGCAAATAAATAGGATAACTCTATCTACTGACACAAAATACATTGGAATGGAATGCATTTGTACGAGAGTCAAAAGTCTTTCGAAATCATATATGGCAGATAAGAGGTTATGCTTGCCTTGCTTCAAGAAAACCAGAGAAAGTCTTCGGGAAATACAGAGAGAAAGGTAACTCGAGGGGAGGGAGGGCGCCGGTCCTTATCCTCCTTGCAGGAAGCGACAACGGTAGGGATCCCCTCGCGGGATCGACGGCCGGTGCAGCGCCACAGAGCAGCTCCTACTGGCAGAGGTTGAAGAAGACTATTTTGCTCAAAGCCCCCTGTAACTTTCAGGATTGTCAGAGAAACCTTTTCCATTTAAAAACAGAACACAACATAAAGTTTTGAGGACATTTTTGAAATCAGAAAAATTGGCAAAAATATGATTTGGAAAGCTTATGAAATTTCCAACAAAACCATGTCTTGGGTTGGTGCATTTGAATTATTTTCCAGAACAAAATTTTGGAAACCAAATTGAGTTCTTTTTGTGAGATTTTCTGAAACCATTTAAATTCACAATTTAAATTGGTTGAAACATGATTTAAATATTTGTTTTCATGCATGTATGAGATGAACACGACACCACACACTTTCGTTAGCAAATTTGGGATGTTACAGAAGCCGGGTAGCGATGTCGGAGGAAGTGACGT
Organism: Alopecurus myosuroides; assembly: GCA_028641055.1. Classification (NCBI taxonomy): domain Eukaryota; kingdom Viridiplantae; phylum Streptophyta; class Magnoliopsida; order Poales; family Poaceae; genus Alopecurus; species Alopecurus myosuroides. The sequence continues at coordinate 12,624,377 of CM054062.1, forward strand.
CGTCAATATTCATGGGGATTAGGCAGGACTTGTGGAAGTTGATGTGGAGGCCGGTGGCGGCGGCGAAGTCATCGAGGACGTCTTTGAGATGAGAGGCCGCATCGGGCGTGGCACGATAGATGATCAGGGTATCGTCCGCGTACTGCAAGACCGGGGGGGGGAGAGAGGCGTCGATGGGGTGGTGGATGTGATCGTTATGGAAAGCGCGACGGATCAGCCGCTGCAGGACATCAGCAACGATGATGAAAAGGTAGGGAGAAAGGGCGTCGCCTTGTCGAAGCCCGTTTCTGCAACTGATCCAGTCCCCCGGCACCCCATTAAGGAGCACCGAGGTCAGGCCAGAACGAAGAAGGGAGCGGATCCAGCCACACCACGTGGCGTGGAAGCCGCGGGCTCTCATGATGTGGAGAAGGCTTTCCCAATTAACCGAGTCGAAAGCTTTACGGAAGTCGAGTTTGAAAACAATCGCAGGAGCCCGTCTAAGGTGGCAGCAGCGGACAAGGTCGGCCGCATAGATGATGTTTTCCGAGATCCGCCTCCCCGAGAGGAACCCCGTTTGGTCACTGTCGACGAGAGAATGAATATTCCGCTGGAGTCTGGTGGTAAGGGTTTTGGAGATAGCTTTGACAATGCAGTTTTGTAGCGAGATTGGACAGAAATCGGCGGGGGAGAGAGCGCCGGAGGATTTGGGGAGAAGAACAAGGAAAGCGCGATTGATGCGGGAAAGGTCAGAGGTGCCCGCATGGAAGTCCCTGAAGAAAAGCTCAAAATCATCCCTGATAATGTTCCAGTAGGAGGTGTAGAAACTAGGGCCGAAGCCGTCCGGGCCCGGGCTGGCATCAGCGCGCATATCCAGGAAGGATTGTCTAATTTTGTCCCGGGTGAAGGGGGCGCAGAGGCAATGGGGGAGAGGCGTGTGGTCAGGGTATAAGGACTGCACATCGAAGTTCCACGAGCAGGAAGAAGCCGTGCCCAGAAGATGCTGGTAGAAAGTTTTGAGGGCAAGGGCCTTGTCCTCGTGACAGGAGATGGAAGCACCGTCCACAATCAGGGAGGGGATCGTGTTGCGGCGTTTCGGATAGGTAGCGGTGGCATGGAAGAACTTAGAGTTCTCATCGCCGTCGATAGCATAGCGAACTTTGGCCCTGCTGCGCCAGTAGTCAGAGGATTCTTTGACGGCGGAGTGACGGGCATCGATGGCGAGCGAGCGAAGGTTGATCTCCAGAAGCGAGAGGGCGCGGTGCTCTTCCAGACGGTCAAGAAGATCAATGAGGATACGGGTGTCGGAAGCACGGATAGAGGAAGGGATGGATCTCTTAGCCCAGACGCGGCATCTGGTCCGACAGCGCCTAAGGCGGGCAACAAGGCAAGCCGTGGTGTCCGTCCTTGTGGCAGCTCGCCAGGCTTGAGCAATGGCCGTGCGGAGTCCATCATGCTGCGCCCAGGAACTCTCAAAGCGGAACACCTGTGATCTGGGGACGGTGGACGAGATGGAAGCGACGAGAGGTACGTGGTTGGACGTATCCCTGGTGGAGGAGAGAAGAGTCGAGGCGGGGAAGCGTAGGTTCCAAGCAACGTTGATAAAAACTCTGTCAAGGCGAAGGAGCATAGGGTTAGAGCGACCGTTAGACCAGGTGTAACGACGATCACTAAGGGGGAGGTCGATGAGCCCGATTCTATGAATGCAGTCGTTAAACATGTCCGCGTCCGAGTGGGAGAAATTATCGTTATTACGATCATCAGGGGATCTGATCAGATTGAAGTCGCCAGCGACCATCCAGGGAATGTCAGTTCTAGGGTCATGAGTGTCAAGGCTGTCGAGGAAGATTTGTTTAGCGCGGCGATCACAGGGGGCGTAGACATTAGAAAGGCGGATAGCCGAGCCATCAAGGGTATAGATTAGGTCGGTGGAGAGAACATGATCCGAGCGGAAAACACCGGAAAAGGTAAAGAGGTTGCTGTCCCAAGCCGTGAGGATACCTCCGGAAGTACCAATTGCAGGGATGGTCTCGAAAGCGCGGAGGTTAGAGGGAAGGAACGAGTTAGCTTTGGCAAGAGAGAGGGAGGCAAGTTTGGTTTCTTGAATGGCGAGAAGACGGGGTTTGATCCGCGTAATGTCGTCAAGCACAAGCCCACACTTGACGGAGTCGCCGAGCCCACGGGTGTTCCAGGAGCACGCACAAAAAAGTGAAGAACTCATAAAGCCACTTGTGGGCACCAAGCAGACAAACCTCGACCGTGCTTACAGGTAGGGCAGAAAACAGCAAGGGGGTTAGCGAGCAGAGCAAAAGGGAGTGCTCCAGCAGAAGGATCTGCACACGGACGGGAGCACTCAGCACGAGCGGAACTACTAAAAGTAAAGGCTCCGACGAACACGGCTAATCCGCGACGCACACGGACGGGAGCCACGGCATCAGGTATGAAACCGATCATGCGGACCCCATGGCCGCCAGGGAGGAGCTGTCGATGCCACAAGCCGCGCCGAGCTCCTGGAGCTGAGGAACCGGGATAAAGTCCGGGAAGGAGTCGTCGAGGCCGGCGGCGCGGATCGCACGCTGCAGGCGCGGGGACCCCTTGCGCGGCGCGAACCCGGCAGCCTTGGAGGCCTTAGCACGTCCCAACATGGTGGCGTGGATGGCCAGCTCCTTAGCGGCCAGCCGAGCGCTCCTACGGGCCTTGAAGGAGTCGTCAGAGGCGCGCTTCGCCTGGGCGCGGCGGCAGCGGACAACCACCTCGTGGTCGTCGGAGGGGAGAGCGAGGATCGCGGGGGACGAGTCGCCGATCTCCTCTGGCTCAGAGGAGCTGGTGAGGTCAATCACCTCCGAGACTATCCCCAACGCAGCCGGGCCGCGGGCGGGCGTGGTAGTGGTACGGAGGCCAGGCCCGGCCGCCATCTCCGGAGAGGTTAGGTCGATGACGGGTGCCTCCTCCACAGATGGGTCGAAGAAGGGCGTCGCCGGGGTTGCCAGGGCATCAAACCACTGCGCACGGATGAAAACGTCCGGTGAATAAAACGAAACGAGGAAGACGGAAGGAGAGGGGAGGAAGGAGGTGAACCGGACCTTGGCGGCCGGGGCGCCGGGGAATTGCGCCTGCAGCCTAGCCGCAAGGGTACGGTGGAAGGCCTCCAGCCCGGGCGACGGAGGCGGCTGAGGAAGGCTGGAGCGGCAAGCCAGCACCCGGCGGAACAGGGAGAGGCCATCCGCAGCCTCCTTGGCGCGGTCATTGGAGTTGGCACCGGTCCCATTGCCCCCGTACCCGAAGGGAGCGTCGTTGGCAGCGGGGGGGGGGGGTTTCACTCCGGCTCGAGATGGAGTCATCGACGTCATCGAGCCCACCCGGCGGGGTTGGCGGCGCGTCATCAGGCCCACCGAAGTGACGGATAGGGGCCTCCGCATCGTGCGCATCCGCGCGCCAGGTAGCGACAACGCGGAGGCGAACCTCCGTAGCGAAGCCACTGGTGAAGTCCCGGACGAAGAGGGTGCGCGGGACGTCGCTCTCTTTTTCGAGGCGGATGACAAGGCGCAGCGAGGAGAAATCGAGGTCGAGCAGGCATGCGGGATCAATGCAGCAGACCGATTGTCGGGGGGTTACCCCCGAGTAGGGTAAAGGCAAGTGGTAAAGGCAACAGTCAGAAGGGAAGTTTGGTCGAGTAGACGCCTACCCGGTACTCGCTACCCGGTCGACTGCTACTCGGTCCTACGAAAAGATGACCAGAAGGAGATATCAAGAGAGTTATGTCCATTCGAGTAGAAGAGCTGGTCCGAGTAAGATTGGCGGGAATCTACTCGGGCCAGAAGTCAAAGGAGCCGTTCTGACACAGGATCCCGCGTATCCTGGGTCCGTACTTGGCACTATTCAAACTACTGTTCATCTGGGACCGGCCTGCCTGACAGCGACAGTGTGGAAGCAGGCGGTCGCAGGATAAGGGGGCCCTACTCTGTGTTTGGCACAGTGATACCAGACTGTCCCCTTGGTTTTGCCCAACGACTTTCCGGATGCAGCCAAGATTAGGAACCAAAGCTGTCAGCGGGAACTTGGAAGAAGGACGATGTGCACACTATGTCGACACTTGTCCATGTTTGGACGTATCCGGCTGGGCACCATGTATATAAGGTGCCCCGCCGCCTCCTGCGAGAGGATCGAATGCTGGGACACAGGAAAACCCTAGATTCTTGACCTAGTTCATTACGTAGAGAGAAGAGTGGCTACTCGGTAGCAAGAACATTGTACTGTGGCTACTCGGTGAGACACCAGAATACAAAGAGAAAGGCAGGAGTAGGGGTTTTACCTCCTCACGAGGGCCCTGAACCTGGGTAGATCGTGTTGTTTGCATTGCTTAGTTCTTACCTCACGCGGCTACTCGTCGCGTGATCCCTCCCCGAGCACCTCCAGCGTCCATCGTTCCCACATCTTTAGCCATCCTATGGCATCTGCCGTGACACCACCACGACAGTTGGCGCCCACCGTGGGGCAACCAGCGGCGCTGGCTGGAGTTTCTGTTCGGACGGGATCTTCTTCAGCGGAGCGCGTAGTCTGTGGCCTTGTCCACAGATTCGGCTCTTTCGACTTCGTCACCGACAACGCCGGTGATTTCGGCGGCAGGGCCATGCCGGAGGGCGGCTCGGTGATCTCCTTCGGCTCTCATCTCGTCTACATCGCCACCGTCGTCGACCGCGTCTACCCCGAGCTGGTGCGTGACGCGGAGGATCCTCCTGCGGTGATCGCTGCTCGCGGAAGGCCTGCGCGCCGTTCTGCGGACCGCGCCGAGGTGATGGTGACCGGCTTAGCGGCAAACGCTGGCGCGGCTGCTACTGGCGCCGCGGCCGTCGTCGAGGATCTTGCTGCCACGAGCGCTGGTGGCAGGACTCACAGGCCCTACGAGAAGGAGTGTAACCTCCCTCCCTCCACCACTCCGACTATTCCCGCGTCGGCTGGACGGAATGGTATGCCAACCCCCACTGACCTCGAACTCCTGAGCATGAAGGAGCAGCTCGAGCAGCAACGCCTGGAGCTGCTCGCCGAGCAGGCGGAGTTGGACAAGGTTAGGCTTGAGTTGAGTCTAGACCAGCTTGAGTACAACAAGGCTCATGGTTTCACGCCAGTCACTAGGAGAGCTATCAGAGTAGGCGCCACGCGGCGCAATCTTGGTGCCGAGATGGCGACAGTGGTAGAGGTTCCTGCTCAGTCCGCCACCGCAAACACTTCCACTAGGCCTAGGTATAGCACACCTGCCAAGACACTTAGAGCTGCAGAGGTTGTAGCTGCCGAGTTGCCTCATTTAGACGGCGACGCGCGTGTTAGGCAGCAGGAAAGGCTCAACGAGTTGGTATTGGAGGCTGCTAGGCAGAATGAGGAGTTCCGGAAGGCCAACCCGGGTGCTGGAGCTTCGCAGGTGGTGCACTCGCACACGGCTAGATCTAACGATCAGGCCTCGTCTCCGCATCCCAGCCGCGAGAAGAGCCGCAGCGGACGTTCCGCCAGAGATAGGCAAATGCAGGTGTATGACCTGGCTGCTGCCGCGAGACAGCCTGCTGTGCCGCAGCAGCCCGGGCAGGAACACAACGCTGCAAGAGCAGGCTCTCAAGCCCATCAAGCTCAAAGCCAGGCTCGAGGTGGAGCACGCCCAGGTCCTTCTCAGCATCCCGCAGCTCAGCCTACTCGGCAGAGGCAGCAGCCGCGCGCAGTGGCGCCAGTCGCCAACCCGGTGGGGCAGCCTGCGGCTGTGCAGGTGGACAGATATGATGACGGCTACTCGGCCATGGAGATGGCTGGCTATGATATTCAGGACCGTGTTGGCGAGCGCGTGTTGGCGCCTGGAGATGCGAGGCATCAGCTGGACCGGATCAACTTGTCAGCTCGGTTGGAGAACACGGGTCCTCCTGGCCCCGAGTGCTTTGGCCCGCGCATCATGAACGAGCCGTCCGTGAAGAACTTCCAGCTCGCAAGGGGCACCAAGAGCTACAATGGCAGCACCAAGCCCGAAGATTGGCTCAACGATTACGTCACCGCAGTCCACATTGCGGGCGGCAACAGGAGGTGGGCAGTGCGGTACGTCCCGCAGATGCTATAGGGTCCAGCTCGCACTTGGCTCAACAACTTGCCCAAGCACAGCATAAATTGCTGGCTGGACTTCTCGGATGCCTTCGTCAGCAACTTCACCAGCACCTACAAGAGGCCGAATAGGCCACAGCAGCTGTCCGCTTGCAGGCAGCGAGAAGACGAGACAGACCGCGAGTATCTTACTCGGTGGAGTACATTGAGGAACACCTGTGAAGGTGTGAATGAAGCTCAGGCCATCACTTGGTTTGCGCAGGGATGCAGGCATGGCAGCATGTTGTGGCAGAGATTGCGGAGGGAAATGCCAAACACTCTGGCGGAGACCATCAAGATTGCGGATCAGTACGCACTCGGTGATCCTACTCAGCCCCTGATGGACTCCTCTGAGCCGAGAAGAAACTTCAGCAACAGCAAGCGCAACGAGTTCCGCAACAAGCGCAGGGGTGACCGAATAGATACTCGGTATGACCCTGAAGAGGTGAATGCAGTGACTGTTGGAGCTGGTGGTAGCCAAAGGCAGAAACCTGCTGGAGCCTACGGGCAGAACCAGAACCAGGGCCAAGGCAACAAGAAACCATTCCGTACTCCTCAGTCGAGTAGCGGCAACTCCGAGCAGCCGAGGAAGTTCGTCTTTGACGACATGAAGGATGGCCCATGCAGCTTTCACACTCACCACCCCTCAAGGCCTGCTAACCACACTACTCGGCAATGTGAATGGTGGGATGTGATCAAGAATGATGGCCTGCCTCCTCCTCCTCCTCTGCCAGCGGCCAATGCCAATGTGCAGCCTACTCGCGCACCCGCAGCTCGGCCGCCAGTGTACCCGAGAAGAGAGAATGTGAACCAGGTGGCTTTAGGAGCCAACCGTCACTTCAACAATGAGAGCTACCGCAACAACAACAACAACTACAACCGCAACAACAACAACAGAGGCAACAACAACTACCAGGGCAACAACAACAACGACAACAATGGGGGCGGAGGCTCCAACCAGTACCAAGAGAACCATGAGAGCTACATGATCTTCACCTCTGAGCCAGTCGACAAGCAATCACAGCACAGGCGTGCCATGGAGGTCAATGCGGTGATTCCTGCTGTCCCTCACTACATGTGTTGGTGTGACCAGGAGATCAGGTGGTCCCGAGTAGATCATCCCAAGGTAATGCCCAATCCGGGTAGCTATGTCTTTGTGCTGGATCCTACCTTCCTGGGTCTCGAGAAGAATGTGAGGTTCAACAAGGTGCTAATCGACAATGGCAGCAGCATCAACATCGTGTACAAAGACACCCTCGAGAAGCTTGGCCTGGCCGAGAACATGATGCTGCCCAGCAAGACCACTTTCCATGGCATTGTGCCCGGGATCTCGTGCAACCCGATTGGCCGAGTGTGGATAGATGTGCTATTCGGCACCAGGGAGAACTGCCGCACAGAGCGCCTGCAGTTCGAGGTGGTTGATCATCAGAGTCCTTACCATGCTCTACTCGGCAGGCCTGCTCTGAGCAAGTTCATGGCCTCTACTCATGTTGCATATCTGAAGATGAAGATCCCTGGTCCCAATGGCATAATTACCATCTCTGGTGATTACAAGAAGTCCATGGAGTGTGCCTCTGCTGGTTCCCAGTTGGCGGAATCGATGGTGATTGCTGCCGAGAAGAAGAAGATGTATGAGGTGGTGGCCATGGCGCAATCCGCGCAAGCTGGCGCGCAAGGCGTGTCGAGTACCCAACACGGGACCGCATTCCAGGCATCTCAGGAGACCAAGAAGGTCCAGGTCGACCCCGAGTTCCCCGACCGTGTAGCCATAATTGGCTCCGGGTTGGCGGAGAAATAGGAAGGCGAGCTCATCCACTTCCTCCGTGAGAATCGGGATGTATTCGCCTGGTCCAATGAAGATCTACCAGGAGTCCCGAGGGAGTTGGTTGAGCACTCATTACATGTGCGTCCTGACGCCAAGCCAGTGAAGCAGGCTATGCGCCGCTTCGGAGATGAGAGAAGAAAGGCCATTGGTGACCAGATCACCAAGTTACTGATAAGCAATTTCATCATGGAGGTGCTGCATCCAGATTGGCTAGCCAACCCGGTCATGGTCGAGAAGAAGAAGGAGGATCCCAAGGCTGCCACTGCATGGCGCATGTGTGTCGACTACACCGACTTGAACAAGGCATGCCCCAAGGATCCCTTCCCGCTACCTCGCATCGATCAGGTGATCGATTCCACTGCTGGTTGTGAACTGTTGTCTTTCATAGATGCCTACTCTGGTTTTCACCAGATTGCACTCAATCCTGCTGATCAAATAAAGACTGCTTTCATTACCCCGTACGGGGCTTATTGCTATCGTGTCATGTGTTTTGGCTTGAGGAATGCGGGTGCAACCTATCAGAGATGCATGCAGAAATGCTTGCACGACCAGCTCGGCAAGAATGTGCAGGTGTACGTAGATGACATTGTCATCAAAACGAATAAAACACATACTCTGCTTGCCGACCTGGAGGAAACCTTTGCTAACCTACGCAAGTACAAAATGAAGCTGAATCCGAGTAAATGTACCTTTGGTGTCCCGGCAGGCAAGCTACTCGGCTTCCTGGTGTCTAGTCGGGGCATTGAAGCCAATCCTTCAAAGATAAAAGCTATTGAGAGCATGTCTTTGCCGAGATCCTTGAAGGACGTGCAGAAATTCACTGGTTGCTTGGCATCTCTGAGCCGCTTTCTGGGCCGAATGGGCGAGAAGGCCCTGCCTCTGTACCAATTGATGAAGAAAAGTGACAAGTTTGTCTGGACTCCGCAAGCGGATGTGGCATTCAACGAGCTGAAAGCGATGCTGGCTAGCGCTCCCATCTTGGCTAGTCCGCTACCCAAGGAGCCAATGCTGCTGTACATTGCTGCGACTAACCGAGTAGTCAGTGTGGTGATTGTGGTGGAACAAGAAGAAGAAGGCAAGAGTGTGCAGCGCCCAGTGTACTATCTCAGTGAAGTGCTGTCCAGCTCCAAGCAGAACTACCCGCACTACCAGAAGATGACCTACGGCGTGTACCTGGGCGCCAAGAAGCTAAAGCATTATTTCCAAGAGCATCCTATCACGGTTGTGAGCTCTGCTCCCATCTCGGATATCATGGGCAACAAGGAGGCGAGTGGCAGAGTAGCCAAGTGGGCAATCGAGCTGGCCGCGTATGCACCCGCGTATGCGAGAAGAGAAGCCATCAAGTCTCAGATTCTGGCAGAATTCTTGGTGGATTGGGCCGAGGTGCAGTATGAACCTCCTGCTCCGGTTTCTAATTACTGGAAAATGCACTTTGATGGCTCAAAGGTGAAGGAAGGCCTTGGCGCTGGCGTAGTGCTTACGTCACCCAAGCGAGACCAACTCAAGTATGTGCTACAGATTCACTTCAAGGCATCCAACAACGTAGCAGAGTACGAGGCAGTGGTGCATGGCTTGCGAGTAGCCAAGGAGGTTGGCGTGCATCGCATTATATGCTATGGCGATTCAGATCTGGTGGTGCAGCAAGTCTCTGGTACATGGGATGCTCTAGATGCCAACATGGCATCATATCGCTTCCTGATGCAGTCTATGACTGGATTCTTCGAGGGCCGCGAGTTCCAGCACATCCACCGAGCAGAGAACGAAGCGGTAGATGAGCTGTCCAAGTTGGGATCTTCTCGGCAATCCATCCCGGCGGGAGTTGCCTTGGAGCACTTGAGGAAGCCATCCATCAAGCCCTCTCCCAACTCGGAGTCCATATTTGTTCCTTCTCTGCCAAGTGAGGAATCTGATCCCATGGAAATTGACTGGGAGAATGCTACAGGAAACCCGGGGACTGCTGCTCCTGACTCGGGGACTGCCGTCCTCTACTCGGGGACTGCCATTCTCTACTCGGGGACTGCCAATCCTTACTCGGGGACTGCCATTCCTTACTCGGGGACTGCCACTCCTTACTCGGGGACTGCTGTCCTTAACCCGGGGACTGTCGCATTCATTGAGGAAGTCCTTGCCAATCGATCTGGGCTTCAGAGAAGTGCTCCCATCCCTAAAGAGCAACCAGAGGTGCCTGTCCCGATGGAAGTAGACGAACCAGTGTTTCCCATACGGGAGACACCGAGTTGGGCCATGCCCATATTATCCTTTCTAAGGGATGGCACTCTGCCAGAAGATGAAGTGGCTGCAAGACAAATTCAGAGAAGATCCAAGGGCTACACTGTATTCCGAGATGTGCTGCATAAGAGAAGTGCCACCGGCGTGCTGCAACATTGTGTGGACCCAGCGGAAGGAGAAGAAATTCTGGTAGAGATACACCAAGGAGAATGCGGGCATCACGCCTCTTCTCGGGCATTGGTCAAGAAAGCTTTTCGGCATGGCTTCTACTGGCTCACAGCTCTGCAGCAAGCCGAAGACATCGTGAGGAAGTGCAACGGCTGCTAGATGTTCGCGAGTAAGATTCACATGCCTGCTTCCGAGCTGAAAACCATTCCTATCACTTGGCCATTTGCTGTTTGGTGTTTGGACATGGTCGGACCCTTCCAGCCGGCTAGAGGCAACATGACTCACATCTTGGTCATGGTGGACAAGTTCACCAAGTGGATCGAGGTGAATCCTATTCGGAGGTGCGATGGGGCCACAGCTGTGAAATTCGTGAAGGATGTGATCCTGAGATACGGCTACCCGCACAGCATCATCACCGACAACGACACAAATTTTGCTGAGGGAGCAATGGTGCGGTTCTGCAGAGATAAGCATATCCGACTAGACGTTGCGTCAGTCGCGCATCCCGCTTCCAATGGGCAAGTTGAAAGAGCAAACGGCATGGTACTGGCAGGCATAAAGCCAAGGCTGATGGAGCCACTGCTGAAAACACCTGGGTGTTGGCTAGACGAGTTGCCAGCGGTGTTGTGGAGTCTAAGGACTACCCCTAACCGGTCAACCGGCTACACGCCATTCTTCTTGGTATACGGGGCTGAGGCCGTGTTGCCAATAGACCTAGAGCATGACTCCCCCCGAGTAACCCTCTACACTGAGGTGGAGGCGAGAGAAGCTCGAGAAGACGACGTTGACCTGCTTGAAGAAGCAAGAGAGCTGACTCTGTCACGTTCGGCTATCTACCAGCAAAACCTGCGGCGTTATCATAGCCGAAAGGTGAACCCAAGGGTTTTCCGAGAAGGAGACTTGGTCCTTAGGCTCGTGCAACGCACGGCCGGGATGCACAAGTTGTCTCCTCCATGGGAAGGGCCCTTCATTGTGAGCAAAGCGCTGCACAACGATGCTTACTATCTTATAGATGCACGCCCACCACAGGCGAACAGGGCAGATAAAGCTGGAGAGGAAACCAAGCGCCCTTGGAATGTAGCTCTACTCCGTCGTTTTCATTCGTGAGCAAAGATGTGTATGTACCCTCTTATCCGAGTTGAAATTCTATTCTGCAATCTGAAATCGATCTCGGGGACTGCCCTCGTCCAAAATTGCTCTAAGTGTTTCTACTCGGCTTTACCTTTTGCCTATTCGGTTACTCTACTTCAAAATTCAAAGGTACATTGAGTACTGTGTCTAAACCTACATGCCAACTCTTCGACTTTGCTGCTGTCCGAAACCCGGCTTCATGGCAAGCAAGAGAACAAGCAAAAGGTCCATGAGCACAAGAAAAATTACCAAGGAAAGGAAGAGTGCAGGAACCGAGTAGGGTGCTTTTATTACTGTTCTGTGTCTTATCTTTTCGGCTAAGTGGTGGGCTGCGTTACTATGATGGTTTCTAAGCGGCTAAGTATTTGCAGCTCTACTCTTTAACTCTTGTGACTCGAATACCAAAAAAGCAACAAGTTGCGGGTAGAGCTGAGACGAAAAGAGAGAGTGAATAAGAAATGCAACTCGGGGACTCGCATGATAACGCAACTCGGCATCGAGCCCAGGCTGAACAAATTGATTAAGTTGAAAATAACAAGTGGGAATAAAAATGAGTAGCAACGGAATAAAATAGTCTGATACATTTGCACCCGGCATCCCGGGGATCTGATAAGTGTTTGAGAAATAAAGCTGCAGGATAAACTCAGGTTGAGGCGGCGTTCTCGGTGCTAGCCTTGGCTGCCTCCTCTTCAGCAGTGGCCTTGGTCGTGTCCGTTTCCAGGCTGGCGTCAACAGACTTCGCTGCTTCGTCCTCGGCGTTGGGCTCGGTGGCTACCTGGTCTGAAGTGGCCGTGGCCACCGAGACGGGCGTTGTCGCGGAGGTGGAGCCGCTGGCTTGGGCGCGAAGGTTGACGGTGTCGTCGAGGGCAGCTCCTGACGAGGTGCCGAACTCGAGCGCGGAGGTGTCGATCGACATCTCCACATTCTCGTCCTCCTCATCGCTACCCGCGATGACCGCGGCCTTCCCCTTCCCGTCCTTGGCAGCTGGAGAGTCGAAGTAGCTCAGGTCCGGCTCATCAGTGTCCGTCTCCTCGTCTTCATCCTCCTCCTCGCCCTCGTCCACCTCGGTGTCGGGCTCGGTGAGGCCGTCGATGAAGGTCGCTGTGTCGGCGTACAGCGCGATCTCGTGAGCAATCACCTGGCGAATAGCCACGCAGTCGGGGTCCTTCTCCCACTTGGAGTCTTGGCACATCTCGCGGATGATTTGCATGTTCAGGTTCTCGTACCAAGTGGTGACGAAGAGCAGCATCATGTCTGCACCTGCCCGAGCTCCCGAGGTGCGCCATTTCTTCAGTTCAGCTTTCACGCGCTGCAGCTTCAAGGCAAGCCCAGAGATCGTTGTCGGCGCGGAGTCTTCAGGCCAGAAGACGCTGTGGATCTGGAAGGCGACGCGCACCAACTCGGTGCCCACGCCCGCTAGCCGCGGACACTGGCTCTGCATAATCAGGATACTCTCCTCGATTTCTGCTCTGGTGTCCATAGGCTCGCCCTTCTCAGCACGAGCTGCTCGGATCTTTTCCAGGGCGGGCACGCTAGAAGATTCAAGGTTGGGAAAGATTCCTGCAAGAGCTATCGAGAAGATCAGAAACGATAACAGAGTGGAAGCATGAAACGAGAAGCAGAGAAGAAAGGCGCAGCCGAGTAGCGAAGAAACGGAGAAAAGGAAGCACTTACTGTTCAGATCATGGCGCAGCCCTAACAGCTGGGTCTTCCATGTTTCCTCGTTGGAGATATGCTTCTCTTGGATCAAGCGGAGCTCCTCTAGCTGAGTGAAGAGCCCAGCGTTGCTTTTCGTCAGCACCTCACACTCCTGCTTGAGGGTTCTCTCCCTGGCCTTGGCTGCTGCTTCGCTCTTCGCCTTCTCGGCGATTACTCTATCCCTCTCGGCACCAAGGTTGATAGCATCCTGGAGCGTAGCCTGCAGCTGGACTTGGAGCTTCTCCATCTCAGTAGTGTGCTCCTTCATCAGCTCGACAGCCTGGCTGGACAGTTGCTGCTGCACCTCAGCCGGTTTGAGGCAATCCTGATGTTCTTCAACAAACTTCTTATGATCTTCTGAAAAGAGCAGAGCACGGTTAGCAGAGAAGCGAAAGAAAGGAACACAGGAAAGGCCGAGTAGACGGCAACGTACCTTCCAATCTCTTAATGGTGGCCTGGCCACTCTCGACGAAGGCACGGCAGTTCTCGTGCTCGTCAGTTAGGGCCTTCAGCTTCCCTGCAGAGTAAAATCAGTTAGCGCAAAAAGCAAAAGCGGGCGTAAACACCAAACGCAAGAACCGCGCAGCCAGAAGCGTACCTTCAACTTCAGACAGCCTTAGAGTGCTGTTCATCACTTCCTTGTCGGCTTCCTCGGCGATCGTCTTCTCTTTTTCCAAGGCAGCAATGCGCCTCTTGGCAATGGCATGATTCCAGAGTAGCCGACGATGCAAGTTAGTCCGTTTCAGTACGCTATTCTGAGAAGCAAAAGAAACAAGAATCAGGCAAAGCACTTGAGATTCAACCCGAGAAGGCGGCTACTCGGGAGAGTGTCCGCCTACTCGGCCAGAATCTCGGGGACTGGGTGATGGATAAGGAAAAGAGGAAGAGTAGAAAAGAAGTGAAAATGCAACTCAGAGAGGATGATTAGGAACTTACCGCGTAAGATTGCTCGAGGTCCTCGGCGTTCTTGCGGTGGACAAACATCTTGGCAGCAAGTGTAGCAGAGGTGGTCGAGACGGTCATGGGTTTGCAACCCAAGTCCACCTTGTTCCAATCCTGACGCATATGGTCGATGTCGCCCAGATCGATGCCGTTCCAGTTGGGGTTGCCGAGAACTTTGCTGTCCCACTTGGCGTCGATGAAGCGGATCAGGTCGAGTACTTGCTCGAGGCTCTGGGACGTTATCGCCTGGTCTTGGACTCCCCGAGAAGCAATGGAGATGGACTTATCTTGATTTGGGGCCGGGGGCCTGCAGTCCACTGCCACGGCTTTCCTCCCTTTCTGAATAGCAAGATTCCGGTCCTTGGGGGAGAAGCCGACCTGGTGCTGATGGCTAACCTTCACCATGTAATCAGGGTAGCAGGGCTGATCAGCTGTAGCGGCGGCGGCAGGAACCGCATTGGGATCACGAATAACCAGCTGACTGGACTGGCTAGTTGATGTTGGCGGCGGCATGTCGGCAGCCCGTTTCTTCGTCTTCTCCTTCTGGGCAGTTGGCTTCGCGACAACCGACTTCTCGGTTTTCTGCTTCTCGGTCTTCTTCTCCTCAGCCTTCTCCTTCTCGGTGGCTCTCTTCTCGGCTGCCTCCTTCTCTGCAGCATCTTGGGCACTCTTCCTTGTAAGCGGCCTGGCCGGAGGGCTGGGTGCAGCCTCGGTCGTCTGCACCGAGGAGGAATCAGGCTGAGCGCTACCCTGATCTGTTGGTGCCGCCAGGGGCGCGCTATCCGGTGCGGCATCAGGCTGGGCGCTACCCTGCGCGGCGACTGGTTGCACGTCGCTCAGAGGGTAATGCCCAGTCGCGTCTTCTACCCGCTGCTCGGCAGCGGGATCCGGCTGTGGGACATCCATTTCTTCTACTCGCGGCTGGGCCGCGGGGTCTTCTTATCCAGCAGCCCCTGTTGCTGGCTGCTCCTCTCCTTCTTCCTGCCGCTCAAGGGCGGCGTCGTGGTGCATCTCTGTCTCTTGATCTTGGTTCTCCTCGGCGGTGTTGGCCGGAGGAGAAGGTGGCTTCTCTTGATGAGCAGCGTCCTGCGCCTCCTGCTCGGCGCGGGACTGCGGCTCTGGCTCGGCGTTCTGGGCATCGGTGCCCTCTGATCGTGCGTTGGCGGCGTCGTACTCATCGCCGTCGAGGTCGATTAGATTGTCGACATCAATGGCAGCCTTCTTCTGAGTCTCGGTGGACGCAAGAGCGGCGTCCGCGTCCAAGGAGGCTCTGAGGAGAAAATTGGGGTCAGAAATAAGAAGAGGGCAGAGGAAATCAAAAGAAAACAGCGAGGCAAAAGGATTGGGAGTCAACCGAGAAGAACGAGGTGAGCCAAAGCGTACAACCGAGAAGGAACTTACCCCTTGCGGGAAGGAATCGCTAGCTTCTTTCTCTTCACGACCCTCTTGGTCGCCTTCTCGGTCGCCTTCTTCTTCTTGGCGGGAGGTTCTTGGGCGCCACTACCTGTCCGTTTGCGGGTGGCAGGAGCGGCAACTGCAAGAGGCTTGACGACCTGGGCCGCCTCGTCCTCATCCTCATCCTCGTCTTCGCCGCCAGCATCAGCGACGTCTGTGAAATAGAAAGGAAGAAAAGCACTTCAGAAGCAGAAAGCGATTGGTTTGCGCTGCTCGCAATCAGAGGGGATAAGTTCCATTACCTTCAACTTCATCCTCGGACCAGTCACGAAGAGACGATTCCGCGGGACGATCACCCGCCTGGGCGGCGTCAGAAGAATCGAGCTGGTCCGTGGTCTCGAAGGAGGCCTGGTCATCTTCCTCTCGGTCAGATGACCAGTTGCCCTCAAAGCGCTCACAGCTCTCAGCAAGCTGGCGGTCAAGGACCTGAAAGACAGAGAAACATTGCAAATTAGCCGAGTAGCGTGAAGGCATTCTACCCGGATGGGCGTGCAAACACAAAGCACACTAAGCCTAGGGGGATTTGCTAAGTGTCCTACTCGGCAAGGCGTGCAAACGGCAAGCACATTAAGCCTAAGTATTTCTTCTAAGTATGCTACTCGGCGAGGCGTGCAAACATCAAGCATACTAAGCCTAGGCAGTTCTGCAGAGTGCTCTACTCGGCGCGGAATGCAATTGCTAGTCGCAGCAAGGAAAGAAGGTTGTCTACTCGGATTACATATAAACTGGAAGCAGAGTAAGGAGAACATACCCGTGGAATCGGCTTCGTGCGGCTGAAGGGGATGAACCCGTACTGCTAGTTATCTCGAAGGCCTGTGGTCAGGATGGACCTTGCGTGCGCGGCGACTTCCGCGTTGCTGAGCTCGAACGTGGTCGTCCGAGTGCAGTCGCGGGGGCCTCCCAAGTAGCACATTGGGTGGGAGCGCTGCTGCAGAGGCAGCACCCGGTTCCGGATCCAGTAGGCGACGGGGTTGTCGGTCTTGAGGCCCTCTCCGATTAGCTCAGCGAGCCGCTCCTCCATCTGCACGGCGTTGCGGTCGTTGGAGGGCTTCGTCTTCCAATTCTGCCCGGATGGAGCTCGGTTGCTCCAAGCAGGCAGATTGATGCGGTCCGTTACCTTTCCCCCCTTCGTGGCAGGGATATTCTTCACGTAGAGGAAGGATTTTTGCCACATACGGACGGAATCCAAGCCCTTGATGCGAGGGTGATTGGTTCCCGTCCGCTGCACCATCATGGCGCTGCCGGTGTCGGTTACCCGACTACCAGCGGCCGCGCCATCCTTCTTCCCTGTGCTCTGCTGGCGGAGGTGGAAGTACTTCAGCCATGTCTGCACCGTGGGGCGGACGCCAAGAAAGGCCTCGCACACCACGGTGTGATAGGCGAGGAAGACGACTGCGTTTGGGGGGAGATGGTGCATCTGAACACCGAAGTGGTCCAGAAAGGAGCGGAGGAAATCGGATGCCGGCAGGCCAAATCCTCGCGCGAAGTGCGCGAGGAAGACGACATGCTCGCCCTCCCGCGGGGCCGGAACGAGTTCGCCGTCGGACGACCGGCACTGAACACCAGGAGGAACCCTCCGGGTGTTCACGAGCCAGGAGCAGTCGTCGACGGTGACATCAGAACCAGCCCAGCCGGCGCGAGCAGCCATGGCACCGAGCGAGAAAGCGGTGGAAGATTTGGAAGAGTCTGATGGAAAGAATGAATCCGCGGTGGCGCAGAGAGTTGCGCGGCGGCGGAGAGCTCGGTGGCGGAGAAGAAACAGAGAGGCGAAATAGGAAAGTACGGAGGAAGGAGAAGAGGAAGTTACCGATGGGGGTATTTATACCCTCTCCTCAGATTACCGTTACCATCGGGGTAGTGGGATCGATCGTGGCCATAATTCTCGTGTGGTGGGACCTGTGGCCGGTTAGAAACGCACGCAAGCGCGGAACGCGCGCGTAACGGCCACAATTGATCCCACGACCAGATCGTGGCCTATTACTGCGCTTGATGGGACATGACGAGCCGGTGGGCCCACTCCGTGAAAACTGGGCGCGTGGCACGTCGTGTCCTGGGCAGCGAGACGTCGGGGTCGCGGATGCTTGACACATGTCCAGTTGCAACACGGAAGGCTGGATTGTGCTCTGCGCTGCAGAGACTCTGCTTGAAGAAATTCTCTAAGTCCTTTTACTCGGACGCAGAGAAGGAGATTAGCCCTATTCGGAAAAAAAGAGACCCAAGGCACCTTCCAGAGTGCTACTCGGAGGTTTCACTCGGCATCTTGAGGCTCAAGGGTAGTGTTGCAAAGATTGGTTTTAAGCTGGCAGAGCCTAGTGAACGAGTTCGCAAGACTCTACCAGCTTCGGGGACTGCTGTCGGGGGGTTACCCCCGAGTAGGGTAAATGCAAGTGGTAAAGGCAACAGTCAGAAGGGAAGTTTGGTCGAGTAGCCGCCTACCCGGTACTCGCTACCCGGTCGACTGCTACTCGGTCCTACGAAAAGATGACCAGAAGGAGATATCAAGAGAGTTATGTCCATTCGAGTAGAAGAGCTGGTCCGAGTAAGATTGGCGGGAATCTACTCGGGCCAGAAGTCAAAGGAGCCGTTCTGACACAGGATCCCGCGTATCCTGGGTCCGTACTTGGCACTATTCAAACTACTGTTCATCTAGGACCGGCCTACCTGACAGCGACAGTGTGGAAGCAGGCGGTCGCAGGATAAGGGGGCCCTACTCTGTGTTTGGCACAGTGATACCAGACTGTCCCCTTGGTTTTGCCCAACGACTTTCCGGATGCAGCCAAGATTAGGAACCAAAGCTGTCAGCGGGAACTCGGAAGAAGGACGATGTGCACACTATGTCGACACTTGTCCATGTTTGGACGTATCCGGCTGGGCACCGTGTATATAAGGTGCCCCGCCGCCTCCTGCGAGAGGATCGAATGCTGGGACATAGGAAAACCCTAGATTCTTGACCTAGTTCATTACGTAGAGAGAAGAGTGGCTACTCGGTAGCAAGAACATTGTACTGTGGCTACTCGGTGAGACACCAGAATACAAAGAGAAAGGCAGGAGTAGGGGTTTTACCTCCTCACGAGGGCCCTGAACCTGGGTAGATCGTGTTGTTTGCATTGCTTAGTTCTTACCTCACGCGGCTACTCGTCGCGTGATCCCTCCCCGAGCACCTCCAGCGTCCATCGTTCCCACATCTTTAGCCATCCTATGGCATCTGCCGTGACACCACCACGACACCGATCCGACGCCGCGGAAGGCCGTCCGGATGCCGCCCTCGTGCCAGTGCTCCAGCGGGAAGCCGGTGGCCGAGAGCTGCGCGAGGAAGCCGAAGGTCCAGGAGGACCGGTTGTCCCTCTCCTCGGCCTTCTCGAGGATGATCATGTGTCCGTCGACGGAGCGAGGGAAGCGGTTGATGGTGGCGTCGCGGGCCTCCTCGGAGTTGAAGAGGATCAGCATCGCTCCGTAATCGGAAGCGGCGAGGCCGAAACAGGGGTTCCCTCCGTAGAACTCGAGGGCATGGCGGAGGGTGAAGCCGGTGTCGGATATATACTGAATAGGGGTATAGAAGATGGTAGACAAAGAGCTGGACTACCAGGGTGGCCTACATGGTAATGGGCTTTGGTCCATTGGGCGGCCCAGTAGTCCGACGCGCAGAAGCCGGATTCTAGAAGAACCCGGATCACGGCCCACGTGATCTGGCTTGGAGGAGAAGACGGATTCCTTGCTTTCCAAGTTACGAGTAAAACGTAGTCTTCTAGGTTTCTTATTCTGTAAGCCCTAATCCGGCTATTATATAAAGCCGGACGGGAGATAGATTAAAATAAGTTCAAGCTCTACGCAACTCGCCGAGAAGCTCATCCTCGCCGAGAAGCTAGATCTACACCCTCACATTGTAACCCTGATAAACGGGCTTTAGTCCCAATTAGTGAGAAGTGCAGGAGTAGGTACGCCGTACTGTCGCGACGTACCGAACCTGGGTAAAATCCCGTGTTCTGTGTTACTACGCTATCCCGTTACCCCACGTCTCTACCGTAGTCTCATGGCACCCCCGTCTATGAAAACTACTACGATGTCTCGACAGCCGGGGCAGTCGGAAGGCGGCTCGATGATGGCGTAGGCGAAACGGCGGGAGCGCACCGTGTCCGCGGCCGGCGGCATGAACACGTCGAGGGCGTCCTGCCGCTGCGGGCTAGCCGGGGGAGCGGGGGGCGTGGAGGACGACGACCCCGCGGTGGCGAACGGGTTGGTTCCCCTCATCCAGGGAGGGTGGAAGGGGGGACGGCAGGGAGCACGGCGGGGCCTCTCGGAGGAGCGCGGGGGTATGGCGTAGCAGTGCGGTGGAACGGCGTGCACCCCGCTGCCGCCCCAAGAGGCACGACGCGGCGAGCAGCAGCGGGCGTGGGCTCCTCCCTGTTGCCGGAGCGAGGGCTCGGGGGGCGTTCCGTCATCAGCCGGGACTCCCTGTCGGAAAGATTGGCGCAGGAGGAGTTAGGTGGGGCGGGCGATGGGGGAGAGACGACGGGTGCTGATCTGAACTTACATGTCCGGCGGCGGTGACCCGAGCGGCCGCAGCAGACGCATCGGATGGGATCGCGGCACGCCTTGACACAGTGGTCAGAGGCAAGGCAGCGGTAGCAGAGTTCGAGACGAGGGCGGCGGAGGAAGAAGCGTAGGCGTTTGCGCTGGGGTGGGTGGTGGATGGTTGGGGATAGCAGAGCTTCTTTATAGGTGCGGGGAGGCGAGCTTGTGTGGGTGCTGGGGCAAGGGGGTGTGGTGGCGGAGACAGGAGAGATAGCGGCGGAGGGGATGTGAGCGGCGGGGTTGCAGGGGATGGGGAAGATATCGAGGGCGGGCGAATTTTCGGCAGAGCGAGGGGGGGTGACATCCGGGCGGCGCGGGTCTGCAGAGGCAGCAGAGGGCGACGGAGGCGTGGTAGCCGTCCCGTACCGCGCGGCGGGGGCATGATGGCTTGCGAGATCGGCGGGGACAGGGGATGGGGGCGCGTCTGCGGGAATCCGGCGCGTGGGAGACGGGTTGGATTGGACAAGGCCGCGGCGCTGCTGTGTCAGCGCAGGTGGGTCCACAGTCAGCGGGGGGTGGGCACGCGGTGGGGGTTGGGCGTGACTAGGACAAGCTGTGCGGGCCCGTGGGGACTCTGGGCGGTCGGGGGACAGGGCGTTGACCTGGGCGTCGCCTTCCGTGGCTCCCTTCCAGATCGCTGCAGCCGCCGATTGGGCGTCGGCGAGGGAGGCGTGGAAGCACAGGGCGCGTCGGCCGATTTGGACGCGGCGGTGCGCCACCAACGTCCGGGCGAGGAGGCCGGAGGCGACAGAGGAGGAGTAGACTAGGAGCTCAAGGCGGGCGACCTCAAGACGAGGGGATGGGAAGCTCAGCGCGAAGTTGAGAGCGTTCCGCAACCATCCTGTGGAGATGGCAAGGTCTAGATGTTCGACGGAGATCCAAATGTTCTCCATACATCTAGGGGCTGGGGAAGGCAAGGCAGCTACGAGCTCGCGGAGAGCTTTGAGAGATGGGTTAATGGGCGGCGTACCTTTTTCGAGGGACTTGGCGCGGATTCGCCGGCGACGGCGGCGGCGGGTGCGCGGGGCTCCCACACGACCTGGTTCGGCAGGTCCGTGGCGCAGGGGTGGTCTCGTGGCCGTGGGGGACGCCGTCGCGCCACCATGCGCGAGCTCCTCGCCAGCGTCCGCGAGAGGGGTGGGCGGAATCGGGCCGGTGAAGCTCCAAGGGAGCGGCGGGGGCGTTCCGGTGGGGAGTAGGAGTGAGGAGGTGAGCGAGCCTAAGCGGCCGGGCACGGGGGAGATCACCGGGGGGCGCGGCGAGAGGCCGCCGGCGGGGGTCAGGTGACCAGCTCCGCAATCGCCGGGCATCTCACGATCCTTCCTCAGTCTATGTACCGAGGTCTGAAGTGCTGTTTTCAGCCAATCTCATCCTAATATGACGTTGTAATTACCTTGCACCTCAGCAACAAAAAAGGCGGTGGCCAAAGTCTTGTTTCCCACGGTAAGCTCCACACTCATGACACCTTTGGCCTCGGTTTTTTTTCTTTGCCTTCAAAACCATTAAGAACCATGTTGGTCTTCATCAAGTCATCTTCGCCCAACTTTAGTTTCTTGAAGACCGAATATGGCATAAGGTTAACCACAACGCCACCATCAACGAGCGTCCTAGCCACCGGCGATCCATTAATGTTACCCTTGACATATAGTGGCTTCAAGTGCTTCACCGGTTCTCTTGGCTTCTCGAAGACGACATTCTTAGGACCGAAGTCCAACTGCGCTATTTCTCCATCTTCATTCAAGGCACATAATTCTTTAGACAAATAATAAACCATGTTAATATCCATACCTATTCTGGTCGGCGTATCCTCGAAATCCAGTTCCTCTTCATCACCTCCTAACGTAAACACCGACTCCGGAATCTCATCATTTGAGGGAAGTGTAGGAGGAGTGGTAGGCGATACATCCATGCTCATGTTCTCCTCTCCGCATGGCGCAGAATTTGGTGTGGTCTCCATGGGAGCTGCGGCATCCACATCCTTGCGCTTCCACATCTTAGACGGTATAGGATAAATATCATCAAAAAATTCACATCTCCACTTTCCTTCCCGATCCTCCATCTTTTGTTGGTACCTCACACGTTGCAGCCTCCTCTTCTTAGTTTTAGTCAATCCAGGAGGATACCACTTGGGCTGGGTGTATTTAGGATCCCTCGGCTTATCTTTGCTTGAACTAGCTTCATGGTCATTAGCCGATGACCTTGGTTGAACAGCCAAAATAAGTTTACTAGAATTAGCCAATTTTTCTCCATCAACCGGCTTCTTTAGCTTTAACTCATGAGAACCTATCACAACGGAACCGACATTCTTATCATGACCTTGCTGCTTGCCACACTCTGGAACTTCGATGGATGGTGACTTAGGGCGCCATACTTTCCGTGCACTCTTATTTTGAAACGACCGATTTACACCATAGCTCAAACGGTCTCGAACAACACGAGTAATTCTATCATGGACATATCTCCTTGGTGCGGCCCATCCCGGATGAAAAGCATGTGGCGCCATTGAGGGCTGCACCCATCCTCCATTTAAGTAATATGGCCCATAAGGTGGCGGCGCCATCCATGGTCTCGGCGCCCAATGTCTGTACAGCCCTCCAAAATGTGAATATTCCTCCCTTGGAGGTGACCTTGGACGCTTCATATGTGATGGCCGGTTATAAGCTGAACCAGCCACTTGGTGTGTATATTTGTTCAACAACATGTCAAAGGTTGGCTTGATCTTCTTATATTGAGCATTCTCCTTGTACTTCTTCCACTTGCCAACCTCCGGATTCTTTGGTTTGATGAACTTGGCACGAGCTTCTCCTTGAGCTTGTTATTGCCCCCCCCCCCGGGCGTAAGATGTTTTATGGTAATCTTCAACATCTCCTTCCCATTGGGTTTCTTGCCAAGAACAATCTCCTTTCCTGAAAACTTATCGCTATCCTTGCTGTTCCTGGGATCACCAACAATAACATTATTTTTGTTAGCAGATTCGGCCACTTCAGGCCAAATTAACACTTTCTTCACATGTAGCTCCAAGGCGTTCATTGGGAATGGCTGTTTGTCAATTTGCATATCGGCAAGCTTAATCGTCCATCATTGATAGCCGATTGTATCCGTCGCCGAAAGACATTGCAATCATTAGTAGCATGAGAAAAAGAATTATGATGTTTGCAATAAGCACGCCGTTTCAACTCTTCCGATGGCGGCAAAGTATGAGATATTCTAATAAGTTTATCTTTCAACATAGTATCAAATATTCTATCACATTTGGCTACATCAAAACTAAATTTCATCTCATCTTCACGATTCTTGCTAATCGGCTTAAGAGCTTCACAAGTATAAGGTTTGGCCTTTGAGGGGCAAACAAATTCAGCAACATAGATATAAGTCTCATCATCTGAATTTTCACTACCATATCCGACCATATTAACATGAGGACGATCAGATTTATACCTATGCATATCTCTTGTTTCTTTAGTTCGGCTTTCTTGAGCAAAAGCTCTTTGCAAAACTTGGCCGACATTTACAAACTCATAACCTTCAATCCTTTCTTTTATATGAGTTCTCAAACCATTCAATACTAAGTCGGCCATATCTCTTTCGGTTATCACTAAATTATAACATCGGTTTTTTGTATCTCTAAACCTTTTGACATAATCGGTGACCGATTCATCATGTTTTTGTCTAACCGATGTAAGATGCGACAATTTAAGCTCATTATCACCGCTATAAAAGTGCTCATGGAACTTCTTTTCTAAATGAAACCAATTATTAATAGAACCATAAGGTAAAGCTGAAAACCATGAGAAAGCGGTACCAGTTAAAGACAAAGGAAACAAGCGCACTCTTAATTGATCACTATTACTAGCTTCGCCTAACTGCGCTAGATATTGGATAACATGTTCCCGAGTTGTCTTGCTATCTACCCCATTGAATTTGGAAAAATCAGGCACCTTATAACCTTGGGGATATGGCAAAGCATCATAATATTCAGGGTATGGTTTATGATGGACTTGACTAGTTGTTTTAATGCCATATTTTTCGAAGAAAACTTGATCTAAATCTAACCTGAAATTTGCTAACCTTTCTTCTATTGTGGATGGAACTGGTGAAGATGGATTATTTACTACCGCCGAACCAGTGTTCGGCACCACACCTGCGTAGGGAAGATGCGAACCCGAATTCGACGGCATCGCCGAAGAGGGTACACTTCTAATTCGAGTATGAAACTCCGGTGCAACAATAATTTGATCGTTTTGGGCATGATATGTATTCATCGGCACATATGATGCCGATGGCTTAGGCGGAGGAGTATTATTTTTAGCAGTATCTTGTTGTAGGAGTGCATTGTAAACTTTCATGTTTCCATCACTAACATAACTCTGAATTTCAGCTATTTGCTCAGGAGTAAAGAGGCTATTACTTACAGAGGGCTCGGCTGATTTGCCGAGCGTCGGAAGCTTTATTTCCCCAAGTGGGGTGGTTTTGCCCTGACGATCCTTGCTGTAATTTGCAAGGTACGCTTCCATATCTTCCTCCTCTTTCTTTTTCACCTTTTCCTCGTACTCCTCCCGCATCTGATCTTGACGCTTCTTCCTCCACGTCTCGTAATGTTGGCGTTGATCCTCCGAAAGCTCATCGAAGCTAGGCTTAATGATGTTTTCGGTGCCGATTTCAGTGGGCTGAGGAGACTTGCCGTTCATCATGATGATCGTCCCCAGCGGAGTCGTCAAAAAGTGTGTTGACACATGAACACGTCACATGTTACCCCCAGCGTAGAGCGCGATACGCAGGACACGTCGCCGGAGGAGGCTCGCCGGAAGCGCGATATGCAAGACAATCCGGCGAGCTCTTTTGAAGACCAGAAACCCCACGCGGCCGGGAGGGACCCTGTCTGGACGCGAGGCGGCTATATTCTTCCTTAGGTCGGTTCACCCTCCCCCAAGGCCTTCACCGATCGAATCTCTCCTGCACGAAGAACACCGACGAACGAAGAAGAAGATAACTAGGGTTAGGGTAAAGTTTGTAGATGAGTTTTTGCGATTGTGTGTTGTTTTTCAATCGACCGTCACCCCAAAGGTATATAAGGGGCGGATGGACTTCACGTACAGATTTGGGGCGAAAATTCCGTCCAAAAAGACCTAATTTGACACCAATTCGAGCAAAAAAAACGGGTCAACCGAACTCAGGTTCGGATCCAGAAATCGGAAAAAAGTTTCAGAAGTGAACCGGATATTTTGAACCGGATTATTCGGATTTAACCGGATATGCCGGTTGCAATGGATTTACGCTAAGAAAAAAAGACGTGAGTTACAGAAGTCAACTGGATATTTTGAACCGGATTATTCGGATTTAACCGGATATTCCGGTTTTGACCTCACGCGTCAATATTGTCAGCAATATTTTGGCCATAGATTTTGCATACTTTGTCGGATTGAGATGACCCAAAAATAAAAATTGTTCGTTTCGACGAGACGCACAACGTTTTCTCATGCTATTTTTCCATTTTAGGTCATCTTGATGCCATCTCTTAGTAAGCCAAAATTGACTGTCAACACCTAGTCATCTAATTCATTTAAAATTAATAAATCAATATCTTATTCTAATCTTTTCAGAAACATTAAAATAATATATCAAATGAAAGATAACAACATTTTTAAACTCATTATGTCTATAATAAATTATTGTGTTTAACTTATGAATTATGTTTTAAGAGTATAATGGAAGTCTATAGAATTCCTATATAACGAGGGCTAACCAACACCACACTATCTTCTTTAATATTGAACCTAAATAAGTTTTTACTTCCTAAATCATTTTGACAAACATTATTGGTTTACAAGTTGATAGAGATGATGGTAGTATGTACTCACCTTGAGTTAAATTGTTTGGTCTTAGCCCCACACTTTTCAACAGTAAAAAAACAACATGTGTTGTTATTTCCTTAAAGTTGTTTTCAATAAGATAGTACCTTGTGTTATAACCATGTGATAACACTTCTATCTAAATATGATAACAATTGTCTGTTAAGTAAAAGTGAAACACATGTAATTCTAAAAGAAGTAATAACCACATCACCACAAGTAATGAAACAATTCACCTAAAACCTATGTGATCTTAGTATCGTATCGATCATAGCTTACACCTGTAAACTGGGGTATTTTCCAGGGTATTTCACGATGCATCTCATTACTATGCATGTATCATCTTGCTAGTGTTTTATGTAGTCCTTACCAGGACTAATTTGCTATCTTTCAAATCTCGGGATGTCTCTACGCGACCCTCGAACCCGAAGACATGGATTATTGTTGTTATTATTTCTATCTTAGGCAAGTTCATCACTTGCTCATATCCTTTGCAGTATTTCCTAACGAACTATTTGCAAAAACCCTATCGTATTACCACCTATTCCCAAAAAGAATGCATGATCCTATTTTTATAATAATATGACTAATTGAATGACTACCTGAGTGGTAGTGTTCTGTTTGGTGGGCGGATGGGACCATGGTAAGATGAATAGGTCAAAGGAAGGTTCCATATGTATGGGAAAGTATTACCTAGGAATTAATCACAAATGCCGTTAGAACTCTATGCGCCGTAAATACCGCGTTAACCATGGGTCTTGTATTGGGCGAGTAAGTCAGATGTGATCTTCTCTCGTTCGCATGTCAACGGGCTGCCAGAGACGTACGCTGTAGGTCTTGCGGGACTACATGCACATGGGTGGGAGCCCTTACATCCCACAGACTCTGGGGTCTATGAGTGTCTGCCAGGGGCGCCCAGGTCTCCATCGTGAGGGGTGGAATCAGGGGTTCAACCTACTAGTGGAAATGGGTGGGCATGCGTTGTGCGGAGAAGCATGGTTTGGCTTGGACCAACAACCAGTCCCCACACCTATGTGGGAGTGGACAGGATCTCGAGCCTGGTTGTGCAACATGGTCTTGGTATCCCATGGGTAAAGTAACGCACCTCTGCAGAGTGTAAAAGGATGTGGCATGTTACCCCCTGTTCCGGGAAAGAACTGCGAACGCTACAGGAAAGGCAACTCCATGAAGTTCTAGTCCTGTGATGGTCTGGCAGGCATAGTTTTCAGAATTAAAAGCAACCTCTTGAAGAAAGTTTTACAAAACCTTACATTATCTTATGACTCTTTCAAGTCTAAAGTTGTAGTTAGTGCATCAAACTACCCACTGTATATCATGAACTTGTTGAGTAACGCTCGTTACTCATTCGTTCCCGTTTGACCCCCTGCTTAGAGTTGAAGCCTTATGGAAGTCGTCATCGTGAAGCCATCGCTACCTCATGAAGCTAGGTGGAGTCTTATATCACTTAGCCAGTAAATCATCGTCATAAACAACGCTGGAGGAGGAGAAGCTATCAAGGTGTAGGTGGAGACCATTCTTGGAATATCTGTTACAAGCCATAGATTAGGGCTGACATCAGCCATAGTGGATTAGTTCTGAGCTAGAGTTCTTCTCCAGCTTGGATCTTCGTATTGCTTCTTCTGATGTTTCATTTTCATGAGATCTTCTTGATTCATCAAAGAGATTCTCAAGATTTTGTAATGAAGTTTGTATCCTATAGCTTTGCTTGGACATGTTGTGTTTCTGTTTTACTACTCTGAGGGATGTAATATTCACGGATAAGTCCTTCTGTGAGTATTATGTCAGCGACTTGCGCACTACACATGAAGTGGTGTGCCGGGTCACCACACAACGCTGCCTCACGGAGCAGCAACGCACCAGCCGAGTCGGGAAGAGGCGGTGGCGAAGAGGCAGGAGCCGGAGGGCTCACGGCCGGGGTTGCGTGCGTCGGAGAGTGGGATATGGATGCTAGGGTATCTGCGTGCTTGGACCGGCGGGCGGAGACAAAGCTGAGAGGGTTGGAGAGGCGAGGATCGAGGAAAAAGGGTGAAACAATTATGGATTCTGCAAAAAAAATGTGTAAGTTACTCTAATAATATGAGTGAAACTTTTAATGAAAGATGTGAAATAATCTTCAGTTTGCCAAACTATATCAAAGTAGACGAAATCTAGCTAGACTATTCACATAACTTGTACCTTACATAAATATTAACACACTCATGTGATAAAACAAACATTTACTTAATACTAGGATCAATGTCATAATGTAAAACAGAAATGTGAAACCCCGGGCACGGGCGAAGTGGTTTATGAAAACAGAGCACATAAAAAGCCAAAGCTATGAAACTCAGCGCTCAAATAATTATAACCACCAAGAAAAGGATTCTCGATTGTTTCCATGCTGAGTTTTTTACAAGGTTCAAATTCGATGGAGATGTATTCTGAGCAATGCAGTCGCTATCGCCGGGGGTGCTGAACCAATGTACCGGTGTGAAGAAGCACCAAATTGTATGTTCCAACATCGTGTGAACTTCACTTTACCGGGAGATAGCACATGGATGAAGCATCAGCGGTATCTGAACTCTGGCTTACAGAATAAAAAGCAATGTATATCTACCAAATAGAGCCTCTGCACTTAAGGGACGTATATTTTTTTAGGGCATAACGGGGGGCCTATTGCCCACCTGAACGAGTTTTACTTCAAAAACATTTTGACATGTACATGGAGGCAGTGCCGCGCCGAAGGAGACGGCACGCCCGAGGCGACATACCACCCGCGAGGAGGGGGAGCCGAAAAATCTTCCCATACGCCAGCGACTAGGTGCCGAGGATGTCACACCCCAGTTTTTGGATTCTTGTACTGTGCTTAAGAAGACAAAAATTAGGGCCAACAATTTTTTTCTAACAACATGATTGTTTGAACTAACATGTGTTTATGATATCAATCATATTTGTAACACAAGGTTTGTTTCTTTATAAAACCAATACCAAATGTTTCTGAAAACATTCCTATTATTTTTCCTGATATTTTTCCCTCATGTTTTCCTAATATTACTTGAGTGGATTTTTATTCCAAGACTTGGATTATTCTTGGTTGCATCTTAAAACAAACTTTTAACTTTGTTGGATCCAAGAAAACAAGTTTTCAAAATGATTTATGAAAGTTTTCTTTTAAGTTTTCTATGGAAAACATTTCCTGAAAATATAGCCAAGTACCTGTTTTCTACCTTTGTTTTCACTAGGCTATAGAATGTTATTTTATGTTTTCTTGACTTTTAATTGATCCTTGATATATGTACTACAAATCCATAAGCTTATATTTATTTTTGTATTAATGAAAGTTATCTTTTTCTTGTTGTTTTTGTGGTATAAAATTAAGGTAGAAAATGACATTTTGGGAAAACAGAGAAAAACACAAAGTATACCTTTTTCCACATTGTTTTCATGGCCTTAAACTATTTCAAAATTGTTTTCAAAAGATGTTTCTGAAAGTTTATAACATGGTTAACAAGATCCCACCTTGAAAACAAATTTTGGGGGACATTTGAGCCTTGAAAACAAACTCAACTTTTTGGTGTTTTAATCTGTTTCCATCACTTAGAAAATTTTCTAAGTCTAAACTGAATTTTCTGAATTTTTGTTAACAGTAAGAGACACACTTTTGATCAGTTGAATTCTTTGTGTTTCTTTGCAAATTTGGAAATGGGACCATGTCTAATGTGTTTACCTAAGTACTAACTCGAGCCAGGATGTTTTGGGTTGCTTCTAGAAGGCTTGTAGGTGAAGGAAACTAAGAGAGAGAGAGAAGGAGATGAGGTGGAATATGGAAGACCATACCTTGACCTTTGACTAGCCCTTGCCCTCCTCTCTCCTCCAAAAGACAAGGCTTGACTTGCCCTTTCGTGGTCATGACCTTGGGCAACCAGAGCTTGGAGAAAAAGACCAAAAAGGCCCCTGGAGCGCCCTCATGCCACTCACTGGCATGGCACCCGAGCCCACCCGTGGCATTTTTCCCTTCCCCGCGAGTACAAGCCACTATCCCCGTGTCCCTCTCGCCACTGCCTACCCACACTCCCACCCTTTCATCTCGAGCCGCCTGACCGAGCCCCGTGAGCTCCACGAGCTAAACATCGCCTCCGGCCACCGTGCTCCAAGTCAAGGTGGTGCGCCTCGACCCGTGCCCTCCCACCTCTCCTCTCTGCTCTGTATCACCTCCCCACCTCTCCCTGGCCCTCCCTGACTCCCTCCCGTGGTCGTTCGCTTGTAGGGAAGCCACAGCCGTCACCGTCGCCGTCGTGGCCGCTCTGCGTCCGCGCCGTCGACTGGAGCCAAGCCAGCCGCCAAGCCCGCACCCCTCAGCTCCCCGGACACCCTGCACCTCCCCCGACCCCGCGCCTTCGCTTCCCGAGCCCTCACGGTGAGCACCTGAGCCCTCCCTCGCCGCCGTGCGTTTTCCGCCAGGTGAGGAAGAGAGAGAGGACGACGACGACAACGCGTCGTTGGATCTTTGATCCACGGCCACGCTTAAACCCGCCCGTTCCCGCGCCCGCTTGCACGCACTGAGCACAGCTGGGCTGCTCGGCTGCCTAGCTGGGCCGCGCCGCAGAGAACCCAGCCCGCGTGACTGTTTGTTTTTTCCTTTTAAGTTTTTAACAGAAACTTGGATGTTTACTTTGGACGTGTGAAAAATACTAAACGTGCAAAATGAAATCTACCAAAAATCATGAACCTAACAATATGAGTTCCTAACCATATAAAATTGGTAGATCTAAGATTGGACTGTTATTATTCTCACAATGACTGTTTGGCAACACAGAGTCTATGAGCATGTTTTGAACATAACTTTTTTAATATATAACTAAAATGGAAAAACTAAAATGTTTTGCGTAGCCCTTGAGCATATCTATCCATAGCACTTGGCCTCACATCAAGGTGACCTACCAAAAGGAAATGCCATCCATTTTGGTAAAATACCAGTAGGCTTTTCTGTGATTTTTAGAGTGAGCTTAAAAATGATTTTTGAAGTAAATCCAACTGGATGAGTTTTATATTGACTAGATGCTCAGATTAATTTTTGGAGCTCTATATTTTTTTTGGTGAGCCAAACTAGATACAGGAGTTTTTCTGTTTTGTTTTCGAGTGTGTTTTTGTTTAAAATGAAATGTGTGGATGGTTGTATTTTGTTTCCTAGCTTGTATGCATGTTTTAGGACTTGTTATTAAGTTATTTGCTTCAAGAACATCTACCTTAGAAAGGGTGTGCATGTTTGGAAAATAGAATGAAAATGCGAATAGCATTTGTTGTTTTCTAGTTTATTATTTGGGATATTTGTGTGAGCTAGATCTTTGTGTGTTGGGTTGACTAAACTTGTGCTAGGTTTGCTATGGATCCAGTACCATTTTGGGTACTGTTGATTTGAAGTTAATACCTCTGTTAGCTTGCATGTCATTTTATAGCAAAGCATGTGTAAGCTTTGTTATTCATTTGCTCTAGTCTTGTCTTCACTAGAATAAATAGCCTTGTGTTATTTATCTTGTATACTAATTTTTGTCATGAGTAACCAGAGGCTTAGTACCTCTTTTGCCTTGGTATTAGTGAGCCCATAACCCACTGGTCCCATTGCATCTTGGTTGAGGATGAAAATCCCCAACCATACCTGTGTGTGAAAATAACATGTTTTATTATAGGATTGATTGTTATTTTTCCACCATGGGAAAATAGATTGTTTGTTTCACTTATGCAAGTGAAAAGATTATTTCTTCTTTGAAAATACTAGTATGTTAGATGTGATTCATTAGTTAGCATAATATCCCTTAGGGGTATCATGTTAAGAGATGTTTCCCCATTGATTGTTTAAATTGAATTGTTTGCTAATAGAATAATTTCTTTGTGATTGGTAGATTGTTTGTGAATTATTTCCAATTGAGTGTTTAGATTTTTGAAAAGGTTTAGTTAACCTTTCATTGAGTGCATACCTACTGGTTGTGTAGTTATACTTTGTTTTGCTTGCTATTTAATTAATTAGACAAGCATGTATTACTAGAATTGGTTTATGCATGCTTAATGGTTGTTTCATAGAATTCTTTTGATGTTTGTGCTTACTAGCATGTGTAAGGTTTGTGTACTGTTAGTAGGTATATTTATGTTCATGATTTGCTTGTTAAGGATTAAGCATCCTTGTAGCATTGTTTGCTTCTCTAGTGTGGACTAGTGTCACCACTAGAAATTGTAGTTTTTCTCTAGTGTTGTTATCTTTTATTTCATGAGTGTATGTTTGATTATAGCCTATTTAGGAAGTTATTACTTCTTTTATGATGCCATGAATGCTTATTTTCTTGTGCTATAGTTGTAGAATATAAATATTCCTTATAGCATGCTTGTGTAGAATTTTCCATACTAGTATGCTAAATATAGTCCTATTTTTATGATTATTTGATAGGAGTATTATATGGAGTGATGATTGTGTTTTAGATTATTTTTATGACTTGTAATCTTTGGTTTTAGCTACTGGTTGTTTTATTATTTTCATGATCGATGGATTCCATAACTTTGAGTAGACATTAGCATAGTCAATAAATAGTCTATTCATCTATGGTGTGTTTGCCTGGTGTTTGGAATTTGTCTGAGTGATTTCCCTAGCATGAGTATTATACTTATGATATTGATGTGCTAGTGTTGTTGTTGTGCTTAGTAGCATCTGGTGATCTAGGCCTTGTTTTATTAGTGATCTTGTTTGGTGACGATTTGCTTGTGTGTTGATAATACCCACTGCCATGGGTATTGCTTTGATTGATTGTATTATTTTAGTAACCTCACCTTTTGTGACCACAAGCTATACTTTTAGCTTCTTGAATATCTTATTATGAGAGTAGTACATCCACTCCATATATGATATGTAAGATGTGAGATATGGTTTTCTCAACCATATAGTTGTCTGACGACAGTTTGGACCCTGAGAGTTATGTGAGATAGTTTTCTCGATAACGTTTGTGAGTTTGCGCTAGTATACTTTGCTTGATGTATGTGTTGTTTAGTTTAGTTGTTTGTCCTTTAGATCTGAGAGTGTGTCTTTTATTCTTTTACGACGCTAGAAAACGAAGAAGAAGAAAAAGCAGTCGTGGAGCTGTGCGTCAAGTTCAAGTTACTTCAAGGCCAGGGACACAAAGAGATTTAAGGCAAGCCATCCTGATGCTTGCTGTTATAATATACTTATCATTATCTATCATGCATGTTTTACCTCTGAAAAGTTTTTACAAAACTTTGATTTCCAAAAACTATTTTTGAGTGACTATTACTACTACTACTATTATGTACTATGCCAGTATTTGATACTTGGTGTTACCAAGCCCATAGCCACCATATGTTATTTATTACC
The DNA here is from genome assembly GCA_028641055.1 of Alopecurus myosuroides. Classification (NCBI taxonomy): domain Eukaryota; kingdom Viridiplantae; phylum Streptophyta; class Magnoliopsida; order Poales; family Poaceae; genus Alopecurus; species Alopecurus myosuroides. Next base: position 12,657,714 of record CM054062.1, read on the forward strand.
ATCACAAATATTAGTACCTAAGTGGACACCCTAAAATTTTTTTTCACAAAACAAAGGCTTTATGGAAAACCCGGAGAGAAGGCCGAGCCGTATTCACCGGAGGAATGTTGGAGTGGTCATTTTTGGGAAAATGGTGTTTTACAAAAATGACACATAACCTAGTCTTCGCCGGACAACCTTTACCGCACTGCCACTTTACCCCAACATGGGCACGGGGCTTAACTTGAAGTTTGTTCTTGTTAGTGTTTGTTCTATCTCAAATTGCTATAAGGGCATGGCGTCCCTCGAACCGAAATGCCGCCAGTCATGAATTCAAATAGGCATAACAAGTGTGGGATTAATTTCGCCTCCGGTCGCAGCAGTTGGGTCCATTGCTGTGGCGCTGGTGGACAGGGTGCCGGGGCAACCAGGGCCAACTGAAGAGATAGACATATTCTAGCTTGATCATACTGGATGGTTAGGACCAGTTATCTGATGTTTACATATTGTTGTTACAGTCCGTGGTTGTTCACGGCGGATGTACTGGATCTGGTGGATGTGTACACCTCTGCAGAGTACAACTATTTCGAAGTAGCCGTGTCCTCGAATATGGACAGTTGAATCGCCATGTAGCTAGCATTGTGTCAATGTTTTCAAAAAGGAGTTTTCAAAAAGGTGTTGGACTCAGGAAGTATCGAAAAGAGGAAACCTCGTACCGTGGAGGTACCGATGATGAAAAGCCAGAAGTTGTTTTACAAAAAGTTATGCAAAGATAAAACCTTCTTTACAAAATGAGTTTTACAAAACCTCTTGTACATGTGATATCTACAACTGAAAGAAAACTATATTATTTTCTTTTGAAGTATCTTCTTCAACGAAGATACAAAGATTTTCAAAATCAACTATGATATGTCTTTCATATATCATTGTTAGTGAACCCTATGTATAGCCTACCTATTACACCATATAAGCATATTTGCATCTTTGGTAAGCTACATGATGGATGTCTTGCTGAGTACATTCAAATGTACTCATATTGGTTTCGTCCCTGGTATCAACTTGCCAGATAATGAGAAGGAATGTCAGAAGGAGATCAACAAGGAGGAGTACGGAGCTGATGGCTTTGCGAACTAGGATCATCTCCCGGTCAGCAGCCTGTAGGTTAAGGCGTGACTTGGACTCTACTAAGTTTGTGTGTGTTAGTCTTCCGCTGTGTGTGTTGTGTGTTTGCCCTGCGCGACAGTTGTGTTAAACTTGGTCAAGAGACCATGCCCCTTTTGTAAGTGTTTATGTATCCGTGTAATGAATATTGTATCTGTGTACCAACTTGATATGTTGTTCACGACTGGTGTAATCTGGGATCGTGAATGTATGCATATCGAAGGTGTCCTTGAATAGTGGTTCTGGGGCGGACCTTACAGAGTTGGTATCAGAACTATCCTGACCTTAGGAGACCTTAGTTAGCATGGACGTTAGCTAGTACTCTTAATGAAGGTTAATAAAACCAGGTCACTAAGATGACTATTTTCCAAAATATTCTATACTCCATCCCCTCTGTGATTTTGAAAACTCTACTTACACTAAGTTACAACTGAGCATCTTAAAACTTTGCACACTATTATCCAACTTAAACTATACCTAAACATTTGGTATAGATGGCAGTTGTCCTCACGGAATCCCTCCGTTTTGGTACGTATGCACCTTGCTACCGCCGCTTTGAGGAGGATTTGATCAAGATGACTCATCTTATCAGTCGCCCAATACCTGAGTTGAAGGGACCTCAGACTCACCATGAGGGACGAGAATTGTCCTGGTTGGTGGTCTCTACCAGTTGTGCTCCTTTGCTAGTACCGTCGAGCCCAGAGATCACTTGACAAGACCATAGATTTCACTGAGGATTTTGTGTTTGCTCGTCACTTCCAGCACCTGGAGGGACAGCTATACAACACCCAACTCTCCCTTGATAAGGTTAGAGCAGATTATGACCTCCGAGGCAGAGAGATAGACCAACTGGAGAAAAGCCTGAATGTTTCTTCTGCTACCGAGCGTCATCTCAAGATACTGAAGAAAACCATGAAGTACACCAACTCCCAGCATCGCGCACGAGTGAGAGCCCTTCAGCTTCAACTTGCATCCAGCAAGACCAGAGTTGAAGAGTTAGAAGAACAGCTACGCGCTTCCTCGAGCACTTAGGATTGCCGCAGGATGTTAGGAGTTGTGTTATCTCCACCCAGACGCGTGTTCGTGTTTGTGTTGTGTGAACTCTGTTAGATCCTTGAGTGTGCTAGTTGTGTTGTAAGCCTTATGCTTTATCCGTGTGAAAGTATGTTATGCTTTATAAAACTCTGTTTCATGTGTGTGCTAGTCTTTGTTTGCTATTGTGTTTGTCTCTTAGATGCTTGTTGTTGTTGTGAAACCTACCGTTCTCATCTCCGTTATGAGCCGGTATGTGTCGTGAGTTTTCAACCAAAACCACCTTTTTAGTTTCTCTCGCCTTATACCGTTCTTCGTCTTCAGCATGGCCAGCGATCTACCTCCACCACCGGAGCCGACAGTTGCTCAACTGTTTGCTCTGTTGAAGGAAGAGCGTGAAGCCGCTCGTGCTGAACACATAGCCACACATGCTGCCCTGGAGCAGTTGACTCAGCTTGTCATCACCAACGCTGAGAATACTGCGATCCTTATGAGAGGATACCATCACCTGCTTGCTGGAGAGAGCCGCAAAAGGAAGCTAGTGACGCCAGGAGAACCTAGTTCATGTGTGGCTCGCAGTACCTTACCTGCGATGCCACAACCTCCCAGGAGGCGTGTGAATGTCAGGCCTAAAACCACGGGATGCTTTATCTGTGGAAAGGACAGAAATTATGCTCGTGATTGCCTCCAAAGGAACTATGATCTAGTTTCCCCTGAGGAGAACCAAGAAGCCCAAGGTCCATCCCGGAAGAAACGCAAGAATCTGATGAGTGGACCTCGAAACCCAGATGATGTTGCGGAAGCACCTGCGACTCATGCCATAGCCAATGGTACGTTCTCGAACCAAACCTGTAAAACCCCATAGTTGTGTTTGACTTCGTGCCCTGAAAAATCCGACGTAAATGGAACACTAGAAGTGTCACGTCAGACTAGATATAATGTATTAAATAATTAACGATATTAATCTAACCTCATCCAAATTTCGTTTAATACCTTATAGAGTTGGTAACATAACCTCATCTAATTCCAGCTTAATACCTTACATAGTAACTTACAGAGTTGGTATCACCCGTTTAAAAACTTATAACCAACTTTTCCAAAATCAAAGAGAAAGGTGCCTTAGGATGTTCTATGTCTGTTGAAGAAAGTGAAAGGTTGGAAAAAAAATATTGGATTGATGAACTATGATTGTTACTAGACAATAATATCTCTCGTATATATGATGGAGGAAACGGATTTTAGGATATGAGATGGTGGAGACTCATTGAGGTTTAGCTTAGGGGTAAAAGATTGAGGATCACATGATTTTAGTTGAGATGAATTATGATATAATATCTGGGGCTAACCAGTTGTGGACCCTAAAAATTTGGAAGTTTTCTGTAACAAAAATTTGTAGCTTAAATAAATGATTGAGGTTTAGAAAGGTTGGTGGAAATTATTGGATTTTAGGGAGCACTTGATTTATAAGGAGATTGGATTAATTAGAAGTAGCATGCGAGAGAATTTGTGATATGGGAATGATGATGATAATGTTTGCCTAGGTGATTCTTATCCTGGATTTTAGTGGAAAGACTGATGGTAGTAAAAAGATCATGTTGGATTGGGATAGATATATGATTTTGGTTAAAGATGGATTGGATAAATATGGGATTTGATATAGGTAGAGATTTGTGGACATAAAATGATGATTTTTGATTTTTGAAGAAATCAATATGGATTGGATTTAGTAAGTGATTATTCGCGATGATATATTCTCGGAGCTTGTCACGCTCTATTGAGATTGTTTGTGGAAGATGATTTAGCGTTGATCATGAGATAAGAGTTGGAGTATTCGAAAAGATTTATAGGAGTAGTACAGAGTTGTGCTTGTTGCATTTGATGGTTTAGCCTTAGCAATATGATCTGGATGAAATACTTTTGAGGGAGACAAATGTTTTAATACTTGATATCTAGGAGTATATTAGATTAATAGGAAGATAGTGGATTTTCCTGGATGTTAGAAAATGAGCAATGGAAAGCTCATGCTTAATAAGGATGGGTGGATGTCCTTAAATTGACCCATATAGTGAAGAGAGAGTTCATGCCCCCAAAGGAGAAATAGTGGCATGGTAATCCTATTAGAAAGGAAGAAAATTAGATATCTGTGTGAAGAATAACCCCTGGTGTGACATCATTGGTTTTGAGGAACAATAAGTTCGAGGTTTAGAACATGGCACCCAGACCTTTCAAAGAAAAACTAAATTGCCGGTGGATTTTGGTAAGATTAATCAAAGGGGGGAAGCACCTGTGTTTAATGTTACCAACCACCAGAACATGTTTTTGTAAAACAAAATTCATCTAACATTGTGGTTTTGACCAATACCCTCTTTTCGCTTGCCTGCGAATCTCGGGACGAGATTCTTTTAAGGGGGGAAGGTTTGTCACACCCCAGTTTTTGGATTCTTGTACTGTGCTTAAGAAGACAAAAATTAGGGCCAACAATTTTTTTCTAACAACATGATTGTTTGAACTAACATGTGTTTATGATCTCAATCATATTTGTAACACAAGGTTTTTTTCTTTATAAAACCAATACCAAATGTTTATGAAAATATTCCTATTATTTTTCCTGATATTCTTCCCTCATGTTTTCCTAATATTACTTGAGTGGATTTTTATTCCAAGACTTGGATTATTCTTGGTTGCATTTTAAAACAAACTTTTAACTTTGTTGGATCCAAGAAAACAAGTTTTCAAAATGATTTGTGAAAGTTTTCTTTTAAGTTTTCTATGGAAAACATTTCTGAAAATATAGCCAAGTACCTGTTTTCTACCTTTGTTTTCACTAGGCTATAAAATGTTATTTTATGTTTTCTTGACTTTTAATTGATCCTTGATATATGTAATACAAATCCATAAGCTTAGATTTATTTTTGGATTAATAAAAGTTATCTTTTGCTTGTTGTTTTTGTGGTATAAAATTAAGGCAGAAAATGACATTTTTGGAAAACAGAGAAAAACACAAAGTATACCTTTTTCCACATTGTTTTCATGGCCTTAAACTATTTCAAAATTGTTTTCAAAAGATGTTTCTGAAAGTTTATAACATGGTTAACAAGCTCCCACCTTGAAAACAAATTTTGGGAGACATTTGAGCCTTGAAAACAAACTCAACTTTTTGGTGTTTTAATCTGTTTCCAACACTTAGAAATTTTTCTAAGTCTAAACTGAATTTTCCGAATTTTTGTGAATAGTAAGAGACACACTTTTGATAAGTTGAATTCTTTGTGTTTCTTTGCAAATTTGGAAATGGGACCATGTCTAATGTGTTTACCTAAGTACTAACTCGAGCCAGGATGTTTTGGGTTGCTTCTAGAAGGCTTGTAGGTGAAGGAATCTAAGAGAGAGAAGCAGATGAGGTGGAATGGTATGGAAGCCCATACCTTGACCTTTGACTAGCCCTTTCCCTCCTCTTGCCTCCAAAAGCCAAGGCTTGACTTGCCCTTTCGTGGTCATGACCTTGGGCAGCCAGAGCTTGAAGAAAAAGACCAAAAAGGCCCCTGGAGCGCCCTCATGCCACTCAATGGCATGGCACCTGAGCCCACCCGTGGCATTTTGCCCTTCCCCGCGAGTACAAGCCACTACCCTCGTGTCCCTCTCGCCACTGCCTACCCACACGCCCACCCTTTCACCTCGAGCCGCCTGACCGAGCCCCTTGAGCTCCCGTGAGCTCCACGAGCTAAACATCGCCGCCGTCCACCGTGCTCCATGTCGAGGTGGTGCGCCTCGACCCATTCCCTCCCACCTCTCCTCTCTGCTCTGTATCACCTCCCCACCTCTCCCTGACCCTCCCTGACTCCCTCCCGTGGTCGTTCGCTTGCAGGGAAGCCGCCGCCGTCACCGTCGCCGTCGTGGCCACTCTGCGTCCGCGCCGTCGACTGGAGCCAAGCCAGCCGCCAATCCCGCACCCCTCAGCTCCCGGACACCCTACACCGCCCCCGACCCCGCGCCTTGGCTTCCCGAGCCCTCACGGTGAGCACCCGAGCCCTCCCTCGCCGCCGTGCATTTTCCGCCGGGTGAGGAAGAGAGAGAGGACGACGACGACAGCGCGCCGTTGGATCTTTGATCCACGGCCACGCTTAAACCCGCCCGTTCCCGCGCCCGCTAGCACGCGCTGAGCACAGCTGGGCCGCTCGGCCGCCTAGCTGGGCCACGCCGCAGAGAACCCAACCCGCGTGACTGTTTGTTTTTCCTTTTAAGTTTTTAACAAAAACTTGGATGTTTACTTTGGACGTGTGAAAAATACTAAACATGCAAAATAAAATCTACCAAAAATCATGAACCTAACACTATGAGTTCCTAACCGTATAAAATTGGTAGATCTAAGATTGGACTGTTATTCTTCTCACAATTATTGTTTTGCAACAGAGATTCTATGAGCATGTTTTGAACATAACTTTTTGAATCTATAAATAAAATGGACAAACTAATTTTTTTGAGAGCCCTTGAACAGATCTATCTATAGCACTTGGCCTCACATCAAGGTGAGCTACCAAATGGAAATGCCATCCATTTTGGTAAAAGACCAGTAGGTTCTTCTGTGATTTTTAGAGTGAGCTTAAAAACGATTTTTGAAGTAAATCCAACTGGATGAGTTTGATATTGACTAGATCTATCTAATCCTAGCTCAGATTAATTTTTGGATCTCTAGATTATTTTTTGTGAGCCAAACTAGATACAACAGTTTTTCTGTTTTGTTTTCGAGTGTGTTTTTGTTTAAAATGAAATGTATGGATGGTTGTATTTTGTTTCCTAGCTTGTATGTATGTGTTAGGACTTGTTATTAAGTTGTTTTCTTGCAGAACATCTACCTTAGAAAGTGTGTGCATGTTTGGAAAATAGAATGAAAATGGGAATAGCATTTGTTGTTTTCTAGTTTATTATTTGGGATATTTGTGTGAGCTAGATCTTTGTGTGTTGGGTTGACTAAAATTGTGCTAGGTTTGCTATGGATCCAGTAACATTTTAGGTACTGTTAATTTTAAGTTAATACCTCTGTTAGCTTGCATGTCATTTTATAGCAAAGCATGTGTAAGATTTGTTATTCATTTTCTCTAGTCTTGTTTTCACTAGAATAAATAGCCTTGTGTTATTTATCTTGTATACTAATTTTTGTCATGAGTAACCAGAGGCTTAGTACCTATTTTTCCTTGGTATCAGTGGGCCCATAACCCACTGGTCCCGTTGCATCTTGGTTGAGGATGAAAATCCCCAACCATACATGTGTGTGAAAATAACATGTTTTATTATAGGATTGATTGTTATTTTTCTACCATGGGAAAATAGATTGTTTGTTTCACTTATGCAAGTGAAAAGATTATTTCTTCTTTGAAACCACTAGTATGTTAGATGTGATTCATTTGTTAGCATAATATCCCTTAGGGGTATCATGTTAAGAGATGTTTCCCCATTGATTGCTTAAATTGAATTGTTTGCTAATAGAATAATTTCTTTGTGATTGGTAGATTGTTTGTGAATAATTTCCAATTGAGTGTTTGGATTTTTGAAAAGGTTTAGTTAACCTTTCATTGAGTGCATACCTACTGGTTGTGTAGTTATACTTTGTTTTGCTTGCTATTTAATTAATTAGACAAGCATGTATTACTAGAATTGGTTTATGCATGCTTAATGGTTGTTTCATAGAATTCTTTTGATGTTTGTGCTTACTAGCATGTGTAAGGTTTGTTTACTGTTAGTAGGTATATTTATATTCATGATTTGCTTGTTAAGGATTAAGCATCCTTGTAGCATTGTTTGCTTCTCTAGTGTGGACTAGTGTCACCACTAGAAATTGTAGTTTTTATCTAGTGTTGTTATCTTTTATTTCATGAGTGTATGTTTGATTCTAGCCTATTTAGGAAGTAATTACTTCTGTTATGATGCCATGAATGCTTATTTGCTTGTGCTATAGTTGTAGAATATAAATATACCTTATAGCATGCTTGTGTAGAATTTTCCATACTAGTATGCTAAATACAGTCCTGTTTTTATGATTATTTGGTAGGAGCATTATCTGGAGTGATGATTGTGTTTTAGATTATTTTTATGACTTGCAATCTTTGGTTTTATCTACTGGTTGTTTGATTATTTTCATGATTGATGGATTCCATAACTTTGAGTAGACATTAACATAGTCAATAAATAGTCTATTCATCTGTGGTGTGTTTGCCTGCTGTTTGGAATTTTTCTGAGTGATTTCCCTAGCATGAGTATTATACTTATGATATTGATGTGCTAGTGTTGTTGTTGTGCTTAGTAGCATCTGGTGATCTAGGCCTTGTTTTATTAGTGATCTTGTTTGGTGATGATTTGCTTGTGTGTTGTTAATACCCACTGCCATGGGTATTGCTTTGATTGATTGTATTATTTTAGTAACCTCACCTTTTGTGCCCCCAAGCTATATTTTTAGCTTCTTGAATATCTTATTATGAGAGTAGTAAATCCACTCCATATATGATATGTAATATGTGGGATATGGTTTTCTCAACCATATAGTTGTCTCACGACAGTTTGGACCCTGAGAGTTATGTGAGATAGTTTTCCCGATTACGTTTGTTAGTTTGCGCTAGTATACATTTTCTTGTTGTAAGTGTTGTTTAGTTTAGTTGTTTGTCCTTTAGATCTGAGAGTGTGTCTTTTATTCTTTTACGACGCTAGAAAACGAAGAAGAAGAAAAAGCAGTCGTGGAGCTGTGCGTCAAGTTCAAGTTACTTCAAGTCCAGGGACACAAAGAGATTTAAGGCAAGTCATCCTGATGCTTTCTGTTATAATATACTTATCGTTATCTATCATGCATGTTTTACCTCTGAAAAGTTTTACAAAACTTTGATTTCCAAAAACTATTTTTGAGTGACTATTACTACTACTACTATTATGTACTATGCCAGTAGTTGATACTTGGTGTTACCAAGCCCATAGCCACCATATGGTATTTATTACCATCACAAATATTAGTACCTAAGTGGACACCGACGCCAACAACGAGATTTGATCTCGTACCACTTTGAGTCTTCGAGGGTATGTGTTCTCCTTAACCCTCTTGTTGCCCGTTGCACTTCGTCTCATAGATTAGATCTTGGCCTTTCGGGTATCTCTCGCGTAGGAAAATTTTTGTTTTCTATGCTACGTTCCCCTTCAGTGGTATCAGAGCCGGATCTATGCGTAGATGTTTTGTACGGGTAGAACACATAGGTGTATGTGGGCGTTGATGATCATGTTATTACCTCCTTGATTATTTTATGATCTTAGTGGCATAGTGGGATGAAGCGGCCCGGACTAACCTTACATGTCCATGTACATGAGACTTGTTCCACAACTGACATGCAACTTGTATTGCATAAGTGGCTTGCGGGTGTCTGTTTCTCCTACTATAGTTAAGATCTAATCTACGAAGGGTTGTTAAAAATGTGTTTATCAACGTTGTGGTTGATGTTCGTAGGTATGAACGGTTCTATCATCGAAAGCCCTAAGCCACGTAAAATATGCAAAAATAATTTAGAGGCGTCTAACTAGTTTTTGCTGGGCATGTGATGTGATATGGTCAATATTACAAATTTGATTATGAGATGATCTATTTTGTAAATTGTTGATATACCGGAAGGTATCCATATGTTTGTCTTCTTATTGATGGACAATCAAGATTGGGGTGCCATGGTACTTGGTACCACGCCGGTGGAATGATTGAGATCATACCATAATGCACTTGATGGAGATCAAGTGCAAGGAGGACCATATCATATCACGTTATCCTTACATGTGATGTATGTGATGTTGATACTTTTATGCATCTTGTTTTGCTTAGATAGCGACGGTAGCATTATAAGATGATCCCTCTCACTTAATATCAAGATAATAATGTGTTCTTCCTTAAGTATGCACCGTTAAGAAAGTTCGTCGTTTCGAGACACCACGTGATGATCGGGTGTGACAGACTCAACGTTCGCATACAACGGGTGTTTTCAAGCCTAGCATGTACAGACATGGCCTTGAAACACACGCAATACTACGGTTCTACTTGGCGAGCCTAGCATGTACAGACATGGCCTCGGAACACGTAACCGAAAGGTAAAGCATGAGTCATATGGCTGATATGATGAAAATGTCGATGTTCGCCTTTGAAGCTACATCATCTCACGTGATGATCGGTTTTGGTGTAGTGAATTTGGTTCGTGTAATCACTAAATACGACTAAGAGGGATGTTGTTTTTGAGTGGGAGTTCATGGTTTAATTTTTGAATTAACTTGAACTTATTTATCATGAACAACAAATCAAAGTGAATTTGCACAAATTGTAGTATTCATTGGCATCCACATAACTACCTTACACTTAGATTGTTAATTGAGATATAACTGTTATGATCTGGTAAATACCATTTAAGATTGGTACCGTATTAGTGAAATTTAAAATTGAGTCCTATTGTAGATTTTTGGTATTTCCTACCTAGCTCCATGTGGTTAATGATTGATTAATCTAGAGAGCAAATAATTCCTACTTAGAATCCAGAGTCATGGTTGCTTCCGTGTTACTTTATCTTCAAAAGAATGTTTTGTTGATCAAGGTGATTTAGGAACTGAAAAGAGTTGTTTTCAGAAACAATCAAGTGAAAGATATATTGATATCTAGAAACTTATTTGTAGCAACATGACTGAGTATAATTTAGCGTGACAATGTTTGCTTATATTATCTGAATATATGCAAATTTAGCGTGACAATGTTTGCTTATATTATCTGAATATATGCAATGATTGGAGACGCTAGGCGTTTGAATATTCCAAGAAGTTGGGCGCTAAAAATTATCCTCTAAATTCCTTCCTTCGAGCTATAGTAGCTTAATCATAAAATTGTTATGATAGGATGGATTAGAAGTATGGGTAAAATAGTTTACCTTACTTGGAAATTGCTAAGAGTGGAATCTAGAAGAATATTATTAATATGGTGATATTAGTAGAACAATCAAACTCAAAGTATGACTCAATGGGTGATAGTATATGACTAACACGCCAAAGAAAATGAGCTAGTAAGACTAGCATTGTTTGATGTTGAATGATTCTTATATAAAGGAAAGGGAATATTGAAAATAGAATTACAAATAGATATATGGCAGAAAAGAAGATAACTGGAAAAGTCTAGCTCAGGAGTATATACTTGATATACAAGTTATAGATGTATTACTAGTTAACAAAGTATTTTTGGGTATTTTGATACCACATTGGTTGGTATGAGTTGTCATACAAAGCAACGCAATGCAAGAAATACAAGGGCCTAAAAAGAACTAATAATAGATGTGGAATCGATTATGACAAGAACATAAATAAAGTGTTATTGTGTTCATTGTAGTATCGAACCAAACATTCAAGATTTATTTTAAGAACTTAATAAGTTGTTATTTTGTTCTAGTCTTTTGTGAGAACAAATGAGATTGTTCAAACGATGACCATATTCCATAATTGATGGATATGTTAATATAAATCATGTTGGTAAAGTAAACATCTATAAGACTGAATGCTAAACGTTGCAAGACGTAAAAGATTTTCACTTAAATTGTGACACCACCATTTTAGTTCATATCGGAAAGGAAAACATGAAGGAACTCCATATTGATGGACTTCCGGAGTCATTTTGTTTTGAATAAATTGACGCTTGTGAGACCTTTTCCAAAAGATGACTAGAATTCCGTTCATAGGCCAAAGTAGAATGGACGACTAATTTAGTGGAGATTATACATATTGATGTATATAGTCCATTATGTGTAGTCATGTATGGTGGATTAATTTTCCTTCATAAAATTCTCTCGATGATTTAAGTAGATATGTGAGTATATCTATTTAAAGGGAACATAGTTTGACATTTTGAATTGGTTCAAAAGGTTGTTAATATGAAGTTAAAATCAATGTAACAAGATAATCAAGTATTTATGATTGGATCATAAAGAATAAAGTTTGAGTTACAAGTTTAGCAAAACATCTGAGAAGTTGCAGAATTGTTCTACAACTTATACTTCTCGAATACCCCACATTAGATTGGAGTATTCAAAAGACAAAATCAAACCCTGTTTGACATTGTAAGATTAATAAAATTGCCATTATAATTTTGTAGTTTATACATTAGTGACAACCGTTTTTCCACTGAAAAGAGTACCATCATGATCCGCTGAAATTGAAAACATATAAGATATGGTTTGGGTAGTGACCCGAATTGTCACTTTCTTAAGTTTTGGTATGCATAGCATGTGTAAAATGTTTACAACCAAAATAGGATAAATATATGTTTATAAGGTTATCCTAAATAAAACATTGGGTATTTCTCCTATCACCGAACCAAAAGACAAATGTTGTTTGTCAGAAAGGGTTGATTTCACTAGAAAGTAGTTCTTGCGAAACAAGTGAGTGGGAGCACAGTACAAACTCAACGAGATTAGAGAATCTTCGTTATCATGTCAAGAGTAGCGCAGCACTGGAAGTTGTTCCGGGGTTTACTATTTTGACTAAGTAGAAGACACTACAAATGTTGTAGAAACTTCAAATGAGTTTGCGAACTGTACCAGAAAATTCCAAAAACTTTGTACTTAGAACAACTTGTGGTTTAAGTGTAAAGTGTTGTTTTGACAACAAAGGACCTGGACCTTATAAAGGAAGCAAATGATGGGCCCTAGCTTCGTAAAATTGACTATGAGTCATTATATCCGCCATAGTATCCTTGTATGAATATCAAGTATGTGACTTGGTAGTCCTTTCGATAGGCATGATGCCTAGCGATAGCAAAAGGGTCTATATAGCGACAAAGACATGGATTTTACATCTTATTAAAATTGTACTTATCGAAAAGTTGTTTTCGACGAAGTTCAAAGAGTTAACTACTACAAGATTTTGATCTTCCGTAGTGATGCTTTAGTCTTTGCGGATAGTTCTAGCAAAAGGTTACATATTATGATATGGCAGTTGAATAACAAAACCAACTCTCCTCTCAAGGAAGTTTTATCAAGGATGTGTACATGACACAGTCTGAGAGTTTTGTAAAATTCAAAAAGGTTGCTAGAAAGGTATGCACACTTCAATGGTTGAAGTGAGCATAACGAAGTTGAAATCTTTACCTTAATGAAGTTATCAAAAGAGTTTGATTCCATCATGAACGATAAAGATGCTTGTAAAGTTACAAGAAATTAAGTGGGAGCGCTATGACATATTTCCAATACTTTATGTAGATGACATATGGTTGATTGGAAAATATGTATTTTAAATTAACACGGTTAAGATTTTCATATTGATGAAAGGCTTAGAAGATATTGGGCTTCGATATCTATAAAAGATGGATTGAAGCGCCTGATATGATTGAAGCCAAATTACATAGATGAAATATTAAAGTAAGTCAATATAGAAATGACAAGGAGTTCTTGTCACATGGAAAGTAATTGAGCAAGATTCAAGTGTTTTGACACATGATGAGCATCATTGAAATTGAGATTTCTAAGTCATGTTTCCATGCTATGTACACAACCAGATAAGTCCTATGCTATAAAATGTTATAGTAGGATAATTCATATGATGATTAGACGACAGTGGGAGAGATCCTTGTGTCATTTTAGAAATGCTAAGGATATGTTTTCCCATATAGTAATGACAAAATATTAGTTGTAATATGTTACACTAATAGTCTTGTCATTTATTCAAGTAATTTTATCTCAATTAAAATATGTGATGAACGGTAGCACAATAGGATGGAAGAAAGTTCCATGCTGGATTTGAAAGAGTTTCAAATATTGTGACAGATACTACAACAAAGGCTAAAATATATCGTTGCGTTAACAACTGATTATAAGCGTATTTTGTGTCAAGGAGTTCTTTATTGAACTTGGTGAATTTCCAAGAATGCTGAAACTATGAAGCTACATTTTCACAATGTTAGTAACATCAGTTTAAGCTGAGGAATTAAGGTATCACCGGAACATGGTGAATTTCCAAGAATGCTAACACTATGAAGCTACATTTTCATAATGTTAGTGACATCAGTTTAAGCTAAGGAATTAAGTTTTCACCAATTGACCATATATATACAAAGCCATCTCATTAGAGAATGAGTGATGCGTGTAGACGCAAAGAACATGCAAATACAATAGGACCTGAACAGTTCAGATCTTTTTGATAATGTTTACCACATGCGAAGCATGGTAATAACACTGGTACGCCATATGTGTTAAGTGCTTACAGACTAGATTATTGACTCTAGTGCAAGTGGGAGACTGAAGGGAATATGCCCGAGAGGCAATAATAAAATGGTTATTATCTTATTCCTTGTTTATGATGAATGTTTATTTCTCATGCTAGAATTGTATTAACCGGAAACGTTGATACATGTGTGCTTAATAAACAAACAATGGTTCCTAGTAAAGCCTCTCTTTTAACTAGCTCGTTGATTAATAGATGATCAAGGTTTCCTGATCATGAACATTGGATGTTATTAATAACGGGGTCATGTCATTAGAAGAATGATGTGATGAACATATACCCAAAGAGAATATAGCAATGCGATCAAGTCATTTAGTTTACATTGTTATATCAAACATACGAAGTAACTTATTCGTTAGACCTTGAGATCATGTCAATCACTGATACCGGAAGAGTGCTTTGATGGCATCAAATGTCACACCGTAACAGGGTGACTATAAAGGTGTCGTTAAGTATTCGGAAAGTATTAGTTTAGGATCATGGATCAAGAGTGGGATTTGTCCATCCAAATGACGGAGAGATATACTCTGGGCCCTCTCGGTGATATCACATCGAAACCGCTTGCAAGCACATGATATGATCACAAGGATGTTATATCACGGGAACGAGAAAAGAGTACTTGTCGGTAACGAGATTGAACAAGGTATGGTTGATACCAATGATCGAATCTCGGACAAGTAAAATATCGCGAGACAAAGGGAATAGTTCACGGCGTTGTTGGTTCACACGATCACGAGAGTCATCGTTGAATATATAGGAGTCATCACGGATCTCCAGATCCCGCTGTTGATTATTGATCGGAGAGGAGTCTCGATCATGTCTATCTTATTCGCGAACCGTAGGGTGACACACTTAAGGTTCGATGACGCGTTTGAGAGGATACGGAATATCGAAGAATATTTTGGGCAGCACCGAAATTGTTTCGGGGAAAATTGAAATAGTTCAATGGGTTTTTCGTCGAATGGTTGTTAATAGAATTAACAAATGATTCGAGGTGCTTTATGAAAATGTTTGTTAATAGAATTAACAAATGCTGAAATAAAGAAATAAAAATGTTTTATTGATTTATTAAAGAAAAACTCTTGGATTTTCTAAGTGGGGTTTAAAGGAAAATGAGTGGGTGTGAGTGGAGTGTCCACTCACATCATGAGGGAAGAGGTGGGGGCACACCATGGGGCTGGCCGCACCCCCCTTGGGCTGCCTCCCCCCTCTCCTATAAAATAAGGGTGAGAGCTCTCCCTCCTCCACACACTTGGCCACTTCCCTTTCCCTCCACCCGCTGCTCCATTTCATGGTCTCCGGCTTGGCGAAGCCCTGACCGTGGGATTCTTCACCACCACCACGTCGTCGTGCTGCTGGAGTTCCGAGGGATCCTCTACTTTCGCGCCCCGCTGGAACGAGGGAACGGAGGTCGTCATCAACCGTACGTGTGACCGATCACGGATGCACCGCCGGATTGCGGTGCCATCTTCTCGCTATCGGGATCGGTGTGAGTACGACTACGCCAACAACGAGATTTGATCTCGTACCACTTTGAGTCTTCGAGGGTATGTGTTCTCCTTAACCCTCTTGTTGCCCGTTGCACTTCGTCTCATAGATTAGATCTTGGCCTTTCGGGTATCTCTCGCGTAGGTAATTTTTTGTTTTCTATGCTACGTTCCCCTTCAGCTAGATGGTTTTCTCTCCCCTATGCCTCCATGTTTAAAGTCTCGTGATCTGCCTCACATGACCGAGACCACCGTTATGCAATTGTGCATGTTATGTTTTGTAGGATCCGATGAACCATGCGATTATGATTATTTTGTTCATGTCAATCTGAGATGCTTCACTTATATTTGTAGAGAGTTTTAATCTTGTTTTACAATGCTCTCTGGTGTTCATGATTACCTTGGCCATGTAGTTGTTTCACCTCCAAGAGAGGGTTTATAAGCTAGATAGTGGGTTCATGCCTCCTTGTTGCATGCGCTCGAGTGGCAGAAACATGTGGGGGGGGGGAGGATGTGTTGTTGCCACTAGGGAGAAAACAGTGGTGCCCTTGTCTATGGATGAGAACCACTTCTTACATTACGTGTTGTTCTTAATTTATTTGTCTATTGCACACAAAGAAATCAATTCGTCGGTGTTCCGTTTGTACTTTTATTGTTTTCCAAGACTATACATTTAATTCTCCTGTTTTCAGCAAGACCGGAAGATTGACAACCTTCCAGAAAGTTGAGCGCAAGGGAGAGTTTGTGCTTGTGTGTAGGTTCCATGCTTGTTCAACATCGATAAACAACACCGTTGATACAAGTAACTTTTTTCAAGACTACGAAGTCCTACTGGTTCGATAAACTCTGGTTACATACTGGGGAAAATTTACACTAGACTAGATCATACCTTCCGCTTGGGGTTTCCCAACGAGCGTGTGATCACGTCAACATCATGTGTCGCCAGCTATGATCCAGCGAACTTATGGTCCAAGCGCCACCGACAATCGACGTAGCGCATCGAACGCGCCCACTCACCCATGCCCCCCAGTCACTGCCGGTGAGCTCAACAAAGTCGTTGCCGGCCACCGCTGACATCAGCCCGATGTCACGCGATGTCATACATACCCATCTGTCAGATATATAAACAATATGACAATATTTATTAAATTAATAAAAGTGTGACGTGTGGGATCCATTATTTTAATTCTAGAAAATGATTTTAGTTTGTAAATTCAATATCTTTTATTCTGTTAATCACAAAAATATGAAAAAATACAGAAATGCTTAGAAACATAAACTCTAAATGTTTACAAAATTGGGAAATTCGTAACTAATTCAAATAGTTTCAGAAAAATACAAATAATATATAAATTTCCCAATGAACAAAATGATATCCAGTAATAAAGTTTTCAATCCTATTTGAACACTTTCATTTTGACACACTTTCATAAATACCCAAATTGTCTTTCCTTTAAAGGAAGGAGTTTTTTTAAAAAAAATATATTCTAAATGCATGATAAAACCCTAGAAAACATTTAATCATGTTTAGGGCTTCAATGCAATACATTTACATGGGCATGCATACATTTATGTGCATTGCATGTATACGATGTGTTGATTGTGAAAAAAATCGGTGTTTGCTTCTTATCGGTAAAATGCGACTCCGAAATGAAGATCTACAATTCCTGTGACGAATACTTGGTCATAACTAATCAAGTCAATCACTTATTCCATAAGCTATATTATTGGTTTTAAAGAAGAAAGGAAATCATAGCCTCTTGTCTGCACATATATGAATTCAGAGTGTTTTCATTCTTGTATATTGCATACGGTTCCAATGTATTTTGGGTCATTGGTTAGAGTTCTCCTATGTTTGATGCATCACCCCAATATCCCGATCCACGGGTCACGTAGTTTAGGATATCCATCTGCGTGTGAGTCAAAAACCCTTTTGGAGATGTATTAGGGCCTTACTGGGACACAAGTGATGAATGTACACGGATCTTGATCCCGCTTCACATAACATGTGCCGTCATGAGGTTGGCCAACTTCCTGTTGACGGGGTGGTCATGTTTGAGTCAACTCATGGATATTATTAAGCAAGGGAAGGGTCGTGTCCAACCACCCGCTGTCGCGCTCCTAGGAAGAGCGTACACTTGGAATTAAGAGTCAGATGGTAGGTGTGGGTAACGTGTACATCTCCGTAGGGCAATCTTTTTGAAAAATCGTGTCCACGGTTAAGGACAACTTGACGAAAGTCACGTGACATAAATAACTTGAACGAGAGCCTAAAACTTGTTGACAAGGAGTGAAGGGCGTCTTCTCAGAGATGCCGAAAGGAGTGATCCTTGTAGCATGAGGGTGCTGAAAAATGAATTCGTGGATTGAAAATATGATGAATTATAGTAATTGAGTCGTTTTCTCATATCTTTTGAAAATACTCCAATGAGACTTTCTATTTGTTCCTTGATTTGGAAAAGAAAATATTTCTTTATGCAAATTAAGATTCATAAAACTAGTTCCGAAACAACAAATATATAATAGGTTAACTAAGTCTTGTTGAGTACCTCTAGTACGTAGGTTTGCTTCAATTTCAGGTGAAGTTTCTCACATTGGTGGTGATTTCAATGTGGACGTCGACGAGTAATTTGGGATTCCCAGATAGCAGCCTGGAATCTATGGGCTGGGACGTCTCCTTATGTTGCGGTCTCTTAGTCCTTTTGGGTATCTTGTTGTCTAGCAACACCCGTTGTTTGATGTAATGTTGGGTCATGTGACCTCTGTGTGTAAAACTATACTCTAGTAATACTTGTTTAATACAACTTCATTTATGGGGTTACTGCTTTGATCGGTCCATGGATAGTAGGCATAAATAACATTTATGTATACCTCTGGCTTCAGGCGTTGCGAAAAGTCTTGGTGTTAAAGCAGGACTGCCTGCAGGCGGCAACACAACCATGGTGGGGAAGAGCCATCGCGGTGGTGGAGAGGAAGTAGAGTCCAGGGAAGGAGGGTACGTTGGCGGGCAGTGTCACCGACAGAAGGGAAGATAGTAAGATCCACGGCGACAAGGTGGTGGCGGATGAGATAGGAAAGGAGACGAGTTGCACACGAGGTGTGTGTGGAGGAACGAGGGCATACACAATTCCAAGAGAACTACGGGTCACGGACATGAACTGAGTTTAGGCACCCTGTATTTTCCTAGGAATTTTGAAATGAAATGACAGCTAAATTCCCGGGTTGACACAAAAAACTCGGGTTATGGAATAAAGATTGAATTCCGCGATTCTGGGACGAATTACTGGGAGCCAAATGACCCCTAATAAAAATTATCATCCGCAAAAAAACTAAACACGACCACAACTATGAAGGAGTGCGGATTTTCCACTCATGAGTTTGGCCCTCCATACTATCACACCCGTTGGTTGCTTGGAGATTTCGAAAAGTACACATAGTCAAAGCCTGCGATATATTTACATTTTTCACCCCCAAAAATTAAGGAATCGTCCCCGGGTCCATAGCAGGAGAGATAACCTCCCAGCTGGCTGCCACATACGACCTAACCCTAGCCATTCCCGATTCCCCTTCCCTCCAAATCTCCCATGCCTCTCCCTCTTGTCCCCTCTACCGACCCGCCTTCCCCGTTCTCCGACCATAGATCTTATAGGCAAGGGAGTGGAGGCCGGTCCCTCCTTTGATGGCTACATGGTATCCATGACGGCGGTCGCTTCACTCGACCGCCTCTTGTCCCCTCCACCGACACGCCTTCCCCCGTCCTCCAGCCGCAGATCCTACTGAAAGTAAAGTACAAGTGAGTAAAAGATGAGGGAACGAGATAACCGATGGAAGCACGCGGAGACACGATGTATTCCCGAGTTCCTCCTTGTTAAGGGAGTACGTCTCATTGGAGGGGTGTGAGCTCGCCACGAAGGCCTACTCAACGCCACAAAGGCCTCACCCTATTCTCCGATGAACTCCGCCACAAAGGCCTAGTTCACCTTCCACTATTGAACCCCTTTGAGGCGAGGATCGAGTCCTTTACAAACAAGTTTGGGGCACACACCCACAACCAAATTGGGGGCTCCCAACACTCACAAATCACCAAGAGTAGCAAGAAGCCTAGGTTCTCCATAAGAGGAAACCCTAGGCAAGGATCCCTCAAGCTAATGAGGGGGGAATGGAAAACCGGTTGGTGAAGATGTAGATTCGGGGCTTCTCCTTCAATCCTCCAAGTTTCAATAAGTTTGGGTGGAGGAGGTGGGAGATCTAGCTTGGTGGGTGAGCTCAATCAATCGAGTCTTCAATGCAGGATGAGCTAACCCTTGGGGAAGAAAGGAGACCTCTATTTATAGTCCCCACTTCCAACTAGCCATTTTCTGCCCTGTTTGTGACCATTCCGGAATCACCCGAATAATTCCGGAGCAATCCGGATGGTAACAGAGAAATTCGTGGTCAAGTCGGAATCCATCCGGATTGGTCCGGAATGCTCCGGATTGGTCTGGAATAATTCCGAATGGCAACAGAAGAATTTGCGGCCAAGTCGGAATTTCTCCGGAATAATTTCGGAGCCCGGAATCACCCGGAATAATTCCGAATTGCAACAGAGAATTTTGCGGCCAAGTCGGAATCACCCGGATTGGTCCGAAATAATTCCGGGCTGGTCCGGAATAATTCTGGGCTGCACAATAAAGCTCTTTTTCAGGCTAGAAAAACATTCGTTGACCTTTATCTTCTTCACCATTTCTTCGACACCGTATATGTGCTGATTTAAGAGCATATCCTTTTGAAAAAATAGCACACACGGTTAAAACTTCTTTATGTTGTTAACAAGCACACAGAACACAGAGATATCGAAAATGCACTTTCAATCTCCCCCTTTTTGGTGTTTGATGACAACATAAAGATTCACGGGGATAAACAAGGTGAACATAAAGAAATGGTCTCCAAAAAATAGACGGAGCTCTTCCTCGATATCTGTCGTGAAACACACAATTCATAGGCTTTCCTCCCCCTATGTTTTAGACACCAAGCCGTCTAAAAAAGTTCACAAAACATGCGTATAGATAATAATAATAATAATAATAATAATAGCAAGCATGATAGTAGCATAACCACGGGTAGGGTGACACAAACAAGTCACAGGGTTCCACACAAACAATAAAAGTTTGCAAACGATGAAAACGAAACTAAAGAAACCGGAGCACAAGCCTATAAGATCGAAAACTAAAGGCAAAAGACTCGTGCTCCCACCCTTGCAAAGACCGTGAAATCCTAAATAGGGACTCCTTCTCCCCCTTTGGCATCAAGACGCCAAAAAGGGAAAACGAGTCCAACTAGCGTCCCAAGAGATCACTCGAAGTCATCTCCTCCGTGGTGCTCATCTTCATCTTCCTCTTCCTCCTCTCCATGCTCACGACCTCCAAGGTAGCCAGCATCATCAAAGTCATCCTCAGCAGATTCACCCTCGTCATCACCATCAGCAGGAGGCACCCCAAAGTAGAAATCATCATCATTAATCTCGTGCATCGCAATGGAAACAAGGCCAGCAGCAGCAAGAGATGGAGGATCCTCAGGCACAACAATCCCAGCAGCTCTACGGTCGGCGTTCTGAATGCGGCGAGTTTCCTTGGCCAACTCCCTAGCCTCATGGGCAATCGCCCTAGTGTCACTACACATATTGAACATGGCCTTGAAGAACTTAGCAATGCCACTAGATGGACGCTGAGAGGCACCACTCGTGGATGCAGAAGGAGTAGTCATAGGTGATTTGGACTTGGCCCTGGTGTACTCAGTAATCTCCACACCACGAATGAGAGAAGGTACCATCTTGTTGCCCTTGACCACTGGATAGTCATCCATGATATCAACTCCCAGCTTGGCATTAATGAACCTATGAATCAAAGGGCCATAAGCAGGCTTCCTCTTCTCCATGACCCCAATACAAATCTCACGGTACAGAAAATCCATCACATCAATCTTCCTCTAATTTCGAGGCCTGGTGAGGAACATGAGGTTCACCATAAAGGCCCTAATAGCAGAGTAGTCACCAGCCTTGATCACAATGGAGGCACGAAAGATCTTGGACAACAGGTTGTAGTAGGGGTACATGTTGGAGTTGAATGGCCTAGTATTGCCCTGAGCATCAGGAGGATAGCAGAATTCCAAGATGGAGTTATCATACTCTGGGTTTTCATGGACCTTGAAACCATGATGACCATAGGAGGCAGTCCATCTGTAACCCAGTGCCTCAACAAATTCAACCAAGTTGCTCGAGACCTTCTGATCCCCAGTCATCCAAGTCATAGTGCGCACGGCATCACCCGTGCAGTGGACAGTGCAATAGAACTGAGCAATCAAGTCTGGACAATACTCACAATCAAACTCTAGAAGTGGTGCCACACCCAGTTTCACCAAGCACGCATGAACATGACGGAGATCACCATTCTTGTGCCTATGATAGAAGTCCATGTCAATCTGCGTCTGCTCATAGACAAGAGGGTTCTGAGTGGAATATAAATCATCCCAACACTTTTGCGGAAGGTTTGTCCAGAAGCGAGGATCCTCACAAGTGGACTCAACAAAACGGTAAGGGTTCTTCCTCTTGATGTGCTTCCACTGAGGGATGGAGTAGGACTTCAGATCCCCTACGGGCAGCTTCTCAATCTCACTGTCATCACGATTCCCACTATGGTGACCGGAGGTGCGACCCCTGGTGGGACGAGCACCCCTTCCAGCTAAGGCCTTTCTCTTGGTACCCGGACGAGAGCCAGAACCTGTGAACAGAGGACATAGGAGTAGCAAAAGATTGAAGGAGAAGCAAAAGATGAGTGCATATGCCAAAAGGGAACAAAGGAACTCCAAAAGGTTTGATGTAGTGCAAGTTTTCAAAATTCTGGCAGAATCTGGAAATATTCCGGAGGTCCGGAATTATTCCGGCTGGGTCGGATTCGTCCGGAAAAAATCCGGGCTCCTCGATCTGACTCGAGGAAATCCCAAAAATTCGAAAACTTGACTTCTTACTGCACCAAACATTGAGGAATACCATGGAGATGATCCTAGAGGTGAACTACGTGCTGGAAATCGTGGGAGTGACAAAATATGGTATGGATCTAAGTCTAGATTGGTAAATGGTTAGACTAGATCTAAGATGCCATGGGATCTAGGTATAGATATTAGCAAGATGAACTAGTTGATAGGAACTTGGATCTAGATCAAACCATAGGAGAGATTTCATGTAGAACCAAAATCAACCAATAAAAATGAGAAAGAAGAGATGCCAATCACAATACCTTCCATGGGGGATGTCCTTGTCCAAGGAGGGATAAAAAATCCTCTCTAGGGGCAACGGGGACGGATGCAACAAACTATGGTGGCTAGGGCACAGGAGAAAGGGGGAAAAGTGGAGAAAGAACTGTCTCCCGTGCGTGCGGGCCTATTTATAGCGAAAACTGGCAAGTACGGAATGGCCCAGAATTAATCCGTCTAGGTTGGAATTATTCCAGATGAACCCGGAATTTTCTGGCTGGGTTGGATTCATCCGGAATAAATCCGGCCAGACCAGGATTTTCTCCAAATAAGACCAGAAATGACAGTTTGGAAATGCGAGTAATGGTGTGTCTTTGTGTGGAGTAAGGCATATGCATAGATGAACATAAGGAGAGAACAAATGGACAAAAACACAAAGGGGTTAGAATTCCTAGTCTTACTTCTCGGGAAAGATGCAAATAAGATTCAAGATAGCAACGAGAAGTAGTATTCGGAACAACAACTCAATGAACCAAAAGCAACCAACTAAGAACCAACTCTTCAAAGGGGAAGAGGTTGGTGGCCTAGGCCACCATGTAAGAGTTCATGGTATGCAACCGCGAAGATATATCTTGGGGGCATTGCCATTACTCAACATTGCAGCTGTCAACTCAACATTAGAAAAAGAGAGATAACAATGAATTTTCGCTTTCGGCATGATGGGGGGAGGGAGAACCCAATGTGTTAGCATAACACTCCCCCTATGTCCATGCCTACACCTAAACCAAAACACGTTTCATCTATAGGGATGTGTGCAAGATCCTCAAGTCAAACTCCTAGAATCAATGACATTTAGTTCATTCCTCAATTACAAGAATCTTGCATCGTCAAGTGGCTTCGTGAAGATATCCGCAAGATTTTCCTTGGTGGGCACATAAGATAGAGCAATATCCTCTCTTTCCACATGGTCTCGGATGAAATGATGGCGTATCTCAATGTGCTTCGTTCTTGTATGTTGCACGGGGTTGTAGGTGATCTTGATGGCACTTTCATTATCACACAAAAGTGGCACCTTATCCAAATGAACGTCATATTCCTTGAGAGTTTGCCTCATCCATAACAATTGGGTGCAAGAACTTGCGGCGGCTACATACTCGACTTCGGCGATGGAGAGAGATATGCAATTTTGCTTCTTGGAAGACCAACTCACCAAGGACCTACCAAGAAATTGGCAAGCCCCAGAAGTAGACTTCCTATCATCTTTATCACCCGCCCCATCGGAATCCGTGTAGCCCTTGAGAGAAAATTATGCCCCCTTTGGGTACCACAAACCAAATCTTGGGGGTATGAACCAAATAACAAAAGATCCTATGGACCGCCATCAAATGGCTTTCCTTAGGAGCCGCTTGATACCTTGCACACACACCTACACTCAAAATGATATCGGGCCTAGATGCACAAAGATAGAGCAAAGAACCAATCATAGAACGATACAACTTTTGGTCCACATATTTACCCTTTGGGTTACGTGATAGGTGGCACTTGACTTGCATGGGAGAAGACTTGATCTTTGCATTTTGGAAGTTAAACCTCTTGATCATGTCTTGGTACTTGGCTTGAAAAATGAAAGTTCCACGAGCCAATTCCTTGATCTCAAAACCAAGGAAGAATTTAAGCTCTCCCATCATAGACATCTCGAACCTGTCAGTCATAAGCTTAGAGAACTCATTATTTAAAGCTTGGTTAGTTGAGCCAAAGATGATATCGTCCACATATAGTTGGCATATGAAAAGCTCTCCTTTTACTCTCTTGGTGAAGAGAGTGGGGTCAATCTTCCCAACTTCGAAACCACGGTCATCTAACAACTCTCTAAGGTTCTCATACCAAGCATGCGGTGCTTGTTTGAGACCATAGAGAGCCTTGTCAAGTTTGTAGACATGGTTAGGAAAGTTGAGATTCTCGAACCTCGGAGGTTGCTTAACATATACCTCCTCTTTTAGTGGACCATTCAAGAAAACAATTTTAACAACCATTTGTTGCAATTTTAAATTATGCGAAGATGCATAAGAAAGGAGGATACAGATGGACTCAAGACGAGCCACGGGTGCATAGGTTTCATCAAAGTCAATGCCTTCAACTTGAGTGTAACCTTGAGCAACCAATCTTGCCTTGTTCCTTATGACAATGCCATGCTCATCTTGCTTGTTCTTGAATATCCACTTAGTGCCAATAACATTGTGGCAGACTTTGGGATTCTCAACCAATCTCCAAACTTTGTTGCGCTCAAAATTATTGAGCTCATCATGCATTGCTTCAATTCAATCGGACTCCTCAAGAGCTTCAAACAGTTTCTTAGGTTCCACCATCGATATGTGATCTTGATGCTCACTAAAATGTGCCAATTGCCTTCTTGTGGATCTTCTAGCTTGAATATCTTCCAAGACCTTGTTGTCTTGGGCATCAATATGCTTCAAAGCTCTTCTTATCATTTTAGCACGACGGGCTTCGATCTCCGCATTATTGTGCGGAGGAATCACTTGATCATCTTGATCATTTGGGTCCCCATCTTGACCAATTTGGCCTTGATCATCATCATCATCATCATCATCAACAATATCTTCACCACTAGCTTCAACTTGAGGAGAGTATGAAGAGGATGGTAGATCTAGGCCTTGACCTTGACTAGCATGAATGATAGGAGTGGTTTCATCTTGCATAGTGACTTGGTCAATAAGAGGAGGGTCTTCAAAATGTTCTTGGTTAGGTGTAATACTTGTCTCCTTGGCTTGTTCTTCTATTGTAGAGGAGGGCTCCACTTGAGTAGACCATAGTCCTTCTCGAGTCGCCATAAGGTGTCCCTCAATGGGGCGGAAAAATCCCACACCCATCCTTCCTATGGCTTCTTGAGGTATTTCAACATCTACATTAGAAACATGAAATTGCGCCACTGGGGAGCCATCATTTTCCTCGAGAACCACACTACAAGATTCTATGACAATCCGTGAGGCTTTGTCAAAGACTCTATAAGTGTGGGATTCGGCACCGTAACCAACAAATATACCCTCAATAGTTTTGGATTGAAATTTAGACAACCTAACACCCTTGATCAAATAAAAGCACTTACAACCGAATACACAGAAGTAGGAGAAGTTGGGCTTGTTGCCAGTGAGGATCTCATATGGAGTCTTGTCCAAGCCTTTGCGGATGTAGAGGTGGTTGGAGGAGTGGAATGCGGTGGATATGGCATCGGCCCATAAATATTGGGGAGAGTTGTACTCCGCCAACATGGTCCTTGCCATATCCAAGAGAGTGCTATTCTTCCTTTCGGCAACACCATTTTGTTGAGGAGTGTAAGTGGCGGAGTATTGATGACGAATGCCTTCTTCACTAAGGAATTCATTCAAAGTGTAGTTCTTGAACTCCGAACCATTATCACTCCTAATAGCCATGATTTGCACATTGTGTTGACGTTGCACTTCGTTGGAGAAGTCAATGATGGTTTGTTGAGTTTCACTCTTGCACTTGAAGAAATAAACCCAAGTGTATCTTGAATAATCATCGACAATCACCAAGCAATACTTCTTTCCACCAAGAATTGCCTCGGGCACGGCACCAAAGAGATCAACATGGAGAAGCTCCAAGATCCTCTTTGATGAAATAATAGTCTTGGCCTTGTGCGCCTTATCATGCATCTTTCCTTCAACACACGACCTACAAACGCGATCCTTTGAAAAGGTAACATTTTCTTTTAGTCCGACAATAAGGCCACCTTTGTGAATACTTTACAAAGTTCTCATGTTGACATGGGATAAGCGGCGATGCCACAACCATCCCACGCCCGCCTTTCCGAAAAGACACATTGTTTGGGAGTTGGTAGACTTCAAAAAGTCCACTACGAACAACTCATTTTCAACATGTCCCACGTAAGCGACGTCAAGAGTCTTGCTCCTCAAAAGGACCACAATATCAACATCAAAAAAGACGGAGAAACCCATCTTTCCAAGAGAGCGAAAAGAAAGTAAATTGTAACCAAGGGATTCGACAAGCATGACGTTCACGATAGTGATATCGGGAGAAACCACAACCTTGCCGAACCCGGATACCTTAGACGAGGACGAGTCTCCATAAGTGACGGTTGCTTGTATGTCA
The DNA here is from genome assembly GCA_028641055.1 of Alopecurus myosuroides. Taxonomy (NCBI): domain Eukaryota; kingdom Viridiplantae; phylum Streptophyta; class Magnoliopsida; order Poales; family Poaceae; genus Alopecurus; species Alopecurus myosuroides. The sequence goes on from CM054062.1 coordinate 12,685,010, forward strand.
TTTGGGCGCAACTCCGTCACAAGTTCTTTGCTTCCGGTCATATGGCTAGTGCATCCACTATCAATTATCCATTTAGTCCCACCGGAAGCATAGTCCTGCAAGAGATCATTGACTAGAGTTAGGACCCGAGGAGGGTCCATTCATGTTAGTAACAAGGGTCTTTGGAACCCAAATAGCATAGTCAATGTAACACTCAATAGGACCAACATATTTAGCTTGCACAACACCATAATAAATCAACATATAAGAAATGGTGTGGATTGTTAGTTCCCGCGGAGGTGCTACGAGTAGTGTTGTCCCTCATGACACTACTACTCGAGGCAACATTGCTTGCTTGTGCGGGTGTGCTACGAGTAGTGTTATCCCTAATGACAATACCACTCGAAGCACCATAGTTGGTCTTCTTCTTGTTCTTCTTCTTGGCAACATAGCCAAGACCTTGCTTGCCCACTTGTGGCCTTGGAGCACTCAATTGTGGTCTAGCAATGACCACATTCGAGCTAGGGGCAACCACTTGTGGGGTAGAGATCACAACCTTCTCAACTTGAGGGCCTTTGCCTTTGAGACTTGCAAGCTCAACCTTCAACCTAGCATTTTCTTCAATAATATTTGCATGATCACAAGAAAAAGTAGAGGTTCTAGGGTTGTTAAGTTGATTAAGTTGAGTTTGAAGTTGTTCATGCAACTCTTTGAGGGAAGAATGTTGACTCTCCAAAGCTTTGTGAGCCTCGGTTAGTTTTTTAAACTCCTCGATTAGTTTACCATGACCAACCCCAAACTAGACCTTATCCTTTTTAGCCTTTTTATATTTAGCAATAGCAAGATCACGTTCCTTAGTGATATTAGAAACAAGTTCATTATGAGTTTCTTCAATAGATTCAAGTTCCTCCTCAAGAGAAACTCTACCATCATGCTCTTCCTCAAGAGTCATAGAGAGGGATGCAATTTTATCCGCATCCCTTCTGTCAACCTCACCTTTCTTCTCAAGAGCTTCTTGGGCCTCTCCCAATTGGCTCATGAGATGCTCAAAGTACTTCTTGGTCTCCCCTTGCATGTTAGACATAAAATGTTCCAAGGAGAGCCTCTCATCTTCTACTCTAAGATTAGCAAGATGTTCTAGTTCACTAGGGGTCTTAGAGTTGGAGGAAGGTGATATCTCCGTGGCCTTAGCCATGAAGCACTTGGCATTTTGTTGAGGATGATTGTCATTGGGGGATTCAAAGAGAGATGAAGATGATGGAGTAGAAGCAATAGCTAGAGAGGCCACTTCATTTGGGGTTTCTTCTTCTTGATCACTCCCAGAATCATACTCCTCTTGAGTCAATAGCACAAACTTGGTGGGAGACTTCTTGTTGAATGGTTTCTTCTTGAAATGAGGTTTCTTGTACTCAACCGTTGACTTGTCCTTGCGAATGATCTTGCCACTATGGAGTTCTCTATTTTCATAGGGACACTCCGCAATGAAATGGTGCTTATCTTGGCAATTGAAGCAAGACCTCACTTTTTGAGCCCCATCATTGCCATAGCGAGACTTGGTCTTCTCCTCAACAAACTTCTTGCCATTGGGAGGATTCCTCCAAAACTTTTGCACGGTGAGAGAAATGAGATCCTTTAGCACGGGATCATAGTGTTGTTCCTTCAAGGGAGGCAACGCCTCTTCTCCTTCTTCTTCAACCTCAACCTCTCTTGACACAACATTGGCCTTCAAAGCAGCCGATGACCCTTTGTGCATTCCAATGGCCCTAGCACGGTTGTCAAGAGAATTCTTGGTTTGCACTTGATAGGAGCACATTTCTTGCATCACTTGAGTTGAGGTCATGGAAGATAAATCATGTCTTCCTTGAATGCTCTTCAAGTCCGCGCCCTCAAATGGCATTAGGGCAATCATGTACTTCCTCTTGATCCAAGCATCATCAATGTACTTGGCACCAACATTTGAGAAGGGGGTGGCAAGAGTCTTGAGTCTTCGGTACATGTCTACATGGTCCTCTCCATCATGCATATAGAACCCTTCGGCCTCATTGGTCAATGCATCATATCTATTCCTTTGCATCCTCTCATTGCCCACAAACATGATGACAAGAGCGTCCCATGTTTCCTTGGCGGTGGAATATTGTTGAATATGCGGCATGTGGTTAGGACCCACGGCTTGTTGACAAGGCGGTGTAGTTGAGTTGACAATCTACGGCTTCCCTTCTTGTAAGGTTCTTGGTGTCATAAGGTTTGGATCCATCACGAGTGACCCTCCAAAGCTCTATACAAGAAGATTTCAAGTGAGTCTCCATGTAATATTGCCATTCACGAAAAGAAAAAGCATCAATTTTAGGTGGATCTCCCCTAGGGATTATATGAGGATGAGGGACGGGGGGATCGAGAGAATATTGTCCTTTGACAGAGTGATATTCTCCATCTCCATCTGTGCCCTTCTTGGTGGAGTTTTCGGCGGAAGCATTTTTAGATGGATCACCATCTACCCCTTTCTTGGCGCCCTCCGGAGGAACTTCCGGAGGAGTAGAGTCGGCGACCTCCGGTGCTTTGGCTTTGAGGAGTTCCGCCAAGACTTGACGCAACTCATCAAATTTGGTGTCTATGGATGAGGTCAATGAATTTCTCAACTCATTGAGATCATCCATGGACACCCTAGCCATGGAACCTTCAGCGTCCAAATCTTCTCGCATACTAAAACTCGTAGGCGGTTAAGCCCGATAGAAGAGCCGAGGCTCTGATACCAATTGAAAGTAAAGTATGGGCACCTAGAGGGGGGGGTGAATAGGTGCTACGACCAATTTTAATTTTTCTCGTAGTTTAGGCTTGACACAAAGGTAAATTCTCTATATAGTGCAACTAAGATGAATTTACCTATATGACAAGGATAGCAATTAAAGCAACTAGAAAGACACTTAATACAACGAGTACAACAATTAATGCAACAAGTACAAGTGAGTAAAAGATAAGGGAACAAGATAACCGATGGAAGCACGCGGAGACACGATGTATTCCCGAGTTCCTCCTTGTTAAGGGAGTACGTCACGTTGGAGGGGTGTGAGCTCGCCACAAAGGCCTACTCAACGCCACAAAGGCCTCATCCTATTCTCCGATGAACTTCGCCACAAAGGCCTAGTTCACCTTCCACTATTGAACCCCTTTGAGGCGGGGATCGAGTCCTTTACAAACAAGTTTGGGGAACACACCCACAACCAAATTGGGGCCTCCCAACACTCACAAATCACCAAGAGTAGCAAGAAGCCTAGGTTCTCCACAAGAGGAAACCCTAGGCAAGGATCCCTCAAGCTAATGAGGGGGAAATAGAAAACCGGTTGATGAAGATGTAGATCCGGGGCTTCTCCTTCAATCCTCCAAGTTTCAACAAGTTTGGGTGGAGGAGGTGGGAGATCTAGCTTGGTGGGTGAGCTCAATCAATGGAGTCTTCAATGCAGGATGAGCTAACCCTTGGGGAAGAAAGAAGACCTCTATTTATAGTGCCCACGTCCAACTAGCCGTTTTCTGCCCTTTTTGCGACCATTCCGGAATCACCCGGAATAATTCCGGCCTCCCGGAATAATTCCCGGGCAATCCGGATGGTAACAGACAAATTCGCGGTCAAGTCGGAGTCAATATTGATTGGTCCGGAATGCTCCAGATTGGTCCGGAATAATTCCGAATGGCAACAGAAGAATTTGCGGCCAAGTCAGAATTTCTCCGGAATAATTCCGGAGCCCGGAATCACCCGGAATAATTCCGAATTGCAACAGAGACTTTTACGGCCAAGTCGGAATCACCCGGATTGGTCCGGAATAATTCTGGGCTGGTCCGGAATAATTCCTGGCTGCACAATAAAGCTCTTTTTCAGGCCAGAAAAACATCCGTTGAACTTTACCTTCTTCACCATTTCATCGACACTATATGTGTGCTGATTTAAGAGCATATCCTTTTGACAAAATAGCACACACGGTTAAAACTTCTTTATGTTGTTAACAAACACACAAAACACAGAGATATCGAAAATGCACTTTCACCTATGGGCAAGGGAGTGGAGGCCGGTCTCTCCTTCGATGGTTGCATGGTATCCATGACGGCGGCCGCTTCGCTCGACCGCCTCCGGGCTCGATGACGGTGAATGGCGGCAGTGACGCCGTCTGCGGCTCATCCTCGTGGATGAGGCTGTTTTGCCATGGGGCCCTCGCATCCTGGCTTCGTGGACGACGTCGGCACTCTCCCTGACTTGCAAACCACCTCTCCCTCCTCCAGATCGGCACCCTGAGTATGGACGGGAGGAGCCTCTCTCTCCTCCAGACCCGCGTGTCCAGCAACACGAGCTGGTTAGGATCCGCGTTCCGCCACCGGCTGGAGGTCACGTTCTTGCAGGGTGGCGCCAGCTGGAGGTCATCGTTCCGCCGCGGGCTGGAGGTCTCCACTTCCTCCACGTCTAGAACGCGGACGATGCCTGGCGCCGCGTCTCCTCTGCCGCGCCGCCTCGTCGAGGACACAGACATGTCCTGGTGTCGTGCACCAACTCCACCGACGTGAAGCCCTAGCTCCAGATCGACACGACGCCATCTTATAATTTTTCTTGTTGTGATCTGAATCTCACATAAATATTGCTATTGCAGATGGAGAAATGAGGGATCATCTATTTTAGATCTTGGTACATGTGTAAAATTAGTGCCGCACTAGATCTTGGTAGATGTTAAAAAAATAGTGTTGCAATGGATCTTGGTAGATGTTAAAAAAATAGTGTTGCACTAGATTTATTGGTTTCTAGATGGATTCAATCTCGTTTTCTGTTGGTACTATTTGTGTGAGGATTTAATCTCGTTTTGTCAAGATTATTGAATTTCATTTTTGGTTTATTTTTCTACGATTACGGTGCGATTTGTGGACACGCTTGATAAAATATTTGATGAGTCCGAAGAAATATGCATGAAACTTTGTTTTTTAAATGATTTTGGGTTGGATATGCAATGATACATACATAAAACTCTTTTTTTCAATGACTTTAGGTCGGATCTGCAATGATACATGCATGGATTTTTTTTTATTGATTTCGTGGTTGAACAACGAGATGGCTCTTAGACATTTTGGAAGTTGGAAAATCTCTGACCGGTAGTAATTTCTTCACCGGGGAAGATGCTTCTGATGTCTTAAGATGATGCTAGTATGTCCGGTCCACGATACCGATTTAGAAACACCAAATGAAACTCTATTGTACCACTGCTTAATATGCCCTTCACAAAGGGACTGAGCAAAGAAGTCCAGATTTTAGTTTTTTTGCCCTGAATTCGAATTCAGTACTTTGTTTTTATGCCCTCATGGGTTATAGTATAGTCTCATTGGCGTCCATCCTTGTTTTGACCTAGACAACTTTCAGGTAACATTCGAGGTGAAATGGGTTATAGTTACCCTCTAAATACTTAGGTATCCCGATTCATTATAGAAAATTATTGAATAAAGAATGAGGTCCAATTGAGGACCGATTTGAAAACAAATTGAGTACCTGGATAGGAAAACTGCTCTCTTATGGAGATAGATTGGTGCTTATTAATTCGGTTCTATCGAGTTTACCTATGTTTTTATTATCCTTTTTTGAGATACCTATTGGGGTACGCAAAAAACTGGACTTCTATAGATCTAGATTTTTCTGGCAGAGTGATCAGAAGAAGAAAAAATATAGATTAACTCGATGGAATATAATATGTCGACCCAAAGATCAGGGGGGTTTGGGCATTGAGGTTTTAGAGATTAAGAATAAGTGCCTCTTAAGCAAATGGCTATACAAACTCCTTACGGAAGAGGGAGTGTGGAGTGAGATATTGCATAGTAAATATATTAATGATGTACCGCTGCAACAGGTGGAAGTGAAACCTACTGACTCACCCTTCTGGAAAGGGTTGATGCGAGTCAAATCTGATTTCTTTGCACGGGTACAACATACAGTAGGGGATGGTCAAACCATACGCTTCTAGGAAGACATTTGGTTAGGTGATACTACTTTGGCTGCACAGTATCCAACCCTTTATAATGTGGTAAGACATAAAGATGTTTATGTCTCACATGTCTTATGGAATGATCATCCAAATATTGTGTTCAGAAGAGCGCTTACATGGGATAAATGGGACGCATGGTTGCATTTGGTTGAACGCTTAATGAACATATCTAATTCTAATACTCCTGATTATTTTAAGTGGAAGCTAACTACGTCTGGCATTTTTACTGTTAAGTCTTATTATGAGGACTTAATGAATGAGGGGACGAAATGTTTACGAAGATACATATGGAAAATAAAAGTACCACTTAAGATAAAAATATTTATGTGGTTAGTTTACCGTAAGGAACTGTTGACAAAAGATAATTTGGCTAAACGGAATTGGGTAGGTTGCTCGAAGTGTGTGTTCTGTGGTAATCAAGAAACCATAGAACATTTATTTATATCGTGTGAATTTGCAAAACGTATATGGCGTTTGATTCATTTCACTTTTAGTATTAAAGCACCGGTTTCGATTAACAATCTATTTGGGGATTGGTTAGATGGGATTGATAGGAAAATGAAAGCTAGCATACGAATTGGTATTTGTGCTTTTCTTTGGGCAATTTGGAATTGCAGAAACGATGTTATTTTTAACAGGATGGAAGCTGGGCTTTTTTTGCAGGTTATACACAGAGCCACCAACTGGATTCACCGATGGTCGCTACTCTCCCCGGAAGAGCAGCGTGGAAGGTTGGATGCAGGATGTGCATGATTAATGGCGGTCGTGCGGGCTATCTTCAGCCAGGGTGGGTGGCAGCACACTAGGAGGTTGCAATATGCGTAGTCTCCGTTTGTTTCGATGGCTAATCTTTGTAGCCACGCTGGATTTCAGTTGAGATGTAATAATTTGTTTTATATACTTGATACTGGATGATTCTTAATAAATAAGCCGTGTGCATCCACTCCACTGGATGCAGAGGCTGGATTTTTCCGTTTCAAAAAAAAAAAGCTGAAGAACCTAGGTGACAAACTGGAGGAAGTTGTAGCCGGCACAAGTTGTGGATAGAGCAGCCAGATAACATCCCGACCTGCATAGAGACAACGCCCTGCCCAAAGTCCTAGGTTGCCTCATTCTTTAGGAAGCTCAGGCTTTGCAAATGACTGAAGAATACTTCCGATTGAAACCATGTTTCACTTTTTGGGGGATTCTTTCCATATCTACTGGATAATTTTAGAAATTCATCATAGATGCTTCATTGCAGATTTGTTTCGAATGTTTGAACTTCAGGAAATCTGCTAGGAATCTTCTTTGATAGTTGCAGTGTATAAATATTATCTATACTAATTGTGTATAAAAACTTGGATGAAGCCCTCCGTTTTGTCTCTGAATCTTTTGAACTAATATGTGGATCTTGCATGGAACTATGATCTTCTCCGAATCTTCAAGGGACACTTCTCTGAGTGTAAATAATTTTTTTATAATTTATTACAAGTAACGTTGTACGTACTATTATGAACATTCTTTATTTAGGTATAATCTGATAATGTATATTCTTTGGATTTAAATGAATGTTCTGTTACCTCTCCGAAACATGTATGAATCACTTGTGGAACTTTGTACGAAAGCCAATAAAACTTTGTTGAATCCATGATGTTCTTGACAAATTTGTATGATTCTTGTAAGAAACTTATGTATAAAATTTGAATGAAAAAACTGTTGAATATTTTGTGAAAAAAGTGTACGAATTTTGGTGAATTTTATTTTGAAGAAAAAAAATAATATTATATATTGTTGAATATTCTCGAAAGAATAGTCTGTAAAAAATATTTTTGGCAAATTTGATAATTTTTTAGATTGTTATAAGAATTATATATGGTTCTTGTAAGAAACCATCAAATTTAATTGATAAAAATTGCTCAATATTGTGTGAAAAAATTATATTATGAATGTTGTTAAATATCCTGAAGGAAAACATTAGACGAATATTCTTGGAAGAAAATATTATCGAAATATTGCAGATATTGTTGAATATTCTGTAAAAGAACTTATATGACAATTAATGTATCGAACTTTTATATTGTTTTGTTAAAAAATTGATGAATATTTATCTTAGTACAAAAAAAATCTGTAAAAAGTACAAGGACATGTACTGGACATAATCGGACAGGAATCCTTGCTTGAGTTTCAGCTTATATATGTACCAAGAAAAAGTAAAATCAATTTCTGGTCGAAACTAAAATATTAAAAAAAAAAGAAACATCCAACACATTCTTTGGATATTTTTAGAAGTGTTAAGGGAGAAATTTTTGTTTAATCTGGAAAAATAAGTTTGGCAAAAATAAATAGAGACCTGAAAGTATATAAGAAGAGAGGAACACATAATTGAAAAGAGCTAAAAATAAAAAAAAGGGCACTGTGCAAATCTGCAATATCAGGTGGGAGGGTTTCTTTACAAACATCCGGAACATGAATCTCCAACAAAACAGTCAAACGGAGGGGCCATCGTATGACTGGTTTTGCATTTCCCAGCGATGAAGTCAAGAAGAAGAGACGGGGACGAAGTCGCAAGTCCGACGAGTGATACGATCTCTTCCCTGGACTGGTCCCCCGCTTAGCCGCTTTGAGAGTCGAGAGTGAGGTTCCCCCACCCCCGCCGGCCTGTGCTTCGTTTTCCCCCGGCGGCGAGGCCGTCCGGTATGGATTCGAAGACAGAGCTTGGCTTGTAGATAGATCTAGTAGTTTGCTTTACGCTTATGCGTTGGTTTTCGCCTTTATGGTGCTCCCATCGTCTCCGGTGACTAGCAGCGACGCGGGAGGCAGCGCGCCCTTCTCCATCGACATGAAGCTGTGGAAGCTTCCTCGGTGGGCAGAGGTAGCGCAAGATCGGAAGAATAAAATCGCGTGCCGTATCTGCTTGCTTCTGGATCTTGAGAAGCGGAGATGCAGAGCTCCCCTGGCCGGCCGTAGAGGCGAGGAGGAGAGCTGCTGTGTCTTCTTATTCTTGCAGGTCTTGGAGTGGATGTGGCTGCATCGACGAGCTTCTTTGAAGCTTCGGAGATGTGGTGGTGGAGATCTCAGGTGACGATGCGGTCTGGCTGCGCCGGCGCCATATCTGGCCGAGGGAGACCCTCCACGCTCGTTCAAGCTGCAATTCCGAGCAAACCTCATGGAGGTTGTTTGCCTCCATGATCTTTGGCCCAGTAGTTGGTCGTCTCAACCTCCGATGTGGAGGCCCTCTCGTGGAGCGACTCCGGCGTTCAGCACTTCTTCTTTCCCAAGTGGCCATGTCCCCGGTGAAAGAGATAGTGGCTGGAGTCTGTGCTTCACCCACGGCGGAGCAAGGGAAGGACCGGATCACGTTTCTTTGCGTAGATCTGGGGTCCTCTGTGCTTATTCCCAGGACCTGGTTGTAATTTTCATTTTCCTGAGGTCCTGTAATCTAAGCCTTGTAACCGTTCAATATTAATGCAGCTTCGGGGTCCTTCGAGGCCCCTCACCTTGTTAAAAAAAAAAAAAAGAAGAGACGGCAACGGCAAGACAACGGTCTGAGATGGGACTCTTTCCATTCACGGGGCACCCGTGTCATCTCAGCGCAGGTTATCGCGATCGCTAAGCCACCCCTACCCACCACGCCCCTCGAGCCACCAATCTCTACTATTAAAGCTGAGTATGTCGCGTCCGTGATTGCGGTACGTCGTACCCTCCCCTCACGAAAAATCCCATCGCTGAAATAACCCATCACGAAAAAAAGGAACCGCACCTTATCCTTTCCACAATCTCACGAGGCAACAAACACAACCCCACTCCTCCATTGCTGTGCGGCCGACCCAGCCCAAACCGATCTTCCCGAACCTGAACTCCGTCCTCCAGCATCGCTAGCAGCCCCAGCACCGCCTCCTGAATCCCCGCCGCACCTCCACCCAATCCTCCGGCGCCGCCTCAGCTTGAATGGCAACCGCCGGTCAGCCCCGTGTGGGTCAATCAGTGGAAACTGCCGGTCAGCTCCGTGCGAGGCAACTGCTGATCGTGGAGGACGTGACAAAATCATCAACGTCCCCGCCGCCTCCCCACCCTTGTCCTCCACTTCTCCTCTCGGCTCCTGTCCGCTATCTCGAATTCGGCGACTGGACCCGCTGCCGCCGCCGGGATACCTCCAAGCGGAGGTGCGTTTGGACGCCGGCAGTGGCTACGACGTAGCTCAGCTGTCTTGAATTTGGCGACTGGACCCGCCGCCGCCGCCGGGATACCTCCAAGCGGAGGTGCGTTTGGACGCCGCCGACAGTGGCTACGGCGTCGCGCCTCGACCCGTGCAATTTATCAATTGCTCTTGCGAGATTGATTTCCAGGTCGAGCAAGGTGAGTTCGTGGACTCTGAACTTCTGTGAAGCAATGTTTCTCCATTGTGTGATTTCTCTTGCAATATGTTCCAGTGTTCTGCAGAGGATTCGGAGAGAAGGCCAAAAGGGAGAAGGCTCTTGTCCACCGCACCAAAGACCAGATTGCAGGTATATGCAATCACTTGTGTACTACCAGTTGCCTTAGGACTTGAGCCGAGAGATGAATGCACGTGCTCTGGCACAGATTTCTCAAATGTTTTCATTTTTTCTTGCATTTTTCTAAGACTTCAAGCCTATGTCTGGAAGCTTTGAATCCGTGCATGTTGCATGCTGGGTACAGACTGAGCATTAGACTGAGCATTATTTGTTGTTGTGCTGCTTGTAGATAGACAGCTAAAAGGAGATCTTAGTACTTGTGAACCTTAATGAAAGAAAATCTTAAGAAAAATATATTTGATGTCTGAACCGAAGAGCGGGAAATAGTACAATATATGCAACCTGATGGATGAAATCATCAGGGTGAATACATTGCCGGGAATTCTTTCCACGTTAAGTCTTTTGCCTCAGCTAGCTAAGCATTGTAAGGAAAATGGTTTTTGTATTTGTTTAGTAGATTTCTGAAAATTGTTAGTTCAAGCTAGCTGACTTCACGTGCTACTTGGAGTAAAAGAGGGACATCAAGTTCAACATGATGTATCATGTCAATACATCATTCCCTGACTAATTCTATTTGAAGACCATACAAAAAAAATGTAAGAACAAAATATACTTCTCTTATTATGTGTCAGTTATAATTTCGCCTGCTCCCGTCGTGCGCCGCCGGCGAGCCCGCTACGTGCGCCGCTGCGGCGATTGGGGGCTAACGAGGGCGTGCGTTCAGCCGGACAGGTGAGGAGTTGCATCCCCACGGGGTGCTCCATCATCTGTAGCTTCTGTAGATTGTGCTGTGTTGTTCCGTTATTTCGATGCATGTGCAGAAAATTTTGACGAAGATGTAGATTTCTGATGATGTATGTCTTTGGTGAAAATTAGATGGAAGAGTTGATTTTCGATACCGCGGATTGCTCTATCAGACCACATACAAATTAGCATATTGCCATCTTATATCTCTCATAGTGATTCTATGACGACCTTCGGCTCCCTTGCATTAACATTTGCGGCATTGCCCATTAGAGAGGTCTCGTTTCCTAAAAGCCAAAATGGCTTTAGATGCGCCCATCTTTTGAGGCTGGGTCGTGGGGTGTGGACCGTAAAGCCAAATGGAGTATTTCTTTTTCCCTTATTCTTGAACAGCTGCTGCCATATGCTGTTGTCTGTGTTATTGTGGAGTGGGCTTGGTAGGAATCCATCTTTTATATTGCAAATTGTGTGCTTTATTCTGGAGTGTCCCGGGTAGGAATTTTTGACACAGAATAGTTTATGCTGACTGGTTTTAGCTCTATATAAGAACAGATGCCATGAAAATGTCAAAACAGTATATGCTGACTATGTTTAGTTGTACAAAATAGCATATTATCTGGTACTAAACTTCTTGTGTTTAGTTTAAGTGTACCACTGCATATTGCTTTCTGGAAGCATCATATCACTCATCAGTCCAAAGCACCACCAAATGATGTTTTCCCTTGGCAATTTTAGAGAAAAAGCCAAGACAGAGAAGCCTCTTGTCCAGCACACCAACAACTAGATCGAAGGTATCCTGCTTCGTTACCCCCATACAGTTCGTCTTTGAGCAGTAGCACTCAAGTTTATAACTAACTTATTTTTCTAAAATTTTAACATGATTGACTATGAGTGTCATGGGGCTTTCTGCCATGGTTAGACCGCAAAAGTAGTGGTTTAGTTTTAGGCTTGTAGCTTGGATTTAGTTTCAGTTCTCTTGTTTGCTTGTTCAGAATTTTTCATGTCCATTTTATCTTGAGATGTTACTACTGATGAATGATTAGATTGGTGTGGAAGCGCATATTCGAGTGCTAATTTCAGGATGCTCCTATAGTTCGCAAACATAGAGTGCCGATGACCTGATGTTATAGAATGCCGATGACCTGATGATGCTTCAGCTAAACTGTGACTACTTCTAGGACAAGTAGGCTTCAGTTTTAGTTGCTTCTTGCATGTGTAAACTTGTTTAAATAGAGACCTTAGCATGTTCGAATTTGACTCTAATAATAATATGTGCATGTGCATTTTCAGTTCACTGAATAAATGATGCACTTGAAAAAAAAACAAGTGTTAAATAAATGATTCAATTGCGGAGAAGTAGTAGAAATAAATTATATAAGATTTGGCAAGCACAAAATCATAGTCAGTTTGAAAAATGAGTGTTGCTGCATCTTCTTGTGACAAAACATCTTCCTGTGGTTCACTTCTACTCATGCCTCTTTGTGTACTGTCAAGAACTTTGACTCCATGCACTCTGCATTGCCAAGCACTTCTCACCATCACTTTCGTAGTAAAGATTATAATGCATGTACTCTATTGTGACAATTACTTTAGCTAATGCTTCCTTGGAAATGATTCTGATTATGATGCGTGCTTGCCTGTGATCTGCTGTTGCTTGCAGACGTCGGGGCACAAAGGATTTGGAGGAGCTCGACTAGAGCTAAGTGAGCAAAGGTGTGTTAAGTGAAGCCAATATTTATAAAGTGATGATGTTGCGTGGTTTGTTAACGTGTTCCGAATTATCTGATTGTAAATTTATATTTCCTCCTACCTTCTGTATATGAAGGAATTTTCAAACTTAAGAAAGTATAATGTCAGTTGTTTCACTTTACAGTGATAAAACAAATGTCAAGTGCTTGCGAACTGTTAAACGTCTTTTCAGGGATATGACAAAAATTATTTGTTTCCAAGATATCTTTAAACCTGGACATCTTTTTTGGATCCTCGCCTAGAAACGGCCACTTAGCTCCAGGACAGCACATGCTAACAGTATGTTGATTATCTTTCCCATATAGTCTTGTGGGTTTTCTTTTTGCATTTTTGTAAGTCATCGGCCTGCTATGTTCAGTACAATGCAGTGGTCTGTCACTGTTTTATTTAATTAGCCATTTTTTTAACCAATTAATCATCTCCGGTGATGCAAGCAATGGTATTGCTATACAAGGAAGCTAACTTCAAGTTGCCCTGAATGTATGAGCAGTCATAGTAGTGTTGTGTTTCCTTTTTTCTGGTTATTTTCCGTGCTAATTTTGCTCCTGTATATGCTTTTCTCTGTCTAATACATGACTGTCTTTGGTTTCGGTACACACCTTTTACAAACCTTTTACAATGTAGAGAATGAACGCTGGTATCTTTATTATGTAGATGGCACCAGTTAAACTCCCAAGTAAGTGGACGTTTGCGGACATCAAAGAAATCCCGGAGATGTACGGCAAGCCTGCCATCTTCCTAACGATGACCTGCAACCCAAACTGGCATGAGATACAGGAAGCGCTGCCTCCAAATCAAACCTTGCAGGACCAACCAGCTCTCGTCGCCCAAGTGTTCAGGTCGAAACTGGAGACGATGAAAGAGATGTTGACAAGTAAGCATATCCCAGGCGTTCTGAAGGTGGTAGAGTTCCAGAAGAGGGGCCTCCCCCATGCTCATTTAATGTTGATGTAGCTAGACCACATTTGAGTTGCTTTCTTGATTATGATTAGTCTTTGAAAATTGTAATGGTTGCCAACAGATCTGAGACATGCATATTTGCATTTGAATCATACTTTGTTATCTTTTAAAAATACATGAACATTTATATGTACTTCATGTTTACATGTGTGGCGGAGAAAAGATTACGCCGTTGCAAAGCACGGGCATTCAACTAGTCACTCCGTAACGCCCGGGGCCCGCACCTACGTGACCCCACGTGTCAGTAGCGGCGGCCCACATTGGGCCGGCCAGTCGGCCACCGCGTGTCGTGCAGTCGGCCGCCACCTCACGCCGCTCTCGCCATCCTCTGCCTCACCACCAGCAGTCCAGCACCAGCACCCAAAAGGAAAACCTCCTCTGCTTCGCTCGCCACAGTTTCGAGCAATCCCGAGCGGAGAAATTTCGCCACCTCGGCCGATAGAAGCTCCCCGGCGCCGCACCTTTCCCCAATCGGTCCCCGCGACCGCGAGATTCCACCGGCGAACCCGCATCGCCGATCCTCGAAGCGCAGGCAAGGCAATCCCTCTCTTTACACTTTGCTAGCAATCTCTCTTCCCGTTCCTCCGTCGCGGTTTGATTCCGCGTGGTACTCGTGGCTGGTCTGTTCGACTGTTCATCTTGCGCGTGCCTAGGCGACCGCGAGCCCCGTAAATGATTCGACTAGGTGGGGTCGATTCCCCCAGCGCTCTTTGCCTTGATTATTTTATTTCTCTTAATTAATTAATTAATTAATTACTCTCTTGCTGTTTGTTGGCCTGCCCTGCGCATGTGCTGCTCCCTTTAATTTTCTTCATTTATTTATTTACTGTTCGTTTTAGAGTTCATATTTTGCACTTGCACTACATACCGTGTGGCATTAGGATTAGTTGATTGATTGATGAGGATGGATGGTGTAATAATGCAGTCCTATTCTTCTCATGTGGAAAAAAAAGAAGCATTTTCGTGTGAGTTCTGGCCTGGTGAATTTGGTAGCTGCCAGCTAGTGTAGTTTCGTTCTACTACCTCCGATCCGAATTAATGGTCGGAGGGCTAGTCAAAGTTTTGCCTAAGCCTTGTGTGAATGTGCGACCATTAATTCGGATCGGAGGGAGTACTACTTTCAGAATAGTAGGCTACCTGAAGCAGCTGCCATGATTTAGACATGAAACAAGAATAGTGTATTCATTTTCAGGTGTCAGTGCTGCTGTTTGGTGTGTGTCCAATTGGGGACACCGAGTGAAGTGCAGTGCAGGCATGGGGGGCGTGTTTGGACGCCATGATGCGAGCAAGCAGAGCTCACATGGTTCGACGATAGAGACGAAGATGGTGGAGGCCATGCGGCAGAGAGCGTCTCATGGAACTTCAGTGAAATCGTTCAATACTATCATCATGAAGTTCCCGAGAATCGACGAGGGCTTGAGGAAATGCAAGACTATCTTCGAGCAATTCGGTGAGCTCTGCTACCCCAGCCTGTCTGCGCGCTACACATGCTTCTTTATGTTCATAGTTAGTGAGCTGCCATGGTTATCTCGAGCACAATTCTCAATTACTTTGTTCTGAAGCTATAAAAGAAGGAAAGAGGATCAATAAACCATTTATTCCTGAATTCTTGTGTCACTTGCTGTTCTTGTTGATAACTTGCTGAGCTCAAGTGTTGTTTCACTCAATTATACAGACTTGTGTTAACAAGCACAACTAATTTAGGCTTTATCTTGCTTTCTGTGTAACTAACAGATCAAGGACTGGTTTTTTCTCTTTGCTTTTTACCTCTGTCAGATGAAGATTCCAATGGTGAGATAGACAAAGAAGAACTGAAGAATTGTTTTCATAAGCTGGAAATCTCAGTCGCAGATGAGGAAATAAGTGATCTCTTCGAAGCTTGTGATGTAAATGAAGATATGGGCATGAAGTTCAATGAGTTCATTGTCTTTCTCTGCCTTGTTTATCTTCTCAATGATCCGGTTGCGTCAGAAGCAGTATCCTTCATACTTTATACACTAACAGGCTGACGCTTCTCTTCTTGTTATCACATTGTATTATATCATTGCTAGAGGGCCATGACAAGTAAATATAATATAACATTACTAGGAAACGTGCCCGTGCGTTGCAACGGGTAAGAAAGAAACCTATATAGCTAAGGTGCATAAAGAAAATTTCCAGAAGCGTGCATCAACCGTAATCGTAGCACCTGTCCAATCTCAGCTGATATTTGAACAATGGGCAGGTTTAATCTCACTGAACAGAAACTTCATTATAAAAGGAGATGGAGCGTATTAGAGATGAACAGAACGCTATGCATGAAATAAATAAATAAAGTAAATTAACTTGTATGTAATACTATTCGGCATGCTGCCAAGTGGTCAGTCAATTCACTTGTGTTGCCATGGCAATAAGTTCAGCGGCACAGTACATCTAAATTTGTAATAACTTCTATTCGGTTAAGAAGTAGGTAGTATTTACAATGAAAACCTGAAGTATCTGACTGGGAAACAAAGTTCTTCGATAATCTCCAGCCATTTAACGTTTTCCAGAAAATGCTACACTGTAACTTTTTAATTTTCCCAGTTTCTGATTCTAGTGAACAATCTTCAAAAAATGACAGAGTATTATATATCGGAATAAAAATTGGGTAGTAACACAAACATTAAACACTACTGGTGCATAGTGCTTCTCTAGAACGACAGAGACGCACGCAGCAGCAGTAGGCTCCCTTGCCTGCTCCAGCGGCAAGCGACTGCGCCCTGCTCTGAACGTGAGACGAAGCAGCATCATAAGCAACTGACTTCCTCGACCTCGGCGATCCCGACCAGCATGGTGGTAGTGGCAGCGGCGGCGACCAGTCAACAGCCCAACGCCGATTCTCTCTCCACATGACTCACGTTCTCAGCACAATCCAGCGCCATTTTGCGGAGCCTCGGGCTCTCGCTATGGGCCCAACCGGCAACAGCACAACTCTGAAAGTAATCTGATTTAAACCACTCAAGCATTTGCTTGTAGACCCAAAAATATGTACATGTAGAGGGCCAACAATTAGACTAATTATTGGAGGAAACCATCATCACAAGAACACATCATGAACTCCGATTGCTCTAAGCTTCGCCACGTTGTTCATCTTCTTGCCATTGAAATGAAGCAGCAGCTGCTGCTGCAACAACATTCGAGTCTAGCACTCCACGTGTAGCCACACAGACATCAAAACAAACAATGGGACATCAAATCAGTGGAGCCAATTTTTGGAAGAGAATTGAAGCAAAATATTCTGTCTCACGTTATCCTCATGAAGCATAAATCGATATATTTTTTACGAATATGCATCAAAATACTTGTCACTTAGATGGAATAATGAAATAATGTTCAAATATTTTTTATCACATTAGAAAAGTTGCATAAATTTCTAGTATTGAACTTGTCAAATAAGTTACTGAACACTGGGATGATGATCATGTAATTACCTCTTTCCTCATAAAAACCTGGCATTTTCACATACCCAGAATTATTTTCAACAAATTGGCCACCAATATACAATATTGTGTCTGTGTGAAGATGCTTTCTGAAATCATACTTCATCGTTGAACTTTCTACAGAAGGACATTAGTCTAGGTGCTGACGAAATGTTATAGCACTGCAAATGGAAGTGTGTAAACTTATGTGACTTACTTTCTAGAACATATACTTCAGAGCTTAACTTTTATACAGTTAGACCACCAGTCTTGCTAGGCAATGATAAATTTTACCAAACTCGTTTACTCTAAAAGTACCAATGGATCAAATGTGAAAAAAATATACATGCAGCCCTCAGCTAGCTTTAGCAAATGAACCTCAAGTTATATTTGTATGAAGTGACAAGCCATACAAAAAAGGAGAGAAAGAAACATAGGGCAGTTTGGCCATTTTTCCATTATACATATTTCGTTGGTGTCAGATAAAGAACCCAGCTTATACCCCATCTTAAATATTCAGCGCATTTTGTTTATTAGCTAAATCAATTTTTGACAAACTCAGTATAAGATGATGCACAAACCAAAGATCTTCAAACCACCGGAGAAATGATCAGACTAAATTGGAGGCAATGTGAGTACTTGATCTCTTTACACACGACACTGAATACATAATCACCGGAGGAATGAGCAGACTAAATTGGAGGCAATGTGAGTACCGGGTCTCTTTACACATGACACTGAATACATATTGGATTATTTGTGCGGTGTATTGGCCCTTCGGAATTTTACTGTTGGGCAACGGAGGGGGAATGATGATGGAGTAAATTAAGTAAAAGAAGATGAGAAGATACACGAGAATTTGCAACCAATTACTTACCGGAAGTCCCCTGCCTGGCCTTCCAACTTGCAAGATAAATAGGTCTTGTCAAGATTCAGGCCGGCACTGATGCACCGCTGCTCCTGTCCTGGTTGAGTACAGACTAAATGCTGCTCCTGTCCTGGTCGAGTACAGACTAAACGCCGCTCCTCTCAGATCTCTCGAAGCCCTATGCTCATAATCTTGAAGCAACAAAGAGACGGCCGGTCGGTATCTTCTTCTTTTTTGTACAACAAATGGCAGCTGCACAGAAAGCATTGCAACTTCAGTACCCAGAAGAACAAACAAAAATGCAACAAATCTTAATCTAAATCCACATTTTACCGGAAGTCCCCTGCCTGGCCTTCCAACTTGCAAGATAAATAGGTCTTGTCAAGATTCAGGCCGGCACTGATGCACCGCTGCTCCTGTCCTGGTTGAGTACAGACTAAATGCTGCTCCTGTCCTGGTCGAGTACAGACTAAACGCCGCTCCTCTCAGATCTCTCGAAGCCCTATGCTCATAATCTTGAAGCAACAAAGAGACGGCCGGTCGGTATCTTCTTCTTTTTTGTACAACAAATGGCAGCTGCACAGAAAGCATTGCAACTTCAGTACCCAGAAGAACAAACAAAAATGCAACAAATCTTAATCTAAATCCACATTTTTTTCTCTGCATAAAATTTACCCAAGCAGCATACATGGCAGAGCAGAGCATAGAAAAGAGTAAACAACAGCATCATATGAAGGGTCGCTCTCTGTACAGCAGTGTATATCACAAAAACAACAAACAGTAGACACATGTCGGTAGCAGCACAAGAAGCAAAATCAGCCGCATCTCCGATTCTCTCCCTCAGGAACTCAGGTTCTGACCACACTGCGACCCAGCGCCGTCTCCCATAAGTCCGCAGAGGTTGTTGTCGATGTGTCCCACATGCGCGAACGCGGGCCGTGGTCCATCGCGCCCTTGCCGCCGCTGCCGCCGAGCCCAGCATACCGAGGCCGCGTGGGAGAACGTGGCATGATCTTCGGCAGCACCGTGCGCCTCCGCCGTGGTTCACAGATGGGCAATCTCCTCACAGCAGGGCATTAGTCGTGGCAGACGGCCAATATCCTCAACGGTCAACGCAGGGCATTAGTCCAGATCGCGTCAGGCATAGCTGCCGCTCCGGTCGACGTTCGCCGAGATGAGATCGTTTATATCGTTCCTGGTGAGATTAGAAAGTCGCACTGCACCCGTGGGCGGTGGAAATTTTGGGATCGGTTGTCACCGAGATGGAATTGTGCGATAGGTGCCATGAGATCGCGTGCGAGACGGGGGACGTATGTACCGGGTTTTTTACGCGTGCTGGGGCGACTAATCCTGGTTTTTTTTTTGCGAGAGTGAAGGAACCAATTGGTTTTCTTGACGTACGTACGTCGTACGGACGAAAGAGAAACTTAGGGGTTATTATATAGTAGAGATATGCTGGTTCTCTTGCTTGTTGGCAAACTTTGGAGGATACTGCAGTATTTTAATAGAAAAGAACACCATTTGCCACACACAAAATCGTCACCCCATTTGGTTATAAATATTTGTTAGATTGTTGTCACAAATGTGTACTTAGTAGACAGTACCTTTTTATATCTCTTACACCGATTCTGGTACGAGCTTTTTCATTTCCTTGACCTGATGCACAGAAGACAAAGATGGGATTGGGAAGTCTCGAGTCATCTTTTGAGACTTTGGTTGATGCATTTGTCTTCTTGGATAAGAATAAAGACGGCTATGTCAGTAAGGATGAGATGATTAAAGCAATAAATGAGAGCATACCGGGAGAACGCTCTTCTGGCCGTATAGCCATGAAAAGATTTGGTGAGTTTTCCATTTCTTAGTTACAAGTACAGTACTTATTATGTCTCATTACACCCCAACCTGATTCATCATTCAGTTTATTTCGTGGACCACCACATCTTTTTCACGTGATGTGTTCTTCAATGAAAGGGGGAAAAAAACTGTTGATGTGGTAAAAAAGAGCTCTTGAAATGAGTTACTACTTCCCTTGAGCTATTTCCAAAGAACACCTACTCATGAAAATGACTAGGTCTCTATTTTACACCTTTCTTTCTCTTCATTTTGTACTCTTCCCTCGGATGAAGAAAATTAAATATGCACAGGAAAATGTGTAATACACATACTACCCTGTAACTATAGCTAGCTGATGCTACCTTTTGACGGCATTAGCTGTGAACAAACTTTGTGCCCTTGAAGGCCTTGCCTTTTCCTTAGCTGCGAGGTCGGGTAATTTAAAATGGGCAATCTGCACTGCTATTTCTGGAGGTTTTCTACTGTTTTTTTTTCTGCTCCAAGCCGCTAATGTATATCCATTTTTTTTCACATGGTACTAGAGGAGATGGATTGGGACAAGAATGGGATGGTTACCTTCAAGGAGTTTCTGTTTGCATTCACTCGCTGGGTAGGGATTGGCGAAAACGAGGACGAGGACGAATAAATGATGTGGAAGTGACAGCTGAATAGTAGCTGATGTTAATTGGTTGCGTGGCTGTTTATCTTCTTGTTAATAGAGTGACTCAGCATGGTTCTAATAGAATGGCTGATGTGTCTGAACACCTGTATCAACAGTGTCTGTAACATTTTATATTGTGTAGTAAACAAAACAAAACAATAATTTGTTCTTGCTTACTTAGCTCTTTTCCTTTACAGTGTACCATTTTCTACGAAGTATGTATGTTGTAGACATACATCACTTCTTCTAGAACTTATTTTACCCGTTGCATGCATCCTCTATGTTAGATCTTGGTTCCTTGATTGTTCTTACCGTAGGAAATATTTTGTTTTCTATGCTACGACCATCGCCAACAAAATTTAAAGAGGAACAAGTCTCTCAATGAAATTAAGGGGAAATCAAATCGTTTTGGTAGGATTGTAGATCTAGGTCAGCTCTCTCTAATCCTTAAAGGGCAAGGTGTTTAAGTGGGTAGAGAGATATCCGTGTGATTGGAGCTTGCAACAATGGTGGGTGTGATATTTCTGGTCAAGGTACTTTCTCCAAGATAAAATGCTTTTTATAGTCACCAAAATTCTAGCCGTTTTAGGAAATCTAACCCAGGAGTCTTCGGCCTGGAGACCGGAGTCTCTGGCCTAGCACGGAGTCTCCCGACAGAAGTTGGTCTAGAGTCAGCCTGGCCAGAAATTTTCACATGTCCATGCTCCCGACAGGACATCGGAGCGTTACTCCAAATGCGTTGAAGAGGAGTGTCTGGATGTTTTCACACCGGTGTCCTGTGGCTGTTTCCAACAGCCACTAGAAATTGCATTCTATCAATTCGCAAATGTTGATGGGAAGGCTATGGGATGTACATATGGTATTCTACTAGGTAGATGATTTCCCGATACCTTCCATTGAGCAACCCCTAGATAAACTACGAGCTCTAGACTATAACATGAATGATTAAATCACTGGGGCACCGATCTTTGATCTTTTATACCTTTTTAGGGGTTTGCCGCCATTTTGTGCTAATCATCATATAACCTTCAATATACCTTGAAATACTTAGCACACAGTTAAATGTCGCTTATGTTGTTAACAGACACATAAAACTATATAATGATAGAAATATCTTCAATGGTGAAATCAACATGTACAAAATTCAAAAGGACCTAAATGTATCCGAAACCGTTGACAAGTCCTCTTTGGTTGGTGAAATCAACATGTACAACATTTGTCTTTGGTTTGGTGATAGGAGAAATACCCAATAGATTCGTTGGGATAACCTTATAAACATATATGTATCCTATTTTGGTTGCAAACATTTTACACATGCTATGCATACCAAAACTTAAGAAAAAGACAATTTGGGTTACTACCCAAACCATATCTTATATGTTGTCAATTTCAACGGATCATGATGGTTCTATTTTCAGTGTAAAAGTGGTTGTCACTAATGTATAAACTACAAAATTATAATGGAATTTTTATTAATCTTACCATGTCCAACAAATTTTGATTTTGTCTCTTGAATACTCCAAAGTAATGTGGGGTATTCGAGAAGTATAAGTTGTAGAACAATTCTGCAACTTCTCAGATGTTTTGCTAAACTTGTAACTCAAACTTTATCCTTTATGATCCAATCACAAATACTTTATTGTCTTGTTACGATGATTTTTACTTCATACTAACAATAGTTTGAACAAATTAAAAAATGTCAAACTCCGTTCTCTTTAAATAGATATATATCTACTCAAATCGACGTAATTTTATGAAGAAAAAATTAATCCACCACATATGACTATACATAATGGAAGATATACATCAACATGTACAATCTCCATTAAATTAGTCGTCCATTCTACTTTGGGCTATGAACGGAATTCTAGTCATCTTTTGGAAGAGGTGTCACAGGCGTCAATTTATTCAAAACAAAATGACTCCGGAAGTCCATCAATATGGAGTTCCATCATGTTTTCCTTTCCGATATGAACTAAAATGGTGGTGTCACAATTTAAGTGAAATACTTATTACGTCTTTCAACGTTTAGCATTCAGTTCAATAGATGTTTCCTTTACCGACACAATTTATATTAACTCATCCATCAATTATGGAATGTGGTTATAGTTTGAACAATCTCATTTATTCTCACAAAAGACTAGAACGAAATAACAACTTATTAAGTTCTTAAAATAAATATTGAATGTTTGGTTCAATACGGCGATGAACACAAGAACACTTTATTTTTGTTATTGTCATAATTGATCCCACGTCTACTACTAGTTTCTTTTAGGCCCTTGTATTTCTTCCGTTGTGTTTCTTTGTATGACAACTCATACCAACCAATCTGGTATCAAAATACCCAAAAAAATACTTTGTTAACTAGTAATACATCTATAACTTGTATATCAAGCATGTACACATGAGCTGGACTTTTCCAGTTATCTTCTTTTCTGCCATATATCTTTTTGTAATTCTATTTTCAATATTCCCTTTTCTTTACAGAAGAACCATTCAACATCAAACAACGCTAGTCGTACTAGCTCATTTTCCTTGGCGTGTTAGTCATATATTATCACTCATTGAGTCATACTTTGAGTTTGATTGTTCTACTAATATCACCATATTAATAGCATTCTTCTAGATTCCACTCTTAGCAATCTCCAAGTAAGGTAAACGACTTTACCCATACTTTTTTTTAATACATCCCATCATAACAATTTTATGATTAAGCTACTATAGCTCGAAGAAGGAAATTTAATTAGAGGATAATTTTTAGCGCCCAACTTCTTGGAATATTCAAACGCCTAGCATCTTCAGTGATTGCATATATTCAAATAATATAAGCATAAATTGTCACGTTAAATTATACTCAGTCATGTTGCCACAAATAAGTTTCTAGATATCAACATATCTTTCACTTGATTGTTTCTGAAAATAATCAATCAAACAGCAGTAGGATGGGGAAGACTACCTACGTACACATCTATCAAAAAAATCCATGGATTCACCTGCTCAGTGCTCATGCAAAGAAACCCGGACAGACTAAAACACTAAATCATCGCGAGATCAACCTAGCTGCTCCAATGATCGGCAGATGAGAGCTCCAACGACCGTTGCCGGCCGGAGAACAGACCCACCTGCCACCGCCACGCCTTAAGCCGCAAAGTCCGCCAAGTCACACGCGCAACCGCACGCGGCTTGTGACCGTGCCCTCATACTTATAGGAGGAGGAGATGACTTTGAGTTCTCAAGAGAATAGAGGTACGCCATCTGCCGTAGAACAAACCAACCGCTGGGATGCTTGTATGCCTCATAGATCGGTGACGTGGCCGCAGAATAAATTACTCCTCTCACTGCTGGCATGCCCTACGTATACTAGTAATTAACCAAGGGAGGGAATCGAAGAGACTTAAGTTACTTTCTTTTCTTTTCAAATTCTAGTCATCATTCCGCTTCTTCCTAAAATGCTGGGATCGCCAGCTTTCTCGTTGACGGATTAACTATATTTTTTTTCCTCTTCTTTTTATTTTTAGATAGATATAGATGTTGACCCGTGCTTTTAGTACTATCAATATATTACTACCTTTTGTTCCCCTTTTTAGTTAGATAGATGTTGATCCGTGATTTCAGTCCAATCAATGTACGACTCCCATCTCTTATTTTTTAGGTATATCTCGATGCGTGTTTCTGGTTCAATCAATGTATGACTTCCCTCAGATCTATGACATGGCCGGGTTATCTAGGAAACCAACTAATCCCGTGCATGTCGCTTGTTTTCTGGGGCCATAGTTTGACGAAGGCCCTAAGATTCCCAGAATCAAAACTGGACGAAGGATTTGTACGTCGGGCGGAATTTAGACAAGGGAGGGTCGTACGCACAACATATTTGTTTTACCTATATATATAAACGAATCAATACATGTGTTGGCGGTTGCACAAACTCTAAATCTTTTCAAATGGATCTTCATTACGTATGACTGATCTAATTTACCTACGCATGCAGCACCTCATTTATATGATAATATCAAAGCAAACAAGATGGCAGCATGCACAAGAGCCACATGTGTAGCTTGCTTCAAATCAAACCATGTACATACATGAAAGTACATAGCTAAGCTATATGGCCAGGTGAAGGGCTCAAGAATATGGAAAACCAAATGCTCATAGCTGCAAATTATCTCTAGCTCCAGGTCGCACAATTCGGACTCAGTTTATTAAAAATAAAGCCCCCTAATTTGGTCTCCAATTTTATGTCTACCTCGGGAAACAAGTACATCGCACATCACAGGAAAACACTACAAGAAGCTTCCGTCTTGGTTTATCGCAAACCATCCAGCAAACATTGCACAGTACAACAAATTAAAACACGTCAGGTTTCTCTAGCTTCAGGTGCTTCTCATGCAGCAACTAGCACAACCC
The DNA here is from genome assembly GCA_028641055.1 of Alopecurus myosuroides. Lineage (NCBI taxonomy): Eukaryota > Viridiplantae > Streptophyta > Magnoliopsida > Poales > Poaceae > Alopecurus > Alopecurus myosuroides. The sequence continues at coordinate 12,710,128 of CM054062.1, forward strand.
ATGAGCTTCAGCCTGTCTACGTTGGTTAGATGCACTCCACCTTCAGCTCACTACCTAACCAACCGAAACATCACTTGAAGATGCCCGGCTCCAGCAACCACGGTCTGCTACTGCTCCTCTCCACCCTCGCATCTGAATACAACAAGATCCTCCTGCACGACAGTAAACAAAGAAACCACTACCCAACATCCAAACCTACCAAGCAAGCATCAACACATGCATGAGACAATACAAGACTATCTTGTACTATCAACACCCACACTCAGTTGATTATCAGGCTAAAAACTTCTCGCTACCATTCGAAACTTAGATGAAGAAACTAGAATCATCAGGTTGATATTATAAGATCGCATATTCACTGTTCTCCATATTAAGGACGATCACATAGCTCTATATCTATATGTAAGCAGATTTGGAGTTCGTTTATCTCAAACCAATAAGCAATACATTGCACTGCACACCCGATTGGTCTAAAAGTAGTATGCAACAAATTAAACCACATCAGATTTCTCGAGCGCTACCATAGTGAAAGCAGTTTAACACAGCCACATGAGCCATTGCACTACCATAACCCAGCTAATAAAAAATTTATTCACGCATTTACCTGATTACTTGACCAACCATAGGTTTGGGTGTCATTTGGAATATAATCCGGAATTCTAAAGTACCAATAAAAACATCAACTAGTGCTCAGATTCCTGGAAATTCTAAAGTTCCAACTAACAGCACCACCTCTAGTGCTCAAATTCTGGAATAGAACACATAAGAATGTAACAGATTGCTTATCTTTGATAAACAGACGATCATGGCATACAAACGATTTCCAATGATGAACTCAAGATTGAATCTTCAAGTACAAACCACAAACCTAATTAAATTAGCTTCCATTTCAACTTCGTTCTTTTTAAATTATCAACTCAATCTGTTGGCGGAAAAAAATACCATTTGGAGATCTTCTAGTTGAAACTTCTACGAGTCAGAAATTTACCCAAACCCATGGATTCGAAGAGGAAGGCTACCACTGCCATCATGGTGTACTCGCTGCCATCTCATGGACTGCTTCGACCCTTGACAGCAACATTGGAGGCGAATCTTGCAAGAGAAACAACAATATGACAAGATCAGGCTATCAATTGCAAGATTACAGCACCTGTTAATAAATCATAAGAAAAGAATAGAAGCATGATCCTTACAGTATTACTATATGATTCAAAATTCACTAGGATAGAATAGAAGCATATGCAGTAGAGGCAATCATATGGCTAGCTGCAACATATGCAGGCGATTGACAGGAGCAAACAAATATAAAATGGGAGATTTCACATGGGCGCACTTTCGTACAACAAAATAGCGAGAATTTTGCAGCACATTTACCCATGACTATACAAGCAAGACAAACAGGAACCAGGTTCTACCAATGCTCATATCTATATTCAGGATGAGGTATCATACATTGATTGAAGATGAAGAGAAAATAAACCACAATCCTGCCTTTTGATGCTATCAAAAGAAAAGGAAAAACATATCTTTTGAGAGGGAGGCAAACTAAAGCCCAGATCAAAGAGTCACCTATTGGTTGTTTGTAAATCAACAGCTAACACACTAAGCAACACTAGAAATAGGCCATGGATGTGCTACAGGTTGCTTACAGACTGAAATAATTTATAAGAACAATGTGGAGGCCTTCCCACCTTCAGCTTAGGTACCTCATATACTATTATATCAGAGCCCTTTCATGTCAAAATAAGAACTGAATAGAACTAGGAAACATCCATCCAATAGTGGTTTTATAGCAACAGAACAAAAAGCTAGATGGGCTCACCACAATTCAACATATAGTAGCCGGACATGGAGGTTACAACGCAGCCACCCCCGTTGAGGCAGTATCGGAACCAAAGTTAAACAGAGGTGCGGGGGCATGGCTCATCAACGCATGCTAGGGATTCCAGCATTCAATCTAGCTAGAGCAGCTGCATCGAAAACAACAAGCAAATCACACGGTGCATTAAGTTGACATGAATCAACCAAACTGTGTAAGCACATGTTGGCATCGATGGTCGTACCAAGTTAGCCTGCTAACTGCTAAGAGATGGTTAATTCCAAATAGGAACAACTCATCATAGTATCCATGTTTGCAAAGAACAGACACACATGCATGCTAGCTTGGCATCAACATGCAAAGCACCAATTTTCAAAAGGGAAAAATCATATTAAAAGGGAAGGAATTAGATACACCATTTTTCAAGTAACAATCAGATGCTAGAATTAATTAAATTCTAATATCAATGTTAATTACATGCCAACGAAAGGAATGACCGAGCACAGATGTATGTTTAAGATGCTTATCATACTAAAATGAATCCTTTATATGGATGTTGGAAAATTAGAACAGATTCTTGGATTAGTTTTGGACTTCCAGTAATTTAGAGTTCATTGAACTACTTGGTTATGAAAAACAAATCAAGAAACCAATAAGAGGTCACTGATTAACTGACTGAAATATATACCACAAGGAGAGGTTATTGTACAGTTTTAATTAAACAAAAGAAGACCGTGTTCATCTGCTACAAAAAGTTTCGAAACCAAACAAACAACATATGCACTAGAAAAATGAGGATAAGAAGCATAGGGACAAATTTAAATGACAAGATCATCACTAGACTGGTGCCGGAAGACCAACAACACAACATTTGTTCGCAAGAACAAGACGGAGGAGAGAGAGCTCACCGGCAGCATCTCGGGGAGGTGGTCGCTGGAAGACGGCCGCCATCAGTTCTAGGTGGACTGCTGGTAGTAGCAGACCGGGAAGGCAATCACCATCTCTTCCTCCTTGCCTCTCCGCCGCCATTCATGCGGCTCGGTAAGCTCCTCCAGCCGGCTGCAAATGTCACCAACAAACTCACCCGTTGATCTGGGTAGTCGTACAAGCTTTAATAAATAATTCTTTAACATTCTTAGTAAAAATGAGCACTAGTAACCCCCACCCACCCACCCCTCCCCCCCCCCCCCCCCCAAATATGGGTAATATAATGATGAAATGATTAAAACAACAAGTGCTCGGAGCAAGCATTGAGGTGCACAATCAACTGTCCAATTACATACATAAAAATGATCAGATCTTTCTCATTAGATCATCCAGCAAGACAATGAGGTAGTACACAGGATTAAATAAAAAACTTTTGCACAACTCAATAAACATTACTTCTGATAAGCTAAAGCATCACTTCGTTTACACTGTCATATGAACATTTAACTGAATATAACTAATGTCGATTGCCTAAAATGATATTAAAATGAGCGAAGATACACCAATGGCCACCTAAAAAATTTATAAGATTAAAAAGTGCAAGCATAATCTTCACCACATAAAGTTGAAACATTTCTACAGTTGCAAAAACAAGAAAATTGCATTCCTGTTAATTCCAGCAAGGCAACAAGACAGAAACACAAACCAAGGCATAATTGTTTTGCTCCATAGTTGAGAAAGGCAACATTTGATTAGTTGGAGGTCTTAGTTTTCACATGTTAAATCCAAATAAGCCCTTTGCTGTCCAAAATCTGTAGCATTTTGAAATTATCCAGCCAGCTCATAAGGCGGAAATGCATTTTTGAATCTAATAGGGAGATAAAGCCATCCATGTCATCATGTTCAGCGCCGATGTCGGAACCAACACAACAAGTAATTGCTAGAGTTAAACCTAGATCCACCAAACGGTGGTACACTAATTATTATACCAGAAACAAACAAGCACATATGTTTTCATCACAAACCATCACCACAGGCCCCAAACCCTAAAAAATGACATGGTACATTGGCCAGCATAAGACTCACCACAGCTCCAGGGGCCCATACGAGGACGGGCCAGAGTTGTGGCCGGCAGTCGCAGATCAGGGATTGTGGTTGGGGAAAACACCCGCATCAGCTCTGACTGGATGCTGGCAGCAGCAGCTTGGGAAGTTGGAGCTTCCAAAACATTCACAGCATTCCTTTGCACCATTCTTCACAACCTACATTTGCAACAAAAAAAATCTCAGAAACTGGAACAAGCTATATGACACATGCTTGAGAAGGGTGGTAGCTTTCAAGACAATGAAAATATCTAATCATACTTGATACAAGTCCAAAATATAGATTTATATTATGGTTAACTATTGAAAGAGCAATTGCAGAGCAAATTTACGATTTCCAACCAAATAGAGACAATATTTCACTTGTTGCACATGTTAATATGACTCTGACGGTTAATCAGGGATACACTTGATGTGAAAACTAGGTGCTTTGCATTGCAGTAGACAATTACATTATATCGCAGATAATAACTGGAGTTCACACGTCACAAACACAAAAGCCATATATACCGGCGCTATAGTGGTCTAGGAAAATCTGGGAAGATGCTTCTCTTGCGTTGTGCAGAATAGTACATCTATGTAAACTTGCATCAAGACACGCCCACGAAAAATAAGAACGTGTAATAAGTAATGGAATGGTTAAAGCAGTGCCAGGATCATACTACATTTATGTCACAGCATGCTAGTCAATAAACTACATGACTAAAAATCATAATTTTTTTGTGTTACAAAGGCTGCTGGGGGGTCCTCCGGCTATTATAAGAAAGCTACCTTTTCCAGAACATGGAACATATCTGCTTAACATCTGGACTCAACCATAACAGCAATAATTATATGTTAACATAAGATACAGCTAGTTAACACTACTAGTGACAAGCTTAATTACGCCGTCTAGCTAGCTATTACAACAGAGACATTCATGTCTAAATAAGCATTGACCAAAACTTGAACAAGATAGCTTACAAGGAACCGAGCAAGACTTGGGTGGGCTATCTAAATAATCAGAAGCAAGGCTCACCAGCCAGTAGGAGCCTCCAAGACCAACAACCTTCCTGACAACACTGCGTAGGACGATTTTTTGCAAGATTAGTATGGACAGAGAGCTCACCCGCAGCAGCTTGTCGGGCAACAAGAGCTCAAAGACATGGCCGCCAGCAGCATATCGGGGAGGTGGTCACCGAAATACGCCCGGCAGCAGCAGCCCAAGCACACGACCACCATCTTTTCCTCCTTGCCTCCCCGGCGGCATTCATGAGGTGAGCTCCTCTTACCCGCTGCGACAGTCACCGACGACTCGCCCGTCGATCTGGATAGTCCTGCAATATTTAAGAAAGAAGTCCCTGGCATTCTTAGCAATAATGAGCACTAATAAAAATAAGAATGGCTAATAAAATGATGAAAATGAAAACAACTAGATCATGATCATACTACGATTTATGTCACAACATGCTAGTCAAGAAACAATTTATGATGGAAAAAGCACTAGTTTTTGTGTGTTAATAAGACTGTTGGGGTCCTCCAAGCATTATAAGAAAGCACTAACAAAGCCTCTAGGCAACGACAGCATGTCTGAAACAAATTAACAATCACCTAGCCCCCAACAAATAAAACTAAACAAGCATCACAAGGTAGGAAACGGAAACATGGTGTGCATTTGAGGACGACAATTCTACAAACAGGAACCAACTAACTACCAGCAAACACTTCCGAGATCAAGCATGACAGGCCCAACATAACCCTCAGCAAGCAAACGAAAGCCAGCATGAGCGGCTAGAGCAACAAGAGATAGGATTTTCTGCAGCAAATCCGTGGCCTAATCCACTAAATCTCCAATTATACATGCATGAATATAGAATATCGACATCTATACCCTATAACGCCATGAATATAGAATATCGACATGAATATAGAATATCCTAACCCTATCCCTATAACGCCATGAATATAGAATATCGACATCTATACAAGGTAGACATCCATACAAGGTAACAAGATTTACAAGGAATGCTGGAGGAGGAGGAGAGAGCTCACCAGCAGTAGCTTGTCAGGAAGAAAGAGCTCAGAGACGTGGCCATCAGCAACAACTTAGGGAGGTAGTCGCTGAAAGACTGCCGACAGCAGTAGCCCAGGCAGGCGACCACCATATCTTCCTCCGTGCTTCAACGCGGTCATTCCTGCGGCGCGGTGAGCTCCTCTGGCTGGCTGCGACGGTCACCGATGAACTCGCCCATCAATCTGTATAGTCCTGCAATATTTAAGAAAAAATTCCTTGGCATTCTTAGTAGACATGAGCACTAGTACCCCGTAAAAATAAGAATGGGTAAAAAAATGATGAAATGACTTTAATAACTAGTGCCAGGATCATGCTACAATTAATTTATGTCACAACATGCAAGTCAAGAAACAATTTTTATGATTAAAAAGCACAAGATTTGGTGGGTTACAAAGGATGCTGGGGTGCTCTAGTTATTACAAGAAATCGCTAACAGAACAAAGCTCCCAAGAAGCCTCCAAGCAACGACGACACGCAGACAATATAGAAACAGAACAACAATCACCTAGCCCCCACAACAACGAAAATGAAACAGCCTCCGCAAGGCAGGAAACGGAAACATGGTGCGCACTTGAGGACAACAAGTCTACAAACAGGAACCAACAGACAACAAACACTTCCCTAGATCAAGTATACCAGGCTACCAACATATCTTCCAGCTAGCAAGCGGAAGCTAGGATGAGCGACTAGAACAACAAGAGGTAGGTTGTCTGCAGAAAATTTATCCTAGGCCTAATTTCTAGTTAATCATCAGTTCGCGGTATCAAAAAAGCAACAGGAGAAGTGGCAATTCACCAGAGCGTGTACCTGAGAGCGAATGTCTTCTGCTACGTCGGCACCGCACGACAGTGGGAGCCAAGGTGATGAAGTATTGGGTGGCCAGATACCTCCTGGCCAGCTCCAGCCCCACATACTAACAATTAATTATTGGAAGGTGTTGCAGTGAAATAAAAGAACAACTCCTGCAAATAATGCAAGTTATAAGACAAATCAAAGTGTTTTTGTACTGTAATACATCTAAGGATTATTATTCCTAGTACCAAGCAAAAAACAAGTGTTATTCCTTTCTATGCTTCAGATCATGCTAGAAACTGGACAAGTCATTTAAATTCTACAAGTCGAGAATTTGTATAGATAACTTATTTCATTAATAAAGGGCATCTAAGGAGACTAAAAGGACAGAATGATTGTGTAATACAGGACCATCCTTGCCAAGCAATCGCATTGGCTCTAGAGGTTGCTAGCGATCATACAAAACATACATATGCCTATTGGTCTACTATTGTAAACTGTGAGTACAGACTCAAAAGAAACATGACTATTATATCATGATTAAAAGCGACATAGTTAAAATGAGTCGCCATCTACTACCTAAACTTGACCAAGGATGGAAGCATAAACCCACCATATATTTGTGACCGCTGTACTACGATTTATACAGGTGAATGAAATAAATCGACATGAAGATTGGCATCAGTCTATGATAAACAACGCCAGCCAAATTCTCGGATTCATTAGTTGCTTGCCAAAATATAGATGCATCTCACCAGCAGAAGTTGTGTATGTTTGATTGCATCTTGTAATTAAGATGAGAACTAACTAATTGATACCACACAGAACAACACTTGAAACAGACCTAGAACTCAAAGACTTATACCTCTCCCTGCTGCAAAACCAACACGATGAAGACAGGCAGCAGCAGCAGCTAGCATGCTTGGGTCGTTGGCACGGTCAGGGAAGGGAAGCTTTACACGCCTCTCGACTCTCGGTCCAGGATGCACAAACGCCCAAGCAAGAGGGCATGACAGCACGGTGGTCGTGTCCGGCATTGGCAAGGACAACACCGTGTTCACCAGCCCCCGGGGAACTGCAAAGAAAAAGAATTTGTGAAAAAAGGCTTAGGTATATATGTGCAAAACATTAACTCAAATAGTTGAGGATTATAGCAAATGATTTACGGAAGTGCAAGACGGGTACATAGAAACTTGACTATGAGTGCAAGATCACTGCCCAGCAAAATTGGCATAATGCAAGCCTATGTAATAAATTTCCAACAGAGAATAATTATGATGTTGCAAATTCTTATCTAGGATAAAATAATAAAATAATTGAAAATCTGACTCGAATGCCTCCTCCTAACAGAACTGAATTCGACGCCCACAAGGAAAAAATCATACATGTATGTACTTAAAGTGGCAATAACAAATCAGGACCAATTTCTTATAACTGTGGCGGATGTACTACTATGTAAATATGGTGAACCAACTAACCCACACGTAGGTTGCATCAATATAGCTATATATGAAATTTTGAATTGCATCTTGCAGTTAAGAAAAGACATAACTAGCAGTACCACATAGATCAACACTACTACAGACCTACAACTGAAGGATTTCGAACTCCCTATGACAGTGCAACCTCGATGAAGCCTTGCAGCAGCCACATGTAGCAGGCTTGGTCGTCAGCTAGGCTAAGGCAGGGGTGCTCCAAACGCCTCTCGGCTCACCGTGTGGATGGCGGAGAGGCTCGAGAAGGAGGGCGCACGGCGTGGCGTTGCAGCGGTTGCCACTCGCCAGCGTGGCGGTCATCAATGAAGGAAACATGTTTCTGCAAAACCCGAAGGAGACATTTCATGCCATCATCAATCACACAAGTTACAATTCTGAAGTAAAATTGCAAGTGAATTGCAACACAGGAACACACAGGCAACAGATTAGAAGTGCTCTTACTCTGCAACGAGATTTTTGTATCCAATCAAATCCCTGCTGTGTTGCTGTACTAGACGAGACGCAGCAGCATTCCAAAGACCTCGAGCAGGAGTAGCACCCACATGTAAAAACCTTGAGCCAAATCGATGGGGGTAAAGACGCATGACGGAGGTGGGGTATGCCTGTATTTTTTTACGCCAGGACGTTGCGTGTCGAGGAGCAAGATGGATGGAGGCGCACTGGAACTCCCACGAGCCGTGCCATGGGGGCAGAATTGACGACCACCTGCAGGAAGCCGAGGAGGATCCGGAATCCAGCGCCAGGGTTCTTCAGCAGCCAACAAAAGAAAGCAAGTTGTAGTTAGCAACCCCTTCTAAAAAAAGTATGCAGCAGGTACTAGGATGCAGGTAACAGGAAAACAACTTTTCTTTCCGTGGCTGCTCCACTAATATTGAGAGATGGGTCACGACATGATTTAGTACATGCTAGCTAGTCACATGGAAATCCATCAGGTTCCTTCACACATCACGGACAGTAGCTACAATCTATCAAGTAACAAGGCAAGTGCCCTGTACGAACTAGACATACCACACATGCAGTCAGCCATGTTCAAGCCACGGAGGCATCTTCTTACCTCTGAATCCCAAAGCAGCAACGACCACAGATTAGAAGTGGCGGAGGCAGCCGGCGTCCATCCTGGCCCTCCCCCCGACCTGCCCTAGCGGTCAGACCGGCGGGCGGACGGACACCAGCGGGGCACGCATCCGGGCGGCATCGACGGAAATCGCAGGACGTGGGGAAGGATCCATGCTGCGGGAGCGCGCAGATAGCCTCCCTTTCGCCGTGCAGACGCCGGCGGAGCGTGCACCTCCTCGGCGGGGTGGCACTCGTGCAGGGAGACGGAGCCCAGGTGCGGCTGCCGGCTTCATGGATGAGGGCGGCGGATCTGGCTAGGGAGAGGAGGAGGCGGCGGATGCGGAGAGAATGGGGGGGATCGAGGAAAAGACGGAGAGCTCGGTGTGCGTTTGGATTCGGTAGCGAGAGAGACGGCGGGCATGATGTGCGTTGGGTGGCCTGATGTGCCGGTGCGTGGGTTAAATCGGACGGTTGAGATGGGATGTTGAAATCGTGTGCAGATTAGATGGTTTGATCCGTGGGTCGAGGCGTTATAGCGGTCTCGTTGGCTAGAGATGGATCGACGCTATTAAACTAGCCAATGCATGGCCAACAAAACAGGAACTGATTGGACATGATTACGAGTACGTATAACTTTTTCTTTTTCCTTTTCTTTGAGAAGATGTAATGCTCGTGCCAACCTAGTACCATGGTACCCCGCGCACCCCTATATATATCGCTCGGTCGCGCAACTGCTAAATTAGATTTCTTAGATAGTCGACGTCCGGCACACTGAAGAAAAAACTCTTTTTCTATGGCCAGGTCGTCAAACTCACATCCATTGCACCTTCCGTCGATTGACGTCTTCAATGGCTTTCACTCTATCGCCAATACAAAATACTGACTCTGCTATCCTAGCTCAACAACTACACCTTCGTCACGACAAGACGACACAACAAGGTGCTTGCTACCCGAGGTGGAGATCCAAGGTCTACTTCAGAGATAGATAGCAGATCATTGGGTTGTTTCCGCACCGCGTGCCAGAGTACCAATCATAGTCCTACGACATCAGAGCATGCACACCTGCTCAACCATTCGAGTCCACACACAAACACACATCGAACCTTGCGGAACGTGGGCTCGCATGGAGACACGTGGACTATGTCCGACGATGAAAGCGTTTGTTCTAGACAAAGTAGGAGGGGAGGATGAAACAAAGGGGTAGGATTGGGAACGTCGGCACCATAGATGATCCATTATCGTCAGAAGACCAGGGTCGACGGTGCTGCCGGCTCGGGAGGACAGAGAGACGAGACGTGAAAACCGTGTCCGTGGCAGAAAGATTGTTGGATGGGCTAGGTTAGAAGGAAATCAATGGTGAGTCTAGGTTAAAAGAAGCATGATTTTGACGACTATATTGGCAAGTGACATAGTCGAGTTCTCTAGGGCATGCCGCTTATATAATACTATAATAGTATTCAAAATTCATGGTCTCAGGGCTAACTAATTAACTACATGGACCGCTAACTAGCTATCCAAAAAAAAATTGTTTATCGTTACAATATATGCCTACTTAATTTTTATGTGCGTGGAATACTATATTAACAAGATATTTTATTTTCAGCTCTATTATGTACGAACTATTATTTTATGATATGATCGGCATGTCTTTAGAAGAAGATAATTTATATTGTACTCTTCATTATTATTACACTATTGGATATTCGTCTTCAAGTTTGAGGACAAGAACGAGCTTGATGGATTATGAGAAACCAAGCATAGGATAAATGATGTAGTACACACGCTAAAATATCCATGTTTAATGAGCTCTCATCAGTTGGAGAATACATGCATATAATTAGCCTGCTCGCCACAAAACTCATGTCTTCATCGTGGTCTTCACGGCGTGCACCAACCTAATGCTGGTCCAAAACGTTTTTGCTCGACTCTTGAACAATTTTGTTCGGGTGCTGATATAAATGTTTTTACAAATACACATACATCAATGGGCCCGCACGAAAAAACTCGGCCAAAAACATGTCGTCTAGTCAAGCCGGGACCCATGGGTACGATAAAACAAAAAAAAAACATAATTCGCTAAAAATTATCGCGCGGTTCAAGCATCCTTATTTTATGATACGTTGTGGTATAACTTCACATGGTATTTCATTGGCACATGTTATTATTTTCTGTATTAAATATCATTTCACGATTTATCCTTTTGTCAGGCATTATTAGTAACATAAGACACATCATTCCATGTGTTTTCTGATCGCCGCGTTTATCGGGCCCTTATTATTATTCTAGAAATAGCTACTATACCTATCATTTTATGCTCTGTTTCACCGTCATACACTCCTTATTTGGTGCTACGAGGTACCTATTAACTAGAATTTTATGTCTCTTCTCGTTATCTCGTATTATCATTTTATGCATGGAATGATAACCAGAAACAATTATGGCATATGTCGTCTTATTGTCGCGGTGTCATGCTGGGATACCTAGAAGTACGAAAATTTCACCATCACCATCCAAATCTACATAACCCAGTACTATAGAGATGTCACGAGAGATCACCATCTTGGCATCTTCCCGCCCATTTTTCAGGGCTAGAGCACACTATTTTCATTTTCGCCTTTCCCGCACATTGTCCAGAGTTAGAGCACACTATTTTCATGACTCCAACACACCATGTGGAATTAGAGACATGTCTCGCCTAGAGTCAGGCGATGAGATGACCGGCAACAATGTCGATGAAAGAGAGACATTGTGGGACTCTCAGACGGAGCCTACAACACAAATAGAGGTGATGATGAAACATATGGTTAGGGTCATAGGGTGGGATGGGTCACACCGATGATATTGATGATTCAATAACGTCTAATGATTACAAGCGGGGTGCTCACTGTGGTGGTAACTGAGGAGGGTGGAGCGCGAGGCGAATTATTACTATGGGTGGCACGAACATTGTCAGATGGACCAGTCCAGAAGACAACGGTAGTGGAGTCGGTGAGTCTATGAGAGACAAGCGTAATTTTAGCGAGGGAAATGGCTAGGGAATCCGAAATTTGTTTTTGCTAGGACGCATGCATGCATTGGGGAATACTACCTCCCGTTGCTATTAAATAGGAACGAAATCGGCGAGGATTGATTTATGCCAATAACATGAGCATGCATCGGTGGGGAATTTCTCTGTGAAGTTATTGTGCAAGTAAAATGGGAAGGGGCGGCCGGACTCAAGGGTTTCATTTTTTTTTCGCACTTAGCGCTAGATTTTAGGGCAGCACTGAGCGTCCCCCGGGGGATCAAAACGCCCAATCCCCCGGGTCGCTAGCCGTCGGATGAAAACGCGCACAACCGTGTGATTAAAAAAAGATGGAAGGAACATGCTCTACGACGCACATGTACTTGACCAAACGAAATATTCCTTTTCCTGTAGGATACACAACGACGCTCTCGAACCTCATCCTCGAGAAGCTCCGACGAAAACCTCATCGAGTCACCCATGGTTGACCACGGCATGCCGAAGCACCACCGATCACGACTGCTAGAACCACCATCCCTCGCTGCAGTAGCCCTGACTATCCTAGGCACCCCGTCGTAGCATCCAACCCCAACCAGAAACACAACCTCCAATGGACGGTAGCACCACCGCACCGCCGCCCCCAAGGTAGCACCGCCTCTCCTCCATGGCAGCATCGCCGCTGACCTATGGGAGCACCACAGCCCCCTATGGTAGCACGACGGCTGACAGACGGCAGCACCATCACCAAGGACCGGTAGCACTTCATCCCCTCTGTGGCAGCATCTACGTTGACCTAAGGGATCACCAATGTCCTCCTTTGTTAGCACCGCCTATCACCATGGCAGCACCACCTCCAATGGCCGGTAGCACTGCCACTCCTCCATGGAAGCATCTCCGTTGACCTAAGGGAGCACCGATGTCCCCCTATGTTAGCACCGCCGCTCCCCATGGCAGCACCACCTCCAATGGCCGGTAGCACCGCCACTCCTCCATGGAAGCATCTCTGTTGACCTACTGGAGCACCGATGTCCTTCTACGGTAGCACCGCCACTCCCCATGGAAGCATCGCCGCTGACTTCCGGGAGCACCACGATTGACCTACGGGAGCACCACTATGCTCCCACGGTAGCACCACCGGCCGCGCTCGTAGCATGGCTTACCACCACATGCAGTCCTCATACTAAGAAGCGTTGGGCCGCCAGCACCGGTCGTCAATCTTCAGCGGCACCATCAACAGAGCCAGGCTCAGATGGGGAGCAGCAGTCGCGCGCTGGTTCTTGGATTCCATGGTGGTAGGAGAACATGATAGGAGACGGAGGTAGGAGAAGAGATAAAGGACACGAAAAGGAAACGAGTGAATCCAAGAGATCGGTGCGAAGCGATAAGGTAGTGGCTAGGGCCCACATCGAGTCGTCTGTTTCTTTTCTTGTCACAGAGCGACACGCGTCGTGCGCTAGAGGGGGAGGACGCACGAGCGGGATCCCCCGCATGTTGGTTAGCGTTTTCCTAGATTTTGGGGGCGTTAATACTCTGGCCCAAACCACATGCAATTTGGTTTTTTCATCGAAGTGCTCCTCTACTAGATGGGTGGTTCCTCAGATGGAAGATTGAGATGTAGTTTAGGAGGGACAATCCGCGTGCATGTGTTTGAGCTCGGCCCATTGGCTGCTGGAGCTAATGAACCGGAGCACTACCAGACGCACGACTCATGGACGGATTCAACGGGGCGAGCGGGCAACATCCCCCCCCCCCCCACCCCCCAATATGTTTTTCCTTGATAGTGCATAGTAAAATTGCTGATCCACAACATGGCTGACTAATTTTGTTAGCCACCTAATACTTTTTTATCAAAGGCTTGTTGTACTAGTCTTGTATATGTACCTTTATACATACCCATGTAATCTGATATGAAACAAACAAGTGTTACGAGGCTGCTCAACACGGTCGTAGCTAGCCTAAATAGTGTAGTCTAGCTTGCTTCGTACCATTACAAAGAGCTAACTAGTCAACCTGAAGTTTCACTCACGTCGAAAGAATCGCGTCGTGTACTCGTGTACATAGAAAGAGAGCATGGAAGGTCCGTGGCCATAAATAGTTCTTTTTGCCGAGACTACTAGCCAATAGTCCTGACTGGTTATTACATGGCCTTATTAATGCATGCATCCAGAATTCCAGATCGTATGGACGGAAGACGAGGAGACACACTCACGTAAACAGTATCCATGGCCAGCTACCAGCTAAAACTGTACTCCGTCCGTACACAAATAAGTGTACATCTAGATTTACACTTGGTGAAACTTTTTGAACTTTGACCAATTTTATAGAATAAAGTGGCAATTTATATATATAACATCAAAATGGTATATTTTGAAACTTCATGTGAAGACAATTCTAATGATACTTATTTGATATAATAAATGTTACAAATAAAGTTAGTCAAAATTGAATAAATTTAACTGACAAATTATAAAGGAAAAATTACACTTATTCGCGGACGAAGGAGTATATATACATGTGCGTAGTAGCTCCAAGTTAGTCAATTATTCTAGCACAGTAGTATCTAGCTGCAAGCTAGTCAATTAATCAAAGTGTATGCATGCATATGCATTGCTTTTATTTTTCATCTCTGTTGCTTAAGATGAGATAAACAAGCAACCTAACCTGCCTCCATACTAAATCAAACGGGATAACCTACTAACTGAAGCTTCACATATATTGCCGATTTGCGTGCATTCGGGATCGATCTCGCCTCCCCTTGCTCGCACCGGCTTCTACCTCGCCTCCGACGCCCGCAACTTCTAGACGTGCATGCAGACGCCATCGCGAATCGCTTCTCCCATGGCACGGCGGACCATGGCTCCGGTTACATCGGGTGCAACGTCAAGGGCCATCGCCTCCACCTTTCTCTCCGAGATGACACACACCGTAGTCCATCACCGTCATTCCAAAACGTTTGAATTCGGTTGGGTCCTTAGAGTCGACGGGACAGGGTTAGAAGGTCACTTCATAAAGGCAACACAATTGGATTTACGAGATATCGATCATATCATGTCGCCAGTATCTCGCTCTTGGGAGAAGAATTCTGGCGGGTCAATATCGTCTCGAAAAAAACATAAAGGTGGTATTAGGGCCGACTAGCTAATATACATAGTCTCACCATTACTATTTTATTGGAGAGTTAATATATGATATCATATCAATTTTTTCATGTATAAAAGGAACCGGTACCGAGGCTTGTCGGACCTCAAACCCCCTCATTGAGGCGAGGATCGTTCCCTTGCTGGAGGGAAGACGTCAAGCAACATGCATGGGATACATACGGACATATCCGTATGTACTTCGTAAGAGCTACACTTCGTAAATGGTGTTCTTACATGGTCATTTTTTGTGCACATGTAAAACCTAATACACAAAGAAAACAAGGTGTTACCCGGCACAACATGGTTGTGTTAGCTAGCTAGCCTAGCTAATGTAGTTAAGCTAGTTTTGTTTTGTTCGATCAAAAGCGAGTTGGCTAGTCAACATGAAAAAAGAAAACTCTTCCTACGAACATGCGATCTAGGTTCACACGACCGAGTGGATCGATTAGCTCGTCTAGGTCTCAAATACGCACACACTCATGTTTGGCCATGCACCACATACACGAATAGGGGCTTGCCCTTTCTTCTCTAATCTCGGTCACTTGTGGGTCTAGCCTATGTGCTTGTCATGTTACAACACAACTATAGCAAAGGTAGATTCCTCATCTATACATATCCACACTTTTTTTTTCTCGCCTAATTCCAAAAATATGGATCACTAGCATCACTAGTAAGATGGACCCTTAGCTAACGAAATAACGCGTCGCTTGTGGCGAACCCTAGCATCACTTCCATAGCCGTCTCACACCGGCACCGTTGATAACATACTCTACCTGCGGTGGTGGTGGGACTCTTCCACGCTTCGTGTTGGTGGGTCGTTAGCTCGCCTATGGTGACGTCGACTGGGAAGAGGGTGTGAGGGCAACAACCATTGAGCGTGTTGTGGTGGTGGACACGCTCTCAGCCGGACATGGAGGAGATGGGTGGCGCTTTTTCATGGGAAGCCACCATCTTAATTGTGGCACTCACAAGACCACCAATTACCTGAGCGTTTTGGTTGGCAGGGTGTTATGCACTACCGACTTGAGGTGCGCGGTGGCGGTGAATGGGAGGAAACTGGTGTGGCGACCTGGCAAGGTGGCTGGAGCATTAGATGCTCAACCTAAGGCAGCTAGATATCCGAGTTTGACATCCCCTCCTTGAAACAGGCTTTCTCCCCCTTTATAAATAAGTTCACATGTTCGTACTAATAAAGATTGATGAGGGAACCCTCTCATAAAGA
The DNA here is from genome assembly GCA_028641055.1 of Alopecurus myosuroides. Classification (NCBI taxonomy): domain Eukaryota; kingdom Viridiplantae; phylum Streptophyta; class Magnoliopsida; order Poales; family Poaceae; genus Alopecurus; species Alopecurus myosuroides. Next base: position 12,726,740 of record CM054062.1, read on the forward strand.
ATATTAAAGAAAAACAAAAGAGAACATGATTGGCCAAACCCCGACAAAAGCACCTAAAAAAATACTAGCTAGAGGTGCCACCACGCCTACTTGTGAAGCTACCGGACTTAGTCACACCAAACTCACCAAGTTGTCGACTAAGAGGGCAGGCAACCCTCTTGATCCGGGTCATGGAGATGATCCTGCTAGCGGACAACAAGGACAGAGAGAGGTGAAAGGCAGGGTCTCGTGCATGAGGTAAGAGGTCACCGAGAACGCCCCACTCTAGCCCGAGAGTGAGTCAGGATCCGAGCATGCCCACCGGTGGCTCTAGATGACCGAAAGGTATCAGAAATCCACGACGACACCCCCAAGAAGGTTATGGTGCAGAACACCGTCGTTTTTAAGCCCGAAACGGTCAAAGGGTTTTCACTCGGAGATTTGATGTAGGGAAAGTAACCACAACAATGCCCCAGATGGTACCACACCCGCAGACCACCGTTGATGTCGAAGAGCTGATCTTTCACCCGAACAAGCACTGGTATTTCACTGAAGCAACTAGAACATGGAACAAAATAGGCATTATCTTGCATGCAAGGAGAATAACATGCATGCCAATAATTATAATGCACATGAAATAACTGCATTAGTTGTGGTATACCACATGTTTACCAATGAGAGCACAAAGATTATCAAAAAGGACATGCCATAATAATAGATATGCCAAGAGTGTAACTACTATTATATTTTAGGTCTAGGGCGCGGCTGGGCATGGGCAGCCCAACCCGAAAACCCAACCCACGACCGTCGAAGCCGAGACTGAAAAAAGCTACTATATTATTGAAACAATAAGTGTAATAATGTATTTTTACTCTATAGATTAATTAAAATTGTATTTTTAATAGGGCTATTACACTCTCTGACAGTTTCAAGCCCGATCATGCCGGTCTCAAGTTTGTCATTTTTTTGGGCTTTTCAAAGCACGACCCAAAACCTTCCCGGCCCGAGGAAGCAAGCCCGTAGTTTGGGGTATAAGTCTATGATTTAGATCTATGGTATAATTTTAGTGATCAAGTATCTAAATCCTAATCCCTAGACACCTAAATAGGGCCATGAAATTATGCCAAGAGAGTTAACTATTTATGTCATGTGCCTGTGGTGTTGCGTGTGCAATTACTGTCATTGTTATGCTGGGAGACACTTATTTAGTATCATTTCATGAGCATGTGACATTATCACGTGTTATTAATCATTAATTTATGTTAGGATATGATTATTCATGTGATGTGACGTTACCCCCACATTATTACGGTCATTATTTTATGCTATGAACAATAAATGCATTTACTCCTACTATCACACTGATATTTTGATAAAAATAATAGGTAATCTAATTAAAAAAATAGTATAACTAGTTTTATCAACGAAATTAAAAACCAAATGATAGGTAGTTATTATCTCGTAGGATAAAATAACTACATAAATGAATGAACTATGTGAACACGAATAATCACGTGTAACCCGTACTATCCACAATCCGACCAGCACCAGCAATCTCACACATCGTTCCAAAATATCAAACTGAAAGCACAATAAGATGGACGATAATTACTATGGTTGGTGAATGACTCTAGTGACTAGAGCATGGAGTAAAATAAGCATCATCTAGTAGGTAACTATACGCATACTACTAAGATTATGTTGCACGTTAAATAATATATGCATTAACAATGGTGTATTACACTTTTACCCAAGGGGGCACCAAGGTTATCAAATAGAACATGACTTAGAATCATAGATATGTCACACTAACCTCTTTTGTTTTATTAAATCTCATCGCTCCCATATTCTAGGCCCCATACTTATCCTCTTGTACATACAAGTCGTCTTAGCGAACCGTGCACACACCGATTGATCGCCGACCTCCAAACCTAGCCTCCCGCGGGGAGTCGTTCCTCCACACCATTGCTTAGCTCTAACATCGACAACTCCCACCTAAATTCCAGGCACAAACTTATCATAGCATGAAATAACGACCTCGGAGCATCTCCAATAGGGGCGCCATATTTGCGCACGCTAAATAGGCTTTTGCAGCGCGTCGTTTGCCACTTTTAAGGCTCGAATGCTTTGCAAGCTTTTCCATGCACACGAAATATAGAGCGTGTTGGGCGCGTGATTTTCTAAACGTGCTAAAATGGTGCGCATAAACACATTTGTGCATAGAACAATTGCAAAACAAGATAAACAATCGACCCCAAAAATAGATAGGAAATTAAAATTATTCACGTTCATCCGACATAGTTCAAACGACATTGTGAACAACTTAAATAAAATAAAAACTACTCCTCGTCCTCCTCCATAGTGGTGTAGTCCGACGAGGTGAAGAGATCCTCATACCGAGGATACTGAGGATCGTCGTGCCACACTGACGACGGCCTTCCGGCAGCGCTTGCCCTCCCGCGCGATGTGCTCCGCCCTCCGATGCGCCTAGAATGTCCGCTCGTCAGCGACGTCCTCCAGGAACCGCGCACGCCACTCCTCCATGATGCACTCGTCATACTCGATGGCGAGCAGGCGGCTCTCGCGCGTATGGCTGAGGCGCCGGGTCTTGCGCTTGCTGGCGCGTCTAGACAACGTCAAAGTTCATTGTGGACCTCGAGCGCCCAAACCACCAAGCTTGCCACGTAGTAGGAGCGTGTGCGCCATATCGAACGTGATGAGCCCGAGACGTGTGTCGCCGCTCCTGGTCTCGGCGTAGTAGGTGCGGTTGGGGCTGTGGCGAACGCCGGAGTAACCGGAGGTGTTCGGGCATGGCAGCATGGCTAGAGGGAAAGAGAGGGTCGGCGGCGGAGCGATGAAGAGAAGGGTGGGAGAGGAGAAGAACGAGAGCGTGAATGAATGTTCTAGGCGGTTGGCCTGGGGCGGGTGCTGCGTTTTATATAGCGCGCCCCTTGTCACGCGCCAGCCTTCCCGCGAAAGCGGCCGCACGTGCCACGATTTTTCCCGCCACTGCTGGAATGCACTGCGCTACCTCCCGCGCGACAAAACGACCGTTTTCCCGCGCAACGTTAGAATAGCGCGTCTGCTGGAAATGCTAGTTCGATAGAGCTATATAAGCACAAATATCGTCTCATACAGCTTGCAATGCATCCCACACAGCTAAATATTCCCATTCGTGGCCAACATTTAAAATCTAGTTTGGAATTCTAAAGGTGTACCAAATTCATATAAAATCATGAGACACCAAAGGTGACTCCCACCACATCACTTAGCTAGCTAATCTCAAACTCTACATCACATGTCCCTCTCACTCCCCAAGTCCACCACAATCTCACTCCCCAAGTCCACCGTCATCAACTAAATTCACCTATTGATGCTCCCATGCGCTGCCCCCGCCCGCCACCTTTGGAGGTGCCTCGTCGCCCGTTACATTCGTCGTGGTTATTAATCCCGAGAAATTCCCTAGATTTTAAACGGTTAAGGATCTAGTTTATCGCCTTAAATATCAGTCACACGCACTTGATTAATTTAGTATTTTTTAGTTAATATATCTTGCACACGCGCTATGTGTATCATCTACAGTAGAGTAGATAAATTCTTGTCTGGATCCTCGTGACCACTTGGAACGCAGAAATCCCAGTAGAGAATTATTTGACCAGAAAGCAATAATAATAAAAAACAAATCTCCTTTGTCTCGGAGAGGTTACTTGGATTGAATAAATATAGCTGGTGACCGCTAGCGCTGGCTGTTGGAAGGAAAATAAATACTACAGTACCTCCGATGGAACAAGAAAAAGAAAAGGGCGAGCAGAATTATCGCTAGAATTTAAATGGAAAACAAAGTTAATCAAGTCCCTCGATGGTTAGAGTGCTCTTCTGACGATACAAGCAGCAGCATGTTGGGATGTAGGCGTAGTATTTTATTCTTGTTTCTGTGTTGCATGCATGACTGAGTGAGTAGGTGAATCCAATCCATGGATAGATGTACGTACATGCATCCAAGGATGTCTACTTCCAAGGATGGAGTAGTACTCCGTATTTTTAGCCAGCTTTGACCGCGTCCGCGTCGTCTCGCTTGGATCCGCGTAATTAATAACGTGTAGTGGAGGGAAACATGTGCTGCATGCGTGTCCAACTCAAGCCGCAGAGCTACTCTCGCTTGCGCGTAATCGTCCGCGTGGTTCCGCGTGGTTAACCGAACCAGCTCCTAGGCGCGGGTAATTAACGTGCATGCCTCATCAAGTCCGCGCAGGGAAACATGTGCTGCATGCGTGTCTCTCTTCCCATTCCTCCGTCGCGGTTTGATTCCGCGTGGTACTCGTGGTTGGTCTGTTCGACTGTTCATCTTGCGCGTGCCTAGGCGACTGTAGATGATTCGACGTTGCGCGACGAGCCGGGTAGGTAGGACTAGCCGACTAGGTGGGGTCGATTTCCCCCCAGCGCTCTTTGCCTCGATTATTTTATTTCTTTTAATTAATTACTCTCTTGTTGTTTGTTGGCCTGCCCTGCGCATGTGCTGCCCCCGTTAATTTCCTTATTTATCGACCATACTGTTCGTTTTAGGATTCATCTTTTGCACTTGCACTACATACCGTGTGGCAGTAGGATTAGTTGATTGATTGATGAGGATGGATGGTGTAATGATGCCGTCCTCTTCTTCTCATGTGGGAAAAAAAAAGAAGCATTTTCGTGTGAGTTCTGGCCTGCTGAATTTGGTAGCTGCCAGCTAGTGTTGTTTCGTTCTACTACTTTCAGAATAGTAGGCTACCTGAAGCAGCTGCCATGATTTAGACATGAAACAAGAATAGTGTATTCATTTTCAGGTGTCAGTGCTGCTGTTTGGTGTGTGTCCAATTGGGGACACCGAGTGAAGTGCAGTGCAGGCATGGGGGGCGTGTTTGGACGCCATGATGCGAGCAAGCAGAGCTCACATGGTTCGACGATAGAGACGAAGATGGTGGAGGCCATGCGGCAGAGAGCGTCTCATGGAACTTCAGTGAAATCGTTCAATACTATCATCATGAAGTTCCCGAGAATCGACGAGGGCTTGAGGAAATGCAAGACTATCTTCGAGCAATTCGGTGAGCTCTGCTACCCCAGCCTGTCTGCGCGCTACACATGCTTCTTTATGTTCATAGTTAGTGAGCTGCCATGGTTATCTCGAGCACAATTCTCAATTACTTTGTTCTGAAGCTATAAAAGAAGGAAAGAGGATCAATAAACCATTTATTCCTGAATTCTTGTGTCACTTGCTGTTCTTGTTGATAACTTGCTGAGCTCAAGTGTTGTTTCACTCAATTATACAGACTTGTGTTAACAAGCACAACTAATTTAGGCTTTATCTTGCTTTCTGTGTAACTAACAGATCAAGGACTGGTTTTTTCTCTTTGCTTTTTACCTCTGTCAGATGAAGATTCCAATGGTGAGATAGACAAAGAAGAACTGAAGAATTGTTTTCATAAGCTGGAAATCTCAGTCGCAGATGAGGAAATATGTGATCTCTTCGAAGCTTGTGATGTAAATGAAGATATGGGCATGAAGTTCAATGAGTTCATTGTCTTTCTCTGCCTTGTTTATCTTCTCAATGATCCGGTTGCGTCAGAAGCAGTATCCTTCATACTTTATACACTAACAGGCTGACGCTTCTCTTCTTGTTATCACATTGTATTATATCATTGCTAGAGGGCCATGACAAGTAAATATAATATAACATTACTAGGAAACGTGCCCGTGCGTTGCAACGGGTAAGAAAGAAACCTATATAGCTAAGGTGCATAAAGAAAATTTCCAGAAGCGTGCATCAACCGTAATCGTAGCACCTGTCCAATCTCAGCTGATATTTGAACAATGGGCAGGTTTAATCTCACTGAACAGAAACTTCATTATAAAAGGAGATGGAGCGTATTAGAGATGAACAGAACGCTATGCATGAAATAAATAAATAAAGTAAATTAACTTGTATGTAATACTATTCGGCATGCTGCCAAGTGGTCAGTCAATTCACTTGTGTTGCCATGGCAATAAGTTCAGCGGCACAGTACATCTAAATTTGTAATAACTTCTATTCGGTTAAGAAGTAGGTAGTATTTACAATGAAAACCTGAAGTATCTGACTGGGAAACAAAGTTCTTCGATAATCTCCAGCCATTTAACGTTTTCCAGAAAATGCTACACTGTAACTTTTTAATTTTCCCAGTTTCTGATTCTAGTGAACAATCTTCAAAAAATGACAGAGTATTATATATCGGAATAAAAATTGGGTAGTAACACAAACATTAAACACTACTGGTGCATAGTGCTTCTCTAGAACGACAGAGACGCACGCAGCAGCAGTAGGCTCCCTTGCCTGCTCCAGCGGCAAGCGACTGCGCCCTGCTCTGAACGTGAGACGAAGCAGCATCATAAGCAACTGACTTCCTCGACCTCGGCGATCCCGACCAGCATGGTGGTAGTGGCAGCGGCGGCGACCAGTCAACAGCCCAACGCCGATTCTCTCTCCACATGACTCACGTTCTCAGCACAATCCAGCGCCATTTTGCGGAGCCTCGGGCTCTCGCTATGGGCCCAACCGGCAACAGCACAACTCTGAAAGTAATCTGATTTAAACCACTCAAGCATTTGCTTGTAGACCCAAAAATATGTACATGTAGAGGGCCAACAATTAGACTAATTATTGGAGGAAACCATCATCACAAGAACACATCATGAACTCCGATTGCTCTAAGCTTCGCCACGTTGTTCATCTTCTTGCCATTGAAATGAAGCAGCAGCTGCTGCTGCAACAACATTCGAGTCTAGCACTCCACGTGTAGCCACACAGACATCAAAACAAACAATGGGACATCAAATCAGTGGAGCCAATTTTTGGAAGAGAATTGAAGCAAAATATTCTGTCTCACGTTATCCTCATGAAGCATAAATCGATATATTTTTTACGAATATGCATCAAAATACTTGTCACTTAGATGGAATAATGAAATAATGTTCAAATATTTTTTATCACATTAGAAAAGTTGCATAAATTTCTAGTATTGAACTTGTCAAATAAGTTACTGAACACTGGGATGATGATCATGTAATTACCTCTTTCCTCATAAAAACCTGGCATTTTCACATACCCAGAATTATTTTCAACAAATTGGCCACCAATATACAATATTGTGTCTGTGTGAAGATGCTTTCTGAAATCATACTTCATCGTTGAACTTTCTACAGAAGGACATTAGTCTAGGTGCTGACGAAATGTTATAGCACTGCAAATGGAAGTGTGTAAACTTATGTGACTTACTTTCTAGAACATATACTTCAGAGCTTAACTTTTATACAGTTAGACCACCAGTCTTGCTAGGCAATGATAAATTTTACCAAACTCGTTTACTCTAAAAGTACCAATGGATCAAATGTGAAAAAAATATACATGCAGCCCTCAGCTAGCTTTAGCAAATGAACCTCAAGTTATATTTGTATGAAGTGACAAGCCATACAAAAAAGGAGAGAAAGAAACATAGGGCAGTTTGGCCATTTTTCCATTATACATATTTCGTTGGTGTCAGATAAAGAACCCAGCTTATACCCCATCTTAAATATTCAGCGCATTTTGTTTATTAGCTAAATCAATTTTTGACAAACTCAGTATAAGATGATGCACAAACCAAAGATCTTCAAACCACCGGAGAAATGATCAGACTAAATTGGAGGCAATGTGAGTACTTGATCTCTTTACACACGACACTGAATACATAATCACCGGAGGAATGAGCAGACTAAATTGGAGGCAATGTGAGTACCGGGTCTCTTTACACATGACACTGAATACATATTGGATTATTTGTGCGGTGTATTGGCCCTTCGGAATTTTACTGTTGGGCAACGGAGGGGGAATGATGATGGAGTAAATTAAGTAAAAGAAGATGAGAAGATACACGAGAATTTGCAACCAATTACTTACCGGAAGTCCCCTGCCTGGCCTTCCAACTTGCAAGATAAATAGGTCTTGTCAAGATTCAGGCCGGCACTGATGCACCGCTGCTCCTGTCCTGGTTGAGTACAGACTAAATGCTGCTCCTGTCCTGGTCGAGTACAGACTAAACGCCGCTCCTCTCAGATCTCTCGAAGCCCTATGCTCATAATCTTGAAGCAACAAAGAGACGGCCGGTCGGTATCTTCTTCTTTTTTGTACAACAAATGGCAGCTGCACAGAAAGCATTGCAACTTCAGTACCCAGAAGAACAAACAAAAATGCAACAAATCTTAATCTAAATCCACATTTTACCGGAAGTCCCCTGCCTGGCCTTCCAACTTGCAAGATAAATAGGTCTTGTCAAGATTCAGGCCGGCACTGATGCACCGCTGCTCCTGTCCTGGTTGAGTACAGACTAAATGCTGCTCCTGTCCTGGTCGAGTACAGACTAAACGCCGCTCCTCTCAGATCTCTCGAAGCCCTATGCTCATAATCTTGAAGCAACAAAGAGACGGCCGGTCGGTATCTTCTTCTTTTTTGTACAACAAATGGCAGCTGCACAGAAAGCATTGCAACTTCAGTACCCAGAAGAACAAACAAAAATGCAACAAATCTTAATCTAAATCCACATTTTTTTCTCTGCATAAAATTTACCCAAGCAGCATACATGGCAGAGCAGAGCATAGAAAAGAGTAAACAACAGCATCATATGAAGGGTCGCTCTCTGTACAGCAGTGTATATCACAAAAACAACAAACAGTAGACACATGTCGGTAGCAGCACAAGAAGCAAAATCAGCCGCATCTCCGATTCTCTCCCTCAGGAACTCAGGTTCTGACCACACTGCGACCCAGCGCCGTCTCCCATAAGTCCGCAGAGGTTGTTGTCGATGTGTCCCACATGCGCGAACGCGGGCCGTGGTCCATCGCGCCCTTGCCGCCGCTGCCGCCGAGCCCAGCATACCGAGGCCGCGTGGGAGAACGTGGCATGATCTTCGGCAGCACCGTGCGCCTCCGCCGTGGTTCACAGATGGGCAATCTCCTCACAGCAGGGCATTAGTCGTGGCAGACGGCCAATATCCTCAACGGTCAACGCAGGGCATTAGTCCAGATCGCGTCAGGCATAGCTGCCGCTCCGGTCGACGTTCGCCGAGATGAGATCGTTTATATCGTTCCTGGTGAGATTAGAAAGTCGCACTGCACCCGTGGGCGGTGGAAATTTTGGGATCGGTTGTCACCGAGATGGAATTGTGCGATAGGTGCCATGAGATCGCGTGCGAGACGGGGGACGTATGTACCGGGTTTTTTACGCGTGCTGGGGCGACTAATCCTGGTTTTTTTTTTGCGAGAGTGAAGGAACCAATTGGTTTTCTTGACGTACGTACGTCGTACGGACGAAAGAGAAACTTAGGGGTTATTATATAGTAGAGATATGCTGGTTCTCTTGCTTGTTGGCAAACTTTGGAGGATACTGCAGTATTTTAATAGAAAAGAACACCATTTGCCACACACAAAATCGTCACCCCATTTGGTTATAAATATTTGTTAGATTGTTGTCACAAATGTGTACTTAGTAGACAGTACCTTTTTATATCTCTTACACCGATTCTGGTACGAGCTTTTTCATTTCCTTGACCTGATGCACAGAAGACAAAGATGGGATTGGGAAGTCTCGAGTCATCTTTTGAGACTTTGGTTGATGCATTTGTCTTCTTGGATAAGAATAAAGACGGCTATGTCAGTAAGGATGAGATGATTAAAGCAATAAATGAGAGCATACCGGGAGAACGCTCTTCTGGCCGTATAGCCATGAAAAGATTTGGTGAGTTTTCCATTTCTTAGTTACAAGTACAGTACTTATTATGTCTCATTACACCCCAACCTGATTCATCATTCAGTTTATTTCGTGGACCACCACATCTTTTTCACGTGATGTGTTCTTCAATGAAAGGGGGAAAAAAACTGTTGATGTGGTAAAAAAGAGCTCTTGAAATGAGTTACTACTTCCCTTGAGCTATTTCCAAAGAACACCTACTCATGAAAATGACTAGGTCTCTATTTTACACCTTTCTTTCTCTTCATTTTGTACTCTTCCCTCGGATGAAGAAAATTAAATATGCACAGGAAAATGTGTAATACACATACTACCCTGTAACTATAGCTAGCTGATGCTACCTTTTGACGGCATTAGCTGTGAACAAACTTTGTGCCCTTGAAGGCCTTGCCTTTTCCTTAGCTGCGAGGTCGGGTAATTTAAAATGGGCAATCTGCACTGCTATTTCTGGAGGTTTTCTACTGTTTTTTTTTCTGCTCCAAGCCGCTAATGTATATCCATTTTTTTTCACATGGTACTAGAGGAGATGGATTGGGACAAGAATGGGATGGTTACCTTCAAGGAGTTTCTGTTTGCATTCACTCGCTGGGTAGGGATTGGCGAAAACGAGGACGAGGACGAATAAATGATGTGGAAGTGACAGCTGAATAGTAGCTGATGTTAATTGGTTGCGTGGCTGTTTATCTTCTTGTTAATAGAGTGACTCAGCATGGTTCTAATAGAATGGCTGATGTGTCTGAACACCTGTATCAACAGTGTCTGTAACATTTTATATTGTGTAGTAAACAAAACAAAACAATAATTTGTTCTTGCTTACTTAGCTCTTTTCCTTTACAGTGTACCATTTTCTACGAAGTATGTATGTTGTAGACATACATCACTTCTTCTAGAACTTATTTTACCCGTTGCATGCATCCTCTATGTTAGATCTTGGTTCCTTGATTGTTCTTACCGTAGGAAATATTTTGTTTTCTATGCTACGACCATCGCCAACAAAATTTAAAGAGGAACAAGTCTCTCAATGAAATTAAGGGGAAATCAAATCGTTTTGGTAGGATTGTAGATCTAGGTCAGCTCTCTCTAATCCTTAAAGGGCAAGGTGTTTAAGTGGGTAGAGAGATATCCGTGTGATTGGAGCTTGCAACAATGGTGGGTGTGATATTTCTGGTCAAGGTACTTTCTCCAAGATAAAATGCTTTTTATAGTCACCAAAATTCTAGCCGTTTTAGGAAATCTAACCCAGGAGTCTTCGGCCTGGAGACCGGAGTCTCTGGCCTAGCACGGAGTCTCCCGACAGAAGTTGGTCTAGAGTCAGCCTGGCCAGAAATTTTCACATGTCCATGCTCCCGACAGGACATCGGAGCGTTACTCCAAATGCGTTGAAGAGGAGTGTCTGGATGTTTTCACACCGGTGTCCTGTGGCTGTTTCCAACAGCCACTAGAAATTGCATTCTATCAATTCGCAAATGTTGATGGGAAGGCTATGGGATGTACATATGGTATTCTACTAGGTAGATGATTTCCCGATACCTTCCATTGAGCAACCCCTAGATAAACTACGAGCTCTAGACTATAACATGAATGATTAAATCACTGGGGCACCGATCTTTGATCTTTTATACCTTTTTAGGGGTTTGCCGCCATTTTGTGCTAATCATCATATAACCTTCAATATACCTTGAAATACTTAGCACACAGTTAAATGTCGCTTATGTTGTTAACAGACACATAAAACTATATAATGATAGAAATATCTTCAATGGTGAAATCAACATGTACAAAATTCAAAAGGACCTAAATGTATCCGAAACCGTTGACAAGTCCTCTTTGGTTGGTGAAATCAACATGTACAACATTTGTCTTTGGTTTGGTGATAGGAGAAATACCCAATAGATTCGTTGGGATAACCTTATAAACATATATGTATCCTATTTTGGTTGCAAACATTTTACACATGCTATGCATACCAAAACTTAAGAAAAAGACAATTTGGGTTACTACCCAAACCATATCTTATATGTTGTCAATTTCAACGGATCATGATGGTTCTATTTTCAGTGTAAAAGTGGTTGTCACTAATGTATAAACTACAAAATTATAATGGAATTTTTATTAATCTTACCATGTCCAACAAATTTTGATTTTGTCTCTTGAATACTCCAAAGTAATGTGGGGTATTCGAGAAGTATAAGTTGTAGAACAATTCTGCAACTTCTCAGATGTTTTGCTAAACTTGTAACTCAAACTTTATCCTTTATGATCCAATCACAAATACTTTATTGTCTTGTTACGATGATTTTTACTTCATACTAACAATAGTTTGAACAAATTAAAAAATGTCAAACTCCGTTCTCTTTAAATAGATATATATCTACTCAAATCGACGTAATTTTATGAAGAAAAAATTAATCCACCACATATGACTATACATAATGGAAGATATACATCAACATGTACAATCTCCATTAAATTAGTCGTCCATTCTACTTTGGGCTATGAACGGAATTCTAGTCATCTTTTGGAAGAGGTGTCACAGGCGTCAATTTATTCAAAACAAAATGACTCCGGAAGTCCATCAATATGGAGTTCCATCATGTTTTCCTTTCCGATATGAACTAAAATGGTGGTGTCACAATTTAAGTGAAATACTTATTACGTCTTTCAACGTTTAGCATTCAGTTCAATAGATGTTTCCTTTACCGACACAATTTATATTAACTCATCCATCAATTATGGAATGTGGTTATAGTTTGAACAATCTCATTTATTCTCACAAAAGACTAGAACGAAATAACAACTTATTAAGTTCTTAAAATAAATATTGAATGTTTGGTTCAATACGGCGATGAACACAAGAACACTTTATTTTTGTTATTGTCATAATTGATCCCACGTCTACTACTAGTTTCTTTTAGGCCCTTGTATTTCTTCCGTTGTGTTTCTTTGTATGACAACTCATACCAACCAATCTGGTATCAAAATACCCAAAAAAATACTTTGTTAACTAGTAATACATCTATAACTTGTATATCAAGCATGTACACATGAGCTGGACTTTTCCAGTTATCTTCTTTTCTGCCATATATCTTTTTGTAATTCTATTTTCAATATTCCCTTTTCTTTACAGAAGAACCATTCAACATCAAACAACGCTAGTCGTACTAGCTCATTTTCCTTGGCGTGTTAGTCATATATTATCACTCATTGAGTCATACTTTGAGTTTGATTGTTCTACTAATATCACCATATTAATAGCATTCTTCTAGATTCCACTCTTAGCAATCTCCAAGTAAGGTAAACGACTTTACCCATACTTTTTTTTAATACATCCCATCATAACAATTTTATGATTAAGCTACTATAGCTCGAAGAAGGAAATTTAATTAGAGGATAATTTTTAGCGCCCAACTTCTTGGAATATTCAAACGCCTAGCATCTTCAGTGATTGCATATATTCAAATAATATAAGCATAAATTGTCACGTTAAATTATACTCAGTCATGTTGCCACAAATAAGTTTCTAGATATCAACATATCTTTCACTTGATTGTTTCTGAAAATAATCAATCAAACAGCAGTAGGATGGGGAAGACTACCTACGTACACATCTATCAAAAAAATCCATGGATTCACCTGCTCAGTGCTCATGCAAAGAAACCCGGACAGACTAAAACACTAAATCATCGCGAGATCAACCTAGCTGCTCCAATGATCGGCAGATGAGAGCTCCAACGACCGTTGCCGGCCGGAGAACAGACCCACCTGCCACCGCCACGCCTTAAGCCGCAAAGTCCGCCAAGTCACACGCGCAACCGCACGCGGCTTGTGACCGTGCCCTCATACTTATAGGAGGAGGAGATGACTTTGAGTTCTCAAGAGAATAGAGGTACGCCATCTGCCGTAGAACAAACCAACCGCTGGGATGCTTGTATGCCTCATAGATCGGTGACGTGGCCGCAGAATAAATTACTCCTCTCACTGCTGGCATGCCCTACGTATACTAGTAATTAACCAAGGGAGGGAATCGAAGAGACTTAAGTTACTTTCTTTTCTTTTCAAATTCTAGTCATCATTCCGCTTCTTCCTAAAATGCTGGGATCGCCAGCTTTCTCGTTGACGGATTAACTATATTTTTTTTCCTCTTCTTTTTATTTTTAGATAGATATAGATGTTGACCCGTGCTTTTAGTACTATCAATATATTACTACCTTTTGTTCCCCTTTTTAGTTAGATAGATGTTGATCCGTGATTTCAGTCCAATCAATGTACGACTCCCATCTCTTATTTTTTAGGTATATCTCGATGCGTGTTTCTGGTTCAATCAATGTATGACTTCCCTCAGATCTATGACATGGCCGGGTTATCTAGGAAACCAACTAATCCCGTGCATGTCGCTTGTTTTCTGGGGCCATAGTTTGACGAAGGCCCTAAGATTCCCAGAATCAAAACTGGACGAAGGATTTGTACGTCGGGCGGAATTTAGACAAGGGAGGGTCGTACGCACAACATATTTGTTTTACCTATATATATAAACGAATCAATACATGTGTTGGCGGTTGCACAAACTCTAAATCTTTTCAAATGGATCTTCATTACGTATGACTGATCTAATTTACCTACGCATGCAGCACCTCATTTATATGATAATATCAAAGCAAACAAGATGGCAGCATGCACAAGAGCCACATGTGTAGCTTGCTTCAAATCAAACCATGTACATACATGAAAGTACATAGCTAAGCTATATGGCCAGGTGAAGGGCTCAAGAATATGGAAAACCAAATGCTCATAGCTGCAAATTATCTCTAGCTCCAGGTCGCACAATTCGGACTCAGTTTATTAAAAATAAAGCCCCCTAATTTGGTCTCCAATTTTATGTCTACCTCGGGAAACAAGTACATCGCACATCACAGGAAAACACTACAAGAAGCTTCCGTCTTGGTTTATCGCAAACCATCCAGCAAACATTGCACAGTACAACAAATTAAAACACGTCAGGTTTCTCTAGCTTCAGGTGCTTCTCATGCAGCAACTAGCACAACCCATGAGCTTCAGCCTGTCTACGTTGGTTAGATGCACTCCACCTTCAGCTCACTACCTAACCAACCGAAACATCACTTGAAGATGCCCGGCTCCAGCAACCACGGTCTGCTACTGCTCCTCTCCACCCTCGCATCTGAATACAACAAGATCCTCCTGCACGACAGTAAACAAAGAAACCACTACCCAACATCCAAACCTACCAAGCAAGCATCAACACATGCATGAGACAATACAAGACTATCTTGTACTATCAACACCCACACTCAGTTGATTATCAGGCTAAAAACTTCTCGCTACCATTCGAAACTTAGATGAAGAAACTAGAATCATCAGGTTGATATTATAAGATCGCATATTCACTGTTCTCCATATTAAGGACGATCACATAGCTCTATATCTATATGTAAGCAGATTTGGAGTTCGTTTATCTCAAACCAATAAGCAATACATTGCACTGCACACCCGATTGGTCTAAAAGTAGTATGCAACAAATTAAACCACATCAGATTTCTCGAGCGCTACCATAGTGAAAGCAGTTTAACACAGCCACATGAGCCATTGCACTACCATAACCCAGCTAATAAAAAATTTATTCACGCATTTACCTGATTACTTGACCAACCATAGGTTTGGGTGTCATTTGGAATATAATCCGGAATTCTAAAGTACCAATAAAAACATCAACTAGTGCTCAGATTCCTGGAAATTCTAAAGTTCCAACTAACAGCACCACCTCTAGTGCTCAAATTCTGGAATAGAACACATAAGAATGTAACAGATTGCTTATCTTTGATAAACAGACGATCATGGCATACAAACGATTTCCAATGATGAACTCAAGATTGAATCTTCAAGTACAAACCACAAACCTAATTAAATTAGCTTCCATTTCAACTTCGTTCTTTTTAAATTATCAACTCAATCTGTTGGCGGAAAAAAATACCATTTGGAGATCTTCTAGTTGAAACTTCTACGAGTCAGAAATTTACCCAAACCCATGGATTCGAAGAGGAAGGCTACCACTGCCATCATGGTGTACTCGCTGCCATCTCATGGACTGCTTCGACCCTTGACAGCAACATTGGAGGCGAATCTTGCAAGAGAAACAACAATATGACAAGATCAGGCTATCAATTGCAAGATTACAGCACCTGTTAATAAATCATAAGAAAAGAATAGAAGCATGATCCTTACAGTATTACTATATGATTCAAAATTCACTAGGATAGAATAGAAGCATATGCAGTAGAGGCAATCATATGGCTAGCTGCAACATATGCAGGCGATTGACAGGAGCAAACAAATATAAAATGGGAGATTTCACATGGGCGCACTTTCGTACAACAAAATAGCGAGAATTTTGCAGCACATTTACCCATGACTATACAAGCAAGACAAACAGGAACCAGGTTCTACCAATGCTCATATCTATATTCAGGATGAGGTATCATACATTGATTGAAGATGAAGAGAAAATAAACCACAATCCTGCCTTTTGATGCTATCAAAAGAAAAGGAAAAACATATCTTTTGAGAGGGAGGCAAACTAAAGCCCAGATCAAAGAGTCACCTATTGGTTGTTTGTAAATCAACAGCTAACACACTAAGCAACACTAGAAATAGGCCATGGATGTGCTACAGGTTGCTTACAGACTGAAATAATTTATAAGAACAATGTGGAGGCCTTCCCACCTTCAGCTTAGGTACCTCATATACTATTATATCAGAGCCCTTTCATGTCAAAATAAGAACTGAATAGAACTAGGAAACATCCATCCAATAGTGGTTTTATAGCAACAGAACAAAAAGCTAGATGGGCTCACCACAATTCAACATATAGTAGCCGGACATGGAGGTTACAACGCAGCCACCCCCGTTGAGGCAGTATCGGAACCAAAGTTAAACAGAGGTGCGGGGGCATGGCTCATCAACGCATGCTAGGGATTCCAGCATTCAATCTAGCTAGAGCAGCTGCATCGAAAACAACAAGCAAATCACACGGTGCATTAAGTTGACATGAATCAACCAAACTGTGTAAGCACATGTTGGCATCGATGGTCGTACCAAGTTAGCCTGCTAACTGCTAAGAGATGGTTAATTCCAAATAGGAACAACTCATCATAGTATCCATGTTTGCAAAGAACAGACACACATGCATGCTAGCTTGGCATCAACATGCAAAGCACCAATTTTCAAAAGGGAAAAATCATATTAAAAGGGAAGGAATTAGATACACCATTTTTCAAGTAACAATCAGATGCTAGAATTAATTAAATTCTAATATCAATGTTAATTACATGCCAACGAAAGGAATGACCGAGCACAGATGTATGTTTAAGATGCTTATCATACTAAAATGAATCCTTTATATGGATGTTGGAAAATTAGAACAGATTCTTGGATTAGTTTTGGACTTCCAGTAATTTAGAGTTCATTGAACTACTTGGTTATGAAAAACAAATCAAGAAACCAATAAGAGGTCACTGATTAACTGACTGAAATATATACCACAAGGAGAGGTTATTGTACAGTTTTAATTAAACAAAAGAAGACCGTGTTCATCTGCTACAAAAAGTTTCGAAACCAAACAAACAACATATGCACTAGAAAAATGAGGATAAGAAGCATAGGGACAAATTTAAATGACAAGATCATCACTAGACTGGTGCCGGAAGACCAACAACACAACATTTGTTCGCAAGAACAAGACGGAGGAGAGAGAGCTCACCGGCAGCATCTCGGGGAGGTGGTCGCTGGAAGACGGCCGCCATCAGTTCTAGGTGGACTGCTGGTAGTAGCAGACCGGGAAGGCAATCACCATCTCTTCCTCCTTGCCTCTCCGCCGCCATTCATGCGGCTCGGTAAGCTCCTCCAGCCGGCTGCAAATGTCACCAACAAACTCACCCGTTGATCTGGGTAGTCGTACAAGCTTTAATAAATAATTCTTTAACATTCTTAGTAAAAATGAGCACTAGTAACCCCCACCCACCCACCCCTCCCCCCCCCCCCCCCAAATATGGGTAATATAATGATGAAATGATTAAAACAACAAGTGCTCGGAGCAAGCATTGAGGTGCACAATCAACTGTCCAATTACATACATAAAAATGATCAGATCTTTCTCATTAGATCATCCAGCAAGACAATGAGGTAGTACACAGGATTAAATAAAAAACTTTTGCACAACTCAATAAACATTACTTCTGATAAGCTAAAGCATCACTTCGTTTACACTGTCATATGAACATTTAACTGAATATAACTAATGTCGATTGCCTAAAATGATATTAAAATGAGCGAAGATACACCAATGGCCACCTAAAAAATTTATAAGATTAAAAAGTGCAAGCATAATCTTCACCACATAAAGTTGAAACATTTCTACAGTTGCAAAAACAAGAAAATTGCATTCCTGTTAATTCCAGCAAGGCAACAAGACAGAAACACAAACCAAGGCATAATTGTTTTGCTCCATAGTTGAGAAAGGCAACATTTGATTAGTTGGAGGTCTTAGTTTTCACATGTTAAATCCAAATAAGCCCTTTGCTGTCCAAAATCTGTAGCATTTTGAAATTATCCAGCCAGCTCATAAGGCGGAAATGCATTTTTGAATCTAATAGGGAGATAAAGCCATCCATGTCATCATGTTCAGCGCCGATGTCGGAACCAACACAACAAGTAATTGCTAGAGTTAAACCTAGATCCACCAAACGGTGGTACACTAATTATTATACCAGAAACAAACAAGCACATATGTTTTCATCACAAACCATCACCACAGGCCCCAAACCCTAAAAAATGACATGGTACATTGGCCAGCATAAGACTCACCACAGCTCCAGGGGCCCATACGAGGACGGGCCAGAGTTGTGGCCGGCAGTCGCAGATCAGGGATTGTGGTTGGGGAAAACACCCGCATCAGCTCTGACTGGATGCTGGCAGCAGCAGCTTGGGAAGTTGGAGCTTCCAAAACATTCACAGCATTCCTTTGCACCATTCTTCACAACCTACATTTGCAACAAAAAAAATCTCAGAAACTGGAACAAGCTATATGACACATGCTTGAGAAGGGTGGTAGCTTTCAAGACAATGAAAATATCTAATCATACTTGATACAAGTCCAAAATATAGATTTATATTATGGTTAACTATTGAAAGAGCAATTGCAGAGCAAATTTACGATTTCCAACCAAATAGAGACAATATTTCACTTGTTGCACATGTTAATATGACTCTGACGGTTAATCAGGGATACACTTGATGTGAAAACTAGGTGCTTTGCATTGCAGTAGACAATTACATTATATCGCAGATAATAACTGGAGTTCACACGTCACAAACACAAAAGCCATATATACCGGCGCTATAGTGGTCTAGGAAAATCTGGGAAGATGCTTCTCTTGCGTTGTGCAGAATAGTACATCTATGTAAACTTGCATCAAGACACGCCCACGAAAAATAAGAACGTGTAATAAGTAATGGAATGGTTAAAGCAGTGCCAGGATCATACTACATTTATGTCACAGCATGCTAGTCAATAAACTACATGACTAAAAATCATAATTTTTTTGTGTTACAAAGGCTGCTGGGGGGTCCTCCGGCTATTATAAGAAAGCTACCTTTTCCAGAACATGGAACATATCTGCTTAACATCTGGACTCAACCATAACAGCAATAATTATATGTTAACATAAGATACAGCTAGTTAACACTACTAGTGACAAGCTTAATTACGCCGTCTAGCTAGCTATTACAACAGAGACATTCATGTCTAAATAAGCATTGACCAAAACTTGAACAAGATAGCTTACAAGGAACCGAGCAAGACTTGGGTGGGCTATCTAAATAATCAGAAGCAAGGCTCACCAGCCAGTAGGAGCCTCCAAGACCAACAACCTTCCTGACAACACTGCGTAGGACGATTTTTTGCAAGATTAGTATGGACAGAGAGCTCACCCGCAGCAGCTTGTCGGGCAACAAGAGCTCAAAGACATGGCCGCCAGCAGCATATCGGGGAGGTGGTCACCGAAATACGCCCGGCAGCAGCAGCCCAAGCACACGACCACCATCTTTTCCTCCTTGCCTCCCCGGCGGCATTCATGAGGTGAGCTCCTCTTACCCGCTGCGACAGTCACCGACGACTCGCCCGTCGATCTGGATAGTCCTGCAATATTTAAGAAAGAAGTCCCTGGCATTCTTAGCAATAATGAGCACTAATAAAAATAAGAATGGCTAATAAAATGATGAAAATGAAAACAACTAGATCATGATCATACTACGATTTATGTCACAACATGCTAGTCAAGAAACAATTTATGATGGAAAAAGCACTAGTTTTTGTGTGTTAATAAGACTGTTGGGGTCCTCCAAGCATTATAAGAAAGCACTAACAAAGCCTCTAGGCAACGACAGCATGTCTGAAACAAATTAACAATCACCTAGCCCCCAACAAATAAAACTAAACAAGCATCACAAGGTAGGAAACGGAAACATGGTGTGCATTTGAGGACGACAATTCTACAAACAGGAACCAACTAACTACCAGCAAACACTTCCGAGATCAAGCATGACAGGCCCAACATAACCCTCAGCAAGCAAACGAAAGCCAGCATGAGCGGCTAGAGCAACAAGAGATAGGATTTTCTGCAGCAAATCCGTGGCCTAATCCACTAAATCTCCAATTATACATGCATGAATATAGAATATCGACATCTATACCCTATAACGCCATGAATATAGAATATCGACATGAATATAGAATATCCTAACCCTATCCCTATAACGCCATGAATATAGAATATCGACATCTATACAAGGTAGACATCCATACAAGGTAACAAGATTTACAAGGAATGCTGGAGGAGGAGGAGAGAGCTCACCAGCAGTAGCTTGTCAGGAAGAAAGAGCTCAGAGACGTGGCCATCAGCAACAACTTAGGGAGGTAGTCGCTGAAAGACTGCCGACAGCAGTAGCCCAGGCAGGCGACCACCATATCTTCCTCCGTGCTTCAACGCGGTCATTCCTGCGGCGCGGTGAGCTCCTCTGGCTGGCTGCGACGGTCACCGATGAACTCGCCCATCAATCTGTATAGTCCTGCAATATTTAAGAAAAAATTCCTTGGCATTCTTAGTAGACATGAGCACTAGTACCCCGTAAAAATAAGAATGGGTAAAAAAATGATGAAATGACTTTAATAACTAGTGCCAGGATCATGCTACAATTAATTTATGTCACAACATGCAAGTCAAGAAACAATTTTTATGATTAAAAAGCACAAGATTTGGTGGGTTACAAAGGATGCTGGGGTGCTCTAGTTATTACAAGAAATCGCTAACAGAACAAAGCTCCCAAGAAGCCTCCAAGCAACGACGACACGCAGACAATATAGAAACAGAACAACAATCACCTAGCCCCCACAACAACGAAAATGAAACAGCCTCCGCAAGGCAGGAAACGGAAACATGGTGCGCACTTGAGGACAACAAGTCTACAAACAGGAACCAACAGACAACAAACACTTCCCTAGATCAAGTATACCAGGCTACCAACATATCTTCCAGCTAGCAAGCGGAAGCTAGGATGAGCGACTAGAACAACAAGAGGTAGGTTGTCTGCAGAAAATTTATCCTAGGCCTAATTTCTAGTTAATCATCAGTTCGCGGTATCAAAAAAGCAACAGGAGAAGTGGCAATTCACCAGAGCGTGTACCTGAGAGCGAATGTCTTCTGCTACGTCGGCACCGCACGACAGTGGGAGCCAAGGTGATGAAGTATTGGGTGGCCAGATACCTCCTGGCCAGCTCCAGCCCCACATACTAACAATTAATTATTGGAAGGTGTTGCAGTGAAATAAAAGAACAACTCCTGCAAATAATGCAAGTTATAAGACAAATCAAAGTGTTTTTGTACTGTAATACATCTAAGGATTATTATTCCTAGTACCAAGCAAAAAACAAGTGTTATTCCTTTCTATGCTTCAGATCATGCTAGAAACTGGACAAGTCATTTAAATTCTACAAGTCGAGAATTTGTATAGATAACTTATTTCATTAATAAAGGGCATCTAAGGAGACTAAAAGGACAGAATGATTGTGTAATACAGGACCATCCTTGCCAAGCAATCGCATTGGCTCTAGAGGTTGCTAGCGATCATACAAAACATACATATGCCTATTGGTCTACTATTGTAAACTGTGAGTACAGACTCAAAAGAAACATGACTATTATATCATGATTAAAAGCGACATAGTTAAAATGAGTCGCCATCTACTACCTAAACTTGACCAAGGATGGAAGCATAAACCCACCATATATTTGTGACCGCTGTACTACGATTTATACAGGTGAATGAAATAAATCGACATGAAGATTGGCATCAGTCTATGATAAACAACGCCAGCCAAATTCTCGGATTCATTAGTTGCTTGCCAAAATATAGATGCATCTCACCAGCAGAAGTTGTGTATGTTTGATTGCATCTTGTAATTAAGATGAGAACTAACTAATTGATACCACACAGAACAACACTTGAAACAGACCTAGAACTCAAAGACTTATACCTCTCCCTGCTGCAAAACCAACACGATGAAGACAGGCAGCAGCAGCAGCTAGCATGCTTGGGTCGTTGGCACGGTCAGGGAAGGGAAGCTTTACACGCCTCTCGACTCTCGGTCCAGGATGCACAAACGCCCAAGCAAGAGGGCATGACAGCACGGTGGTCGTGTCCGGCATTGGCAAGGACAACACCGTGTTCACCAGCCCCCGGGGAACTGCAAAGAAAAAGAATTTGTGAAAAAAGGCTTAGGTATATATGTGCAAAACATTAACTCAAATAGTTGAGGATTATAGCAAATGATTTACGGAAGTGCAAGACGGGTACATAGAAACTTGACTATGAGTGCAAGATCACTGCCCAGCAAAATTGGCATAATGCAAGCCTATGTAATAAATTTCCAACAGAGAATAATTATGATGTTGCAAATTCTTATCTAGGATAAAATAATAAAATAATTGAAAATCTGACTCGAATGCCTCCTCCTAACAGAACTGAATTCGACGCCCACAAGGAAAAAATCATACATGTATGTACTTAAAGTGGCAATAACAAATCAGGACCAATTTCTTATAACTGTGGCGGATGTACTACTATGTAAATATGGTGAACCAACTAACCCACACGTAGGTTGCATCAATATAGCTATATATGAAATTTTGAATTGCATCTTGCAGTTAAGAAAAGACATAACTAGCAGTACCACATAGATCAACACTACTACAGACCTACAACTGAAGGATTTCGAACTCCCTATGACAGTGCAACCTCGATGAAGCCTTGCAGCAGCCACATGTAGCAGGCTTGGTCGTCAGCTAGGCTAAGGCAGGGGTGCTCCAAACGCCTCTCGGCTCACCGTGTGGATGGCGGAGAGGCTCGAGAAGGAGGGCGCACGGCGTGGCGTTGCAGCGGTTGCCACTCGCCAGCGTGGCGGTCATCAATGAAGGAAACATGTTTCTGCAAAACCCGAAGGAGACATTTCATGCCATCATCAATCACACAAGTTACAATTCTGAAGTAAAATTGCAAGTGAATTGCAACACAGGAACACACAGGCAACAGATTAGAAGTGCTCTTACTCTGCAACGAGATTTTTGTATCCAATCAAATCCCTGCTGTGTTGCTGTACTAGACGAGACGCAGCAGCATTCCAAAGACCTCGAGCAGGAGTAGCACCCACATGTAAAAACCTTGAGCCAAATCGATGGGGGTAAAGACGCATGACGGAGGTGGGGTATGCCTGTATTTTTTTACGCCAGGACGTTGCGTGTCGAGGAGCAAGATGGATGGAGGCGCACTGGAACTCCCACGAGCCGTGCCATGGGGGCAGAATTGACGACCACCTGCAGGAAGCCGAGGAGGATCCGGAATCCAGCGCCAGGGTTCTTCAGCAGCCAACAAAAGAAAGCAAGTTGTAGTTAGCAACCCCTTCTAAAAAAAGTATGCAGCAGGTACTAGGATGCAGGTAACAGGAAAACAACTTTTCTTTCCGTGGCTGCTCCACTAATATTGAGAGATGGGTCACGACATGATTTAGTACATGCTAGCTAGTCACATGGAAATCCATCAGGTTCCTTCACACATCACGGACAGTAGCTACAATCTATCAAGTAACAAGGCAAGTGCCCTGTACGAACTAGACATACCACACATGCAGTCAGCCATGTTCAAGCCACGGAGGCATCTTCTTACCTCTGAATCCCAAAGCAGCAACGACCACAGATTAGAAGTGGCGGAGGCAGCCGGCGTCCATCCTGGCCCTCCCCCCGACCTGCCCTAGCGGTCAGACCGGCGGGCGGACGGACACCAGCGGGGCACGCATCCGGGCGGCATCGACGGAAATCGCAGGACGTGGGGAAGGATCCATGCTGCGGGAGCGCGCAGATAGCCTCCCTTTCGCCGTGCAGACGCCGGCGGAGCGTGCACCTCCTCGGCGGGGTGGCACTCGTGCAGGGAGACGGAGCCCAGGTGCGGCTGCCGGCTTCATGGATGAGGGCGGCGGATCTGGCTAGGGAGAGGAGGAGGCGGCGGATGCGGAGAGAATGGGGGGGATCGAGGAAAAGACGGAGAGCTCGGTGTGCGTTTGGATTCGGTAGCGAGAGAGACGGCGGGCATGATGTGCGTTGGGTGGCCTGATGTGCCGGTGCGTGGGTTAAATCGGACGGTTGAGATGGGATGTTGAAATCGTGTGCAGATTAGATGGTTTGATCCGTGGGTCGAGGCGTTATAGCGGTCTCGTTGGCTAGAGATGGATCGACGCTATTAAACTAGCCAATGCATGGCCAACAAAACAGGAACTGATTGGACATGATTACGAGTACGTATAACTTTTTCTTTTTCCTTTTCTTTGAGAAGATGTAATGCTCGTGCCAACCTAGTACCATGGTACCCCGCGCACCCCTATATATATCGCTCGGTCGCGCAACTGCTAAATTAGATTTCTTAGATAGTCGACGTCCGGCACACTGAAGAAAAAACTCTTTTTCTATGGCCAGGTCGTCAAACTCACATCCATTGCACCTTCCGTCGATTGACGTCTTCAATGGCTTTCACTCTATCGCCAATACAAAATACTGACTCTGCTATCCTAGCTCAACAACTACACCTTCGTCACGACAAGACGACACAACAAGGTGCTTGCTACCCGAGGTGGAGATCCAAGGTCTACTTCAGAGATAGATAGCAGATCATTGGGTTGTTTCCGCACCGCGTGCCAGAGTACCAATCATAGTCCTACGACATCAGAGCATGCACACCTGCTCAACCATTCGAGTCCACACACAAACACACATCGAACCTTGCGGAACGTGGGCTCGCATGGAGACACGTGGACTATGTCCGACGATGAAAGCGTTTGTTCTAGACAAAGTAGGAGGGGAGGATGAAACAAAGGGGTAGGATTGGGAACGTCGGCACCATAGATGATCCATTATCGTCAGAAGACCAGGGTCGACGGTGCTGCCGGCTCGGGAGGACAGAGAGACGAGACGTGAAAACCGTGTCCGTGGCAGAAAGATTGTTGGATGGGCTAGGTTAGAAGGAAATCAATGGTGAGTCTAGGTTAAAAGAAGCATGATTTTGACGACTATATTGGCAAGTGACATAGTCGAGTTCTCTAGGGCATGCCGCTTATATAATACTATAATAGTATTCAAAATTCATGGTCTCAGGGCTAACTAATTAACTACATGGACCGCTAACTAGCTATCCAAAAAAAAATTGTTTATCGTTACAATATATGCCTACTTAATTTTTATGTGCGTGGAATACTATATTAACAAGATATTTTATTTTCAGCTCTATTATGTACGAACTATTATTTTATGATATGATCGGCATGTCTTTAGAAGAAGATAATTTATATTGTACTCTTCATTATTATTACACTATTGGATATTCGTCTTCAAGTTTGAGGACAAGAACGAGCTTGATGGATTATGAGAAACCAAGCATAGGATAAATGATGTAGTACACACGCTAAAATATCCATGTTTAATGAGCTCTCATCAGTTGGAGAATACATGCATATAATTAGCCTGCTCGCCACAAAACTCATGTCTTCATCGTGGTCTTCACGGCGTGCACCAACCTAATGCTGGTCCAAAACGTTTTTGCTCGACTCTTGAACAATTTTGTTCGGGTGCTGATATAAATGTTTTTACAAATACACATACATCAATGGGCCCGCACGAAAAAACTCGGCCAAAAACATGTCGTCTAGTCAAGCCGGGACCCATGGGTACGATAAAACAAAAAAAAAACATAATTCGCTAAAAATTATCGCGCGGTTCAAGCATCCTTATTTTATGATACGTTGTGGTATAACTTCACATGGTATTTCATTGGCACATGTTATTATTTTCTGTATTAAATATCATTTCACGATTTATCCTTTTGTCAGGCATTATTAGTAACATAAGACACATCATTCCATGTGTTTTCTGATCGCCGCGTTTATCGGGCCCTTATTATTATTCTAGAAATAGCTACTATACCTATCATTTTATGCTCTGTTTCACCGTCATACACTCCTTATTTGGTGCTACGAGGTACCTATTAACTAGAATTTTATGTCTCTTCTCGTTATCTCGTATTATCATTTTATGCATGGAATGATAACCAGAAACAATTATGGCATATGTCGTCTTATTGTCGCGGTGTCATGCTGGGATACCTAGAAGTACGAAAATTTCACCATCACCATCCAAATCTACATAACCCAGTACTATAGAGATGTCACGAGAGATCACCATCTTGGCATCTTCCCGCCCATTTTTCAGGGCTAGAGCACACTATTTTCATTTTCGCCTTTCCCGCACATTGTCCAGAGTTAGAGCACACTATTTTCATGACTCCAACACACCATGTGGAATTAGAGACATGTCTCGCCTAGAGTCAGGCGATGAGATGACCGGCAACAATGTCGATGAAAGAGAGACATTGTGGGACTCTCAGACGGAGCCTACAACACAAATAGAGGTGATGATGAAACATATGGTTAGGGTCATAGGGTGGGATGGGTCACACCGATGATATTGATGATTCAATAACGTCTAATGATTACAAGCGGGGTGCTCACTGTGGTGGTAACTGAGGAGGGTGGAGCGCGAGGCGAATTATTACTATGGGTGGCACGAACATTGTCAGATGGACCAGTCCAGAAGACAACGGTAGTGGAGTCGGTGAGTCTATGAGAGACAAGCGTAATTTTAGCGAGGGAAATGGCTAGGGAATCCGAAATTTGTTTTTGCTAGGACGCATGCATGCATTGGGGAATACTACCTCCCGTTGCTATTAAATAGGAACGAAATCGGCGAGGATTGATTTATGCCAATAACATGAGCATGCATCGGTGGGGAATTTCTCTGTGAAGTTATTGTGCAAGTAAAATGGGAAGGGGCGGCCGGACTCAAGGGTTTCATTTTTTTTTCGCACTTAGCGCTAGATTTTAGGGCAGCACTGAGCGTCCCCCGGGGGATCAAAACGCCCAATCCCCCGGGTCGCTAGCCGTCGGATGAAAACGCGCACAACCGTGTGATTAAAAAAAGATGGAAGGAACATGCTCTACGACGCACATGTACTTGACCAAACGAAATATTCCTTTTCCTGTAGGATACACAACGACGCTCTCGAACCTCATCCTCGAGAAGCTCCGACGAAAACCTCATCGAGTCACCCATGGTTGACCACGGCATGCCGAAGCACCACCGATCACGACTGCTAGAACCACCATCCCTCGCTGCAGTAGCCCTGACTATCCTAGGCACCCCGTCGTAGCATCCAACCCCAACCAGAAACACAACCTCCAATGGACGGTAGCACCACCGCACCGCCGCCCCCAAGGTAGCACCGCCTCTCCTCCATGGCAGCATCGCCGCTGACCTATGGGAGCACCACAGCCCCCTATGGTAGCACGACGGCTGACAGACGGCAGCACCATCACCAAGGACCGGTAGCACTTCATCCCCTCTGTGGCAGCATCTACGTTGACCTAAGGGATCACCAATGTCCTCCTTTGTTAGCACCGCCTATCACCATGGCAGCACCACCTCCAATGGCCGGTAGCACTGCCACTCCTCCATGGAAGCATCTCCGTTGACCTAAGGGAGCACCGATGTCCCCCTATGTTAGCACCGCCGCTCCCCATGGCAGCACCACCTCCAATGGCCGGTAGCACCGCCACTCCTCCATGGAAGCATCTCTGTTGACCTACTGGAGCACCGATGTCCTTCTACGGTAGCACCGCCACTCCCCATGGAAGCATCGCCGCTGACTTCCGGGAGCACCACGATTGACCTACGGGAGCACCACTATGCTCCCACGGTAGCACCACCGGCCGCGCTCGTAGCATGGCTTACCACCACATGCAGTCCTCATACTAAGAAGCGTTGGGCCGCCAGCACCGGTCGTCAATCTTCAGCGGCACCATCAACAGAGCCAGGCTCAGATGGGGAGCAGCAGTCGCGCGCTGGTTCTTGGATTCCATGGTGGTAGGAGAACATGATAGGAGACGGAGGTAGGAGAAGAGATAAAGGACACGAAAAGGAAACGAGTGAATCCAAGAGATCGGTGCGAAGCGATAAGGTAGTGGCTAGGGCCCACATCGAGTCGTCTGTTTCTTTTCTTGTCACAGAGCGACACGCGTCGTGCGCTAGAGGGGGAGGACGCACGAGCGGGATCCCCCGCATGTTGGTTAGCGTTTTCCTAGATTTTGGGGGCGTTAATACTCTGGCCCAAACCACATGCAATTTGGTTTTTTCATCGAAGTGCTCCTCTACTAGATGGGTGGTTCCTCAGATGGAAGATTGAGATGTAGTTTAGGAGGGACAATCCGCGTGCATGTGTTTGAGCTCGGCCCATTGGCTGCTGGAGCTAATGAACCGGAGCACTACCAGACGCACGACTCATGGACGGATTCAACGGGGCGAGCGGGCAACATCCCCCCCCCCCCCCCCACCCCCCAATATGTTTTTCCTTGATAGTGCATAGTAAAATTGCTGATCCACAACATGGCTGACTAATTTTGTTAGCCACCTAATACTTTTTTATCAAAGGCTTGTTGTACTAGTCTTGTATATGTACCTTTATACATACCCATGTAATCTGATATGAAACAAACAAGTGTTACGAGGCTGCTCAACACGGTCGTAGCTAGCCTAAATAGTGTAGTCTAGCTTGCTTCGTACCATTACAAAGAGCTAACTAGTCAACCTGAAGTTTCACTCACGTCGAAAGAATCGCGTCGTGTACTCGTGTACATAGAAAGAGAGCATGGAAGGTCCGTGGCCATAAATAGTTCTTTTTGCCGAGACTACTAGCCAATAGTCCTGACTGGTTATTACATGGCCTTATTAATGCATGCATCCAGAATTCCAGATCGTATGGACGGAAGACGAGGAGACACACTCACGTAAACAGTATCCATGGCCAGCTACCAGCTAAAACTGTACTCCGTCCGTACACAAATAAGTGTACATCTAGATTTACACTTGGTGAAACTTTTTGAACTTTGACCAATTTTATAGAATAAAGTGGCAATTTATATATATAACATCAAAATGGTATATTTTGAAACTTCATGTGAAGACAATTCTAATGATACTTATTTGATATAATAAATGTTACAAATAAAGTTAGTCAAAATTGAATAAATTTAACTGACAAATTATAAAGGAAAAATTACACTTATTCGCGGACGAAGGAGTATATATACATGTGCGTAGTAGCTCCAAGTTAGTCAATTATTCTAGCACAGTAGTATCTAGCTGCAAGCTAGTCAATTAATCAAAGTGTATGCATGCATATGCATTGCTTTTATTTTTCATCTCTGTTGCTTAAGATGAGATAAACAAGCAACCTAACCTGCCTCCATACTAAATCAAACGGGATAACCTACTAACTGAAGCTTCACATATATTGCCGATTTGCGTGCATTCGGGATCGATCTCGCCTCCCCTTGCTCGCACCGGCTTCTACCTCGCCTCCGACGCCCGCAACTTCTAGACGTGCATGCAGACGCCATCGCGAATCGCTTCTCCCATGGCACGGCGGACCATGGCTCCGGTTACATCGGGTGCAACGTCAAGGGCCATCGCCTCCACCTTTCTCTCCGAGATGACACACACCGTAGTCCATCACCGTCATTCCAAAACGTTTGAATTCGGTTGGGTCCTTAGAGTCGACGGGACAGGGTTAGAAGGTCACTTCATAAAGGCAACACAATTGGATTTACGAGATATCGATCATATCATGTCGCCAGTATCTCGCTCTTGGGAGAAGAATTCTGGCGGGTCAATATCGTCTCGAAAAAAACATAAAGGTGGTATTAGGGCCGACTAGCTAATATACATAGTCTCACCATTACTATTTTATTGGAGAGTTAATATATGATATCATATCAATTTTTTCATGTATAAAAGGAACCGGTACCGAGGCTTGTCGGACCTCAAACCCCCTCATTGAGGCGAGGATCGTTCCCTTGCTGGAGGGAAGACGTCAAGCAACATGCATGGGATACATACGGACATATCCGTATGTACTTCGTAAGAGCTACACTTCGTAAATGGTGTTCTTACATGGTCATTTTTTGTGCACATGTAAAACCTAATACACAAAGAAAACAAGGTGTTACCCGGCACAACATGGTTGTGTTAGCTAGCTAGCCTAGCTAATGTAGTTAAGCTAGTTTTGTTTTGTTCGATCAAAAGCGAGTTGGCTAGTCAACATGAAAAAAGAAAACTCTTCCTACGAACATGCGATCTAGGTTCACACGACCGAGTGGATCGATTAGCTCGTCTAGGTCTCAAATACGCACACACTCATGTTTGGCCATGCACCACATACACGAATAGGGGCTTGCCCTTTCTTCTCTAATCTCGGTCACTTGTGGGTCTAGCCTATGTGCTTGTCATGTTACAACACAACTATAGCAAAGGTAGATTCCTCATCTATACATATCCACACTTTTTTTTTCTCGCCTAATTCCAAAAATATGGATCACTAGCATCACTAGTAAGATGGACCCTTAGCTAACGAAATAACGCGTCGCTTGTGGCGAACCCTAGCATCACTTCCATAGCCGTCTCACACCGGCACCGTTGATAACATACTCTACCTGCGGTGGTGGTGGGACTCTTCCACGCTTCGTGTTGGTGGGTCGTTAGCTCGCCTATGGTGACGTCGACTGGGAAGAGGGTGTGAGGGCAACAACCATTGAGCGTGTTGTGGTGGTGGACACGCTCTCAGCCGGACATGGAGGAGATGGGTGGCGCTTTTTCATGGGAAGCCACCATCTTAATTGTGGCACTCACAAGACCACCAATTACCTGAGCGTTTTGGTTGGCAGGGTGTTATGCACTACCGACTTGAGGTGCGCGGTGGCGGTGAATGGGAGGAAACTGGTGTGGCGACCTGGCAAGGTGGCTGGAGCATTAGATGCTCAACCTAAGGCAGCTAGATATCCGAGTTTGACATCCCCTCCTTGAAACAGGCTTTCTCCCCCTTTATAAATAAGTTCACATGTTCGTACTAATAAAGATTGATGAGGGAACCCTCTCATAAAGAATATTAAAGAAAAACAAAAGAGAACATGATTGGCCAAACCCCGACAAAAGCACCTAAAAAAATACTAGCTAGAGGTGCCACCACGCCTACTTGTGAAGCTACCGGACTTAGTCACACCAAACTCACCAAGTTGTCGACTAAGAGGGCAGGCAACCCTCTTGATCCGGGTCATGGAGATGATCCTGCTAGCGGACAACAAGGACAGAGAGAGGTGAAAGGCAGGGTCTCGTGCATGAGGTAAGAGGTCACCGAGAACGCCCCACTCTAGCCCGAGAGTGAGTCAGGATCCGAGCATGCCCACCGGTGGCTCTAGATGACCGAAAGGTATCAGAAATCCACGACGACACCCCCAAGAAGGTTATGGTGCAGAACACCGTCGTTTTTAAGCCCGAAACGGTCAAAGGGTTTTCACTCGGAGATTTGATGTAGGGAAAGTAACCACAACAATGCCCCAGATGGTACCACACCCGCAGACCACCGTTGATGTCGAAGAGCTGATCTTTCACCCGAACAAGCACTGGTATTTCACTGAAGCAACTAGAACATGGAACAAAATAGGCATTATCTTGCATGCAAGGAGAATAACATGCATGCCAATAATTATAATGCACATGAAATAACTGCATTAGTTGTGGTATACCACATGTTTACCAATGAGAGCACAAAGATTATCAAAAAGGACATGCCATAATAATAGATATGCCAAGAGTGTAACTACTATTATATTTTAGGTCTAGGGCGCGGCTGGGCATGGGCAGCCCAACCCGAAAACCCAACCCACGACCGTCGAAGCCGAGACTGAAAAAAGCTACTATATTATTGAAACAATAAGTGTAATAATGTATTTTTACTCTATAGATTAATTAAAATTGTATTTTTAATAGGGCTATTACACTCTCTGACAGTTTCAAGCCCGATCATGCCGGTCTCAAGTTTGTCATTTTTTTGGGCTTTTCAAAGCACGACCCAAAACCTTCCCGGCCCGAGGAAGCAAGCCCGTAGTTTGGGGTATAAGTCTATGATTTAGATCTATGGTATAATTTTAGTGATCAAGTATCTAAATCCTAATCCCTAGACACCTAAATAGGGCCATGAAATTATGCCAAGAGAGTTAACTATTTATGTCATGTGCCTGTGGTGTTGCGTGTGCAATTACTGTCATTGTTATGCTGGGAGACACTTATTTAGTATCATTTCATGAGCATGTGACATTATCACGTGTTATTAATCATTAATTTATGTTAGGATATGATTATTCATGTGATGTGACGTTACCCCCACATTATTACGGTCATTATTTTATGCTATGAACAATAAATGCATTTACTCCTACTATCACACTGATATTTTGATAAAAATAATAGGTAATCTAATTAAAAAAATAGTATAACTAGTTTTATCAACGAAATTAAAAACCAAATGATAGGTAGTTATTATCTCGTAGGATAAAATAACTACATAAATGAATGAACTATGTGAACACGAATAATCACGTGTAACCCGTACTATCCACAATCCGACCAGCACCAGCAATCTCACACATCGTTCCAAAATATCAAACTGAAAGCACAATAAGATGGACGATAATTACTATGGTTGGTGAATGACTCTAGTGACTAGAGCATGGAGTAAAATAAGCATCATCTAGTAGGTAACTATACGCATACTACTAAGATTATGTTGCACGTTAAATAATATATGCATTAACAATGGTGTATTACACTTTTACCCAAGGGGGCACCAAGGTTATCAAATAGAACATGACTTAGAATCATAGATATGTCACACTAACCTCTTTTGTTTTATTAAATCTCATCGCTCCCATATTCTAGGCCCCATACTTATCCTCTTGTACATACAAGTCGTCTTAGCGAACCGTGCACACACCGATTGATCGCCGACCTCCAAACCTAGCCTCCCGCGGGGAGTCGTTCCTCCACACCATTGCTTAGCTCTAACATCGACAACTCCCACCTAAATTCCAGGCACAAACTTATCATAGCATGAAATAACGACCTCGGAGCATCTCCAATAGGGGCGCCATATTTGCGCACGCTAAATAGGCTTTTGCAGCGCGTCGTTTGCCACTTTTAAGGCTCGAATGCTTTGCAAGCTTTTCCATGCACACGAAATATAGAGCGTGTTGGGCGCGTGATTTTCTAAACGTGCTAAAATGGTGCGCATAAACACATTTGTGCATAGAACAATTGCAAAACAAGATAAACAATCGACCCCAAAAATAGATAGGAAATTAAAATTATTCACGTTCATCCGACATAGTTCAAACGACATTGTGAACAACTTAAATAAAATAAAAACTACTCCTCGTCCTCCTCCATAGTGGTGTAGTCCGACGAGGTGAAGAGATCCTCATACCGAGGATACTGAGGATCGTCGTGCCACACTGACGACGGCCTTCCGGCAGCGCTTGCCCTCCCGCGCGATGTGCTCCGCCCTCCGATGCGCCTAGAATGTCCGCTCGTCAGCGACGTCCTCCAGGAACCGCGCACGCCACTCCTCCATGATGCACTCGTCATACTCGATGGCGAGCAGGCGGCTCTCGCGCGTATGGCTGAGGCGCCGGGTCTTGCGCTTGCTGGCGCGTCTAGACAACGTCAAAGTTCATTGTGGACCTCGAGCGCCCAAACCACCAAGCTTGCCACGTAGTAGGAGCGTGTGCGCCATATCGAACGTGATGAGCCCGAGACGTGTGTCGCCGCTCCTGGTCTCGGCGTAGTAGGTGCGGTTGGGGCTGTGGCGAACGCCGGAGTAACCGGAGGTGTTCGGGCATGGCAGCATGGCTAGAGGGAAAGAGAGGGTCGGCGGCGGAGCGATGAAGAGAAGGGTGGGAGAGGAGAAGAACGAGAGCGTGAATGAATGTTCTAGGCGGTTGGCCTGGGGCGGGTGCTGCGTTTTATATAGCGCGCCCCTTGTCACGCGCCAGCCTTCCCGCGAAAGCGGCCGCACGTGCCACGATTTTTCCCGCCACTGCTGGAATGCACTGCGCTACCTCCCGCGCGACAAAACGACCGTTTTCCCGCGCAACGTTAGAATAGCGCGTCTGCTGGAAATGCTAGTTCGATAGAGCTATATAAGCACAAATATCGTCTCATACAGCTTGCAATGCATCCCACACAGCTAAATATTCCCATTCGTGGCCAACATTTAAAATCTAGTTTGGAATTCTAAAGGTGTACCAAATTCATATAAAATCATGAGACACCAAAGGTGACTCCCACCACATCACTTAGCTAGCTAATCTCAAACTCTACATCACATGTCCCTCTCACTCCCCAAGTCCACCACAATCTCACTCCCCAAGTCCACCGTCATCAACTAAATTCACCTATTGATGCTCCCATGCGCTGCCCCCGCCCGCCACCTTTGGAGGTGCCTCGTCGCCCGTTACATTCGTCGTGGTTATTAATCCCGAGAAATTCCCTAGATTTTAAACGGTTAAGGATCTAGTTTATCGCCTTAAATATCAGTCACACGCACTTGATTAATTTAGTATTTTTTAGTTAATATATCTTGCACACGCGCTATGTGTATCATCTACAGTAGAGTAGATAAATTCTTGTCTGGATCCTCGTGACCACTTGGAACGCAGAAATCCCAGTAGAGAATTATTTGACCAGAAAGCAATAATAATAAAAAACAAATCTCCTTTGTCTCGGAGAGGTTACTTGGATTGAATAAATATAGCTGGTGACCGCTAGCGCTGGCTGTTGGAAGGAAAATAAATACTACAGTACCTCCGATGGAACAAGAAAAAGAAAAGGGCGAGCAGAATTATCGCTAGAATTTAAATGGAAAACAAAGTTAATCAAGTCCCTCGATGGTTAGAGTGCTCTTCTGACGATACAAGCAGCAGCATGTTGGGATGTAGGCGTAGTATTTTATTCTTGTTTCTGTGTTGCATGCATGACTGAGTGAGTAGGTGAATCCAATCCATGGATAGATGTACGTACATGCATCCAAGGATGTCTACTTCCAAGGATGGAGTAGTACTCCGTATTTTTAGCCAGCTT
Organism: Alopecurus myosuroides; assembly: GCA_028641055.1. Taxonomy (NCBI): domain Eukaryota; kingdom Viridiplantae; phylum Streptophyta; class Magnoliopsida; order Poales; family Poaceae; genus Alopecurus; species Alopecurus myosuroides. The sequence continues at coordinate 12,762,200 of CM054062.1, forward strand.
TGACCGCGTCCGCGTCGTCTCGCTTGGATCCGCGTAATTAATAACGTGTAGTGGAGGGAAACATGTGCTGCATGCGTGTCCAACTCAAGCCGCAGAGCTACTCTCGCTTGCGCGTAATCGTCCGCGTGGTTCCGCGTGGTTAACCGAACCAGCTCCTAGGCGCGGGTAATTAACGTGCATGCCTCATCAAGTCCGCGCAGGGAAACATGTGCTGCATGCGTGTCTCTCTTCCCATTCCTCCGTCGCGGTTTGATTCCGCGTGGTACTCGTGGTTGGTCTGTTCGACTGTTCATCTTGCGCGTGCCTAGGCGACTGTAGATGATTCGACGTTGCGCGACGAGCCGGGTAGGTAGGACTAGCCGACTAGGTGGGGTCGATTTCCCCCCAGCGCTCTTTGCCTCGATTATTTTATTTCTTTTAATTAATTACTCTCTTGTTGTTTGTTGGCCTGCCCTGCGCATGTGCTGCCCCCGTTAATTTCCTTATTTATCGACCATACTGTTCGTTTTAGGATTCATCTTTTGCACTTGCACTACATACCGTGTGGCAGTAGGATTAGTTGATTGATTGATGAGGATGGATGGTGTAATGATGCCGTCCTCTTCTTCTCATGTGGGAAAAAAAAAGAAGCATTTTCGTGTGAGTTCTGGCCTGCTGAATTTGGTAGCTGCCAGCTAGTGTTGTTTCGTTCTACTACTTTCAGAATAGTAGGCTACCTGAAGCAGCTGCCATGATTTAGACATGAAACAAGAATAGTGTATTCATTTTCAGGTGTCAGTGCTGCTGTTTGGTGTGTGTCCAATTGGGGACACCGAGTGAAGTGCAGTGCAGGCATGGGGGGCGTGTTTGGACGCCATGATGCGAGCAAGCAGAGCTCACATGGTTCGACGATAGAGACGAAGATGGTGGAGGCCATGCGGCAGAGAGCGTCTCATGGAACTTCAGTGAAATCGTTCAATACTATCATCATGAAGTTCCCGAGAATCGACGAGGGCTTGAGGAAATGCAAGACTATCTTCGAGCAATTCGGTGAGCTCTGCTACCCCAGCCTGTCTGCGCGCTACACATGCTTCTTTATGTTCATAGTTAGTGAGCTGCCATGGTTATCTCGAGCACAATTCTCAATTACTTTGTTCTGAAGCTATAAAAGAAGGAAAGAGGATCAATAAACCATTTATTCCTGAATTCTTGTGTCACTTGCTGTTCTTGTTGATAACTTGCTGAGCTCAAGTGTTGTTTCACTCAATTATACAGACTTGTGTTAACAAGCACAACTAATTTAGGCTTTATCTTGCTTTCTGTGTAACTAACAGATCAAGGACTGGTTTTTTCTCTTTGCTTTTTACCTTTGTCAGATGAAGATTCCAATGGTGAGATAGACAAAGAAGAACTGAAGAATTGTTTTCATAAGCTGGAAATCTCAGTCGCAGATGAGGAAATATGTGATCTCTTTGAAGCTTGTGATGTAAATGAAGATATGGGCATGAAGTTCAATGAGTTCATTGTCTTTCTCTGCCTTGTTTATCTTCTCAATGATCCGGTTGCGTCAGAAGCAGTATCCTTCATACTTTATACACTAACAGGCTGATGCTTCTCTTCTTGTTATCACATTGTATTATATCATTGCTAGAGGGCCATGCCAAGTAAATATAATATAACATTATATGCTGGTTCTCTTGCTTGTTGGCAAACTTTGGAGGATACTGCAGTATTTCAATAGAAAAGAACACCATTTGCCACACAAAACATCGTCACCCCATTTGGTTATAAATATTTGTTAGATTGTTGTCACAAATGTGTACTTAGTAGACAGTACCTTTTTATATCTCTTACACCGATTCTGGTACGAGCTTTTTCATTTCCTTGACCTGATGCACAGAAGACAAAGATGGGATTGGGAAGTCTCGAGTCATCTTTTGAGACTTTGGTTGATGCATTTGTCTTCTTGGATAAGAATAAAGACGGCTATGTCAGTAAGGATGAGATGATTAAAGCAATAAATGAGAGCATACCGGGAGAACGCTCTTCTGGCCGTATAGCCATGAAAAGATTTGGTGAGTTTTCCATTTCTTAGTTACAAGTACAGTACTTATTATGATCTCATCACACCCCAACCTGATTCATCATTCAGTTTATTTCGTGGACCACCACATCTTTTTAACAAGCTGTGTTCTTCAATGAAAGGAAAAAACTGTTTGATGTGGTAAAAAAGAGCTCTTGAAATGAGTTACTTCCCTTGAGTTATTTCCAAAGAACACCTACTCATGAAAATGACTAGGTCTTTATTTTACACCTTTTTTTCTCTTCATTTTGTACTCTTCCCTCGGATGAAGAAAATTAAATATGTACAGGAAAATGTGTAATACACATACTACCCTGTAACTATAGCTAGCTGATGCTACCTTTTGACGGCATTAGCTGTGAACAAACTTTGTGCCCTTGAAGGCCTTGCCTTTTCCTTAGCTGCTAGGCTGGGTATTTAAGAATGGGCAATCTGCACTGCTATTCTGGAGGTTTTCTACTGTTTTTTTTTCTTCTGCTTCAAGCCGCTAATGTATATCCATTTTTTTTCACATGGTACTAGAGGAGATGGATTGGGACAAGAATGGGATGGTTACCTTCAAGGAGTTTCTGTTTGCATTCACTCGCTGGGTAGGGATTGGCGAAAACGAGGACGAGGACGAATAAATGATCTGGAAGTGACAGCTGAATAGTAGCTGATGTTAATTGGTTGCTTGGCTGTTTATCTTCTTGTTAATAGAGTGACTCAGCATGGTTCTAATAGAATGGCTGATGTGTCTGAACACCTGTATCAACAGTGTCTGTAACATTTTATATTGTGTAGTAAACGAAACAAAACAATAATTTGTTCTTGCTTACTTAGTTCTTTTCCTTTACAGTGTACCATTTTCTACGAAGTATGTATGTTGTAGACATACATCACTTCTTCTAGAACTTATTTTACCCGTTGCATGCATCCTCTATGTTAGATCTTGGTTCCTTGATTGTTCTTACCATAGGAAATATTTTGTTTTCTATGCTACGACCATCGCCAACAAAATTTAAAGAGTAACAAGTCTCTCAATGAAATTAAGGGGAAATCAAATCGTTTTGGTAGGATTGTAGATCTAGGTCAGCTCTCTCTAATCCTTAAAGGGCAAGGTGTTTAAGTGGTTAGAGAGATATCCGTGTGATTGGAGCTTGCAACAATGGTGGGTGTGATATTTCTGGTCAAGGTACTTTCTCCAAGATAAAATGCTTTTTATAGTCACCAAAATTCTAGCCGTTTTAGAAAATCTAACCCAGGAGTCTCCGGCCTGGAGACCGGAGTCTCTGGCCTAGCACGGAGTCTCCGGACAGAAGTTGGTCTAGAGTCAGCCTGGCCAGAAATTTTCACATGTCCATGCTCCGGACAGGACATCGGAGCGCTACTCCAAATGCCTTGAAGAGGAGTGTCTGGATGTTTTCACACCGGTGTCCTGTGGCTGTTTCCAACAGCCACTAGAAATTGCATTCTATCAATTCGCAAATGTTGATGGGAAGGCTATGGGATGTACATATGGTATTCTACTAGGTAGATGATTTCCCCATACCTTCCATTGAGCACCCCCTAGATAAACTACGAGCTCTAGACTATAACATGAATGATTAAATCAATGGGCACCGATCTTTGATCTTTTATACCTTTTTAGGGGTTTGCCGCCATTTTGTGCTAATCATCATATAACCTTCGATATACCTTGAAATACGTAGCACACAGTTAAATGTCGCTTATGTTGTTAACAGACACACAAAACTATATAATGATAGAAATATCTTCAATGGTGAAATCAACATGTACAAAATTCAAAAGGACCTGAATGTATCCGAAACCGTTGACAAGTCCTCTGTCGCTTTCAAAGCACGAGCAACACCAATATGCCATAGATGTTAGACCGCTAAATGTAAACACAGGATTTGTCTGTTCGTGTAATCGATAATTGGCCTGCAAAATAGGATGTGTAGCTAGTCAGTAAATACGGGAAAACAGAGAAAATTTTGGACTGCAAAATGGGACAAAAGTACCTGCAAATTGAGTTGGTTATTTGCAGTACGAATAAGCATGTTCTGTCCAGTGTCATTGAAATCAGGAGTTACACCCACCGGCACCTGAAAATGAGCAAAGTTTTTGAAGTTAGATTGCATTTTTTCTGTTCTTCCTCTGTGTTGATTTTCCTCAACTGATTTTTTATGCCTGAACCAGTAGTGGTCTGAACTGTCAGAAAATTAAGTTTCTGAGAGGAGAGATCATTTTGTTGTGTAGGAGTACTCGTGTTGTATACTACTGTGTATATACACCAGGAGGTTGGCTTTGTAGTTCGCAGAAACTCATTGTGATAAATATGACAGTGCGCAGAGTTTTGATTACTTATACTTGTGCAATGTGTTTTCATACCGACACCGACACAGAAATTGTTGGTCAAGTTACTCGAGTTGCTTAGCTTAGCACTTGTGCAATGTGTTCCTCATCCTTGGGGTTTTTATGTTTTTTGGAATGCTGGAACGACATGTCTGTTTGTCCAGGGAACTAATTGCGTTGTTTTGTTTTTTTCCTGGTGTCCAGTGAACTAACCATGATGTTTGTGGCATGCTGCGTGCCACCATGAGATGCAGAAGGAAGCAAGTTGCTTTTTCTGTCTCAAAGACAGGTGAGTGTTGATTTTTCTTAACTGAATTTTACATGTCTGAACCAGTAGTGGTCTGAACTATTACCTTGGGGTGCATATGAATGTGTCCAGGTTATTTTTGCTTCCTGTACAAAATCAAAACACATGTGGTATCCGTGCTCTTGATTGTATACCTTTTTTACTTAATTCTGATCATGTGTGGTTGTACCTGTCCATCTCTAGAAGATCTGAATATCCTTAACCACGTTTGCCACGGTACTTGGCCATCTCAAATTTACATTCCTCTGAATTTTTTATTTTGCGAAACTATATTCCTCTGACTGAGATGATGTTGCAATTATGCTTGCATAGTACATGTAGAGAAACACTTCTAAATGAACAACTACACATGCTATTTTTTTTATTTTACCTGGGTGCATATGAATGTGTCCAGGTTATTTTCGCTTCCTGTACAAAATCAAACAAGGATTAAAAATTATTTCAGTAACTAATACAGACAAATCTTGATACTTTTTTGACGCAGACTGCGCTAAAACTTCAAAAACATCTCATTGCAGCATATGAATGTACCAAGAGGAGAAGGGGGCGGACTACAAGCAGGTTCAAAGGAGAAATTTGAAGGGAGGGGGGGATGGGATCCTGCTTTCTAGGTGCAGGGATCAAATACCTCGAGCAGGTGAATCCATGTCCACCCATTTTACTTTGACAGCCTTCAGGCAGTGTACTTGATCCATGCTCATCTCCTTCCAAGAACCATGTGATCTCTTTTTTCTGGATCTAGAATTGGCCCTTTCGTTGGTGTCTGGAGGGAGGTTAGAAGGAGAGAAGGACAGAGGGACACGAGAACCCCCAGGCCCTCCACCCCCCTGTTTAGTTCCAGCTGTGACAGCTTTTTTGGGTGTCTGGACGTTTTTGTCCTGTTTCTGGACTTTTCTAGACTAGCCTTGGGGAACACTCCAACTGGGAACAGGTACTGGCAGTTGGATTTCGGGGTTTTTCTGGCCCAGTTAGTTGTCGCTTTGGATACAAAACAGCAGAAGGCCCAGAAAGATACAAAACAGCAGAAGGCCCACAAAAAAATCGGGGTACAACGGACAAGCTATCGCGCGTCATGTGCGTATGCGAGGGGGTGACGTCACTCGAGTGAGAACTAAGTTAGTTCTCACTCAAGTGAGCTCCAGGCGCTCCCATTAAGAAAAGATGGGATTGGTGGGGATTCGGGTGACATGTGGGGATCACCCAATCCCACGTGGATCGGTTCCTGCAGGTATCGTTACTTGTGCAAACCGAACAAAGCCTAAACCAGTGACAAAATCCACCATCTTCCTGTTATTCAAACGATATATGGGGCTGCAAACGTGCCACGCCTAATTTATCCGCTAATGACCAAAATCACCACAGATGTAATTCTTCCTCTACCTACGTGATTACCTCCTAACCAAAATCTGCCTAATCCCGAAAAGAAAAGGAAAATCTCTCGATCACCTAATCCTACGACCTTCTTCATACAATCCTGGGTCTCCTGACTGACAGAGGACTCCGCACCTGGTGATTCCCGGGCCCGTCGGACCAAACAATGGCACCGAACGCGTACCCGCCGACGCCCTCCGGCCTCGGCACTACGGGGACCTTCTCTGCGAAGCTCACCTGGAACTCCTTCTCCTCGCCCACGGCCCCGAACGCCAGCGTGGGCGGCGTCACCGTCACCTGCACCCCCACGGGCTCCACGACGGCCACCGTGTACGTGCTCCGCGGCACCGGTCCGACGTTCCTTACCCTGCGCCGCACCGTGGTCGGGCCGGCGAGGGCCGGGATGGTGATGGACGGGTAGTTGAGGTCCTGCACGGCAGCGGGGTTTGCCGGGCACCGGTAGGGCGTCTCGCTGAACTTCTCCATCGCCGTCACGTTGTACCCGAGCGCGCAGAGGAAGTCGAGGTAGTCGGCGGTGGAGGCGTCGTAGACGAGGCCCGGGTCCAGCGCGCGGCTCGGGAACACGTGGCCGGAGCCGTAGCCGAAGGGCGTCCCGGTCTGCAGGTTTGGGTCCAGGATCCGCCTCTGCTCCGTGTCCAGGTCCGTCGCGGTAGTCATGATGGCCGACTTGATGGCGGCGGGGCTCCAGTCCGGGTGGAGAGTCTTGAGGAGGCCGGCGATGCCGGCCACGTGCGGGGTCGACATGGACGTGCCGGACTGGGTGGCGAAGGGGACGCGACGCTGGTCCCAGGGGCGGTCCGATGGCGCCGCTAGGCCGCTCCACGCCGCGATAATGCCCACTCCGGGCGCCGTCACGTCTGGCTGCAAAAGCATTCGCATGTCAGTTAGTTACTTGACATGGATGGATACATATCAATATGCAGATGAAGCCACCTTTAGGATCTGCGGGTTGATGGTGTTGGGCCCCTGAGACGAGAAAGCGGCGATGACCGGCGCCGGCCTCGTGCCGACGACCGTCCTCGCCTTCGTGATGAAGCCAGACGCGACCCTTAACAGAGACACAAAGTTAATATTTTTTCACGCCGTGTACATCTCGCAGTACATTGCAATAAGAGTGGCTTACGGGATGGATGCGATGTACTCCGAGAGCGCGAGCCCGTCGGTGTAGTTGATGTGCAGGGCCGGGAGAACGTGCGCGTCGGCGACGACGGTGCTCCCGCCCTCCTCGTCGTTGATGAGGACCATCCCGACGCCGCCGGCTCGCCGCACGGCCTCGCCCTTCTCTATCCTGCGCCCGCCTCCTCTCATGCACACCACGATCTTGCCCCTCACCTTCGCCGCGTCCAGGGAGTCCAGTACGCACGCCTTACTGCATTGCATCGATCCACACATGAGTTGGAAACAAGATTGTGTTGTCCTGAGGGCAGGTGCGTGCGTGCGTACGCGTCGTCGGCGGTCTTGTTGGGAGCAACGGCGTCGGTGGCGACGATCATGGGGTAGAATCCTTTCCCCCGCAGCCACGTCTCCGAGAGGCTCTGCCCCTCCGCCCTGGTGTGGTTGAAGACGAGGTAGGCCCGGAAGCTCCTGTCGGTGGTGCTGGCGGCGACGGTCACCACCCACGGCGCGAGGTTGCTGACGGTTGTGAAGCCCGGGCCGTTGTTGCCGGCGGAGCACACCACGGTGATGCCGGCCTTGACGGCGTGGAACGACCCGATGGCCACGGCGTCCTCGAGGAGTTCCACCGGGTCGCCGCCGACGGACGCCGTGATGACGTGCACGCCGTCGGCGATGGCGGCCTCGAAGGCGGCCAGGACGTCGGCGTCGAAGCACTCCGTGTCGTTCACGGGCGGGCTGAAGCAGACGCGGTACGCCGCCACGCGTGCCAGCGGGGAGCCGCCGCGGGCCGTGCCGTTGCCGTAGCCAAAGGCGTTCGCGCCGCGCACTGCCGAGCCCCCCGCCGTGGCCAGCGTGTGCGAGCCATGGCCGTTGGCGTCCCGCGGCGTGTTGAGCCTGTCATTCGCAGGACCGCCCGCCGCCGACGCGTACCCTTTGTTGAAGTAGCGCGCGCCGATGAGCTTGCTGCATGCATGCAAGAAATCAATCGTCAACAAATTAAAGAACACGTAGTAGTATATTCCAGCTGAACTAGTCAAAGGTATGTACTACCTGTTGCATCGAAACTCGGAGTCGTGCTCATTCTGGCAGATCCCCTTCCAGGTGTCCGGGATGGGGCCCATCTCGCCGTCGTTGAAGCTGAGGGACTCCGGCCACACGCCCGAGTCGATGTTCCCGATGATGGTGTCCTCGCCGTACCTGGCCACCTCCCACGCCGACCACTGCGGGACCTCGCCCGCTCTCTCGAGGCCCATGAACTCCCACGACCTCGTCGTGTGCATCTTCTTGCCTCTGTTCGGGAACACGGACAGCACGTCGGGGCGCTCTGCAACACGTACGCACATCAAGGAGATGAGAATGTCAGGATCGGCATCAACACGTACACGAAACTTGCTACTAGAAAAAAAAATAAGAAGGCCGTGTCGGCTCACCGGCGATCGCCGCGGCAACGCCGGGCTCTAGGTTGGCGGCGAAGCCGTTGATGTTCTTGGTGTAGGAGTAGAAGATGGCGTCGCGGGCCTTCTCTCGGCTGCACGCATCGGCCGATCGATCAGCCGAGGCACATTCATCCATAACTATACATTCGGCAGTACGTACAGGAACGGCCGGCGTGCGTGCACTTACTCGCCTAGGACGGAGCCGAGGATGTCGTAGTGCGACTCGGTGACCGCCTCCGTCGACACGCCGCCGCCATGTGAGTGGCCGCCGAGGTACACGATGTACCCGGACGACGACGACGACTGCCTCCTCCCGGCGGCGAGCGCGCGCGGCGTGCCCTGCAGCAGCAGCGAGCAGAGGAGGAAGGAGGCTGCTAGTGAGAGGAGAAGCTGGCACGTGGACTCAGCCGCGGTCTCCATGCCCGTGTGCACTTACAAGAGTGGCGATCGACACGAAGCTCGATCGGAGAGGAGGAAGGTGGCTATAAAGGAGGGAGAAGAGTGGAGGGCTCTGTTAAGGCAGGAGGACTCTGTCTTACTTGCCGCTCGTAATTCGCGTGATGGAGATCGGTTACAGGGGAAACCGCCGCCATCTGTGCGGATGAAACAACTGTAACGAGCGATCAAAATGGAGACTGGAACTGCAAACTAAATCTTACAGAAACAGACAATTAATAGTAGGCGAGGAAGTAAAGAAGATGTATTTGAAGAGAATGCCGTGTCTTTAATTTATATGAGTTTTTGCTATCTGCGAGAAAGAGACTCTGTTGGTCTCCGAGGCGTTCGCGGTGGACGGAGTTAGATTTAGACGTTCCTTCTCGCCGGAGGCCCTGGCCCAATGGGAAGGCTTGTGTACCGAACTTATTTCGGTGGGGTTGACAGACGGCGCTGACACGGTCCGGTGGGCACTTGAACCTACGGGTAGGTTCTCAGTGGCCTCGGCTTACCTCAAACTCTCGCAAGGGGCGGAATTGGCTCACAGCAAGGAGATTTGGTCTGCCAAACTCCCTTTCAAAATAAAGATCTTCCTCTGGCAACTCGCCCTCAATCGTCTCCCCTCTAGTAAGAACCTCGCCGACAGATTTGGCCCCTCCGACGGCTCGTGCGCGCTTTGCGGCCAGGTGGAAGACGCCTCGCATATCTTTTTCTCTTGCGCCCTTGCTAAGCTTGGTTGGGGAGCCATCCGCCGTCTACTGGGCTGTTCGTGGAGCCCGGCAAACTTCCCGCAGTTCTTTGCGCTGCAGCAGACCCTCTTGGGCACACAACGCAGGACTAGTTGGGTGCTATTTGCTGCGCTGTGTTGGTCCCTTTGACCTATCGTAACAAATTGACTATGGAGGCTGTTATCCCTAACCAGCCGGCTCACATTTTTTCCAAAATGATGTCATTCTTACAGGTTTGGGCAAATCTGGCGAAGGAGCCAGACCGCGAGCAGCTGCTACTTCTGGCGCAAGGTCTTAGGGAGATCTTCCAGGAGCTCGTCCCGCCTCGCCAGGCCCCCACCAGTGTTGTTTAGTTATTGTCCTTTATTTGCCGCTGCGCCGGCCTGCTCGGAACTTTCTGTCTGTGTGTTTATTTGGCAAGCTGTTGGCCGCAGCATTCTGTTTGGTGTTGTAATGAATTTGGTGAACTTGTTGTCTTATTAATTTAAGGCAGGGCAGTGATGCCTTCTATCTAAAAAAAGTTGACTTAGAATCAACAAAATTTTAGCCCGTTTTACGAATTTATTCATACGGACCTGTAACAACTTATACATTTAATAAAAAACGTAATAATGTCTCTGTTGGCTTGCATTCTCAGCCACGTCGTACCTTTGAATACGAAGCAATTTTCAGATTAGTTTAGTTAACAAAACCAACATCACATATATGACAGTAGATATTAGTAAGTCTAATCACATAGGACATATTAGACATGTCTAACACATCTTGCGTAGGACCTAATACTAGTGCAAACAAAAGATGAATAGCATATACATGTTAACCAGTAATGCCACCACTAGGGCATTGTCATTATTGTTCTCGGCCATGGTGGTGAAGAGGATGTAGTCGTAATTGCGCGTGGCCAACTAGGCCTGCTTGAAATGGGACGTCTATGCAAAGCTGACATGGGGCACAGTTATTTTGAAATGTCCTTACCAATAATAACACAAACGCTCTATGAAATTATCGGTTTTCAGTTAGTACCTCTGTTCTAACGGTGGTCAATAATAGTCAGTTTCCAAAGGCATGTGGTTCTATATATCCCCATAAGTCTGAGAAAATCCTACCCCTCGCTCTCTCCCCACGCCGGGACGCAGCTCACGATCTTTCTTAATCTTCCTTCTTTTTCCTTTTTTTTATAGTTATACATACAATTATATATGTATTAGATGACCAACTGCAACGCCGACGCTCGAGGTGACCTCGTTGCCTCTCGCGTCCTACCCCAGGGTGAGAGAGTGCATCAGCCGTGTCAAGGCACAACGGTTCCTCATTCTCCTCTCCTCTTCGACCAGATCTAGTCGCACCGGGTAGGGGGTGGACCAGGAGTAGAGATCGAAGAAGAAGCCGGACGGGCTAGGCGTATTTGGTTGGCGTCGTTTTTTTCTGCCCCCTCTTCGGCCAGATTTGTTGCTTGATAGCGGCGAACCATGTGGCAGAGACTGGCGCATGGTATGTGGATCTGCGAACGGTGCCGATTTCTCGGAACCTACCATACCAAAGGATGATGACGGCGTACTTCCAGAGGATGGAAGGTATAAATCTTTCTGTGATCGTCCGTTGTGCCAATGAACTGGAATTTATTTGTTTAGATTTTATGTTAGATTATGTGGTTAATTCAGAACTCATTTGAAAACATAATTCTATTTTAGATTATTGTGAAGGTGTTGTTTATGTTATTAAGGTGTTGCTTATTTTTATTCTCAATGTTCTTTTTAGAACAATTTTCTATAGATACCAATCCAATTAAGTAGATCATCTTTATTTAATATAGAACTCCACTTTAGTTACATTGTATAAAAGCAACTAGGCAATCCGAGGAAAAGGATTTAGAACATCATTCCTCACCGCGATGGTGGTCGGTATCGATCTTCCCTGTGATCTCTTAGTTCAAGCTATATGTTTAGCTTCTTGTGAATTTTCTAGATTGACATGTTTAGATCATGTGGTTATTTGAAAACATGACTCTATTTTGGTGGCACCATATAGAAGTAGTATAAAAAATAAAAATAACAAAAACTACTCAAGAGACGAGTCGAATGTTCATTATTTTTCCGTCGTTGAACCTTCAACTCCATCTAAAATCTATATGTGCTTAGGTGAGTAAACAATTTTTATAACTAGTTATTTTATTTGGTTAGATTGTCTTTGTAATAATGTCGATTAACGATCACCATCATTCATATTTAAATAGGGATACCAAGTTATTCTTTTTAAATTTTCACCATACATATCCACCCTTTAAGTAAGAGTGTTTTAAGGAGTGTGAACGAAATGTCACATCGTTCATGTATTAGATTAGAATTTCATGATGGTGCATAAAGATGCCAAAGCAGGCGGTGGCCTCCATGAAAAGAAAAGTTTTTGTCAGGAGGTGCAAAGCCAGATCAAGATGTAGGTGAGTTATTGTTTTATTTTTTGTATCTATAACATATTTTGTTTACTATTGTAAATTTTTATTAATTTATAGGGCCGAGAGGTTCTACATCCTTCTCTCAAAAAGTTGAGATGTACTAAGAGACCGGAACCTAGGAAGACTAAAAGACTGGCATTGCTGGAATTCCACTTCTCCTATTACCGTGTTACATTTACAACATTGTACATAAGTAGAAGGAACACTAGAAGGGTAAAATCACGATCACAAGGATCATCAGACATGTTTTTGATACTACAGTGAGCTATCCAAACCAATATACACGATACGTATATCAACGTGTGAGGGGTTTTATAGGATGACTCGAAAGAGAAATGGAAAAAACAAGGACGAGCGAGAACATATTAGTGACATGCATCAATTTTTGCATGCCATTAGTATTTTACCCAAATACGAATGTTGGGTCCCACACACTAGTGTGTGCTGTTATATAGACTTGTCACTAGTAATGGTGGCATTAGTGGCATGGTCTTATATTGACACACCATGGGTGACTAACAGTGGGTTAGACAGCTGGGTCCCAGAAATTGGTGTCCCGCTGTTATACGCACACGCCCCACTAGAACTGATTTACTAGTGGTGTGGCCATATTTCACCATGCCACTAGTATTTTCTACATGTGTGTGTATAAACAGTTCCCTACTAGTTTATAGACATCAAATCGATATTATCTTATCTTAATATAATTATTATACACAACCTATGTTTCTTAAAGTAAGGAGTATATATTAGTCAAAAGTTAACATAGTCTAACTTTGACCAATCTTATAGGTAAAAATATGAATATTTATAAAATTTGGTAGACGTAAAGTGAGCAAGTTCACATCTTTTCTCGAGGCCCTTCCGGCGCTTGTGTGTGGTGTTCTCCGCGGCCTTCTATCTTTTACACGTGACTCCGTCTTTACCACTACATGTCCTCATCGTCTGCTGGCAGGATCAGCACTCCACGACCCGGAGCAAGAGGTCATGCGGCCCTTTCCGGCGACGACTTGGTGGTGTGCGGTGTGACGACGTACGGTGGTGAACGGATAGTATGGGCACCTGGGGGGTGAATACGTGCTACGACCAATTTTAATTTTTCTTCAAATTAAGGCTTGACATAAAGGTAAATTCTCTAGATAATGCAATTAAGGTGAATTTACCTATATGACAAGAACAATGATAAATACAATACAAGCACAAGCACAAGTAAAGGAGAGGGGGCGAGATAACCGATCACGGAAGCACGCGGAGACATGATGTATTCCCGAGTTCCTCCTTGTTAAGGGAGTACCTCTCGTTGGAGGGGTGTGAGTTTCGCCATGAAGGCCTACTCAACGCCACAAAGGCCTCACCCTATTCTCCGATGAAAAACGCCACAAAGGCCTAGTACACCTTCCACTATTGATCCCCTTTGAGGCGGGAATCGAATCCTTTACAACAAGCTTGGGGCACACACCCACAACCAAATTGGGGGCTCCCAACAATCACCACGAAAACAAGATTAGCAATGGTGTCTAGGTTCTCCACAAGGAAACCCTAGACTAGATCCCCTCAAGTTAATGAGGGGGAAATCAAGAACGGCTTGGTGAAGATGTAAACCGGGGCCTTCTCCTTCAATCCTCCGAAAATCAACACTTTTGGTGGGAGAGATTGGGAGATCTAGCAAGGTGGGTTAACTCTAGCAATGGTGAGATCTATTCTGGACGAGCTAGCTCAAGGAAGAAGAAGGGGAGAGGTATTTATACCCCTCACCCAAATTCTAGCCGTTTGAGCTATTCCTGCGAAATTCACCCCGGAGACTCCGGTCTAAAAGAAATTCCGGACAGCCTCAGACCAAAGACTCCGCACTGGGTAGACCGGAGACTCCGGTAAGTCTCCGGGCTGTCTCCGGAGTGAAACCAGGGGGTGACACCATCTTCTATTCTCGTCGGGGAAACATCAAGTCCGGAGACTCCGGTGTAACCGGAGAGTTGGCAGAGATTCCGCCTTTTCCTTGTCTCCTTCGCGCAGAGCATGTCTGATGTTGAACGAACACACTTGGGCAGAAGATAGTCTGGAGACTCCGGTAAGTCTCCGGATAGTCTCTGGTGTGTGTCCACGGGGGTGACACCACTTGTGCAGCTCTGGATCCTTGCATACCAGAGACTCCGGTATGGTAGACCGGATACTCCGGCCTAGAATAAATTCTAGCAAGTTTACCACATGGAGATCTCTTTGTCCTTTTTGGGTTTCACACCACCAATTGTAATATACTCAAAAGAACCTGAAAACATCAACACACATAAATATATACGTGTGTTGTTAGCAAACATCCAAAACAAGATTTCCGCATTTGCGCTTTCAATCTCTCCCTTTTTGGTGTTTGATGACAACACACAAATTTTTAATGAATAACATAGCTAGGCTTGGTTTGTAAAAAATAGACGGGCTCTCGAACAACTAAGTCATGAGCTCCCCCTATGTTCTACAAACAAAGCCCACAAGTACAACCATAATGAACAATATACTTGCATGCATAGGTAAGATAAGTAAAGCAACAATAAGAGCACAAACATAAGATAGCTTCACTAACATAGTCTCACCACACACAAATTTAAAGTCCACTAGGAAATAAACTCGAAATCAACTAAGATAAAGGGAACACAAGCTATAAAACCAAAACAAGTCCAAAGACTTATGTTCCGAGCCAAATCAAATCAAACCAAGCCTTGCAAATCCCGAGAAGTCTATAGCTACTTCTCCCCCTTTGGCATCGAGACACCAAAAAGGGACAAAGAGCAACTACACGGAACACAAGGATCAATCATCCTCCTCATATTTCTCGTCTTCTCCATCGTCTTCTTAGTGCCTTCTTCCTCATCATCCTCATCACCCTCTTCATCATCTTCTTGATACTCTTCTTCCTCTTCTTCAGTATGCTCCTCTTCCTCTGTCATAGGAGACTTTCCACGGTTGTTGGAAGAAGAAGTAGCCGAAGTGACCTCTTCAAAGTCACCCCACGGAAACGAGGAGGCATTCCATTCTTCATAGGACATGGTGATGGACTCAGTAGGAGGCTCAAGTGGATGGGTAGTCACAATACCCGCATTGTCCTGAATTTTGGTGATCATCTTCTTTATCTGCTTCCTTTCCTTATAAGCCTTGTGATTCTCCTTGTGAACAACTATGGTCATGCACAGGATGTTGCGCTAGAACCAAGAGAGCTTCTTCATCTCATCCTGAACCTCGTCCTTTCCTTGACGGCGAGAAGAAGGGTCAGCATTCTTCCTCCTAGCCCTCGGGGCCTCGGTCCCAGCATCACCCATAGGAGTGTCCTCATCTAAAGGCAAGTGAGAAGTAAGCACATCAAGAGTACCAACTGAATGCTCCGTCTCACACACAAGTCCTGGGCACTGATCAAGAATGAGCATCATACCATATGGAGCATAAACTGGGACTTTCTTGATCTCGATCATGGCACAGTAAATCTCCTCCTTAATGAAGTTCATGACGTCGATCTCAAATCCCTCACAGTCCGGTCCTGCACGGTGGCACTTAAAAGCATGATAGAGCAAGTTAACTATCCCACCACGAATAGCATCAACATTACCGACCTTGGGAGCAATGTTGTTACGGAAGAGGCGGAGAAGAATGTTGTAGACTCAATTCAAGTCCTTGGCGGTGCCTGTACTCGAGACCATGTCATACATGGGAGCCATCCTCTTATTGTCATAAGAAACACCGGTAACATGCATCCTCTTGACCAAGTTGTCACCATGGAGAGGGTAACCAAGCAGCTCGTAGAGCCTAAGGATAGAAGAATCACACCGGACGTGGACCGTCATTCAAGTCAAAGAGATGTCAGGATCATCTCCAAAAGTGATTGTGGCATAGAATTGTTGAACAGCCTGGACGTTGTAGTTTTGTTGGATGCCCACAAGATGCTCCAAACCCACCTTCTTAGTTATCCAGACGGCTCCTTCAAAGTACTCCCTACTTCCCAGAGCATCTAAGTCAAGAACCTTCTGTGGACAAACTGGATGTTGCAGAACACTGTAAATCTCCCTCTGAATAAGCTCAGACTCTCTCCTCCAATAGTGAGGACTCTCAGAAGTGTGAGTCATGTTGAAGAAAGGTTGGGCTCTCATCACCCTATAGTCATGCTTGCTCATATTCTTCACAGTGGTGATCCTATCAAACCTAGCCTTCTTCACCAATTCACGCCTTTGGTGCTCTTGGATAGCGTCTTCTTGGCGACGCTCATCATCAAGGGTCCTACGTTGAGCAACGTTTCCAGTCTCTGGATCGGTGACGAGGTAATTGCAAGAGTGAGCATGGGACTTCCTTGTTTTGACATGAGGATTGGAGGAGGATGCCTTAGTCCTTTTCCCTGAAAACAGCCAAAAAGCAACACCAAATAGTAGTAGACAAGCATGCATGTCCACAAGATGAAATTAGAAACTGGCAAAAGATTCTAGGCACGTTCTTCAGATTCTACACCGGAATCTCCGGTCACACACCGGAGTCTCCGGTTCGAGGGACCGGATTCTCCAGCCTGGCGATAGATCTACCAATGTAGACTCTAAAATTCTGCACCAAACAATCTATTGATGATATCTAGATGGGGTATCACACCTAGGGAGGTTCTATAGCAAGTGACAAGGACTAACTCTCCAAAAGAATGCATCTAGAGAAAACCTTAGATGTAAAAGAGAGAGAAAAGAGGGGAGAGGTACCCTTGTCACCCTGGTTGGCCATGGAGCAGCTCCTAGAGGGGAGCCTTGAGGAGGAGTGGAGGGGGACCCTCAGGGGCGGATTCCGGCGGCAGGGACCAGCCGGACGGGCTCCTGAAGGCGGAGGCGGCACAGATGGGGAGTTGGGGTTGGGGGTGGTTGGAAGGGAATGAGGAAACCCTTCCACCGCGATCCCCTTTATTTTCTGCGGAAACCGCCAGACCGGAGTCTCCGGTCTAAGCACACCGGAGTCTCTGGTGTACCGGAATATCCGTGCTTAGGCCGGAGACTTTGGTCATACCGGACGCTCCGGTGTTTCACACCGGGGTCTCCGGACCCAAAACTCTAGAAAATCCTAGAAATTTGTGGGGACATGCATGTGGCTATAAAACTTGATTTTTTAGGAAGATTTTGGCTTGGGACAAGAAAAACCAAATAGGGATGGTACTTTACACTCAAAGATAGCAAGATCCAAACAACTAAGCACCAAAATTTGAGTGTGTTTCCCATAAAAACAACTAAACTCAAAACGAGAGAAAGAAGTCAAATAAAAACCAAATAAGAACCAACTCTTCAAAAGAATAGGTTGGTGGCCTAAGCCACCATGTAAGAGATCATGGTATGACACCGCAAAGATATATCTTGGGTGCATTGCCACTTCTCGACATTGAATCTCACAAATAAACATTAGAAATAGAGAGATAACAATGAATTTTTGCTTTGGGCATAATGGGGGGAGGGAGGAACCAATGTGTTAGGATAACACTCCCCCCATGTCCACGCCTACACCTAAACTCAAATACGTATCAACTATAGGGGTGTGTGCAAGATCCTCAAGTCAAACTCCTAGAATCGATGACATTTAGCTCATTCCTCAAAAACATGAATCTTGCCACATTATCCTTGGTTGGGACATATGCTAGCTCAATATCACCTCTTGCCACATGATCCCGGATGAAATGATGATGAATATCAATATGCTTCATCCTCGTGTGTTGCACGGGGTTGTAGGAGATCTTGATGGAACTTTCATTGTCACACATGAGAGGTACCTTATCCAAGTGAACATCATACTCTTTGAGGGTTTGCCTCATCCATAGCAATTGGGTGCAAGCACTAGCGGCCGCCACATACTCGGCTTCGGCGGTGGAGAGAGATATACAATTTTTCTTCTTAGAAGACCAACTCACCAAAGACCTACCAAGAAATTGGCAAGCCCTGGAAGTAGACTTCCTATCATCTTGATCACCGGCCCAATCCGCGTCCGTGTACCCCTTGACAGAAAATTGAGCCCCCTTTGGGTACCACAAACCAAACCTTGAGGTATTAACCAAATACCGAAAGATCCTATGGACCACCACCAAGTGGCTTTCCTTAGGAGCCGCTTGATACCTTGCACACACACCTACACTAAAAACAATATTGGGCCTAGATGCACAAAGGTAAAGCAAACAACCAATCATAGAACGATACAACTTTTGGTCCACATCTTTACCATCCAGATTGCTCTTGAGGTGGCATTTGACTTTCATAGGAGATGGCTTCTCTTTTGCACCTTGGAAATTAAACCTCTTGAGAATGTCTTGGGTATACTTGGATTGAGAGATGAAATTCCCACGAGCAAATTGCTTGATTTCAAAGGCAAGAAAGAATCTTCTCCCATCATAAACATCTAAAACATGTCAGTCATAAGCTTCGAGAACTCATTATTAAAATCTTGGTTAGTTGAGCCAAAGATAATACCATCCACATAGATTTGGCATATGAAAAGCTCTCCTTCTACCCTCTTTGTGAAAAGGGTGGGGTCAATCTTCCCAACTTCAAACCCACGGTCTTCCAACAACTCTCTAAGGTGCTCATACCATGCACGTGGTGCATGTTTAAGTCCATAGAGAGCCTTATCGAGCTTGTAGACATGGTTAGTGAAGTTGGGGTTCTCGAACCCCGGAGGTTGCTTAACCTATACCTCCTATTTCAATGGATCATTTAGAAAGCACTTTTAACATCCATTTGTTGCAATTTGAAATTTTGCGAAGATGCATATGCAATAAGGATACGGATGGACTCAAGGCGAGCCATGGGAGCATAGGTTTCATCAAATTCAATGCCTTCCACTTGAGTGTAGCCTTGAGCCACCAATCTTGCCTTGTTCCTTATGGCAATACCATGATCATCTTGCTTGTTCTTGAATTTCCACTTAGTGCCAATAACATTGTGGCAATTCTTTTTCTTCTCAACTAGCTTCCAAACTTTATTGCGCTCAATGTTATTGAGCTCAGCATGCATAGCTTCCAACCAATCGGAGTCCTCAGGAGTTTCAAATACTTTCTTTTGCTCCACCATGGATATGTGAGCTTGATGCTCACTAAAGTTTGCCAATCGCCTTCTTGTATATCTTCTAGCTTGAGCATGTTCCAAAACCTTTTCATCGGATGCATCAATACGCTTCAAGGACTTTCTAATCCTTCTAGCACGACGGGCTTTGATCTCCTCATTATTGCGAGGAGGGATCACTTGACATCTTGATCATTTGGGTCCCCGTCTTGACCAGCTTGTTAGCCTTGATCATCATCATCATCATCAACACTTGCTTAAACTTGTGGAGAGGAGGACGAAGAAGGTTGATCTTGGCTTTGACCTTGACAAGCTTGAATGATAGGAGTGGATGTTTCTTGCATAGTAACTTGGTCAACAAGTCGAGGGTATTGAGCTTGTTCTTGGTTAGGTGCAACACTTGTCTCATTGGCTTATTCTTATATTGTAGAGGAGGGCTCCACTTGAGTAGAGCATAGTTCTTCTCGAGTTTCCATAAGGTGTCCCTCAATGGGGCAAAATAATCCCACACACATCCTTCCTATGGCTTCTTAAGGCATTTCAACATCTACATAAGAAACATCAAATTGCGCCACTTGGGAGCCATCATTTTCCTCGAAAACCACACTACAAGATTTTATGACTATCCGCGAGGTTTTGTCAAAGACTCTATAAGTGTGGGATTCGGCACCGTAACCAACAAATATACCCTCAAAAGTTTTAGATTGGAATTTAGACAACAAAACACCCTTTATCAAATAGAAATAGTTACAACCAAAGACATGGAAGTAGGAGACGTTGGGTTTGTTCCCGGTGAGGATTTCATATGGATTCTTCTCTAAGCCCTTGTGAATGTAGAGGCGGTTGGAGGAGTGGCATGCGGTAGATATGGCTCCGGCCCATAAAAATTGAGGATAATAATACTCCACCAACATGGTCCTTTCCATATCCAATATAGTTAGATTCTTCCTTTCGTCTACACCATTTTGTTGAGGGGTATATGCAACGGAATATTGATGACGAATACCCTCTTCACTAAGGAACTCATTCAAAGTGTAGTTCTTGAACTTGGTGCCATTGTCACTCCGAATAGCCATGATTGGAACATTGAGTTGACGTTGCACTTGATTGGAGAAGTCGATGATGGTTTGTTGGGTCTCACTCTTCAAGTTAAAGAAATAAACCCAAGTTTATCTTGAATATTCTTCGACAATGACCAAGCAATACTTCTTGCCTCGAAGAATTGCCTCGGGCACGGCACCAAAGAGATCAACATGGAGAAGCTCCAATATCCTCTTTGATGAGATAATGGTCTTGGCCTTATGGGAGGCATCATGCATGTTTCCTTCAACACACGACCTACAAACGCAATCTTTGGAAAAGGAAACATTTTCTTTTAGTCCGAGGATTAGGCCACCTTTGTGAATACTTTGCAAAGTTCTCATATTGACATGGGATAGGCGGCAATGCCACAACCATCCCACATCCGCCTTTCCGAAAAGACACATTGCTTGAGAGTTGGTAGACTTCGAAAAGTCCACCACAAACAACTCATTCGACATATCCCATGTATGCGATGTCTAGCGTCTTGCTCCTCAAAAGGGCCACAATATATATAAAATCAAAGAAGACGGAGAAACCCATCTTCCCTAAAGAACGAACTGAAAGTAAATTGTAACCAAGGGATTCGACAAGCATGATGTCCACGATAGTGATATCCGGAGCAATCACAACCTTGTCGAAACTTGTTACCTTAGACTTTGACTTATCTCCATAAGTGGCAGTTGCATCATTTGTATTTGGGATCAACTCTGTCACAAGTTCTCTTCTGGTCAGATGACTAGTGCATCCACTATCAATTATCCATTTAGACCCACCGGAAGCATAGTCCTGCAAGAAATCATTGACTAGAGCTAGGACCCGAGGAGGGTACCCTCATGTTAGCAACAAGGGTCTTTGGAACCCAAATAGTATAGTCAATGAAACCCTCAATTGGACCAACATATTTAGCTTTCACAACACCATAATAATCAACATATAAGAAATGGTGTGGATTGTTAGTTCCCGCGGGATTCCTACAAGTAGTGTCGCCCCTAATGACAATACCACTTGAAGCAACACTCTTCTTAGCTTGTGCGGGCTTGGCCTTGGCCTTGTTCTTGTTCTTATTATTTCTGTTCTTCTTGGCAAAATAGCCAAGACCTTTCTTACTCACTTGTGGTTTAGGAGAAACCACTCGGGGCTTGGGAGAAACTTGTGGCTTAGAAGCCACAACCTTCTCAATACTAGGGCCCTTGCCCTTGATTCTTGCTAGCTCTTCTTTCAAACTAGCATTCTCCTCAATAATATTTGTGTGATCACAGGAAGATGTAGAGGTACTAGGCACATTAAATTGATTGGGTTGAGTTTGAAGTTGTTCATGTGACTCTTTGAGGATAGAGTGTTCACTCTCCAAGGCTTTGTGGGCATTGGTAAGCTTCTCAAACTCCTCGGTTAGTTTATCATGACCAACCCGAAACTCAACCTTATCATTTTTAGCTTTCTTATATTTAGCAATTGCAAGGTCAGTTCTTTAGTGATATTAGCAACAGGTTCATTATGTGACTCTTCGATAGTTTCAAGTTCCTCCTCAAGAGAAACTCGACCCTCATGCTCTTCCTCAAGAGTCATAGAGAGAGATGCCTTTTCATCCGCATCTCTCCTTTCAATGTCACCTCTCTTCTCAAGAGCTTTATGGGCCTCTCCCAATTGTCTCATGAGGATAACAAAGTACCTCTTGGTCTCACCTTGCACGTTAGACATAAAACATTCCAAAGAGGCAATGTCATCTTTTACACTAGGACTAGCAACGTTATTCATTTCATTTGGATTCTTAGAGATGATAGAAGATGCTACCTCCGAGGCCTTAGCCATGAAGCACTTGGCGGAGGATTGAGGAAGATTCTCACTGGGGGATTCAAAGAGAGATGAGGAAGATGAAGTTGATGCAATAGCAAGAGCGGCCACTTCACTTGTGGATTCTTCTTCTTTATGACTTCCGGAATCATACTCCTCTTGAGTCACTAGCACAAACTTGGTGGGAGGCTTCATGTTAAAAAGTTTCTTCTTGAAGTGAGGTTTCTTGTAAGCAACCTTTGATTTTTCCTTGCGGATGAGACTGCCTCCATGATGTTCTCTATTCTCATATGGGCACTCCGCAATGAAGTGATGCTTGTATTGACAATTGAAGCAAGACCTCACCTTTTGAGTCCATTCCTTGCCATAGCTAGACTTGGTATTCTCCTCAACATATGCCTTGGCATTGGGAAGATTCTTCCAAAACTTGTGCACGACAAGAGCAATGACCTCCTTGAGCACGGGGTCATATTTTCTTGATCCTTCAAAGGGGCCAAGTCCTCAATGCATGCTTCTTGATTTTCAACCTCCCTTGACACCAACTTGGCCTTCAAAGCAACGGAGGCTCCTTTGTGCATTCCCATGGTTCTAGCACAGTTGTCAAGAGCATTTTTTGTTTGCACCTAGAAAGAGCTAATTTCTTGCATCACTTGAGTTGAGGTCAAATACGCATAGTCAAATCTTCCTTGAAGACTCTTCAAGTCCGCGGGCTCAAAAGGCATGAGAGCACTCACGTACTTCCTCTTGATCCAAGCATCATCAATATACTTGGCACCAACATTACTGAATGTGGTGGCAAGAATCTTGAGCCTCCGGTACATGTCTTCATGGTTCTCACCATCATGCATATATAATCCTTCGGCTTCATTGCTCAAGGTATCATACCTATTCCTCTCCATGCTTTCATTTCCACAAACATGACGACAAGAGCATCCCATGTTTCTTTGGCGGTGGAATATTGTTGAAGATGATGCATGTAGTTTGGACCCACGGCTTGTTCAATAATGGAGAAGGCGGTGTAGTTGAGTTGACAATCTACGGCTTCTCTTCTTGTCAAGTTCTTGGGGTCATGAGGCTTGTATCCATCACGACTGACCCTCCAAAGTTTAATACAAGAAGAGTTTAAGTGAGTTTCCATATAATATTGCCAAGCACCAAAAGAACGTGCATCAAGTTTAGGAGGTTCTCCTCTAGGAATTATATGAGGATGTGGGACGGGAGGATCACGAGAGTAGTGTCCTTCAAAGGAGTGGTAATCTCCTTTCCCTTCCGTACCCTTATCGGTGGAGTTATTAAGGGGGTCACTTTTAGGTATTTCACCATTAGCCCCATCTCTAGCACCCCCGGAATTTCTTCTGGGGGCGATGAAGTGGAAGTCTCCGTTCCATTGGCTTTCATGAATTGCAACAAGAGAGTTCGCAACTCGTCAATTTTTCCATCCATGGATGAGTTCAAGGAAGTTTGCAAATCCTTGAGATGATCCATAGTGACATGTGACGCGGGATCGGTGACTACCGTATCATCAGCAATACTAAAACTCTTAGGCGGTTAAGCCCAAAATAAGAGCTGAGGATCTTATACCAATTGAACGGATAGTATGGGAACCTAGGGGGTGAATAGGTGTCACGACCAATTTTAATTTTTCTTCAAATTAAGGCTTGACACAAAGGTAAATTCACTAGATAATGCAACTAAGGTGAATTTACCTATATGACAAGTACAATGATAAATACAATACAAGAACAAGTAAGGAGAGGGAACGAGATAATTGATACGTCTCAAACGTATTTATAATTTCTGATGTTCCATGTTGTTTTCATGCCATATGTACATGTTTTCTATATATACTTTATGTCATTTTTATGGATTTCCTGGGACTAACATATTGACAAGATGCCACAGAGCCAGTTCCTGTTTTCTGCTGTTTTTTGTTCCAGAAAAGTTGTTCTGGAAATATTCTCGGAATTGGACGAAACAAAATCCCAGGGTCTTAGAAATCTGTCACGTACACGGAGTCCGAAGGGGACCCGGAGGGGGCCTCTGGCCACACCATAGGGTGGTGCGCCCCCCTTGGTCGTACCACCAGGTGGTGTGGAGCCCCTGGCCACCCACCGATGTTGCCCTCTCGCCTATTTAAGACCCTCCTCGGTTTAACCCTAAATACCCGAGCCTCCATCCACGAAAATTTCCGTAGCCACCATCATCGTCAACCCTAGTTTGGGGGGGTTCTGAAGCTCTCCCCGGCACCCTGCCGGGAGGGGGAATCATCACTGGAGGGCTCTTCATCACCATTCCTGACTCCGGAGTGATGCGTGAGTAGTTCATCCTTAGACTACGGGTCCATAGCAGTAGCTAGATGGTTATCTTCTCCTCTTTATGCCTCATGTTTAGATCTTGTGAGTTGCCTAACATCATCAAGATCATCTTATTGTAATGCTACATGTTGTGTTTGCTGGGATCCGATGAATATTTAATGCTATGTCTAGTGATTATCAATATATCATGTTTATGTTATTTATGATCTTTCATGCTCTCTGTTACTAGTAGATGCTCTGGCCAAGTTGATACTTTTAACTCCAAGAGGGAGTATTTATGCTTGATAGTGGGTTCATGCCTCTCATTCACCTACGCTCGAGTGACACAAACATAACGAGTGGGGGATGTGTTGTTGCCATTAGGGAGAAAACAACAATGTTTTCATTGTTTACATTAGACACTTTACTTAAGGCAATAAGCTTGCAACTTAATACCCGAGGTTTGATTGAATGACGCCCTGAGGGTGAATTATTAGTCATAGATGCAGTTGGATAGCGGTCTATGAATTATGTTGTAATGCCCGCATGAATCACATAGTAATCATCATGTCATGCATACGCACTACGGTGCAACCTTTATATCTGTCAATTGCACAGCTGTAATTTGTTTACCCAGCATGTTATCTATCTATTTTGGAGAGACAGCAATAGTGAACTGTGGTCCCCGGTCCATTCTTTTACACTGATAATACAACCAATGTTTTCTTTACTTCAATTATTGTGTTCCTCTCATTCACTACCATCACTCTTCTCTTTTCATTACTTCAAACAAGTACTATTTTCCACACTATACATCTAATCCTTTGTGTTAGCAAAACCGGTGAGATTGACAACCTTACTGTTTCATTGGGGCAAAGTACTTTGATTGTGTTGTGTAGATTCCACGTTGCTGCTGAGCCTGGTAGTGTGCCCTGCCAACATCAGATGTTTTCAACCTTCAGAAGTGATTTCTTTATCTTACTGGTCGAATAAACCTCGGTTTCTTTCTGAGGGAAAACTTGCTGCTT
Organism: Alopecurus myosuroides; assembly: GCA_028641055.1. NCBI lineage: Eukaryota > Viridiplantae > Streptophyta > Magnoliopsida > Poales > Poaceae > Alopecurus > Alopecurus myosuroides. The sequence continues at coordinate 12,787,710 of CM054062.1, forward strand.
TGCTCTTCATACCTTTCTCTTGGGGTTTCCTAACCAGTGCACTCCTACACCATCAAGCTGTTTTCTGGCGCCGTTGCCGGGGAAGAGGATTTCTGCAAGGGGAGTCTCTCACCTCCAATCTTTTTTACTTTGTTATTGTTTTGCGTTTACTTGCTTCATCATGCTCGCTATCAATGGTTGATTTCTGTGAAACTAAATCTCATTGGCAAGGTGGGTTCACGGAAGAAAAACAAAAAAATTATAAGGAACACCGCTTGTCACAAAAAGGGATACAATTATGGGTAAAACTTAATAAATTGAATAACTATGCTAAAAACTTGTGCTCTACTTATAATGTTACTTATTGCTTTGATAAATCTTGTTGCTATAGGAGGTATAAACACCTCCCTTTTCAAAGTCATCATTTCCCTTAACATAAGAAGATATGGTAACATCATCATTATACTCACATTGAAAAGGGAGGTGTTTATACCTCCTACAGCAACAAGATTTATTAAATCAGTAAGTGACATTATAAGTAGAGCACAAGTTTTTAGCATAGTCATGCAATTTATTAATTTGCTCCCATAAGTGTATCCCTTTTTGTGACAAGCGGTGTTCCTTATAATAATTTTGTTGTTCATCCATGAACCCACCTTGCCTATAAGATCTAGTTTCAGAGACATCAAACATTGATAGCAAGCATGATAAAGCAAAAACTAACAACTAGAATAAGAACTATTTTGTGTGTGTTTTTGATATAGAGACGCAAACAAGATAAAATAAAATAAGCTAAGCAAAACTAAAACAAAGTAAAGAGATTGGAAGTGAGAGACTCCCCTTTCAGAAATTTTCTTCCTCCCCGGCAACGGCGCTAGAAAACTTCGTTGATGACTAACGTTGGTAGACCCCAAGTGCAAGGTGTGAAGAGTGCAGCAGCAAGTTTTCCCTCAAAAAAGAAACCAAGGTTGAATCGACCAGTAGGAGGACAAGCAATCTCTGAAGGTTGATGCAGCTGAGGTGGCAGGGTGCACTACCGGTTCAGCAGCAATGTGGAACCTACACGACACAATCAAATCACTTTGTCCCAACGTAGCAGTGAGGTTGTCAATCTCACCGGTTTTGCTGAACACAAAGAGGTTAAACGTATGGTGTGGAAAATAATATGAGAACAATATGAAAATAGTAGCAGAAGTATGAAAGAAGTAGATGTTTTATCAGTATGAGGAAAATGGACCGGGGTCCACAGTAAACTAGTGGTGTCTCTCCGTGAAAGATAAATAACATGTGTGGTGAACAAATTACAGCTGGGCAATTCACATAAATGAAGGCTGCACCATAGTGCATATGCAAGAGATAAAGCTTACTATGTGATTCATGTGGGCATTACAACAAAATACATAGACCGTTATCCAACTGCATCTATGACTAAAAATCCACCCTTCGAATATCATCCGAACAAACATTGGGTATTAAGTTGCAAGCAACAGATAATCGCAGTAAGCAAAGTGTGTAATGTAAACAATAACATCATCCTTAGACAAAGCATTATTGTTTTCTCCCTAATGGCAACAGCACATCCTCCATCCATCATGTTTCTGTCACTCGAGCACAAATGAAAAGGAGGCATGAACCCACTATCGAGCATAAATACTCCCTCTTGGAGTTACTAGCATCTACTTGGCCAGAGCATCTACTAATAACGGAGAGCATGCAAGATCATAAATAACATAAGCATGAAGACAATATGATAGATTGATAATCAGAAGACATAGCATTCAACATTCATCAGATCCCAGCAAACACAACATGTAGCATTACTTAAAGATGATCTTGATCATGATAGGAAGCTCACAAGATCTAAACATGATGTGTAACATGGAGAGAACAACCATATAGCTACTGTTATGGACCCGTAGTCCGGGGATGAACTACTCACGCGTCACTTCGGAGGAGGGCATGGTGGTGTAGACCCCTCCAATGATGATTTCTCCCTCTGTCAGGGTGCCGGGGAGAGATCCAGAACCCTCCCGATCTCGGGATGACGGTGACGGCGGCCTCGGGTGTTTCTCGGGTAAAAGTGGGATCCTTCTATGGTTTATGTCTCGGGGGGATTAATTAGGCGAAAGGGCAAAAGCGGTGGAGGCCTGGGGGCCCCACACCACCTCCCGGCGCGGCCAAGGGGGGGCGCCGCCCTATGGTGTGGCCCCCCTGAGGCCCCCGCCGGGTCTCTTCGGGACTCCGTGGAACCTTCGGGAATTCTAAGACTTCCGGGCTTCGGATTTTCCAATTCCGAGAATATTTCCAGAACAACTTTTGTGAAACAAAAAAACAGCAGAAAACAGGGAACTGGCTTTGTGGCATCTTGTCAATAGGTTAGTCCGGAAAATCGATAAAAATGGCATAAAGTGTATAGCGAACATGTGGGAAACAATAAGAAAACAACAAGGAACATCAGAAATTAAGGATACGTTTATGACGTATCAGCCGCAACATAAGGCGACGTCTCAGCCCATAGATTCCAGGCTGCTACCTAGGAACCCCAAACTACTCGTCGATGTCCACGTCGAATCACCACCGATGTAACTTCGCCTAAAACAATTTGAAGCAAACCTGAGTATGGAAGGTACTCAACAAAACTTAATTAACCTATTATATGTCTGATGTACTTGGAAAAGGTTTATGAAGGTCAATTTGCGTAAAGCAATATTTGTTTCCCAAAATTGAGGAAGGAATAGCACGTCTCATAGAGTATTTTTCAAAACAGATGAGAAGACTACTCAACTGCTGAAATTATCATCTTTCATTCCACCAATCCATTCTCATTCCCAAATACCTTATGCTACAAGGATCACCCCTATCGTTATCTAAGACGAGGCAACCTTCATTTGTTATCAACAAGTGTTAAGCTCTCATTCAATTTATCTATGGCCATGTATCTTCCACCAAGTCGTCCATAACCATGGACACGGCTTTTCGAAAAGATTACCCTGCAGGGATGTACACTTTACCCACACGTACCAACCGACTCTTAACGCCACGTGGTAACGCTCTTCCCAAGGGAGCGCGACAGAGTGTGGTTGGCCACAAACTTTACCTTACTCAACCATATCCATGAGTCAACCCAAGGCAGGACCACCCCGTCAACAGGTAGTTGGCCATCCTCCTGAAGGCACGTGTCTCTGTGAGGCGGGGTCAAGATCCGTGTACGTCCATCACTTGGCACCGGTCACGCCCTAGGAGGAGAACTTTTCCAAAACGTTTGAAAAGTTTTATTTGCATTGCAGAATGGAACTCTCGAACTACGTGACTCATGGATGTGGCCAACAAGTTAGTTGGTCAAGCGCGGTTACTTAGACCCCGCGTGTGGTTGCACGCTCAGTCTTGGTTTATTCGGCGGGACTTTACTCCTAGGGTTGGAAAGTACAGGACAAAGAACCACTTCCCATGTGGCCTCCCGTCCAAGTCTTAGTCAAGTTAACCACACAGTTCTCATCTTACCACATCAACCTATCATACTAGATTCATGCGGAACTCTGATTCATCAACCGGATGGAGCGGAGCTAAACAAAACTATACGACTAAGCATAGCAATTATAAGGCTCTGGCGATGCGCACAATAAAATCTATGGCGGCTAGGAGAAGTGGATCAAGATATTGAGGCAATGCAGTATATAGGAGGACTCTACATATTGACACAAGATACTTTGGAATCAAATGCAATGTACGTGAATCAAAACTACTTTGGAAAACATATATGAGCAGATAAGAGGTTATGCTTGCCTTTCTTATAAGAAAACCAAGAGATATATCTTCTGGAATAAGTACTTGACTTGTCGGTTAAAATCAAGTATTCGTCATGGAACTCTTGATCTTCTCTTCGGCCAGCGCTCTACCGATAAGAAGCAAATAACGAGAAGGAAACAATCAACACATGGCATCGATGCAATGCGTAACATGTATGCATGACAGAGTTAAGCACTTCGATGAAGACCTAGACATGTTCAATGGTTTACTATGGTTTATATGGTAGTTATGCATTTTTATTGAAATTAGCCTCGAAACGACTTAAAGGGGCTAAGCCCGGCAATTCGACCCATGGGTCTACCCGCATAAATAAATACAGCTGAAAGCTGCTCGTCCGTTCAAGTAACTAAATTAAAAAGGAAGCCTATCAAAGAATGCTCAGCCCATGAGAAACGACCCATGCGAAACGGCCCATGATTAGGGCCTACGGGTGCAGAAGATGTCAGGCAACTTTTGTCTAGAAGAAAGATGGCAGGCAACGAAGAGTCGAAGACATGTACATTTTAGTACCACATCCCTAGCTGAACAAGGTTCACGTCAGAGGCACACCTATAAAGACAGGCTCGCGGAAGCTGATATGTTCGTTCAGTTCTGCGATGCTGGCATTTGACATGGCCTAAAAAAAATTAAAACTGGACTTGATTACACCTGATGGGCACATGAATGTGTTTTCCAGGATGTGCCAGATGGGTCTCCTGTCGGGTCGGGTGACCCGTTGGGTTCGGGCTTGGGTTTGATATTAGACCCATGGGCAGGGTCGTGGGTAGAAACTCTTCCCCGTTTGTTAATCGGGCATGGGTCTATACGAGTTTGACCCGGTGGAACCCGACCCGATCGCCGGGCTGAAAAGGGGCACTCATGGCATTTTCAGGAGTGTGTCAAAACTAAATTTCTCAAATGAGTTTGAAAACATCATAACTGAGTTGCATTTTCCTTTATGAGCATTTTGATATATAACTTGAAATTTTCTGAATTTATTGAATAAAAAGTAATTTTCTCCAATTTTAAAATGAAATAAATCAAATTCAAACAATTCATATTTTTGAACTTTGTCAAACATGTTTGAAAACAATATTAATAGATAGAGTTTATTTTTATGAAAATTTTGGTTATTTTTCCATAATTTTTGGAATTACAGAATAAAAGTTATTCAATTTATAAATTTTAATTCATTTTTGGAATTATATTTGAAGTGGGGCCCACCTGTCGGTGTGTTCTCTTTTTATTTAAACATTTCCTAAAATAATAACCCTGAAAGCCCGGGCCCGGAGCGACGTCATGCTAACCTCAACGCTGGCCGGCAGAGGCATGGGCGTGGACGCCAGTGGAGATTCCGGCGACCGAATCGAGCGTGCTCGGGCTCGTTCGAAAGCCCAGAGCAATGGCAACCTCGAGGTGGTGGTGCCTCCCCTTTTACGTCACCGACGATGAGCCGACGAGCAGGGACGGCGGCGGTGGCCACGGGTTCCGGCGGAAACAGCGTCTCCGGCCACGGGGGAGAGAGAGGGGAGAGTACCGGGAGAGAGATGGGCTCACCCTGAGCTCGCTTGAGAGGACGACGGGGCAGGAGGATGTCGGGAACAGCGCCGCCGTGCGGTGGAGGCCGTCGGCCGGAGGCGGAGAAGACGACAAAATTCTCGGCCTTCAGGCCATCCCCACAACTCCGCTTGCTCGAGGTGGTAGAGGGGTTCACGACGGTTCTTCGGAGCTCCTCGGTGGTGCAGCGCATGGCCGGAATTGACAGCAGCGGCGTATCGCCAAGGAAGCTAGGGTTCGGTCTCAGCGGGTCACAGAGAGAGAGGGGGGCTCGAGGGGGGTTTTGGGAGGAGGAGGGGCCGATTCGTACGTCTCCCAGGCGTCCTTATCCATCGCGGGGGAGGAGAAGCATGAGGTGGTAGCGCGCTGGCGAGCAGCTTGCTTGCCTCCTGTCAAAGGAGGAAGACGACAGAAGTCTTCCTTTTGTGGAAAGCCCCCTGAGATTTCTGAGAATCACCAGGAGATCCTTCTGTGGGTTGAAAACATGACAAATTTGAATATTTTAGGGCATTTTTGAAAAGTAAAACTTGCACAAAAATATTCTTTGGAAATCTCTTAAAATTTGCCACATTACCACAAAATGGTTTGCTCATTTTGGAAAAAAAATTAGAACAACTTTGTGAGTTGCCAAATTAATTGATTTTTATCATTTTATTTGGTTATATTCAAATGCAAAATTTTGACCAAGATTTTCATGCATGTATGCCATGTACACAACACACCACATCATATTACACAAAAGTGGGATGTTACATATCTACCCCTTTACAAGAATCTTGTCCCGAGATTCCAAGGTTTTAGAAAATAAGTTGGGGTACTTAGATCGTAACTGATCCTCTTGTTCACTGGTCCTCTTGTAACTGATCTTCTTTTTAGAACAACTTTGTGAGTTGCCAAATTAATTGATTTTTATCATTTCATTTGGTTATATTCAAATGCAAAATTTTGACCAAGATTTTCATGCATGTATGCCATGTACACAACACACCACATCATATTACACAAAAGTGGGATGTTACATGTCTACCCCTTTACAAGAATCTTGTCCCGAGATTCCAAGGTTTTAGAAAAGAAGTTGGGGTACTTAGATCGTTACTGATCCTCTTGTTCCCAGGTTGCTTTGTTCTCGGAATGATGTGACCACTGAACTTTGAGGAACTTGATGGTCTGGCTCCTGGTTCTTCGTTCGGCCTCATCAAGAAAACAGACAGGAACCTCTTTATAATAGAGATCATCCTTGAGCTTAAGAGTCTCGTGGTCCACACCATGAATGAGATCTTTGAAGCAACGTTTGGAAGACATCATGAACATCCGGAAATCCTGGAGGCAACTGCAATTGATATGAAACTTGACCTTGTTTGCCAATGATGGGAAACGGTCCGATATAACGAGGAGCCAGTTTGCCTTTGGTTCCGAAACATTTTCCACCTTTCAGAGGTGTGACTTGAAGATAACCTTTCTCGCCAATTTCGTATTGAACGTCCTGATGATGACGATCATAATAACTATTTTGTCGAGACTGTGTTGTTTTCAGACGTTCACGGATAACGCGAACTTGTTCGTCTGCATCTTTGATCATGTCCGGTCTAAAGAATGATCTTTCACCGGTTTAAGACCAATTCAAAGGAGTTCGGCGGTTACAACCATATAGCAATTCGAAAGGAGCCTTGCCCAAGCTATTGATAATTGTTGTTGTAAGTGAACTCAGCAAAGGGAAGGATTTTTTTCCCAATCCTTACCGAGTGAGATAACACAAGCTCGAAGCATGTCCTCAATAATTTGGTTCACTCTTTCGGTTTGACCACCGGTTTGGGGATGATAAGCAGTGCTAAAAGAAAGACGAGTTCCCATTGCCTCTTGAAGACTTCCTCAGAACTTGGAGGTGAACAAACTCCCACGATCAGAGACAATCCTTTTTGGAACTCCATGAAGGCTGACTATTTGTGAGATATATAGATCCGCCAGTTCACTGGTTCGAATGGTCTCCCGAACAGGAATGAAATGAGCAACCTTGGACAAACGTTCGACCACTACCCAAATGGTATCATGACCCTTTTTAGTTTTGGGAAGACCAGTAATGAAGTCCATACCAATTTCATCCCATTTCTATTCAGGAATCAGTAGAGGTTGAAGAACACCGGCTGGCCTCTGATGTTCTGATTTCACACAACAACAGACGTCACATTCGGCAACATACTTAGCAATTTATCACTTCATCCGGGTCCACAAGAACTTTGGACGTAGGTCCTGATACATCTTCATGCTACCAGGATGGATAGAAAGAGGTGTATCATGAGCCTCTTGAAGTATTAGATTTCTCATATTTCGCTTCTTTGGCACAACCAGACGATTATTAAAATAAACGATGCCTTAATCATCAATAGAGAAACACTTGGAAACTCCGCTAGAAATGTTCTTGATCTTGGCAATGCCCACATTATGCTTCTGGGCCTCTTTGGTTTGATCCTCAAGAGAAGGTTTTATTTTCAGGTTAGCTAGATACCAAGAAGGAACAATTTCAAGCTTGAGCTAGGAGAACTCCCCATGAAGAGAAGGTTGAGCTTTCTGTATGATCAAGTTGTTACAGTAAGACTTTCGACTTAGCGCGTTAGCCACGACGTTGGCTTTGCCGGGTTGGTAGTTGAGACCCAAATCAAAGTCTTTAATTACTTCCAACCATCTTCTCTGTCTGAGATTCAGGTCTGGTTGGGTGAGCATATATTTCAGACTCTGATGATCTGAGTATAGCTTGCAACAGTTACCTAGAAGGTAATGACGCCATTGCTTGAGAGCATGGACTACGGCTGCTAGCTTGAGGTCATGAGTTGGATAGTTGTGCGCATGTGGTTTCAACTGACGAGAACCATAAGACACAACATGACCTTCTTGCATTAACACGCAACCGAGTCCTTGTTGCGAGGCATCACAGAAGATAACAAAGTCTTTTCTCGTATCAGGAAGCGCAAGCACAAGAGCGGTAGTCAGTTTAGTTTTTAGAGTTTGGAAACTCTCTTCTACCTTTTCTGACCACTCAAACTTTTTGCCTTTCTTTAGAAGTTCAGTCATAGGTTTGGAAATTTTGGAGAAGTTCTCGATGAAACGACAGTAATAACCTGCCATCCCGAGAAAACTCCGAACATCCTTGACTGATTTAGGTGCTTCCTTGTCCAGAATGGTTTGAACCTTGTCTGGAATCATGGACACACCTTCGGCAGGCACCACGTGTCCGAGATAGATGAGCTCTTTCAAGTAGAACTCACATTTGGAGAACTTGGCATACAACTTGTGCTCACGGAGTTTGGACAAAACCAAACGCAAGTGTTCGGCATGTTCATCTTCGGTTTTGGAATAAACTAGAATATCGTTGATGTAGACCATGATGAACTTGTCAAGATACTCCGTGAACACTGAGTTCATAGGACGCATGAATGTAGCCGGAGCATTGGTGAGGCCAAACAAGATAACGGTGTACTCATAAAGACCATAACGCAGGTCCATCTTAGAGAAGACAGTTGCACCAGCTAACTGATCAAATAGGTCATTGATTCATGGAAGAGGATACTTGTTTTTGATATTCACTCCATTCAACGGCCGATAATCAATAGCTAGACGCGGAATATTTGTATCCCGCTTCTTGACGAAGATGGTAGGACAACCCCAGGAAGATGTACTAGGTTGGATGAAAACTTTTTCTTCTAACTCCTCTATTTGTCGCTTCAATTCAGCCAACTCTTCTGGGGGCATACGACAAGGTCTTTTGGACATAGGAGCGGTGCCAGGGACTACTTCAATGACAAATTCCACACTTCGATCAGGTGGCATGCCAGGCAACTCTTCAGGAAACACATCAGGGAAATCACTGACAACAGTCACCTCATGAATTTCACGAGGATAGTCAGCTTGCATTGAGTATAGTCATGACTCAGGTGAAAGTTGATGGCACGCTAATGGGGCTAGATCTGCACACGCCCAACACTTCACACTAGCACCAGAAGGATCTGTCAAGATGATGGACTTTTCTGAACAGTCAATTACAGCTCCAAACCTCTTGAGCCAATCCATGTCTAGAATAACATCAATGTCAGTTGACTTTAGGGCAAAGAAGGTGGTAGGGAACAACCAATACCCTATATCGACTATGAGCTCTGGAGCAACCATCGTGGTTCACCAGTGGAACCCTGGGGATTGGACCACCAAATACTTTGACATCTTTTGGAAAAGTATCCCATGCATTTCTTTTCTTACATGAACCTATGTGATGCTCCAGAGTCGAACAACACTGTAGCCAGAATGGAGTTAACCCGAAGTGTACTCAAAAGAACGCTTGGATCATCTTGAGCCTTCTCAAGTGTAACGTGTGTTAACGAGCATGTCTACCATCAGTGGACTTCACATTTTTATTGGGCGGAGGAACTCCACGACCAATTTTCTTCTGAAGACACTCTCGAGAAAGATGACCCGGTTGACCACACTTGAAACACATAGAACCAGGTGGTTTAGCAACTGATGGAGGCGGACGAGGAATGTATCCTGCAAGACTTGGTGCAAATGGGTTTCTAGGAATAGCGTTGTATGGTATAAACACACGACGCTTCTTGGATCTAGAGGAAGATGCACGGGAGTCATCCGCATCCCGTTTTACAGTAGTCTCCATCTCCTTTGTGCCATATTCAAGGGTAATAGCCTGGTTATATAACTCCTGAAACTGCGGAATTTGAAAGGAAGCAACTCATAACGGGGGTTGGGTTCAGACCTTCCGAAATAGTTCCTGCTTGTCCTCATCATTTCTGATATCACGAGGAGCATAGCGAGCCAAACGGGTGAATTTACGCCCGTAAGGTTCAACGTCCATCTTGCCTTGAGTGAGATCGAGGAATTCCTTCCGTTTGATGTTCATGATTGCCTTTGGAATATAAGCATCACATAACGTAGTATAGAACTCTGCCCAGGTGACCTCATGTCCTGGCGCCTGCAACACCAAGAAACCTTCCCACCAAGCACCAGTAGCACCCTCTAGCTTGTAGGTGGCGAAGTTCACGCAGTCACTATCTTGGACATGGAGAGCAACAAACTTGCGCTCAATTGTACGGAGCCAGTCATCAGTATCAAGAGGCTCCTTGGAATCAGCAAAGGTAGGAGGCTAAGCTTTAAGTAAATCCCCAAATGTAACACCTTCAGCGCGGCGTTCAGTATTCTGAGCCACACGTTCAAGAAGATGTTCATTTCTCAGGCGGTTGGTCTCAATATTCTACAGAACCTGCACCATTGTGGGAGAAGGCGGAACTTCTGTCTCAGGAGGATTACGTCCACGACGGCTACGAGTTCCACCAGATATCCTAAGTAAAAAGAAGAGGAACCATGAACAACACATCCATGATAAGGGGTAACAATGGAATGGTACATGATAGTTCAGCGGAGGCAAGATGTATGACATTATGTGGAAGAAACAAGCCACATCGCCTAAATAGAACAACCGGGGAATCACACTGAGATGCAACCCCGGCCATGGAATTGATAGATCAGATGATTTGAGTTGGCCAAAACTTGACAGGTTAGCAACCTGACACGAAGTACTAGGAAGAAATACCCAACGATTTTGATCCTAGTTTTGAAGGTAAAAGATGAGAGGAACACCGTTTTAAATCAACTGAGGTAAGATGACACAGAGTTAGAGTGATACTAGATAAGGAGTAAAAAGAATTCCTAAGAAGGTTTTCACAATTCATTTGCAAATTCAAAATAGTTTTCACAAACACTAGACTCAACATCGACCAATAGCAAGGGTTTCCTACGGGCAGTCCTGCTCTAATACCTTGACATGTTGGACCCCGGACCCAGAGGTATACATACTGCTATGCGCTCCTAGTCATGGACCCACAAGGGCTTCAGGGTTACCAGTCCCGGCAGCAACAAACAACAGCAGGTAGACCGGATTCATTGGCACATAGGCCGGATAACATCGGTACTACTACTCATTGTGTCCATGCTAGTCATAACCAACTATGCATATCAAAGCGTCCACGCATCGTACGAAACTGAAGGAACCATACCAAAACTATACAGAGATGCTATGTGTCCAGGAAGTGCAACAACAATCAAGGGTTACTAGGGTTACCAAGCCCAGGACGAATCACATCGGCAGGCATGCTCGGAACGGATCATCGGCTCCACAATCCCTCAACCGCGACAACTACGCAGGCATAGCCAAAAAAGTATAACATTGAGCTCGAAAACAACAACCGATCAAAGCAGCACTCTAGACATGAAAGTCGTATTAAATATGTGTTACTAGAGTATAGCTTTACAAATAGAGGTCACATGACCTAAAATTACATCAGACAATGAAAGGACGATTATACTGCTAATCAAAAAGAACCAAAAGGCCTAAGAGGCTGCAATATAAGGCGACGTCCTAACCATAGATTCTAGGCTGCTACCTAGGAACCCCAAACTACTCGTCGATGTCCACGTCGAATCACCACCGATGTGAGTAACTTCACCTGAACCAACTTGAAGCAAACCTGAGTACGGAAGGTACTCAACAAGACTTAGCTAACCTATTATATATCTGTTGTTCTTGGAAAAGGTTTATGAAGGTCGATTTGCGTAAAGCAATATTTTTTTTCCAAAATCGAGGAAGAAATAGCACGTCTCATACAGTATTTTTAAAAACATATGAGAAGACTACTCAACTGCTGAAATTATCATCTTTCATTCCACCAATCCATTCTCATTCCCAAATGTCTTATTCTACAAGGATCACCCCTATCGGCATCTTCGGCGAGGCATTCTTCATTCGTTATCAACAAGTTTTAAGCTCTCATTAAATTAATCTATGGGCACGTATCATCCACCAAGTCATCCTTAACCGTGGACACGGCTTTTCGAAAAGATTGCCTTGCAGGGATGTACACTTTACCAACACGTACCAACCGACTCTTAATGCCACGCGCTAACGCTCATTCCAAGGGAGCGCGGCAGAGTGAGGTTGGCCACGACCTTTACCTTACTCAACCATATCCATGAGTCAACCCAAGACAGGGCCACCCCGTCAACAGGGAGTTGGCCATCCTCCTGACGGCACCTGTCTCTGAGAGGCGGGGTCAAGATCTGTGTACGTCCATCACTTGGCCCCAGTCACTCCCTAGGCGGAGCATTTTTCCAAAACGTTTGAAAGGTTTTATTTGGGTTGCCGAATGGAACTCTAGAACTACGTGACTCGTGGATGTGGCCAAACAAGTTAGTTGGTCGAGCGCGGTTACTTAGACCCCACGTGTGGTTGCACGCTCAGTCTTGGTTTAGTCGCGAGACCTTACTCCTAGGGTTGGCAAGTACATGACAAAGAACCACTTCCCAAGTGGCCTCCCGTCCAAACCTTAGTCAAGTTAACCACACCGTTCTCATATTACCACATCAACCTATCATACTAGATTCATGCGCAACTCTGATTCATCAACTGGATGGATCAGAGATAAACAAAACTATACGACTAAGCATAGAATTTATAAGGCTCTGGCGATGCGCATAAGAAAATCAATGGTGGCTAGGTGCAGTGGATCAAGATATTGACACAAGATACTTTGGAATCGAATGCAATGTACGAGAATCAAAACTACTTTGGAAAACATATATGAGTAGATAAGAGGTTACGCTTGCCTTTCTTATAAGAAAACCAATAGATATATCTTCTGGAATAAGTGCTTGACTTGTCGGTTAAAATCAAGTATCCATCATGGAACTCTGGATCTTCTCTTCGGGCAGCGTTTTACTGATAAGAAGCAAATAACAAGAAGGAAACAATCAACACATGGCATCGATTCAATGCGCAATATGTATGCATGACAGAGTTAATGCGCTTCGATGAAGACCTAGACATGTTCAACGGTTTACTATGGTTCATATGGTAGTTATGCATTTTTATTGAAATTGACCTCGAAACGACTTAAAGGGGCACTCAGGGAATTTTCAAGAGTGTGTCAAAATTAAATGGCTCAAATGAGTTTGAAAACATCATAACTGAGTTGCATTTGTCATTCTGAGCATTTTGATATATAACTTGAGATTTTCTGAATTTATTGAATAAAAAGTTATTTTCTCCAATTTTAAAATGAAATAAATCAAGAACTTTGTCAAACATGTTTGAAAATGATATTAACAGATAGAGTTTGTTTTTCTGAACATTTTGGTTATTTTTCCATAATTTTTGGAATTACAGAATATAAGTTATTCAATTTATAAATTTTAATTTATTTTTGGAATTATAATTGAAGTGGGGCCCACCATTCAGTGTGTTCTCGTTTTATTTAAATTTTTCTAAAATAATAACCTTGATAGCCCGGGCCCGCAGCGACGTCATGCTGACGTCATCATGATGTCAGCGCTGGCCGGCAGGGGCACGGGCGTGGACGCTGGCGGAGATTCAAGCGACGGAATCGAGCGCGCTCCGGCTCGTTCGAAAGCCCAGAGCGAGGGAGACCTCGAGGTGGCGGCGCCTCCCCTTTTGGGTCACCAACGGTGATCTGGCAAGGAGGGACGGCGGCCGCGGCCAAGGGTTCTGGTGGAAACGGCGTCTCCGACAACAGGAAAGAGGGGAGAGTACGGGGAGAGAGCTGGGCACACCCTGAGCTCAATGGAGAAGACGACGGGGCCGGAGGAGGTCGGGAATGGCGCCGCATGTGGTGGAGGCCAGAGGCGGAGAAGACGACAAAATTCTCGGCCTTCAGGCCATCCCTGCAGCTCCGCTTGCCCGAGGTGGTAGAGGGTTTCACGGCGGTTCTTCGGAGCTCCTCGGTGGTACAGCGGGTGGCCAGAGTCGACGGCGGTGGTGGATTGCCGGGGAAGCTAGGGTTTGGTCTCAGTAGGCCACAGAGAGAGAGGAGCTCAAGGGGGTGGGTTCTAGGAGGAGGAGGGGTCGATTCGGACGTCTCCCAGGCGTCCTAATCCATCGCGGGGGAGGGGAAGCAGGAGGTGGCAGGGCGCCGGCGAGCAGCTTGCTTGACTCCTATCAAAGGAGGAAGACGACACAAGTCATCCTTTTGTGAAAAAAACCCCTAAGATTTATGAGAATCTCCAGGATGTCCTTCTATGGGTTGAAAACAAGACATATTTGAATATTTGAGGGCCTTTTTGAAAAGTAAAAATTGCACAAAAATATTCTTTGGAAAACTCTTAAAATTTGCCACATTACTACAACTTGGTTTGCTGATATTGGAAAACTTTTTAGAACAACTTTGTGAGTTGCCAAATTAAGTGATTTTTATCATTTCATTTGGTTATATTCAAATGCAAAATTTTGACCAAGATTTTCATGCATGTATGCCCCGTACACAACAAACCACATCATATTACACAAAAGTGGGATGTTACAGGTTAACCCTAAATATCCGAGACTCCATCCATGAAAATCTCTCTAGCTGCCGTCATCGTCAACCCTAGTTTGGGAGGGTTCTGAAACTCTCCCCGGCACCCTGCTGGGAGGGGGAATCATCACCGGAGGGCTTTTTATCACCATGCATGCCTCCGGAATTATGCGTGAGTAGTTAATCCTTGGACTACAGGTCCATAGCAGTAGCTCGATGGTTTTCTTCTCCTCTTTATGCCTCATGTTTAGATCTTGTGAGCTTCCTAACATGATCAATATCATCTTATTGTAATGCTACATGTCGTGTTTGCTGGGATCTGATGAATATTGAATTCTATGTCCTGTAACATCCCAAGTATGAAATCTCCCTTTAGAATGTTTTATTCCTTGTTAAGTTTTTGTTTTGCATCATGTCATCATATTCATTGCTTTTTGTTTGCATTTGTTTTGCATTTGATCTCATTTGTTTCCATTTGTTTCCTATTTGAATTCCAAACAAAAAATTCAATTTCTGGTTCATACTTGTTATGTTACATGTTTCAAATAAAAACTACAAAACAAACAAATAAATTGTTCCATTAAAACTTGAAATTAATCACTTTACATTGATTAAGTTTCACTTATTCATTAATATCAAAAATTCACTTAAAATCATTTGTTTCCAAACAACACCATAAATTAAAATAATTGGAAAACAAAAGTTTATCTTAAGGTGTTGTTACAAAAATAAATCATTACAAATTTTCCCTAAATTTTCCCTAGCACAAACCTCTCCTTTTTCTCTCTATTTCCTTTGCAGCAAAAAAAAATAATCAGAAAAAGAATAAAAGAGAAAAGGAGAGGGGGAATAGAGCAACCAGCCAGTTGGGCCAGCCCAACTGCCCTAGGCCTGGTACCCCTCACGGTCACCCCTAACCTCTGTACGGACGAGCATCCGCTCTGTCCACGTTTACAGTTCAGAGAAGGAACGGTCCCGAGCTCACCCCCTCCTCCTATATCCTTGCCCTCGAGCTCCCCTCCTTGCCCTAATTTCTCTCCACCCCTCTCTCCCTCGAGCGCCGTCTTCCTCCTCTCTCTCTTTCTCTCCCTCCTTCCTTTTCTCTGTAACTCGACCACCACCGCGAACAACCACCGCCGCCTCCCTCTCCGGCTCATCGCCGCCGCCACGGTGCCCTCCCGGCCGTGCTAGGGCCGGGAACGGAAAGGCCCCGTTCCCCTCTCCCGCTACGTCCCCTCCGTTTCCCCGGAGGCCCTCCGAGTCGCCGCCGCCATCTCGACTTCGCCGCCGGCCACACCCCACCGCTGCACCGATCGCCACCTTCCTCTCCTGAGGTGAGCCGCCCCTCACCCCTCGTTCCCTTCCCCCTCTCTGTCACGGCCACCGCACGAGCTCGCAACCGCAGCACGGCAGCCCGGCCACGGACGGCGCCACCGCGCGCAGCGGCAACGAGCAGCGAGCTCGCCGGCGGTTTTCCTTTCCGCCTGTTGAGGTTCCGTAAAACTGAATTCGCAGATTCAGTTAACACCACGGCGGTCTACCTCAAAAACGTGAGTGCACCTGTACTGTCACGAACTCGAGCAGAGCCGCAGTGGCAACGCTCCACCCGCGCGCACCGTAGGTGGTGGGTTCGATCCCCCACTCCTGCGGAATAGGCCACCCTTTTGGATGTTTTTCCACACGCCACCCCAGGGCCCACCCGTCAGCGGCCCTGGAGGCCACGTCAACCCCTAGCCTCCACCTAGGCGCCATAGTGGCGCTAGCCCCACTGGCAGTGGCCCATTCTGGGTCACTGCGCGGTGCACCTATCTTTTCTGCCCTTTTTCTTTTTATTATCAGTCCAATTTATTTCAGATTAGTGCCTAAACTCCCAACTCAAATAACTTTTAATTTACAACTCCAAATAATAAAAATAAAATATGTTTGTTGAACCAAATTTAATTATCTATCTATTTAAACCATTTGTAATCTGTTTTGAATAATCCAAATGCATTGAAATTTCAAATTCAAACAATTCATTTGAAATTTAATTAATTGCATAACTAATTCATACGTAATCCAAATAACACAAATAAAATATGTTTTCCATGCTATTTTGAACCATCTATCCAAATATAAATTTTTTTTCATGATTTGAATAATTAAAATTGCTTAAATAATTTAACCCTTGTTTAATTCATTAAAAATTGCTAAATTCATAACTTGCTCAAATTAAATTGTTTTTGAACATATAAAATATGTTTTCAAACCAGAAAAACATAACCTTTTCAAATATGAACTTTGTTATCTGTTTTGAACAATTAAATTGGGTGAAAACAACAAATGCTTGTGTAACCCCTTTAAGGAACCAAAATTCCATAACTTAATGAATAAAATTCCAAATTTGTTAAACCTTATTTCAAATTGTTTCTATTGTTATTTTTCTGTTTTCCTCATCCATGCATCATACTAATCCACTTTCACATGTTGATTAGTTGTAAAACAATTATTTCAACCTTAATTCATGGGCTTTCCATATGAAATCCACATTGCATGTGGGTCCATTTAATCCTGTTATGTTACCATGTCAACTAGTTTATTTTTGGTGCATAAATTAAATGGTCATGCATCATCCCATGATTGTGCACTATGCCATGTTATTGATTGTTTGTCTCTCTGCGTTGTTTGTTTGCTTCTTCTCGAATAGACGACGACGTTGAGACGGACGATCTATACGACACCCCTTCTGAGGAGTTAGCCCAGTACCAGGCTACTGAGTTTGCAGGCAAGTATTCACTCACATGAACCATCGTGTTCCTTTCAACATTGGATACCGATACTTTCCG
The DNA here is from genome assembly GCA_028641055.1 of Alopecurus myosuroides. NCBI lineage: Eukaryota > Viridiplantae > Streptophyta > Magnoliopsida > Poales > Poaceae > Alopecurus > Alopecurus myosuroides. The sequence goes on from CM054062.1 coordinate 12,805,216, forward strand.
TTGCCTATTCTGCTAGCCCTATGTATCGTTGCTTGTGTTCCGAACCTATCACATGTATCCTTAAACCCTGATATTGCCTCACCTCCACACCTATAACCTCGTTGCTTGTTGCCCGTGTCTTACTAGCATGCTTAGGGTTGTTTTTGCTCGAGTCTGCTGTCAGTTACTTTCCGTTATCATATTTTATTATGTTCTGGGGCTCGATGTTGAACAATCAACCTGTTAATGTTATGGGTAATAATAATTTGATGATAAGGCACCGGCAGGAGGCCCGGCGTGGTTTTGAGGCCTGCTAGTGTCGACCCTAATTAGGAAAAGGGTCTTGTCTACTGATCCATGATGAGCGTGCTCACCGCATCCGGGTGGTGGTATGGAACCCCCCTCGACTTTGATCTGATCCGCAGTTTGTCCGAAGAGCCACACTTAGTTCGGGTGTTCCATTTGGCTCATACGCATGAATGGGTCGCTCCCATTGATAATGGTGATGATGATGACGCACACATATAGGGCGAGGCCTGTATTGCCGGGGTGTTGCGTCCTGCGGGAGTTTGCACACTTGCGCTGAGTATTCGGCTGCGTGGCTGGGACCTTATAGCTCCGTGGCTCCTAGGACAGGCTGTAGAGATGGTTCGAGTCGTGTCAAGCCAACCTGAGTTTTAGTTGGTGGCTTGAGGGTGTACGGGTACTGGAGCACACCCTGCAGGGATGAATCTTCTCGAGAAGCCGTGTTGTCCGCGGTTATGTGACGACTTGGTGAAAGTACTGGCTAACAAGTACTCAGACAACTTACACCTAACTATAATAACTTGACTAGTAATAGATTTATTGACACAATAACCCGAACCATCACTAATCCAACTGCGTTAGTTATCCTCGGATTGCTTCTTTGGATAAGGGGCGAGATCCACGATGGGTTTGTTTGGTGGTTAGTTGTAGTTGGTTACGATACGCTATCTTATCTCCTTTTCTGTTAGCCGGAAGTTATAGTATGTCTCTGTAGTGGGTTAGTGCAGCCCGTTGCCGCATCTTTTATATCACCCTTTCTTCCGTTGAACCCAAAGCATCTGTGCTTGGTGTTGACGGGTTACACTTTGGTGAACCGTGAGTCTTGCTTGCCAGTACGTTTATGTACTGACCCCTTTGGGGCTGTGGTTTCCGCAGACTACGTTTCCGAGGATCCCCATGGTGGCTACTACGTGGAGTACGACGAGGCTGTTGACGAGTAGATAGCGGACCCGGGCAGGATCCGAGACTTCGTGGATGGGCTCCGTCTTTTCGTTTCCGGCTTCTTAAGCCTATTTGGATTTTGTCTGTACTCAGACCTGTTGAATGCTTCCGTTGTGATGTAATGATGAATTGTTGGGACATGTGTCCTCTGGATGATTGTATTTGCTATCTCTGCTCTAGTGAGAGCTAATTGCAACCTATTTCCATCTTTTGTGTCTTAGAGATATGTTGTGCTATCATTCTGTTAAACGCCGTTGACGTACCATGTGTGTATGGTATGAAGTACGTCAATGGTAGTATCCTGATTTCTATGGGATGGTTTACGTAGACGATGAACAGTAGGGGTTGGTTGTCACACATACGTGTGTTGGCCTACTCGTAAGAGATGTGGGTGCCGGTAAGCCCCATAATCCAATCAACTACTGTTCAACGGAACTGCGAGTATCCTTTAGAAGTCCGGGTGCGACAGTCCAGTGATTATCAATCTATCATGTTTCTGTTATTTATGATCTTGCAAGTTCTCCGTTAGTAGTAGATGCTCTGGCCAAGTTGATACTTTTAACTCCAAGAGGGACTATTTATGCTCGATGGTGGGTTCATGCCTCCCTTTCACCTACGCTCGAGTGACAAAAACGTAACAGGTGGGGGATGTGTTGTTGCCATTAGAGAGAAAATAACAACGTTTTCATTGTTTACATTAAACACTTTACTTAAGGCAATAAGTTTGCAACTTAATACCCGAGGTTTGATTGGATGACGCTCTGAGGGTGGATTATTAGTCATAGATGCAGTTGGATAACGGTCTATGAATCATGTTGTAATGCCCGCATGAATCATATAGTAATCATCATGTCATGCATATGCACTACGGTGCAGCCTTTATATCTATCAATTTCCCAACTGTAATTTGTTTACCCAGCATGTTATCTATCTGTTTTGGAGAGACACCACTAGTGAACTGTGGACCCTGGTCCATTCTTTTACACTAATAATACAACCATTATTTTGTTTACTGCAATTAATGTGTTCCTCTCATTCACTACCATCACCGTTCTCTTTTCATTACTGCAAACAAGTACTATTTTCGACACTATACATCTAAAACTTTGTGTTAGCAAAACCCGTGAGATTGACAACCTCACTGTTTCGTTGGGGCAAAGTACTTTGCTTGTGTTGTGTAGATTCCATGTTGCTGCAGAGCTTGGTAGTGCGCGCTGCCAACATCATTTGTCTTCAACACTCAGAAGTGATTTCTTTCTCCTACTTGTCGACTACAACTCGATTTCTTTCTGAGGGAGAACTTGCTGATGTGCTCTTCATACCTTCCTCTTGGGGTTTCCCAACGAGTGCACTCCTGCACCATCAATAACCAATAACGGAAGCACGCGGAGACATGATGTATTCCCGAGTTCCTCCTCATTAAGGGAGTAGTTTCGTTGGGGTGTGTGAATTTTGCCACAAAGGACTACTCAACACCTCAAAGGCCCCACCCTATTCTTCAATGAGCAACGCCACAAAGGCCTAGTCCACCTTCCACTATTGATCCCCTTTGATGCGGGAATCGAATCTTTTACAACAAGCTTAGGGAACACACCCACAACCAAATTGGGGGATCCCAACAATCACCACAAATCCAAGAGTAGCAATGGTGTCTAAGTTCTCCACAAAGAAACCCTAGATTAGATCCCCTCAAGTGAACGAGAGGGAAATGAAGAACGGCTTGGTGAAGATGTAGATCGGTGCCTTCTCCTTGAATCCTCCGAAGATCAACACTTTTGGTTGGAGGGATTGGGAGATCTAGAAAGGTGAGTGGTCTCTAGCAATGGTGAGATCTATTCTGGACGAGCTAGCTCAAGGAAGAAGAAGGGGAGGGGGTATTTATAACCCTCACCCAAATTCTAGCCATTTGAGCTATTCGTGCGAAATTCACACCGGAGACTCCAGTCTGAAAAGTTACCGCACAGCCTCAGACCGGAGACTCCACATTGGGTAGACGAGTGACTACGGTAAGTCTCCGGACTGTCTCCGGAGTGACACCAGGGGGTGACACCATCTTTTCTTCGTGCGGGGAAACATCAAGTCCGGAGACTCCGGTCAGCCAGACCGGAGACTCAGGTCTAACCGGAGAGTTGGCGGAGATTCCGTCTTTTCCTTGTCTCCTTCACGCAGAGCATGCCTGAGGTTGAACGAACACACTTGGGCAAAAGATAGTACAGAGACTCCGGTAAGTCTCTGGACAGTCTCCGGTGTGTGTCCAGGGGGTGACACCACTTGCGCAGCTCTGGCTCCTCGCAGGAAAAACTTCATATCGGAGACTCTGTACTGGTAGACCGGAGACTTTCACCTGGAATAAATTCCAGCAAGTTTAACACATGGAGATCTCTTTGTCCTTTTTGGTTTTGACACCACCATTTGTAATATACTCAAAATACACTGAAAACATCAACACATATAAATATATACGTGTGTTGTTAGCAAACATCCAAAACAAGATTTCGGCGCATTTGCACTTTCAGGTGGTTTCTTGAGGATGCGTGGTGGCACCTGTAGCTAGTAGTCTCGGGTGCTTCTTCATGGTGTGGCTACTCCTGTACTTTTTATTTCTTTGATCTGCATTGTAAGAGGTTTTCCTCATCATTTTGTATCGGTTTGGCCCTGTGGGTTTATTTATATAAAGGGGGCGAAAGCCTGATTCGAGAAATCTATAGGCGAATTCAGAAAATGCCCTAAAATGGTATAAAAAGTTAGTACAAACATGTCTCAATTATATAAAATAAACATGAAACAATAAAAATTATAAATACGTTTAACATGCATCAATTTCATTTCAAAACGTTTTATTTTCTATGCTGACTTTTGACTAAAAATATATGGCTTATTTTAAGAAACGGAGGGAGCAAAATTATACAAAATCCTCTTCCCAATCAACTATGGCAGATGGAGAACCAATATTTGGTAGGTTGGCTAGGAGGATTGGTTTTGTCTTAGCCTACCAAGAATCAGATCCTAATTTTTTTTGAAAGGGGAAAGGGAAGGCCCTGAAAGTTGTATTAAGAAGCAGGTAACATTAAAGATAGGGCCCTATAAATTAAAGGAAACATAAACTGGCCCTCAGCTTTTACAAGAAAGACCTCAGAAAGGAAACTAAGAAAATGATCAGGTCCTTGTACTCTACCGTAGCTCTGATGATACCTCAAAACGCGGCGGACGATGTCTATGCAGAGTACTAAAGCACTTGGGTCGCCGTCAGCCTCGAATGAAATTTTGAGATCAAAGATCCTATGCATCGGCATCATGGCCCGGAGGAAGAAGAAACAATGGTTGCAGCCCACCACCACGGCGCAGACAGGCCTTTGCCTTCCACAAATCTCCCCGGCAAACTTGTACTTCATGTGTCTTCTCCACATAAGAGCTTCACCTTCAGATCTCCAAGCCACACCGTCTAGCTTCGCCTCTCATCGGCCGCCTCCATGGAGACTAGAAATAGCAAGCAGAGGAGAAAGCGTAGCTTCGTAAGAATCATAAAGCTTATTAGAAAATTGTACTTCAGCCCTTGGGAGCAGATTGAGTAGGCTCTTTGTGCCACTGCTGCTTCTTCCAGTGCTCATGTTGGTGATGAATTTGATGAGGAAGATGAGGATGTGGATGAATATCAGGAGAGAGCCGCCAAGGGTACTTCCGAGACGTCAGCTGGAGAGTCTTCTGAGCACTCGGATGCTTAGCTTGTCTATGGGACGCTAGCACCACTACCTATCTCCTTTTTGGTGTCTCTATGCCAAAGGGGGAGAAGTAGTCTTAGGCCTACGGGATTTGCATGGGTTCGGGCACAAGCATATGCTTTTATCATTTCTTGAGAGCTTGTGTCCATTTAGTTTTATTTCATGAACTATGGTTATATGGTTATGTATGATTATCTATGTTGAGGATATTATCTATTATTGTGCTTCGGTATATATGCTATTCTCTCTACGCACAAGGTATCTCTTTCAACTTCCTCAACATATTGGTTATAGTGTTTACTTTGGCATGTTTGTATTACTTGTTGGAAATTACTCTCCTCATGGATATTGCAATTTTGCGTTTGAGGCAAACAAAAGATATGCATATGTGTAGGGGGGAAATTTCCATGTTATTACAAACATGTACATGTCGAGGTTTTTACTGTAAATCTTAGTATTGTCATCTAACACCAAAAAGGGGGAGATTGAAAGTGCATTTCATTTTCCCGATGGTTTTGTGTGTTAGTTAACAATACTAAGTACATTATTTATTGAGGTGTTAAGCGTGCAAGTGTTATTTTCAACATCCGCATCGATCACCAAAAGATCGATGAAGTTAGATCATTGACGTTTGGGACAGAGAGGAACCGAATTATTCCAGGGCAACCGGATATTCCGGTTAGGAGAATCCTAGCCCAGTTTGAGACAGAGAAGAGCCGGATTATTCCAACCGGATTATTCGAAATCAACCGGATATTCTGGTTGGGGAAGTTGAGGCTCAAAATGGCTAAGGACTGCAAGATTGGAGATGCAGAAATCAACCGGAATATTTCAACCGGATTATTCCATAGCAACCGGATATTTCTGTTGAGGAGTCTGTTAGGGACAGAAGCTAGCCGGATTACTCAAACCGGATTATTTCAATTCAACCAGATATTCCGGTTGAGAAGCCAGTTCGGGACAAAACTTAGCCGGATTATTGCAACCGGATTATTCACTCAGATCGGATATTCCGGTTAAGGTCATACCGGATATTCCGGTTGAGTTCATACCGGATATTCCAGATCTGAAGAATTGAAGCATACCATATATTCTGGTTTAAGTTTGTACCGGATATTCCGGTATCGGTTTTCTACTCAAAGGGCTAGATTTGTGGAGGGGGTATAAATACCCCTCCTCTTCCTCCTTGAGTTCCAGTTTGTCCATTGCATTGAATAGCATTTATTGAGCTCACCAAATCCTCAATTACTCCCAATCTCTCCCACCAAACTTGTTGATCTTCGGAGGATTGAAGGAGAGCCCCGATCTACATCTTCACCGAGTCGTTCTTCATTTCCCCCTCATTCACTTGAGGGATTTGAGTCTAGGGATTCCATTTGTGGAGAACCTAGACCTCTTGCTACACTTGGTGATTCTTGGTGTTGGGAGCCCCCAATTTGGTTGTGGGTGTGTTCCCCAAGCTTGTTTGTAAAGGATTCGATTCCCTCCTAAAAGGGGATCAATAGTGGAAGGTGGACTAGGCCTTTGTGGCAGGGTTCATCGGAGAATAGGGTGAGGCCTTTGTGGCGTTGAGTAGGCCTTTGTGGCGAAGATCACACCCCTCCAATGAGGCGTACTCCCTTAACAATGAGGAACTCGGGATTAGATCGTGTCTCCGCGTGCTTCATATCGGTTACCTCGTTCCCTTCCCCTTTGCTTGTGCTTATATTGTGTTTGTGCTTGTTCTTGTCATATAGGTAAATTCACCATAGTTGCATTATCCCGAGAATTTACCTTTGTGTCAACCCTAATCTTGAAGAAAAATTAAAATTGGTCGTAGCACCTATTCACCCCCCTCTAGGTGCCCTTACTATCCGTTTAATTGGTATCAGAGCCTCGGCTCTTTTATCGGGCTTAACCGCCTAAGGGTTTAGTATGGCCGATGATTCGGATGTCACCGGTTCCGTGGCACAAATCACTATAGATGATCTCAAGGAGTTGAAAAATTCCTTGACCTCATCCATGGAGGAAAAAATTGATGAGTTGCGAACACTCGTGTTGCAACTCATGAAAGCCAAGGAAACAGAGACCTCCACTTCATCCCCTACGGCTGAACCACTGGAGGGTGCCAAGGATGGGGATAATGGTGAACCAACTAAAGATGCTTCTGCTAAGAACTCCACCGATATGGGTACGGAAGGAAAAGGATAATTCCACGATGTCGAAGGACACTATTCTCTCGATCCTCGCATCCCACATCCCCATATAATTCCTAGAGGAGAATCTCCTAAATTGATGCACATTCTTTTGGTGAGTGGCAATATTACATGGAAACTCACTTGAACTCTTCTTGTATAGAACTTTGGAGAGTCACTCAAGATGGATACAAGCCACATTACCCCCAAGAACTTGACAAAAAGAGAAGTCGTAGATTGTCAACTCAACTACACCGCCTTGTCCATCATTTAACAAGCTGTGGGTCCTAAGTCCTAACCACATGCCTCATCTTCAAAAATATTACACCGCCAAGGAAACATGGAACGCTCTTGTCGTCATGTTTGTGGGCAATGAGTGTATGCAAAGGAATAGGTATGATGCCTTCAGAAATGAGGCCGAAGGGTTCTATATGCATGATGGAGAGAGCCATCAAGACATGTACTGAAGGCTCAAGACTATTGTCACCGCATTCAACAATGTCGGTGCCAAGTATATTGATGATGATTGGATCAAAAGGAAGTACATGATTTCTCTCATGCCTTTCGAGCCCACGGACTTGAAGAGAATTTAAGGAAGACATGACTTTGCTTCTTTGACCTCAACTGAAGTGATGCAAGAAGTGTGCTCCTATCAAGTGCAAACCAAAAATGCTCTTGACAACCGTGCTAGAGCCCTAGGAATGCACAAAGGGGCATCGGTTTCTTTGAATGCCAAGTTTGTGTCAAGGGAGGTTGAGTATGAAGAATATTGCTATGAGTACTTGGCTCCATTGAAGGATCAAGAATATGATCTCGTGCTCAAAGATGCCATTGCTCTTACCGTGCAAAAGTTTTGGAAGAATCCATCCAAGTCCAAGGCATATGTTGAGGAGAAAACCAAGTCTTGCTATGGCAACGAAGGGACTCAAAGAGTGAGGTCTTGCTTCAATTGTCAAGATAAGCACCATTTCATTGCGGAGTGCCCCTATGAGAATAGAGAACTCCATGGTGGAAAGCTCATTCGCAAGGACAAGTCCAAGGTTACTTACAAGAAACCTCACTTCAAGAAGAAACCTTTCAACAAGAAGTCCCCCACCAAGTTTGTGCTAGTGACACAAGCGGAGTATGACTCCGGAAGTGATGAAGAAGAAGAAATCACAAGTGAAGTGGCCGCTCTTTCTATTGCCACAACTCCATCATCTTCATCTCTCTTTGAATCCCGCAATGAGAATCATCCTCAATCCAATGCCAAGTGCTTCATGGCTAAGGCCTCAGAGGTATCACCTTCTCCCAACTCTAAGACCCCAAATGAATTGGAAAACCATGCTATAGTCTTAGAGTAGAAGATGAAATTGTCTCTTTGGAACGTTTTTTGTCTAACGTGCCAGGGGAGACCAAGAAGTACTTTGATCATATCATGAGCCAATTGGGAGAGGCCCATGAAGCTCTTGAGAAGAAAGGTGAGATCGAAATAAGGGATGCGAATGAGATCGAAATAAGGGAGAGGCCCATGAAGCTATTGAGGCCCATGAAGCTCTTGAAGAAGAGTATTATGGTAGAGTTTCTCTTGAGGAGGAACTTGAATCTATTAAAGAGTCACATAATGAACTTGTTTCTAATATCACTAAAGAACGTGACCTTGCAATTGCTAAATATAAAAAGGCGAAAAAGGATAAGGTTAAGTTTGGGGTTGGCCATGATAAACTAACCGAGGAGTTTTAAAAGCTCACCAAGGCTCACAAGGCCTTGGAGAGTCAACACTCTACCCTAAAAGAGTTACATGAACAAGTTCAAACTCAACTTAATCAATTCAACATCCCTAGCACCTCTACTTCTTCTTGTGATCATGCAAATATTATGGAGGAAAATGCTAGGTTGAAGGATGAGCTAGCAAGGCTCAAGGGCAAGAGCCCTCAAGTTGAGAAGGTTGTGGCCTCTAGCCCACAAGTGGTTGCCTCTAGACCACAAGTAAGTGCTCCAAGGAAACAAGTGGGAAAGCAAGGTCTTTGGCTATGTTTCCAAGAATAAGAACAATAAGAAGAAGATCAAGAAGAAGGCCAACAATGGTGCTTCGGGTGGTATTGTCATTAGGGACAACACTACTCGTAGCATTCCCGCACAAGCCAACAATGTTGTTTCGAGTGGTGGTGTCATGAGGGACAACACTACTTGTAGCATTTCCGAGGGAACTAACACTCCACACCATTTCTTATATGTTGATTATTATGGTGTTGTGCAAGCTAAATATGTTGGTCCTATTGAAGGTTACATTGACTATACTATTTGGGTTCCAAAGACCCTTGTTGCTAACATGAGGAGACCCTCCTCAGGTCCTAACTCTAGTCAATGATCTCTTGCAGGACTATGCTTCCGGTGGGTCTAAATGGATAATTGATAGTGGATGCACTAGTCATATGACCGGAAGGAAATAACTTGTGACGGAGTTGCGCCCAAATGATATTGATGCAACCGTCACCTATGGAGACAAGTCCAGGTCTAAAGTATCGGGGTTTGGCAAGGTTGTGATTGCTCCTGATATCACTATCATGGACGTTATGCTTGTTGAATCCCTTGGTTACAATTTACTTTCAGTTTGTTCTTTAGGGAAGATGGGCTTCTCCGTCTTCTTTGATCTTGATATTTTGTTCCTTTTGAGGAGCAAGACTCTTGACGTCACATACGTGGTACATGTTGAAAATGAGTTGTTCGGGGTGGACTTTTCAAAGTCTACCAACTCTCAATCAATGTGTCTTTTTGGAAAGGCGGGCGTGGGGTGGTCGTGGCATTGCCGCTTATCCCATGTCAACATGAGAACTTTGCAAAGTATTCACAAAGGTGTCCTTATCCTCATACTAAAAGAAAATGTTTCCTTTTTCCAAAGATTGTGTTTGTAGGTCGTGTTTTGAAGGAAAGATGCATGATGCCGCCCACAAGGCCAAGACTATTATCTCGTCGAAGAGGATCTTGGAGCTCCTTCATGTTGATCTCTTTGGTGTTGTGCCCGAGGCAAGTCTTGGAGGCAAGAAGTATTGCTTGGTGATTGTCAATGGCTACTCAAGATACACTTGGGTTTATTTCTTCAAGTGCAAGAGTGAGACCCAAAAAACTATCATCGACTTCACCAACCAAGTGCAGCGTCAACACAATGTCCAAATCATGGCTATTAGGAGTGACAATGGCTCCGAGTTCAAGAACTACACTTTGAATGAATTCCTTAGTGATGAATGTATTCGTCATCAATATTCCGCCACCTACACCCCTTAACAAAATGATGTAGCCGAGCGGAAGAATAGAACTCTATTGGATATGGCTAGGACCATGTTGGCGGAGTATTCTTCTCCCCAATATCTATGGGCCGAGGCCATTTTCACCGCATGCCACTCCTCCAAGCGCCTCTACATCCGAAAGGGCTTGGACAAGACTCCATATGAGATCCTCACTGGCAACAAACCCAACGTCTCCTACTTTCTTGTATTCGGTTGTAAGTGTTTCTATTTGATCAAGGGTGTTCGGTTGTCTAAATTTCAATCTAAAACTATTGAGGGTATATTTGTTGGTTATGGTGCCGAATACCACACTTATAGAGTCTTTGACAAAGCCTCATGGATTTTCATATGATCTTATAGTGTGGTTTTCGAGGAAAATGATGGCTCCCAAGTGGCGCAATTTCATGTTTCTAATGTAGATGTTGAAATGCCTCAAGAAGCCATAGGAAGGATGGGTGTGGGATTTTTCCGCCCCATTGAGGGACACCTTATGGCGACCCGAGAAGGACTATACTCTACTCAAGTGGATCCCTCCTCTACAATAGAAGAACAAGCCAAGGATCTAAGTGGTGCACCTAACCAAGAACATGTTGAAGACCCTCCTCTCATTGACCAAGTTACTACACAAGATGCAACCACTCCTATCATTCAAGCTAGTCAAGGTCAAGGCCAAGATCAACCTTCCTCATCCTCCTCTCCTCAAGTTGAAGCAAGTGTTGAAGATGTTGATGATGATGATGATGATGATGATGCTCAATGTCAACAATTTGGTCAAGACGGGGACCCAAATGATCAAGATGATCAAGTGATCCCTCCTCGCAATAATGAGAAGATCGAAGCCCGTCGTGCTAGAAGGATTAGAAGAGCTTTGAAGCGTATTTATGATTACCACAACAAAGTGTTGGAAGATATTCAAACCAAGAGATACACAAGAAGGCAATTGGCAAACTTTAGTGAGCATCAAGCTCACATATACATGGTGGAACCAAAGAAGGTTTTTGAAGCTCTTGAGGACTCTGATTGGGTTGAAGCTATGCATGATGAGCTCAATAACTTTGAGCGCAATAAAGTTTGGAAGCTAGTTGAGAAGCCCAAATATTGCCACAATGTTATTGGCACTAAGTGGATATTCAAGAACAAGCAAGATGAGCATGGTATTGTCATAAGGAACAAGGCAAGATTGGTGGCTCAAGGCTACACTCAAGTGGAAGGCATTGACATTGATGAGACCTATGCTCCCGTGGCTCGCCTTGAGTCCATCTGTATCCTTCTTTCATATGTATCTTCGCATAATTTCAAGTTGCAACAAATGGATGTAAAAAGTGATTTCTTGAATGATCCACTAAAAGAGGAGGTATATGTTAAGCGACCTCCGGGGTTCGAGAACCTCAACTTTCCTAACCATGTCTACAAGCTTGATAAGACACTCTATGGACGTAAACAAGCACCACGTGCATGGTATGAGCACCTTAGAGAGTTATTGGAAGACCATGGTTTTGAAGTTGGGAAGATCGACCCCACCTTTTTCACAAAAAGGGTAAAGGGAGAGCTTTTCATATGCCAACTCTATGTGGACGATATTATATTTGGCTCAACTAACCAATCTTTTAATAATGAGTTCTCAAAGCTTATGACTGACAGTTTTGAGATGTCCATGATGGGAGAGATTAAATTCTTCCTTGGCTTTAAGATCAAGCAATTGGCTCGTGGGACTTTAATTTCTCAATCCAAGTATACCCAAGACATGATCAAGATGTTTAATTTCCAAGGGGCAAAAGAGAATCCATTTCCCATGCAAGTCAAATGCCACCTGAAGTGCAATCCAGATGGTAAAGATGTGGACCAAAAGTTGTATCGTTCTATGATTGGTACTTTTCTTATCTTTGTGCATCTAGGCCCGATATCGTTTTGAGTGTAGGTGTGTGTGCAAGGTATCAAGCGTCTCCTAAGGAAAGACACTTGGTGGCGGTCCATAAGATCTTTCGGTATTTGCTTCATACCTCAAGGTTTGGTTTGTGGTACCCAAAGGGGGCACAATTTTCTCTCAAGGGCTACACGGACTCGGATTGGACCGGTGATCAAGATGATAGGAAGTCTACTTTCGGGGCTTGCCAATTTCTTGGTAGGTCCTTGGTGAGTTGGTTTTCCAAGAAGAAAAATTGTATATCTCTCTCCACCGCCGAAGCCGAGTATATAGCGCACCCAATTGCTATGGATGAGGCAAACCCTCAAAGAGTATGATGTTCACTTGGATAAGGTGCCTCTCATGTGTAACAATGAAAGTGCCATCAAGATCGCCTACAACCCCGTGCAACACACAAGGACGAAGCATATTGAGATTCGTCATCATTTCATCCGGGACCATGTGGCAAGAGGTGATATTGAGCTAGCATATGTCCCCACCAAGGATAATCTCGCGGACATCTTCACGAAGTCACTTGATGATGCAAGATTCATGTTCTTGAGGAATGAGCTAAATATCATCGATTCTAGGAGTTTGACTTGAAGATCTTGCACACACCCCTATAGTTGATGCGTGTTTGGGTTTAGATGTAGCATGGACACAGGGGGAGTGTTATCCTAAAACACTGGGTTCTCCCTCCCCCCATTATGTCCAAAGCAAAAATTCATTGTTATCTCTCTTTTTCTAATGTTGAATTGTGAGCTTCAATGTCGAGTATTAGCCATGCACCCAAGATATATCTTCACGGTGTCATACCATGATCTTTTACATGGTGGCTTGGGCCACCAACCTCTTCTTTGTGAAGAGTTGGATCTTAGTTGGGGTTTATTTGATTTTCATTGCATTTCTCTTGTTTTCCCTTGCTAAGTATTTTCGTAGGAAAATCTCACTCACTTGGTTTTTGTTGTTTGTTTCTTGCAAATGAGCAGGATAAGTACTACTTTCAGTTTGGTGTTTCTATCCTAAGCCTTTCTACCAAAAAAAAAACCCAACTCCATCTAGCAATCAAGTCACTCCTTTGAAACTAGGAAGTTTCGAATTAGAAGGCGGACGGAATTTCCGGTACAGTTCTGTACCGGAATATCCGGGTGGACCGAGAATATCCGATTCAAACTTGAACTGGAATATCCGGTCCAGCGAATCTCCTCGAATCTGAGGGGGCACGGGTTGGAGAGGCAGTTCGTGCATTTCTTCCCCAACTCCCCTCCTCCACCAAATCGCCGCCCCTCCGATTCTTGGCCTCCCGAGCCACTTCCTCCACGAGATTTGCATGTTCTAGGCCAGATCTTGTTCTCCACCTCCTTGGGAGCAATCCCATCCAAGCATTTTCATCCATGGAAATGGGTAAACTTCAATCTATTTGGATCTTGGTGCCTAACCCTACCCCTTCTTGGATGCATGTTTTCCTTGGCAATGCTTGGTAGTGGATGTTTCCTAGGGTATCTATTGCATGCTAGAGACAATAGGTTAGCACCCCGTACTACCGATCTAGTTTTGAACCTAGGTGAACATCAAATCAGTGCTGGATTCGTGGAACTGGAATATCCGGATGGGTTCTGTCCCAAAATTTTCAGTACTGTTTTGCTCCTCTCTAGGATTGTTACATGATCATTTTGCGGATGCTCTCCTATTGTTTTGATAGTATGATTCCTCTGTTGATGACTTGTGTGCACTTACCCCCTTGCTTCCTTCTATGTACTTCATTCACAGGTGGTTCTCAGTCTAACAAGTTCGGCCCTCGCAAGCGTCCTTCCTACAAGGACACTAGTGATGAGGATCCCGGTGACTCTTGGCCTCCAAGGAAAGATGTTGCCAAGGGGAAGGCCAAGTCTGTTTCTTCTAAGCCATCCTCAAGGAAGAAGAAGGGTATGGAAGTCAGGAAGAACTACAAGCATGATGTGACCACTCAGGAGTTTGCTCAGATTCGTTAGAAGGATTGGTACAATACTCCCAAGGATTTGGAGTTTGAGGATGCTCGGTTCTGGTGCAAGGAGCAGTCCTATATCTTTGCTGACATATATTCTGATTACAAGTTTCCTATCTGTCTTATGAATCCAACCAAGTTCCAGTTTATCAAGGACAAGGAGGTATTTGCCGATACTGCGAGTATTATTGAGAGGTTTGGTCTTGTGAAGCTCATGGAGACTCTCTGCCCCTACAACACCGATCTTGTGGTCCAGTTCATATCCACATTGGCTTTTGACTCAGGTGTTGTTTGCAGTTTGAAGTGGATGACCCAGACCGCTCCATGTGAGGCTCAGTTTCACAAGCTGGGCAATGTGCTTGGCTATAGGTATCGCTCTCATCCTCCACTTGGTCACCGTATGCATGATGTGGACAGACCTCGACGTGAGAGGACCATGGCTGACAAGTATGCTCCTGGATACACTATTGGAAAGTTGGAAGGGCTTTTCCCATTCTATGATCAGCTGGTGCGCCCTTTCGGCCTTTCTTGGTTCCCAGTGGAGGTAATAATGATGCTCTCACCAGTCCGCTTTGCAATCTTCTGATTCTGGCAAAGCAGTGTATGGAGGATGAGGATTGATGACCCTACTGCTTCATACACAGTGGATGTCATGGATATTATCTTCCACGAGCTTCGCAATACCATGATTGGTGGGAACACCATCCCATGTGGACCATACATTATGATGTTGATCAAGGATACTATGGGAAGGAGCTTCCATGAGCTGCCTTTGCAAGACCATGCCTTCAAGAAGCTGTATGTGAAGAGGAAGAAGGTTGTTACTGCTGCTCCTGCTCCTCCTCCTGAGGGTGGTTCCTCTATGGGAGGTGGCCCTTCTAGTGCTAGCATGACTGACACCTCCACTACTATGGGCAATGTCAGGAAGCTTTCCTGGTTTCAGCATAATGTGTTGTGCATGAAGGTGGATATCCACAAGGAGCAGTACCAGGCCTACCGCAGGGACACTGCTATGTCCAGCTCTCAGCGTCAGATACTTCACCATGTGAGTGGTGCTATTGGTGATCTTCCTGCTGCCCTAGTTCCTGATTCTTATTCTTAGTGAGATTCCAGAGACTGTACCCCTTGGGAGCAGATTGAGGAGGCTCTTCGTGCCACTGCTGCTTCTTCCAGTGCTCATGTTGGTGATGACTTTGATGAGGAAGATGAGGATGTGGATGAATATTAGGAGAGAGCCGCCGAGGGTACTTCCGAGACGTCAGCTGGAGAGTCTTTTGAGCACTCGGACGCTTAGCTTGTCTATGGGACGCTAGCACCACTACCTATCTCCTTTTCGGTGTCTCGATGCCAAAGGGGGATAAGTAGTCTTAGACCTACGGGATTTGCATGGGTTTGGGCACAAGCATATGCTTTTACCATTTCTTGAGAGCTTGTGTCCATTTAGTTTTATTTCGTGAACTATGGTTATATGGTTATCTATGATTATCTATGTTGAGGATATTATCTATTATTGTGCTTCGGTATATATGCTATTCTCTCTACGCACAAGGTATGTCTTTCAACTTCCTCAACATATTGGTTATAGTGTTTACTTTGGCATGTTTGTATTACTTGTTGGAAATTACTCTCCTCATGGATATTTCAATTTTGCATTTGAGGCAAACAAAAGATATGCATATGTGTAGGGGGAGAAATTTCCATGTTATTACAAACATGTACATGTCGAGGTTTTTATTATAAATCTTAGTATTGTCATCTAACACCAAAAAGGGGGAGATTGAAAGTGCATTTTATTTTCCCGATGGTTTTGTGTGTTAGTTAACAATACTAAGTACATTATTTATTGAGGTGTTAAGTGTGCAGGTGTTATTTTCAACATCCGCATCGATCACCAAAGATCGGTGAAGTTAGATCATTGAGGTTTGGGACAGAGAGAAACCGGATTATTCTAACCGGATTATTCCAGGACAACCGGATATTACGGTTAGGAGAATCCTAGCCCAGTTTGAGACAGAGAAGAGCCGGATTATTCCAACCGGATTATTCGAAATCAACCGGATATTTCGGTTGGGGAAGTTGAGGCTCAAAATGGCCAAGGACTGGAAGATTGGAGATGCAGAAATCAACCGGATTATTTCAACCGGATTATTCCATAGCAACCGGATATTCTGGTTGAGGAGTCTGTTCAGGACAGAAGCTAGCCGGATTATTCAAACCGGATTATTTCAATTCAACCGGATATTCCGGTTGAGAAGCCAGTTTGGGACAGAAGTTAGCCGGATTATTCACTTAGATCGGATATTCTGGTTGAGGTCAACGCAATCGATTTCCAAATCTGAAGAATTGAGGCATACCGGATATTTCGATTAATTTTTGAACCGGATATTCCGGTATCAGTTTTCTTCTCAAACGGCTAGATTTGTGGAGGGGGTATAAATACCCCTCCTCTTCCTCCTTGAGTTCCAGTTTGTCCATTGCATTGAATAGCATTTATTGAGCTCACCAAATCCTCAATTACTCCCAATCTCTCCCACCAAACTTGTTGATCTTCGGAGGATTGAAGGAGAAGTCCCCGATCTACATCTTCACCGAGCCGTTCTTCATTTCCCCCTATTGAGGGATTTGAGTCTAGGGCTTCCATTTGTGGAGAACCTAGACCTCTTGCTACACTTGGTGATTCTTGGTGTTGGGAGCCCCCAATTTGGTTGTGGGTGTGTTCCCCAAGCTTGTTTGTAAAGGATTCGATTCCCGCCTCAAAGGGGATCAATAGTGGAATGTGGACTAGGCCTTTGTGGCGGGGTTCATCGGAGAATAGGGTGAGGCCTTTGTGGTTTTGAGTAGGCCTTTGTGGTGAACCTCACACCCCTCCAATGAGGCGTACTCCCTTAACAAGGAGGAACTCAGGATTAGATCGTGTCTCCACGTGCTTCATATCGGTTACCTCGTTCCCTTCTCCTTTCCTTGTGCTTATATTGTGTTTGTGCTTGTTCTTGTCATATAGGTAAATTCACCATAGTTGCATTCTATAGAGAATTTACCTTTGTGTCAAGCCTAAGCTTGAAGAAAAATTAAAATTGGTCGTAGTACCTATTCAACCCCCCTCTAGGTGCCCTTACTATCCGTTCAGAGGATGGCTTTATTGCCGGAGATGCCTCGCCCAAGCTCCTCCACACACCACCACACCCACCGGAGTAGAGAAACAGAGAGAAACCAAAGGAGGGTTCACCAAATCCAGCCGATGAGGCCTGGTGAACTACTCCAAAACGCCACTAAGAGACCAAGTTGTCGCCTACTATACATACGGTGACTACCGGCGCCCCTTCCTCCACACTCTCCGAGCGGCAGCGCCACAGGGAGGCCTTCTGAAAGGCACAAGGACAAGGTGGGAAAGAGGCCGTGAGTGCACGCTAGCCTGCCCGAATTCAAATTGAGCATACTCGAAAAAACCGAGTCCCATCCAAGAAATACTCGAATAAACCGGGTGGCTCACCTACCTAACCTACCTAACAACGTATAACCAAGCAACGGACCATTCCCTGTTATCAACACTAGGAAAATGCACGTGCATTGCTACGGAAAAAAGTACGAATATTTGTTGTTCATATTTTCATACGTTGTATGTACTAACCTCATTCAATGTGTATAGTGACATAAAAGAGTAATACGGTTATGATTAATTTATTCCCCGCACTATATCTAAGGTTTATCAGATGCAGTGGCTTCGTTTACATCTTCAGTGTGGGAGCACATTCGACTCTGCCTTGCTCAGCGTATGGCCACCACACCACCGCAGTGTGGCAACGAACATTTGCCTTAAATTTCAAGAACGACAGAAAATTTCCTTGCACGTTTATATTAGAGCGAACCCATACCATAAGGATGTACATCATATCAACATAAGAGAAAAGTAATAAAACATGACATTTAAATCTCCCAAAGAATGAATGGAAATGGAAAATAACGTCATAACATCTCCAACATAGGTGCTATGATCATATGATTTGGTACAACTAATTCACATATTCCACTAAATCCACGAGATTGCAAGTAGCTAGACATGCCATGCCTAAGGACATTGGTGCTAAAATATGCACTAAATCAACGACACTTATCATGGATCTGAGGGAGTATTACATAACTACTGCTTATAATATCAGGTCCTGAAAAGTACATCGTCATATTGATTTTCCCAACTTAACTACGATTGCATATGGCTAATTCAGTCTTGCGAAGTACATCATCATAGGATGTTCCCAACTTCTCAATACCATGGCGCTCAGATAGCTTAAACAAACGCTCCTTGAAATTCAGCAGAACATCATAAGTTGCTAGATCATCAATGTTGGTATACAAGTACTGCCATAGTGCATGGTAAAATTTAGTACTCCCTCCTGTTCTGGTTCCATTTAATTGACGCGGTAGTAAACTGGACATATCACAATTGGATGTATGCTCTGCGACAATTCTGACTAGAGGGAGTACTAAAACTGCAACAATCAACAAAATCTTGATCAGGGAATGATAACTAATTTTGACAAGAAAGTTTGAGCCCAAAGCATTAGGTATTGGGTGTTGCAACCAGACAAAAAAAAAAGGGACCTTAGCATGGAAGTCGTCTGAATTATTATCAGAAGAGTTATCATTTATATTGTTCAGCCCTCCAGTACTTCTAGCTGCATGAAAAAAAATAATGGTGGGTTAGAACGTGATAATACATCAGACTTGCTAATTTCTTCTGCTTCAGCTACAAACTCAAACAGTCCACATTCATATACCCACAAAGAAGTCCCTCTTTGCGCCAAGACCGCGTAGAAACACCGTTCCAACAAATCCACAAATTTACTTACCAAACAGAGCTCTGAACCCTATAATCAAGATAAATATGGTGCTAAACCTGACCTCTGAACCAACACAATAATCAAGTTGCTGCTGCACTTCACAATAGTATCCTAATAAAATTAAACTCACAACTCACAATCCTGCTCATTCTAGAAATAAGTTGGCTACATATTCATTTCGTTTTGCTAATGATTCATGTAAAAAAAATAGCTGGATGCTAAGAAATTAGCAGGCTTTTCAGCCTGCACTGCGACAACACATGGAATAGCACACCAGTTCTATATAGTCACCAAAGAAGCACCCATGTGAATTAATAGATAGTTTGTTTTTTTTCATTTAAATCAAGAGAAATTAAAATATGTTTATGTGTTACGTAAACAAATAATAAGCTCGTCAATTTCTTAAGCTTGCAGAAATATGACATAGTCTTCCCCAATCATTCCCGTGGATATAGACATGCGATTGGAAGAGAAACCCCGAGAGCAATTCCCGTGGATAATGAGACCTGAAGATTTTTTTTTTTCGAGATATTCGGCCATAGTATTCAGTGGTGTTATCCGCTACCTGGGAGATGGAGAGGTTGTCCGAGTGCAAGCCGTCCTACTCCTCTTGCAGAAAACGCCCCCATCCATCCCTTCAACGCAAATACACGTGTGATTCTCCATGGCAATTCATCAAACACCTACAGGGAATCAAAACAAACTGGCCTAGAGGGCTATTACAAACTAATAAGGCCGGAACCGAGCAGCAGACAGTTCATACCATTTCAAGCTCCCGTTGCTGTCCAATTGCATGTACAAGAAAAGGATTGAGTCACGAATCTCACCATCGTATCAAGTACGTCCCCATCTCGGCCAGCGGCGGCAGGACAGGGCGGGCTCGGGGTAGAAGGTCGAGGGAGAGCACCCTCCGAAGTCGAGCCAGATCGAGACCCGCCGCTGTCGGAGTTCACGGCGAACTCCTCGTCCACGAATGAATGCAACAGTTGAGGAGAGGCGGTGACGACCGAATCTGAAGAGGCAGCGATGGCCGGATCCAGCGGCCGGTGTGAGGAAGCGCTGGCCGTTGGGCGTCAGACGTGGCGGAGAGGACGGCGGCTGGGAGTGGAGGGTGCAGTACGGGATGGGAAGTAGACACAGGTGCAGGAGCGGTGGGGCCAGAACGCGTTCGATGGGCGGACAAAATGCTGACGAAGGGAAACGACGGGATGACAAACTACGAAACCAAATTCTTTTTTTTAGATTTTATTACTCCCTCCGATCCATATTAATAGGTGTTGAAGTGGATGTATCTAGCAATAAAGATACATCCACTTTAGCACCTATTAATATGGATCGGAGGGAGTACTAGTAATATGCCCGTGCGTTGCAACGGGTATTAATTTATTTGTCATAATTTTGTATTTTAAGTAGCACCCAATTATTTTGTTGTCTAGCTATGTGGGGATGTTAGAATTGTCTGATGAACACATATTATATCAGTGCGAATTGCAAAGCGATCCAATTTCCAAAAGGTCAGGTTGGCCTTCAAACGGAGCACCTCTATAACGAGAAGTTCTTGGACAGTGTGACAACACGGGCACTCCATAGCTTTGTGCTCTCCACGGACAACCTAGAACGGTGTGGTGGCCTCATGAGCAGAATTGTGTGCTTTGCGGCATTGAGGATACTACCAAGCATATTGCTTTATTTGTCCTTATCATCTATGATTAGATCACGTCCAAAAACCATATAACTCCCCGCAAAAAGAAAACCGATGTTTCCATGAGAAAGGGGCGGGTAGAGACAATCTTGGTTTATTCTTTGACCCTCTACGTCAATTCTTCTTCTCACGACATTTCAACAACAACGGGTATTTCAATACCTACCAGTTTACCGCAAAATAGAAACAATTTGCTAGACATCAAAAGGTGTAGCAACAGACAAAAGATGAAAAATGGAATAGCTAGCCGACGCACTTCAAATTTCTCAATACTAATCAAAGGGCTCTATTTGTTGAGTACATCACTTGGAAAGCCCAGACATGCGAGATTTATGTTTTTCCAAGTACCGCGCATATAAGTATATAATGTAATAATATTCACATTGTTTTAATTTACAGTGTCCCAACTTGAGTACGTAAATCCCAGATGATAAACTTTACGGACTTTGCACAATCAAAATACTCCTATCCATCAAACAAAGCAAACCTTCTGCTCTTTTTGCAATGCCATGTTCGTATATAATCTCTCGAGCTTTTGAACACCGATCCTGCCTTCTACCTCCTTGTAGAAGGAAGCTGTTTTCCTATGAATATTTTCATGGAAAATAAGTTTATTAGGCAGCAACTGATGCATAAAATGAACAACAATCATGATAATGCTTTGAGTTGGAGAAACATAAACTCCATCTCACATACAATACATTACTGGACTGCCTACCAAGACAATATATCACAATATTAGCTGGATTTACATATCTCGTACAACGGCAAGAGTTCAAAGGCATGATAACTGATGCACAGTGTGACCAAACTGGAAAAGAAAAACTCACATGTGAAGACAGAAACCAAGCAATGAAGCAAGGGGATGGTGTAGCGCACATGCCTTGCAGCTAGTTTTTGGTAACTACGTTTGAGAAAGAGATTTTCCATGCATAAATTTCTAGCCATGATCCATTTGAAGAATCACATAATCCTAGACAGATGAAATCATACTTAGCCGATACTCCCTAAGGCAACAAAAAAAAACAGAGAAAAGTTTACTTTTAGAACGGTCTAAAATCCAAAATCTATTATAGAGTGATTATTGTTTCGAACATAACTTGGATAAAGCATTCGCAGCTAATGTTGAGCTCGCCCTCTCAGATCATGCAAACAACACAAACACAAAAGAAAAACCTACTACTATGAGGTAATGGTGTGCATCAGTTATCATGCACCAGCACAGCAGCTAACGGTGCACCAACTGCTCTGGGGTCATCACCATGAAACCAGGGAGAAGAATTAGACCTACCAAAAAATTTAAGCCTTGTATACAGAACTAACAATTACCATTCGTAGACAGTTATTATTGCTTGCGGCGGTGACAATCGTTGTCTGCAATGGTATCCGATCCAGTTGTGCATTAGTGTCATGATCTCTCTTATCCAATCCAGTTGTGCATCAGTGTCATGATCTCTCTTATCCAATCCAGTCGTTTACATCTTTACGAAAAAAGATAATTGTATAGTACTCTAATTCTAAATAGTTGATGTAACAGAGTTATGGTGCCTCTACCGAGTACCAGTGCCTGCCGAGTACCATTTAGAAACAACAAAGAACAGAAAATTGTTCATCAGCATAAAAATTAGTCTGTAACTTGTGGATTACATCAACTTGACATGTAGAAAATTCAGTATTAATATATGGGTATACATATCGTATCAAATAGCAAACGGAACCATCAAGTGGCGAAATATTATATACGTGCATTTTGAAAGTAAGTGACCAGAAACAAAACTGAATCATATAGCTGTAAGGACATATCAGAAAGAGCCAAATTCAGATCATTAAATATTAGATACATTGGTCAAGGAAATCCTCATGACTTTGACCTTCGTATGCATGTAAATCCATTATTGATCATTAATCTGCAATCTCAATGAGCTCAATTAAAAAGTTTGAAGAACCGACATGTACAAATGCCAATAAAATTGAACCTGAAACAGAAAAGAGTGGCTTTTGGAGCATGATCATGCTCGCCCTGGTGCCCTTTTCCCCACCATCCTTTCCCCTCCCCTCCTCTCCTCGCTCGCTTCGCGGCCACTACTTAGCATCTCCTGTGCCGGCATTGTTGCACTGACGCTACTTTGCATATTCATACTCCACCGCCAGCCAATTTTCTGCCATCTAAGAAGAGCTATTGTAAATAGGAAATTTCCTAATAGAAGGGCATACTGGGAAAATGTATAATCGAAGGAGCATACAGAAAATATCAGCGGTGGGCGAACAGGATGATCTGATCATCGTATTACAAACTTGATCAGCCACCATAAAATTTTAAATGACTCTAGCAGCATTTTCAACTGCAATGGGATAAAAATCTCAAATGATAACGGTCAGATAAGCAGCAGCTAGAAGGCTCTATCTTATATGTGGAACCCATGGTGCGATTCATATCTCTCATACAATCCGCGGGGTACTGAGACTTTATCTTCAATTGAAGGTGATCAACAAAAACTTGTTGTAAGTGGGGCTCCAATTCTGGATGTCTCGATATATTTGCGGTACTCGTCGAGGGTTGATGCACCAATGAAACACAGTGCCCCTCTTGCGAACATTGGTTTCAGAATATTACCAGCATCGAGTGAAGCAGACATGAGGATTTATAAACACCTCAACAGTAGACGGTAAACGTATTCATGTTGTTCACATTGCTAGTGATAGTAAGTTATTTTTAAGACATGATAAAAGTCCACAATCATAGACAAGATGATTACTCATGTAGTTCAACTGAAAGTGTTGATGAGACAGTTTTAAAACATGATAAGATTTCGAGTTAATTATCCAAGATCAAAATGTCTAAAATATAGAACGGAATGGTTTTCTATGACAAGTTCCATACTCAATGCAACCAGCGGTAAGATAAATCAAGCATCTGACCTGACAAGATGGAAGAAGCCTCGTAGTCCATCCCTTGTCTCCTCGACACCAATGTCAAATTGCTAGTTAATTCGACCATGATTTTGTCAGGTCTAAACTCACCGATAAATCCTATATAAACAAAAGCAGAGTGAGGTACAACTTCTCCATTTTCTCTACTAAATGATGTCAAGCGAAAACAAATAAACTGTTAGGATGGTCTGCTGAGGCACAATAGTCAAATAAGTCCATTCAACATCGTTGAGGTCCAGCTACAATTCTAGCCATAACCATAAGGCTTGTGAAAGTTGGCAGCGGTGCAATACGAAAAGAAATATCATGAGCATCTTTGTGAATAAGGAATTGTACATGGCACAAAGGAATCTGTTCCGTTGTGGATCCATTAGCAATACCATGATCATATCCTCCATTGTGGAGCCATCCTAGGAACAACATCAATATGAGAGTATTCCTAACTTGGAAAATCTAAAACAGTTAGTAACCCAGTAATCTGGCCGAACTCCCCGTAAATACACTCACTGATGAAAACCTAAATCCCAATTAATAGTAAACCCTAAATCCAATGCTCCCAATTTCTCCCATCCATATTTCGATCTGCCAAATCTCACAAAAAGGTAAGATAGAGTGTGAGACGAAGGAGGAGCGTACCAGAAAGTAAGATAAAAATGCCAAACCGCGAGGCCAATCTCGCGCACAAGCGCCTGGCGCATTATTCCTTGCGTCATCCTGTCAACCAGATCGAGGAGGCGACCATATCCCTCGCCTTTGCCGGTTACTGCAGCCGCACGAGCTATATATGCCTTTGGACTCCTCCACGCTGGCCCGGGCAACTTGAGTTGGGTTGTCGCACCTTCATCCGAGAGGCCACGCACGAGGCAGGAAGTGGGAGTGAGGGATGCGGTTGTGGAAGATAGGTAGAGGCGACTACTCTGCACATAGAAACAAGAAAATCCAAGGCTCAACTCCTTTGCAGCCCTCTTCCTCTCTTCTCTCCTCTAGGCAGGTCGGATTCACGGTATCCCTGCCCCGATCGAGGAGGGGATTAGATGGCTCAAGGTCGGTCGGCACTATTGGTGAGGTGGATTGTTGGGGATTGTCACCGCGGAGGAGGTGGTTGTCGCGTCGACGGCGATGGGAGAGCGTGGCTCCTCTCCCATGCCCTCCCGCTAGACTAACTCGAGGCAGTACCAGAGGTTGTTGACGGCGACAACAGCTTGATGATTAGCTCGTAGGCGGTGGCGGCGGCGGTGGATGGCAAGAGGGTCGGACGTTTGGATCTGGCGATGCGAAAAATCGAGTGGGGGAGACAGAAGAGGGAAGAGCGTGCGAAGGAAGGAGCGGGGACGTCGGGAGCGTTTCCTTCTTTTGTGGGACCTACTTGTCGAGGTCAAAACGAAGGGGCTCGACGAAGCGTCAGGCAGAACGCGGGCTGTGCGACGGTTGAAGGAACGAAACTTTTCTTTTAGATAGGAGAGATTATATTATTATTATCATATTATATTATTATTATATTATTATTAGATTAGATTAGATTTAGATAGATAGGAAGAGATAGGAGAAGATAAACCTGCATGCATCAAGATAGCTAACAAATCTAACAAACTTGACAAGATAAGACTGCATGCAACTTTGGAGTTGGCCAAAAAAAATTAGTGTGGTGGCATTTGATGCGTAATTATGTTGAAGTGTGACACCACCATCATAGTAACCTTAATATAGTAAAGATTTAGAAAAACATACTCTAATTCAATACGTGCACTTCTAAAGGATATGTCCAATGCGGAGACTTTCTTGGATACACATACGCAAGCCAATATGTCACACAATGTTATCCCACGGTCACATATGCACGTCAGCCATGAACGCCGCCTAGTTTTCGTCGAGACCATACTAACCACACGAAACCGTCTCCAGGACGACACACAGATCCTGGTCTCTCGCCCCCCGGACCGCGATCTGCCAACAACCGGAGCCACACCGAGTAGCTCCTCGAGGGTGCGCGTAGCGAAGATGCTCACTCTCTGGACTTTCTTCTCCTCAGTGGATAGGATAATCATCACAGTCACAGATCACACTGCTCTGAGTATTTACCCGAGCCGATGACGGAGACAAGTGTCGTGCCCACTAATCCATCTCCAGTTCCGAAGCTTCGGATATCATTTTCCATGGGAGGGAAGGGGTCAGAGTAGCTGCGGCGCAAGAAGAAATCTTTGCCTCGGCTGCCAACTGCATTGCCTGCAGCGCCAGCCATTGACTTGACTTGCGCCACCATCTCTCTCAAATTACCACTTGTCTCGTCGTGCCGTGCATACAAGCCTCTGTTACCCCGCCTACCCTGTTCCCCGCCGTCGTCTTCCTCCTCGAGCCTCGTCCTGGAGAGCGGACACATCCGTTCTTGGATACGCAAAGCAGGGTAAGTCCACCCCATCCATGTGGATTGCTGATTTATTTTGTGGGGAGAGTGAGATAATTCTAGCAGTTGGTTTCCTGGGGTTAATTCCGGTTCCGCTCCCGCACCAGCAAGACTAATCCCATCCCTCCCATCTCCGCCTTGTTGCTTTCTTGTTCTTGCTGAGGATAGCCGAGGTGGGTCTACCAGGTGTTTGGATCTGATCGTGTGAGGCAGTTCATCGAATGTTCTCACATATTTGGCATTTTTCGGAAGGACGGTGTCTGATCTCGTTCAGAACCATCCATATGTTTGGTGCCTATGTTGGAATTGGCTTGCTGAAATTGTCCATGAGGAGCAAATGTGGGTGTAGGGGATGCTGTGCTCTGCTAGGGTGGGAAATTGCCCTTTTATGGACTAAAATCACCCCACCTCGAATTAGGAATTTGTCGGGAAAAAGTTCACATGTAGTTGATGGGTAACTTTAGAGTATCTGCTTTTTTCTAACTAGTTAATGTGCAGAAGTACTGATCATTTCATCCATTCAGCAGGAAGTTCAGCCGAGCGTTGACAAATGGGGCAAAAGGACTCCAGGCCTTCCTATAACTCTGCCTATGATTATGGGAATTCATCCGCCGGGTATAACTCGAGATATTCTGCAAATACACCCTCTGGTTATAGCCCGAGGTATGCCTCTTCTGCGGGTAACAATGTGCAGCAGCCAGAAGCACAAGCCAGGCTGCAGAGGAAGTATTCCAGGATCGGCGACGACTACCGCTCCGTCGGTCAAGTATGTGTTAATGGCCTTTTGTGTCTTTCCCTGGCTCCCTTACTTTCTTTCATAACTTTGATGCATGGTTTTCAACTTGATGTATTCATCTTTTTGTTCAGTCATCTGGTGAATTTTGGAATATAAAATATCTTTAATTAGATTGTTCCATCTACAAGTATTTCAATCGGGATAGTGCTTTTAGTATTCTGGTAGAGATACCATCATCAGCGAAGGATGTTATCTCTTGCTCGACATAATTATTGTTGCAAGCTTACAACCATTTAAAAATCGAAAGAAACCTGCATTACTCACGTTCCTTTGAATTGTGCTAGCTTTGGAGACATAGAGTCTTGTCTTGTATAATCTGCACCTACTTCATGCAGTGAATACATTTCTCATGGGCCTTCTTCTTGGGTAATTTTACTAATGCACTGAATGGTCAATGGTCCTAACACCAAGTACAAATGTTCTCGGTACACCTTTTATTACACAGAATTTGATTCTCTCCAAAATCCCAGCCCATCATATTTTCAGCATTAATTATATGGTACTGTCCAAGTATACTTTGTCGGACATTGCATCAACCTTAGGCAGTTTTGCTCGAATGATAGGATCTCATTATCCAAGGTTTCATAATGATTAAATATTTTTTCCAGCAGCTGGATTATATTTTTCCAAAGAAACTGCCATCTTCTGTAAGATGTGACTGGAATTTACTTTCCAGTGCATTTTCAGTACAGACCTTGACGTCTTCAATCAGGCTTATGAATTATTAATCTGATAAATACTATAGAAATCACACATCTTAATTGGGTAGTCCCGTCAATTCATGTCTTTCTACTTCACTTGCACAAAACATAAATAACTCTCATATTCAGATGGTGCTGCAGTGGTACTGGCATGTCATGGAACAAGAGTTCGTTCACTTAAATGTGATTGGCGTGTATCAGTTATGCATTTTCCTCGGTTCATCACCTTCAGATGACATTTATGAGAGTCCTGTACTGTACATACTCTCCTGATTGTTGTGAACTCAAAACTGAAAGTAATACCTATCACACTGTTACAGGTGACTGAAGCTTTGGCACAAGCGGGCCTTGAATCTTCAAACCTTATTGTAGGAATAGATTTTACAAAAAGTAATGAATGGACAGGTAAGCAGCTAACCTTTCCACCTTTTGACTCTAGGTGCATAATCTTTTTTGATAATGCTTTCTTTGTTGGGCACTGCTTTCTATTCTTTTACTAGTTAGTGGGAAACTAGTTAGCTGCCCATATAATTTGTGGTTTACTGTTATTGATGAAATCCATTTCGTCCACGATGTCAATGAATGCCAACTTTGCAACTTCTATATTATAAATCTATTGTCAAGCGAAACCAAACCACATTATGCAAAATAATTTCTTTAGATGTGAGGCCAGCAATGAGGGCATTTGTAGCGCATAAAGGATGCACTCCTTGTTGCTTCTATATGTGATTATCATCTAATTCAGATCATAGTACTGTATTTTCGTTTAACTTGCTAAGATTTTTCATTTTAGGTAAAATTTCCTATAATCGCCGCTGTCTGCATGATATTGGGAACAATCCAAACCCATATGAACAAGCCATATCTATTATTGGAAGGACACTTTCGGCTTTTGATGAAGACAACTTGATTCCCTGCTTTGGATTTGGTGATGGTAATCTTATGGTTCCAATTTTCTTTTTCATTGATCGCTTGGTGGATTTTTAATGAATGTATTGAATAATATTTCCCTTTCCTGCTACCAGCATCAACTCATGACCAGGAGGTATTCAGCTTTTATCCAGAGAACCAACCATGCAATGGATTTGAGGAGGCATTAGAAAGATACAGAGAAATCGTTCCGACTCTTCGATTAGCTGGTTTGTTTAAGGAATCACTTAATCTAAATAGTTTGTTCTTACTTTCTGTCCATAAAAGCGAGAAAGGAACACAATTGCTATTAGAAGTAGCTAATGATGATTGGTGAGTTCTGCAAACAAAATTGTACTGAGATATTATGGATTTAAATCTGTTACAGGACCAACATCTTTCGCTCCAATAATTGAGACGGCAATTGGGATTGCGGACAGCACTGGTGGTCAATATCATGTTCTTCTGATAATTGCTGATGGACAGGTGCATCACTGTTCTACAAAGTTCTGCTTTCCTGGATCACATGCTCTCTATAAAAATTGAATTGGTGGTCATGAAAACTCGTGCATAGCCTTGTTTGTTTGCCCAGTTTTCAGTCTAGCTAAAACTTCTGCTGACAGGTTACTCGAAGTGTGGATACACAGTCTGGGCAGTTAAGTCCACAGGAGCGGGATACAATTGATGCTATAGTGAAAGCTAGGTACTTCATTCAGGATTTAAATGTAAAACCTTTATCTTCCAAGTCAAATCTCCTAAACAAATTACGCCAATATCATCTATTTGTATGAATATTTCAGCCACTTTCCGTTGTCTATTGTTCTTGTTGGAGTCGGTGATGGACCATGGGATATGATGCATAAGTTTGACGACAACATACCTGCTCGCTCATTCGACAACTTCCAGGTGATTGTCCTACAAAGCTACATGTAACATTTAAATGCCTTTTCTGCTTCTCAAAAACAGAGATGTCAATGAATACTTCATGCAGTTTGTGAATTTCACGGACATTATGTCAAAGAGCATAGCAGCTGATAGGAAGGAGGCTGAATTTGCATTGTCAGCACTGATGGAAATCCCTACACAGTACAAAGCAACACTTGATCTGCAACTCCTAGGGTATTCTATGTTTTTTTTTCAACCTCATACTGAGTCAGTTTTGACTGATTATTTGACCTTTTGACAATAATATGCCATCTGATCACTTTTTTCAATTCTTCTTCTGTTTCAGTCGTCGCCAAGGAATACCTCCTAGAGTTCCTTTGCCGCCGCCAACAAGGAATCCTTATTCACGGTCTACTAGCTTTGACCAGCAATCTGGCATTTACTCACGGTCTAGTAGCTTTGGCCAACAAACAAGTGGCTTTCAGCAATCAGACAGTTTCAAACAGCGACAGCCTGCAGCCACAAGGAGACCTGACAGTTATTCATCAGAAAGTTCACAGCCTGCGGCCACAAGGATACCCGACACTTATGCATCAGAAAGTTCTCTAGACAGCAGACTTGTACGTATCCTTTTGTGGTTACACCCTATTCCCACCATTTCATACCAAAATATGAATAAATTAATTAATAAAACTGTGTACTGCAATTTTGATTACCTCCTTCCTAATGCTAAGTTTCTGTATACCGACAAAGTTCGTGCTAACTGCATAAACCCTAGCCAAATGGAAACTAAGCTTGGCCTTTTTGTGCTTGCAGTCATGTGCTATATGTATGGATAAAACGAAGGATCTTGCATTTGGATGTGGACATCAGGTGAAGCAAAGTTTCCCTTACTTTCCTCTGAATATTTTCTCACGGTCTTGCTGTACTAGTATATGCTAATAGCTAACGCACATCGTTCACAGACTTGCAATGACTGCGGAAAAAGTTTGGTGCGCTGCCCTATGTGCCAGCAGCACATTACCACAAGGATCAGGCTGTACTGATTTAAAACTGATGTCTGAAACTTCTGAAGCCTATGGCGTCACCACTATTGGAAGAAGTTCAATGCAAAAAGTTCTGAATCAGCATTAATTTTACTATTCTCCATGTTGTACTTGGTGATTTAGCGTTCTTACTGGAGTGTGATGTCTTCAGTCAGACAGTGCTTTAGGCCCCGGTTGGGAATGGAACCGTTTCATTAGAATTCGGGTGTTCCAAGCGGGCTCTTGATGTCCTCAACAGACAAGGCACTCGCTGACTGCAGATCATTGAAGGATGCCCCCTGGAGAAAATAATGTACATATTGCTTCTGTATTTTTACATTTTCCCTTTATTTCTCATGGTAAATAAGGCGAACATTAGAAGATTTCAGGATGAACACGTTCACATTGTATATTAATCAAAGCCTATATTGTCTTTATTGAGTTTCATTGTGTATACTCAGTTTCTAAACAAGATTGAATAAAAAGGTCATGTACCAGCTTAATTTTTACTGTTGAAGTTGGCAGCTGAGTTTCCTTACTGCTGAAGTCTCCAGACTCGCAAAGATAGTGCGCTGTAACTGTTTTAGCTAGTTTTGAAAAAAAATGAACCGAAAATGATTTACTTGTTAAAAAATATATTTCTCGAGAACATAATAAATACAACAAAAGCAGAATATTTGAGGATCATTGCATTCTTGTCTCTGCTGAGCAGCATACCACTTATCAGCAATTCGACTATTCAATTTGTATATACTGGAAAAAAAATTGCGGGTAAATCTGTATGTACTCATTCTTCATGAAACCAGCTCGAATATATAAAAGGGTTGCATCCAGAGACCACTTATAAATATCATTAGTAGTTTTGGTTAAGAAATAGGAGCACGGGGAAGGGAGGGAGAGAGAATTCAAGTACACGGCAGAGAAAGGAAGCACGTATATGTGCACGAATCTCGACGCAACCAGTGTGCACCGGTTGCACCGAGACCCCGCCACCACCACCACCGTGGAGCACCACTAGTACTTGTACCCCGAGACGTATAAGCTCTCGGACGCGGCGGCGTCCCCGCCGGCGGCAGCGCCACCGTACTTGCCGAGCGTGGCCTCGGAGTTGCCCTTGCACCGGGCGAGGAATGTGGCCTGCGCGTCCGCGACGTTCTCTTTCTTGCCGGCCCACTTCTTGAGGGTGCTGCTCTGCAGCGCCCGGCCGAAGGAGAAGGTGAGCGTCCACGGCTTGAGCACCGTGAGCTTGTTCATGGCGTCCAGGTTGGCCGTGGCCTGCTCCTCGCTCTGGCCGCCCGACAGGAACACCACCCCGGGCACCGCCGGCGGCACCGTGCGCCGCAGCGCCGCCACCGTGTACTCCGCTATCACCTCCGCGGCAACCTACACAGCCATTAATCGATGAGCCATGCATGCCAACGAAAACGATCGAGATCGAGGTTAATTTGCGAGAAGAAGAAGAAGAAGACGTGCGTGCCTTGGGGCTGTCGGAGCCGGGTGTGACCATGTTGGGCTTGAGGAGGGTGCCCTCGAGGAGGACCTTGTGGTCGTTGAGCGACTTGTAGACAGCGGCGAGGACGCGCTCGGTGGCGGCGGCGCAGGCCTTGATGTCGTGGGCACCATCGGTCAGGATCTCGGGCTCGACGATGGGCACGAGCCCGTTCTCCTGGCAGATGAGCGCGTACCGGGCCAGCCCCTCGGCGTTCTGCTTGACGGAGAGCTCGGAGGGCAGGCCGCCGGGGCCGATCTTGAGCACGGCGCGCCACTTGGCGAAGCGGGCGCCGGCCTCGTAGTACTTGGCGCAGCGCGCGCCGAGGGAGTCGAGGCCCTGGGTGGTGGTCTCGCCGTCGGTGCCGGCGATGTCGACGGTGCCCTTGTCGACCTTGATCCCCGGCACGACGCCGCCGGCCTTGAGGATGTCGACGAAGGGCGTGCCGTCGGCGGCGCTCTGGTAGAGCGTCTCCTCGAAGAGGATGACGCCCGAGATGTACTCGAGCGCGCCGGGCGCCGTGAAGAGGAGCTCCCGGAGCGCCTGGCGGTTGGCCTCCACGTTCTCGACGTTGATGCTGGCGAGGCGCTTGCCGATGGTGCCCGTGGACTCGTCGGCCGCCAGGATGCCCTTCCCCGGCGTCGCGATGTACTTGGCGGTCTTGATCAGCTCATCTGCGTACGTGAGCGTATGTTTGTTAGGCTAAATGTGAATTAGCGAAAGCGATATGAGTAATTTATCGATTGCAAATGCTAATCATTTCTTCGTTACTCATATGTAAAGCACATCGACCGACTGATGCATAGCATGCGAAAAAGAAGAAGAGCTAGAGCAGAGCAAGAACCTGCGTATTTTCCCACGAAGGCAGACATGGCGACAGGTCGAAGGCGCAAAATCCAAACGCTCGGTTGCTCTGCTCACACTTTTTTTCTATGGTGGCCGTCTTCTCCTTATAAACCACAAACGATAAGAGGATATACCAAGCAGCGGAGCGGAATCTGTGATATTCACGGGCCACTCGCTCGCGCAGCGCCCGTCACCCGTTGGGGGTTCGGGGATAGGGGAGCCGAGCGGCGCCACCCAAACTCCCCGTCCGTTTGCTGGCCAGACAAAATCAAATACTAGGAATACAAATTTCCGGAACAGACGCAAATAGACAAGAGAGAGATGACCCCAAAACGCTCAACCAAGTGGTGGCGATGCAGGGTGGTGAACGTAGGGACGGGATCAGCCTGCCGCTGGCTTTGACACCAAGGTGCATCATGATGAGATGGTGGAGCTAGCAGCTTAGCACACATGCAGGTAAAATTCTACTCTGCCAATGGATATGTCAGCCGTGGTCCAGAGTGTAGAGCGAGGTGCCACCACGATGCAATGTTATACCGGTATTTCTGACGCCGAGGCCTGGTATCATATCACAATTTTGAGGTGGAAGATATTTGAACATGACATTTTGATGCAGTGGAGGACTTTGATATCAATATTATCGTCTTCAAATTTCTGGGAAACCAGCAAGGTTGAAGGCAATATATGCAGTAACAAACTGTTAAGTCTCTTTACTAATTTTCCATTCCACACATTTTCATAATTGAACCCAATGAACAAAGCATCTGATCGAGCAGAGTTGCCATACCATGGAAGCCACACTACTAGTTAGTTGCACATGAATATCAACGGACGCAGGCTCCAGCCTCCAGGGTTCACCATGATAGACGCTACCTGTCTATCTCTATGTCAAAAGCAAAACTGTAATGTAACTACACAAGGTTATGATGAATACAGGCTGAGACGGACGGGTGAGAGCAACTGACGGGGAAACTCATCGCCCAAAGCATCTCAGCACCGAGGCCACAAGGGTAGATGACAGGAACTTCATTCCAGCAGACCCACCAGGGAAGTAGGAGATGGCATAATATGCTAGCGCAAGGATCTGAAAAACACAAGAGTTTTGTTAGCTCCATGTTAATCTGAATGCCCGGTCCTCCACTGGCCACCGGAGCCAACGATGCCACAGACTGCAACTTTAAGAGTTTGATGATGACCTATTCACATGCTATGGTTCACAGTTCTCTTCAAAGTTGCTCATGTTACTAGCATCAAGAACAGGAAAATATAACAGAACAGGAATTTCCAGGGTGTAACAAGGAAATTCTCACCTGAAGACAAGAGAAGAAAACTGAAAGTATGTAGCTATGGAGCACCATTGACACGTAGATGGTAGCAAACATGCTGCTGATAAATCCAATGGTGGAAGGCAACCTCTGTGGAAATATTTAAAAAGCTTCAGAAA
The DNA here is from genome assembly GCA_028641055.1 of Alopecurus myosuroides. Lineage (NCBI taxonomy): Eukaryota > Viridiplantae > Streptophyta > Magnoliopsida > Poales > Poaceae > Alopecurus > Alopecurus myosuroides. The sequence continues at coordinate 12,839,456 of CM054062.1, forward strand.
ATGTAGCAAAAACATATTTGTCCAAGGGATATGACAAAGATGAATAATGTATGTTATTCCAGTAAGTTATTGACTAATTAAATCAAGAACCAGGTAAAGTCCACATAAAGTGTTGGAATAAAAAAGTATGATGTGTGAGACTACATAAAACCAAAAATGATTTAAAAATAACAATGTATGTTATCACAAAAAACAAATCAAGCTTAATACAAAGAGTACATTCAGTTATTTACTAAGCATGAGCGTGTTATCGATGAGAAATGGATCCAGAGGCAAACCCTCTCTGTCTCTATGAGGCAGCAAGTCATTGACAATGCATTTTTCAGGTCGATGATTCACAATTGGATACAAACTTAAATATCAAAATATTAATGCTTCAATGGCATGCTATGTTACATAATTTTTTCACTATATATTTTCTTTTCTTTTTTTACTTTCTTAAAGCAAAGAAAGATCGTTTGATCATTCCTGGAGGAATACAGGTACAAAATGCTCTCCTGGTAAAATGTTTCCAAAATATACCAAAATAATATCTTCAAGGAGGGAGTGTTGGATGGCAACAACAATCTATATGCGCAGTTCATGGTAAAGTATAAGTTATCTAAAGATATAAAAATCACCAGAGGCTGTTGAATGGTGCTTCCCAGAATGGATGCCAAAATGGTGCTTATTCAACAAATAAGTTCACAAGGAAAAGGAATTAATACCTCTCTGGAAATCATATGATAGAGCTGATTCTTGGGTCCTTTCAACGCAAAGAACGATCCAATTATGAAGGCACATCCCATTGTGAAACAGATCGCAAACTTTTGAGGCATTATTACCATGACTGGCAGAAATATTGTGAATGCGATGAAAACTAGGAAAATGCCACTGGCCAGAAAAAGACCAAAATACATGAGCGATTTGCCAGATGGAACACTGCTCGTTGAGGACTGGAAGCTGCCTCGAACACCTTTAGAGACCCTGTAAAAATTACAAGGCAGGGCAGCATCAGTAAAAACTAAACCTTCTGAAGGTTAACTAGATGTTAGATCAATGGCACGTTTTATGATTTTTACTCTTGTAGAGCACTAGAGATGTGGTGATGTTTTATCCTTATTAGTTGCTTTAGAGCTAACATTTGGCCTTCACATGACTCTAACGAGTTCACAATTTCAACATGAATGAACATGATGATTTGCCAAAACAGAGATGCCATGATTGTCTGAGTAACCCGCCCCAACAAAATCTTGCTCCTAACTGAAGATGCTCAATTACGAATTGAGATCGCCGGAGGAAATAAACAGTTGGCCAATGCGCAAGGAGCTCCAATTCTCTTCACAAGTAACCAATTAGACCCACTAGCTATCGCGACTCACACAGGGCGCGATCCGAGAAGTGCTACGATACTAACAATTTCTTCATGTCGTCCGTAATTAAGCTTAACTGGGGGGGTGGGGAGGACCGCCGCATGCCCGATTCACTTGCACAAGCCCTAGAAGGAGGTCGGAACGACGAGAGGGGGAGGTTGCTTACACTCCGAAGGTGCCGGCGACGCGATCATTGGCGGAGCGGACGGCGGCCTCGATGTCGATCCCGAAGCCTCCGCCGACATCCTCCTCGGCGGAGCGCGCGGCGGCGTAGGAGTTCCATTCCGCGAGCAGCGACGGCGGCTGGGAAGCCGCAGCTGACGACGAGGAGGGCGAGGGCCCGGAGCCGGAGAACCACGCCTGCATCTCGGGCGCACGCCGCCAGAGAGTAGAGACAGTCTACGCAGATCAGCCGATGCGCAGCTTTTTTCCTTTTTGAGGGTTTATTTTTTTTAATTTTTTTGCCTATTGTTTAGTTTTTCCTTTTCTTTTTTGAGGGTCCTCTAATGCTCAGCTGACTGAGCATTAAGTCAGCTGACATCAGCAAAAAATTGTGTTGGATTCTCCTAAATATATTCGCTCTTTATGGGATTTGATATTTGCGTTTTGATTTGTAGATCAGATATGTTAAGGGGCAATTTCTAAAAAAAAAAGAGGATATGTTAAGCAAAACAAAAGTTTAAACTTGATTCTATGCCGGTCAATTGTAACACATTTGCAACTATTGGACAAATTAGGACGCAAATTCAACATTTAAAATACATTTTTTAGTTCGCGACTTGCGGCTACACAAAATCTAAGTTACAACCCGAGTACTAACCGGTAAAAAGATCCGAATTGCAACGAAACTTGCAACTGGACAAATAATTTGAGTTGAATATCGACTTGCAACTTAATAAACTCTGAGTTGCAACCTGACTTGCAACTGAAACAAAAATACGACTTGCAACACGACTTGTAATGAGGCAAAAATCCTATTTGCAGCATGATTTTAAATTAGATAAGATATCCGAGTTGCAACCCTAGATGTAATTGGACCAAAATTACGAGCTGCAGTCTGACTTGTAATTGGACAAAATATGAGTTACATTCCTGCTTGTAACTAGACAAAATTAGGAGTTGAAACCCGACTTGTAACTGGATAAAAAACAAATTACGAGTTACAACCCGACTTGTAATTAGACAAAAAATACGAGTTGCAACCCGACTTGCAAATTAATGGACAAAAATCCCTAGTTGCAATCCGACTTGCAATTGGACAACAAATTGGAGTTATAACACGACTTGCAACTGGACAAAAGATCTGAATTGCAATCTAACTTGCAACTAGACAAAAAATACGAGTTGCAATCCGACTTGTAAATGGAGTAAAATCCCTAGTTGCAACTCGACTTGCAATTGGACATAAAAATCCAAGTTGCAACTAAACTTGTTACTAGATCAAAATTAGGAATTACAACACAGTTTGCATCTATACATTAAAAATCCGAGTTGAACCGGCAAAAAAAATCCGAATTGCAATGTCACTTGTAACTGAAAAAATTCTCTATCTTTAGACATCTCTTCGGTATCCCCAAAATAACACGCTAGCAGCCCGAGTAAAAATACCAACACAAAATGACCGACAAACAAATGGCATATATAAAGTAAAGTAGAAAAACACACACAAAAAAGAGCCACCACACATAGTGAACTTGTTCCATTTAGCACCCTTCAGCAAGGATAGTAAAAAAAGTACAATAAAAAAAACAGTAATGCTACACCTACGGATGCATCATGGAGTTTCAGGATTGAGGAGAACGAGATCGGTTGTTCCGAGAAGAACGCATACAGCAGCCGCATGCTTCCACGTCAGTCAGTCAGTAAGCAAATTTTTGTAGGAGTCTGTTGGTAGCTCTAGCATTATTGATAGAAAATGCTCTAAACATGCGGTGGAGCCCCAGACATACAACAAGTCAAAAAAGACAAAACGCCAGGCTCCCAAAAGAAAAGCCCACACAAGCAGCATAACCCATTTGTCTCTAGAAGCCTCGCCCAGGGGAAAAAAAATAGAGAACGGAAAACACAACGTTTATGCACGAATCTCCACAACATCTAACGCTTAAAAACTTGAATGAGAATTAAGTTAATTATCGGCTGAGAATTAGCAAAAACCATTTTTGATAGGGACAAGGTTGGGCGTCCTTCCGGAGGACTTTGCCAAAAATTATCCAGAGGACTTCGCCAAAAATTCTTCGGGTTTAGGAGCCGATACGTGTTTCAACTGATGCCCAAATCCTGCTTTTGCTGTCATGACAAAAAAAAACGATTCATTAAAATAAGAAATTTAGCATGTAGCGATTCACAAATTCCTCCAAATTCTGCTTTTACTCTTATGAAGAAAAAACGGTTCGATTGAAATAACAAATTTTGTGTTATTGTAGAAAAAAATTCGTCCACATAAAAGGAAAAAAAACTCGTCGAAGACATCGTAACAAACATTTTGTACCACTATAGCAAACACGGAAAACTACTGCAGAAAAAAAATTATGCTATTGTAGAAAAAATGACTTCGCCCGAGGGACCGTAGCAAACACTTTATACTGTTATAGCCAAAAGGGAAAACAATTATAGCAAAATAATCTGTGTTATTCTAGCAAAAAATGAATCCACCGGATACATCATCGAAGAACTCGTAGCAAACAGATTATGCTACTATAGGAAAATCGAAGAATAATTGTAACCCAAAATAAAATCAATTGTAGGCGTGTCACTAGACTGAAGCCATGAGTACCATGTACACCACCACGCTGTATACGAAGCTCGCTAGAGGTGTTTCCACGCGCATGGTCGTGTGCTAGGCCTCGGGAACCATCCCGGCGGCGTGCCCCGGCCCGCAGAGAGCCAAACCAGGCGTGTCCTAGCAGCGAATCCAGGCGGCCCCATTCAGGTGGTGGCGCATCCTGGGCGGCCCATCCCGGCGGCGGCACATCCCGGCAGCGGGTGCCGCGTACAAAAGAAGCCCTCCTGGCGGCGGCGCACGTGCATCTGAAACCTCCCGCGTAGCGGAAGCATGGTAGCGTCATTCGTGGTTGCTTTGGAAAAGAAAGGAGTGGATAGGAAGGGGGTAGGCGAGAGTTTGTGTGGGCCACGTGGAACCGGAGGACGTCCTCCGGAGGAAACGAACTGTTTCCCTTTTGATAGTGAGCGTTGAGAGTCCCCAAAGGATCAATTTGATGTCTTTCGGACGCCGTACGATGCAAGGGACTGAGAGTCCTTGGTCAACGCATACCCAACGAACAATTACGAGACCAGTGAAAAGAAAACGATGAGGAGACAACCGTCGCCTCATGGAGCAGAAATAGTAGACGGCGTCGGAGAAGACAACCGTCGCCCGCGGTGGCGCCCTTGTAGTCGTCACCGACATTGGCAAAGACAATATTTTCCCGCGGCGGCTCCGATGTAGCAGTCGATGGCTCTGCAGGATTCATAGCTACGCGCCAGATGCCGCTCCTTCTGCCACGGTCGTTGCTAAGGAAGGTAACCGTTGCGGTGTTCTCATCTCCGATTTTGGCGCTTAAAGCATTGAAAGTGGCTGTTTCAGCTCCGTAGCAATGGCAACAGCGCTTACGCAGGCGGGGCTTTGTAGCAACGGTGACGACTCATTGTAGCAACGCAGGCGACACTTTGTAGCAGTTGACAGCTCTTTGTAGCAATGTCGGGTCTTATTATAGCAACGCCGGAAACGCTTCATAGCAACAGCGATAGCTCGTTGTAGAAATGACGGCGACGCTTTGTAGCAATGACGTCGGCTCATTGGAGCACCGGTGTAGAGCGCAGGCAGCACCCCAGCTGACCTATGGGAGCAGTGACATTGAGCGCAGGCAGCAGCACCGCCACTGACAAATGACAACAACTCAGCGCTCCGCTGGTAGCAGTGCCATTCGTCCATGGTAGCAACGCAAGATGCCGCTTGTAGCACTGTTTCCTAGAGCTTGAAGCGCCAACGTCGCAACAAACATGGTGGGTCACGAGCGCCAGGCTCGAGATAGGGAGCATCGAGCGGCGGGTTTGGCGGTGGAGAAACGGGCGGCGCCTTGGTGGGGCCGGGAGCTGGGCGGCGCGCATAATGGTGGTCGAAATCCTCTGTGCGTGAGGTAGGAGGAAGGCTGGTGCTCGGATAGGAGAAAGAGAAGAAGGGAAGAAGGGAACGAGGGGACCGGAACATCTACCTAAAACATATTTAAGTACAAAATGGTCCCCAAACTCATTGGGTCCAAAGTAGTTAGACAAACTACAATACAGAGGACAAAGTTCTCATAAATATGTGCACATAGATATGAAATTGAATTTCATGCACAACTTGTCCAATTTACTATTTGATGGAGACTATCCTATATATATTGGATCAAGGAACATAAACATGCCAGAACATATACATTAGTAAGTATGCATTCAAACATTTTCAGGAACCAAAAGCGATGTAATTTGGACAAAACACCAAGTAAACCACACAAAGGTGTGACAAGACAAAAAAAAAGGTTGTCCAAATTATATCAAAGATCCAAATAAACACATGAAAGCGATACAATTTGGAACCAGACCAAATCAACTCATGATCAAGATGATGCCAATTGGAAAATATACCAAGTGAAAACAAAAAAAATCATTATCCCTTGAGGGATACCAAATAAAAGATTCATCAAAAAGTAAAATATTAAAATCCTAATAGAGATCAGATGAAACATGTTAAATACCAAGAGATGTGAATTGAAGCAAATAACTATGATGAGATGTCAAACTCCAATTAATACCAATTGAAGGTATCAAAGCAAAACCAATGATCATAGGAAAAAATATAACATATTCTTTGCGGTGATCCAGCACACCACTTCATGTGTAGTGCACAAGTCGTTGACATAATACTCGCAGAAGGACTTATCCGTGAGTATTACATCCCTCATAGTGGTACAACAGAAACATAGCGGGTCCAAGCAAAGCTATAGGATACAAAATTCCATTACAAAATATCGAGAATCTCTTTGATGAATCAAAGAAGATCTCATGCAAATGAAACATCAGAAGAAGCAATTCGAAGCTCCAACTTGGAGAATAACTCTAGCTCAGAATTTAATCCACTGCGGCTGATGTCATCCCTAATCTAAGGCTTGTGAGAATATAAGTCCATGAATGGTATCCTCCTTCAACTAGGTAGCTTGTCCTCCACCAGCATTGTTGATGATGTCGCTTCATCGGTTAAGTAGTATAGGACTCCTCCTAGCTTCATGAGATAGAGATTGCTTCCCGATAATGACTTCCTTAAGGGCTTCAACTCTAGGAAGGGGTCACACGGGAATGAATGTGTAACGAGCGTTACTCAACAAGTTTATGATATACAGTGGATTGTTTGATGCACTAACTACAGCTTTAGAATCGAAAGAGCCATAAGCTAATGCAAGGTTTTTGCAAATATTTCTTCAAGAGGTTGCTTTTAATTTGTAAAACTATGCCCGCCAAATCTTCACAGGGCTAGAACTTCATGGAGTTGCCTTTCCTACGGCGTTCGCAGCTCCTTCCTGGAACAGGGGGTAACATGTCACATTCTTTTACACTCTGCAGAGGTGTGTTACTTTACCCATAGGCGATAAACACCATGTTGCACAACCAGGCTCGAGTTCCTGTCCACACTCAAATAGGTGTGGGTCCCGGTTGTTTATCCAAACCAAACCATGCTTATCTTCACAACACATGCCCACCCATTTCTGTCAGGCAGGTTTAACCTCTAATTCTACCCCTCACAATAGATATATAGGCGCCCTGGGCATACCATCATAGACCCTAGAGTCCGTGGGAATCAAGAGATCCCACCCATATGCATGTAGTCTTGCAAGACCTACATCGTACAGCTCTGCCGGCCCGTTGACATGTGAACAGGAAAATATCACAGCCGGCTCACTCGCCCCATACAAAGCCCATGGTTAACGCGGTATTTATGGCGCAAGAATTCTGATGGAATCGTTGTTAATTCCTAGGTAATACTTCCCCGGTAGATGGAACCGTCATTTGACCTATTCATCTTACCATGGCTCCATCCGCCCACCAAATAGAACACTACCACTCAGATAGTCATTCCATTAGTCATATTATTATAAAAATAGGATCATGTATTATGTTGAGAATAGGTGGTAATATAGTAGGGCTTTGCAAATAGTTCTTAGGAAATACTGCAAAGGATGTGAGCAAGCGATGAACTTGCCTGAGATAGAAATAATAATAATAATAACAATCCATGTCTTCAGGGTTCGAGGGTTGCGTGGAATTCCAGAGATCTGAAAGATAGCAAAGTAGTCCCGGTAAGGACTACAGAAAACACTGTCAAGATGAAACATGCATAGTAATGAGATGCATCGCAGAATACCCTGAAAATACCCCAACTTACAAGTGTAAGCTACAATCGATATGATAATAAGATCACATTTGTTCTAGGTGACTTAGAGTTGTTTCATTACTTGTGGTGTTGATGTTGTTACTTCTCTTAGACTTACATGTGTTCCAAGTTTTTTAAGCAATTCAATTGTTGGCATGATTAAGTAGAAGTATTTTTTACTTGGTTATATAGCAAGGCAATATCATATTGAATGTAACTTTCAAAACAAAGCAAAAATATTTTCTCAAATCATATTGAAAAGTGTAGAGCTCAGACAAAGGAATTCAATTGAAGTGGGTACATAATACAATCAACTCTATCATTTTTAATTTTTTAATGACTTTTTATGAGAATTTAGGAGTGTGAAAACATTAGGGTTATATTAATAAGGAAAATAATGTTGTGGTAGTTATTTATGGTTATAATGGAACAATGTAAAATTACATTATACTGTTAGAAAAAAGTTTATAATTTAAAGATTATGTTTTTCTTGACATATTTGAGTTGTAAATTTCTTTCTCTTTAATTCGGTATATCATTCGAAACTTTATGAAAATATTTGGATAGGTTATTAATTTTCCAAATTTTAAATGAATTAAATGATTAGGCAAAATATTCCACACATGAAACCGTGTTCAAATAAATTTGAAAATATCATAGGTGGATTGAATTTTACATTCTAAGCATTTTGGTATATAACTTGTATTTTTCTGATTTTTTGAATTATTTATTATTTTTCTCAATTTTATATGAATTAATTTAAATTCAAATGATGTTTAAATTTAAAATTCATCAAACATTTTGGAAAAGTTTATAAACATTTAGATTTTATTTTTCTAATCATTTACAAATTTTATTTGTATTTTTCTGATAAACCAATTAAAAATATAGATTTATTAAGTTAAATTCCTTTTTTACCATTTTTAATTGACAGGTGGGACCCACTTAACAGTTTAATTTTGATTATAAAAATAAAATAAAAAGAAAAAAGGAAGAAAAAATGTGATGACATCATGCTGACGTCGGGCTCGTGTTATCACCGGAGGGAATTTGTTCTCCTTGATTGCAATCGGCCAAATTGCTACAAAATTGTGAGTTTAAATCATTCCATTAACTAGAGCACGAGCTGTACCTAGAGATGGAGGCGTCCTGGCCAAATTCTTACTCGGTGGACGACGATGAGCACTAGCGCGGCGGAGCGGTACGGCCTACGGCGACCAAACTCAAACGGACATATTTTGCACAATGGAAAGGACCATAAGAGAGTTTAGCTCACCAGGAATATGACGGTGCAAACGGTTGGGCACGGTGAGCTCTGCATCAATGGCACTCTTCCTCGGCGGCGGAAATAGAAGGAAAAGGGAACGAGAAAATTCTTCGGTTACAACGCTTCCCAGCTTCCGCGGCTTCTCATGGAGGACGAGGAATAGACAACGCATCTTGTGACGGGTCAATTCGTCCCGGGGCGGCCAGAGTTGACGGCGATAACAGGTGGCGGTTAAGCTAGGGTTTTGGTTCGTATTCTCTACAGGAGACAGAGAAAGAGGGGTTGTGTTCAAGTGAGAGAGAGAAGAAGGCTATGACACGACCCTCGACGACCTCATCCACTCGCCCGACGAAGCAGGAGGTGACAACGGTGACTACAGCGTCGACATGATGGTGCTATGAGGACATTTTCTTCTTCCTTATGTCATGAAGTTGAATTGTAGCATCCCAACTTTTAAATAAATATGGAATACATGTGTTATTTTGCTAGTCCCTGGATCAATTGCTAGCACCACGGTACAAAATGAAATATCATGCAAATGCATAAAATTCTATTGCATCGCATGATCCAATCTTTACAAAAATGTGCCACAGGAAAAGCATGTTGGCGATAGTCTCGAGTTCCTAAATGTAGCGTTCCCACATTTAAACAATGTAAGGACACCTGTGTTATTGTGCTAGTCCCTGGATCAATTGCTAGCACCACAGTACAAAATGAAATATCATGCAAACGCATCAAATTCTATTACATAGCATGATGCAATCTTTACAAAATAGTATTACAACTTGCATAGTCTTAGAAGACTAGCAGTAAACAAAGATATACAGCGGAAGACATAGTACAACATTGAGCCCATCTTCTTCATGTGCCACAGGAAAAACATGTTGGTGATAGTCTCGAGATCCTAAACGAAATCCTCACTCGTCTTTAGAAACATCTGCAATATGGAATATGAAGCCACAAGGGAGTCAATACAATTTAATGTATTGGCAAGTAACACTATGGTGGATATAAATGGCAAGGCTAATACTACATGCTTATTTGGCTGAGTGGAGTTTAGAGAATGTTTGCATAAAGCCAGTTGTTGTCCTATATCTTTTGTAAAACAAAATTTTCTTTTCAAAGGGGTGGCAACATTGGATTAAGATCCAAGCACCACAATACTCTTCACTTGGTCAAAATTTTACTTATTTAAATTGGTGATGAGATTCTTCCGTCAATCCTTGTCCAGCTGCTCATAGTTGTCCATAACCGAGGACACGGCTAAGATCTTAGTTTGTTGACTCTGTAGAGGTTGTGCACTTTCACCCTTTGTCTTCAATTAGCCCAAACATCCTATACACCCGGAGTGCATCATGGAAAGGAGAGAGAGATCTTTCAGAAGAATAAGTCCAAACCCACCGGCAAGACCGTTCCACATATAATTTTGCTACATCTGCTAGTCAAGCCTGAGCTGAACTCTCACAACTTAGTTGATCAAGACAGAGCCCATATGTCAAAAGGCTGCACGGTAAGCTACTAGACTTAGAGGGACTTATTAATCTCTTTGTTCCTAGGTGGCCATCCACAAGTGACAACCTCAAGTGAAATAACCCTTAAACAAAGGCCCCGAGGAAACACTCAACATAATCCAATCACATCCAAAATCCACCCAGGTGTTTCATTGAATGTTTGTAACATCCCAAGTATGAAAAACATCCATTAGAATGTTTGCTCTCTGTTATTTTATGTTTTGCATCATGACATCATGTTCATTGCATTTGTTTTGCTTTGTTTTCCATTTGTTTTCCTCTGTTTTCACTTGTTTTCTATTTGAATTTCAAATCAAATTTCAAACCTTTTGTTTCATACTTGTGCTGTTACAATTTCCAAATGAATATTTCAAATCAAAACAATTATTTGTTTCCATTAAAGTTGTAATTTCAAACTATTGTTTTGTTTCTATCAATAATTCATCTAATACCAAACCATTTTCAAATTCAATTATATTTTCCAAAACAGCAACCATTTTGAACTTTATAAAAATTACAAAACACTTCCATCATCTGTTTCAAATAAACTTGAGGGTTCAAACTATTTGAATGGTTCCTTTTAATAATTCACTTAATATCAAGTTTCACTCAATTTCAATTGAAATTACAAACAGCACCATAATTCAAATTTTTTGAAAACAAAAGTTTGCAATGTTGCTGTTACCATAATTAAACTATACCATTCAAACTATTAAATGGCTTAAGTTCAATAATTGAATTAATATCAAATTCACTTAAATTCAATTAATTTCCAAACAGTAACATAAATTAAAATTATTGGGAAACAAAAGGTTGCAAATTTTTGTTTTTATAATAAGTAACTCATACAATTTTTCCTAAAGTTTCTAATCAACAAAAACCTTTCCTTTTCTCCCTATTTCCTTTTCAGCAAAAAAAAAATAAACAGAAGAAACAAAAAAAAAATAAAGAAAAGAGAGGGGGAAAGGGCAGGCCAGCCCATTTGGGCCAGCCCACCAATTCCCCTGGCCTCCTACCCCCCCACTCTCTCTTCCTCCTTCGTACGGCAAGAAATCCACTACATTCACGTCAGGTTCAGAGGGGAGGAACGGCTGCAGCTCCTCCTCCTCCCCCTTAAAAACCCTAGCTCGAGCCTGTGCCCTCTCCCCTCTGCCCTAACCCTTCTTCCTCCTTCTCCATCGCCGCGCCACCGTTTCCTCTCTCTCTCTCCGCTCGATGATACCCTCTCTGTACTGAACCCAAACACCGAACCACCACCTCCTGTATCTCCGTCAATCGCCGGCGACGTGATCCACCTTCGCACGGGCTAACGGCGGGAATGGGTTCCCCTCGGCGCCGCCTTCGTCCTCGACACCGCCACGGGCTCAGGGAGTAGCCGGAGCGCCGCCGCCATCCTCTTCTCACCGCCGGCCACCTCCCTGCACCGACCCCTGCTCCCTCTGCTCTTCACCACTGTGAGCTCCCTCTCCTCCCTCGCACCTCTCTCCTCCTTTTCCTTCTGCACTGCATCTACACGACGCGCACACGGCCACCGCAGCAACCACCGCATCGCACCCGTGCACGAACCACGGCCACCGCGAGCAACAGTTCACCGTCGGCTGCCTTCCGTCGAGTTGCAGTTAACTGAAACCAATTCTTCAGTTTCGTCAGTCTTAAGCGCTATCTGAATAATATCCTCGCTGCGTGTCCTTACCTGACAAGCATCGAACAACAGCGCAGTGGTAGCAGCTCTGCTCGCGCTAGCCCGCGGCCAGGGTTCGAGTCCCCGCGGGCGGATTAACCCCTCTTTTTTCATCTTATTTTTCAGAACCAGAACAAAATGCTAATTGCACACAAGTCCCTGCCAGTTCTCTTCTAGGTCCTTGTGAATACTTTCTAAGCCCCTGGATATTAAATAAATGGCAGATTACACCCTAATCTTGTAAATTGCATAAATAATTCATTTTAACTCCAATTTCAACATTTTAAATATGTTTTCAATACCAAATTGAATTCTCTACCTAAATATAAATTTTGTTTACTGTTTTGAATATTTTAAATTGGTGAAATATTTGAATCCTTGTTTAATTCATTTAATTTTGCAAAATTCATAACTTGGGCATAAAAATTCCAAATTCAACAAACTAAATATGTTTTCCATCCCATTTTTCATGAACTTTGCAAATATCAACTTTGTGTTCTGTTTTAAATAAATTAAATTGCTGAAAACAACTGTTTCTTAATTAATGCATTTAAAATTGCCAAATTAATAACTTGCTCATTTTAAATCCATTTTCAACAAATAAAATATGTTTTCCATGCTAAATTAAACCACCTTTCCAAATATAAACTTTGTATCATGTTTTGAATAATTAAAATTGGTTAACTAATTTAAACCTTGTTTAAATCATTTAATATTGTTAAATTCATAACTTGGTCAGATTAAACTATTTTTGAACTTATGAAATATGTTTTCAAACCAGAAAAGTATAAACTTTTCAAATATGAATTTGGATTAATGATTTGAACAAATAAAAATTCAAATAATTTCATACTTGAATTAAATCCTTTTAAATCTTGTTTAAACTTGTTTAATTCATAATTAATTCATCTTAAATCCTTTTTCAATAATTGAAACATGTATTCCACCTAAAATTTTGTGTACTATCCAAATATGAACTTTGTTATCTATCTTGAACAATTAAAAGTGGTGAAAACAACAAATGCTTGTGTAACACCTTTAAGAAGCAAATTTCCATAACTTAATAAATGAATTTCCAAACTTGGTAAACTTCATTTCAAATTGTTTCTATTGTTGTTTTCTTTCTGTTTTCCTCATCTATGCATCATGCTAATCCACTTTCACCTGTTGGTTAGTTGTAGATCATTTAATCCAACCATAATTCCTGGGCTTTCCATATGCAATCCAAATTGCATGTGGGTCCATTTAATTATGTTATGTTACCATGTCAACTAGCTTATTTTTGATGCATCAATTAAATGGTCATGCATCATCCCATGATTGTGCATTATGCCATGTTATTGATTGTTTGTCTCTCTGCGTTGTTAGTTTGCTTCTTCTCGAATAGACGACGACGTTGAGACAGACGAGACTTACGACACTACTTCTGAGGATCTAGCTCAGTACCAGGCTGCTGAGTTTGCAGGCAAGTCTTCACTCACATGAACCATTGTGTTCCTTTCCCCATTGGATACCGATACTTTCCGTTGTCTATTCTGCTAGCCTTATGAATCGTTGCTTCTGTTCGATCCTATCACATGTTATCCCTTAACCCTGATATAGCCTCACCTCCACACCTATAACCCCCTTTGCTTGTTGCCCGTGTCTTACTAGCATGCTTAGGGTTGTTTTTGCTCTAGTCTGTTGTCCGTTACTTTCAGTTACCTTATTCTATTATGTTCTGGGGCTCGATGTTAAACAACAATCCTGGTAATGCTTTGGTTAATAATAATTTAATGATAAGGCACTGGCAGGAGGCCCGGCGTGGTTTTGAGGCCTGCTAGTGTCGACCCTAATTAGGAAAAGGGTCTTGTCTACTGATCCATGATGAGCGCACTAACCGCATGTGGGAAGCGTGTATGGGCGCCCCCCTCAATTTGATTCGATTCGCATCTCGTCCAAATCGCCACACTTAGTTCGGGCTTTCCATTTGATGCATGCATGTGCAGGTGCGAACCCTTGGCGCCAGGGTGGAACTTTTGTAGTCGGCATTTAGGGCGGCGTGGTCTTAGAGTGCTATGAGGGTCCCCCTTTTCTTCGTGGGGGCTCGATTAGCCGCGCACGCACAGCATGTGGTTCTTTGGGCTTGATGCGAAGAAGAGTTGAGTTGTGTTGAGTGCCCCGCTTGGTGGAAAGGCCATTCCATCTGGCGGGTTATTCTTACGTGTACGGCCAAATTGGTGCACTCCTGCAGGGTTAAATCTTCTCGAGAAGCCGTGTTTTCCGCGGTTATGGATGACTTGGTGAAAGTACTGGCTAACAAGTACTCAGAACAACTTACACCTAACTAATGATAACTTGACTAGTAATAGTCTTATTGACACAATAACTTGAACCATCATTGATCAAACTGTGTGAGTTATCCTCGGATTGCTTCTTTGGATAAGGGGCGAGATCCAGGATGGGTTTGTTTGGAGTTAGTTATAGCTGGTTACGATACGCTATCTTATCCCCCTTTCTGTTAGCCGGAAGTTGTAGCATGTATCTGTAGTTGGTTAGTGCAGCCCGCTGCCGCATCTTTTATATCACCCCTTTCTTCCGTTGAACCCAAATCATCTGTGCTCGATGTTGACGGGTACACTTTGGTGAACTGTGAGTCTTGCTTGCCAGTACTTGTCTGTATAGACCCCTTTGGGGCTGTGGTTTCCGCAGACTACGCTTACGAGGATCCCCGTGGAGGCTACTACGTGGAGTATGACGAGGCTGCTGACGAGTAGATAGCGGACCCGGGCAGGATCCGAGACTCCGTGGATGGGCTCCGTCTTTTCGTTTCCGTCCTCTTAGGCCTATTTGGATCTTGTCTGTACTCAGACTTGTTGAATGCTTCCGCTGTGTTGTAATGATGAATTGTTGGGACATGTGTCCTCTGGATGATTGTATTTGCTATCTCTGCTCTAGTGAGAGCTATTTGCAACTTATTTCAATCTTTTGTGTCTTAGAGATCCGTTGTGATATCCATTGTTCAAATGCCGTTGACGTACCATGTGTGTATGTTATGAAGTACGTCAATGGAAGTATCTGGATTTCTATGGGATGGTTTGCGCAGACGATGAATAGTAGAGAATGGTTGTCACACGTTTACGTGTTGGCCTGCTCATATTGAGATGCGGGTGCCGGTATGCCCCGTAAGCCATTTATCTACTGTTTAACGGACTGTGAGTATCCCCTAGAAGTCCGGGTGCGACAATGTTGTACTTAGAATTTTTCCTCAACATCTAATAAAACAATTTATAACATTGCATAGCATCTACTAAGTTCAAAGGCTATCAAAATACAAGGTATAAGGGATGGCTACACACTACTAGGATAATAGCATAGCATGATATAACTTAGTAAAATTTCCTATCATGCATACTTCTCAAAATCAACTAATGCATATAGAAAATAATGGGTAGTTGATGGTGTGTTACTTGCCTTGTTGAAGTTGGTGAAGATATTCACACTCTCTTCACAAAAGATCGTTGCTCTCCGTACAATCTATATATTGAAAACACAATAACAAGCATACTATGAAACAAACAAGCAAGTGAAGAAAACATACAAAGCAACAATCATGGGAAAAGATGTTTAACCAAGTTGGCTAGGACAAGGTCAAGGTTTTCAAGAGTTCACTAAGGATTGGTTTAGCTTGAGTTTGTAGTAATCAAACTTTATCGAAAACATATTTATCTAAGAAGTTCCAAGATTTCACCAAGGTGATCTCGCTATTTTAACTAAAGTATCACAATACAAAGTGTAACACTTAGTTGTTTTCATCAAAACATTTGAGTGATCTAAGTTAGTCCTTACATTTTGGTTTAGGATAGGTATATGTTAAACTAACTTCATAACAAAGGATATACCAAGTTAAAGTCTTGGTATTTTCCATTTGGGTCAAGGGCTGGACAAAAACAACTTGTTATTCTTCAACTTGTGTGGATGGCTCCAAGTCTTCACATGCTTGTCTTCTTGAAGATTATGTTCATGCTTCTATTGTAGTCTTTTCCTTGATGGATTCTTCTCTTGATCTTGATAGATTTCTTAATGGCTTTCACTTTACTAATTTGGTTTGGGTATGGGATGGGCACAAAATACCACTAAGTCAAGAGAAAGATAAAAAGAGAGAGGGAGATGTTTTCTTCTGGATTTCTTCACACTTGTACTTCCTTGAGTTGCTTCTAGTGGTGGAGTATTTTCTTCAAAATTTCTTCATTGATCCTCCTTGTAGCTCTTCATGTTGCCACCAAGTTGAAAGTGAAGAGTCTTCTATTGCTTGAGTCTTGTTTTCCATTTGCTAACTTGATGGATTCTTGAAGCAAGAATAGGAGGATGGAGGAGTAGATAGAAAACTATAGTACTAGTGTTTGAGGTTCACTACTTGGTCTCTTAGATGGTTTACATACTAGGGACTTGGTCTTGGATTCAAAATGGCCAAAACAAACAATGGTAGAAAGAATAGAAACAAAATCTAAGGCATGATCAACTAGTGGTTCACTAAGATGGATTTTTGGTCCAACTTACAAGGAAATGGTTCAAGGTTGTCCAAAAGTTTTAGGTACGTATTTCTATGGTTCAAGGTTACCAAAAGGAGCAATTTTGGTTAAGGAACCATAATCTAATTATTTATAGAATTAAATCTATGTAAAAAATACTCAATTATACTACTTAATTATAAATTCCATTTAAACTTGTTCAGAAATTATTTTGGAACAGAGTGTATGAAATTACACATCCTAAGGTTTGCAAATATATTTTATTTGCAATTTTTGGATTTCTAGAATTTGAATTATGCCAAAATTCATCAAACAAGCATATTTAAATTTGAGCCAATTTAAATTTGTTAAATTTGAATTTTAACAGTGCTAAAAGATTCTATAGATCCAGGGGATTTCAAAAAGTCCAAGTTTGCTAAATTTGGCCTTATGGTTAAAAAGATATGGTGTTTCTAATTTCTAGGGACTATTCTGCAAAATTGCCAATTAAATTCTATTCGGAAAATAAAACAGAAAACTAAGTGGATAAGGTTGTCTACGTGGCTGGATCTGATTGGGCCGAGTTGCTGACTGGGCTGCTGACCAGGCACGGTAACGTGGCTGCTGACTGGGTAAGTGAATGGATCTGGGACGTTGGATCTCGATCCAACGGGGGCCTACCCCTTCGGGTCCAAAATAATCAGGGCCGTTCAAAAGAGATCGGACGGCACAGGATCAGGGGGAGCTCACCTTACCGGAGGGGGTGCCGGAAATGGAGGCGACGGTGGCCGGCGGTGCAGGAGCTCGACGGCGGTGGCACTCCAGCTGCCTTCCGGGGCTGACAAGGGCATGGGAGGGCGCGTCTCGCCACAGAGAGGACGATGGTGAGGCTTGAAGACGACCGCAGCGGTGGTGCGATGCAGACCGATGACGGCGTGGATCCGGTGGGCGTCGCGGACGGGGTTGCGCTGCGAAGAAAAAGAGAAAGAAGGCATCAAACGATGAACGAAGACGAAGAGGGCTAAAGAGATAAGTCTTAGGCCGGGGGAGGGACTCATCTGGCCGGAGTTTGAAGAATACAGCGGCGGCTGTGCTCTGCTCCGGCGAGCAATCACGGCAGTATCGGGGCATGAATGGAGAGGGGAGGAGAGGAGAAACGAGCAGGGACTCAGAGGCTTCAAATAGGTGGGCTCGTAGCTCCAATTTATGGCATAATTCATCCGCAATCAAGCGCGCAAAATAAATGGCCGAAACGGTCGTTGCAGTTTTCCTGCGCGCTGAAGACGATGATATCATCGCTGACGTCAGCATGTGTCCCGCCTGACAGAGAGAGAAAGGAAGGGGGCGGGCTGATGCTTGTTGGGCTCGTTTCCTGGGCCGCTATTGGCCGCGTGCGTGCGAGGGGGAGAGGGGGGCAGAGGTGGGCTGGTTTCCCCTTCTTCCTTTTTTTTGTTCTTTTCCTTTTTCTGTTTACTATTTTCTTTAGTAAAACATAACTTTTTATTTATAAGTCCAGATGAGCTGAAATTTGTTTCTAAAATTTTATAAAAACAAACTATTTCAAATGAAAACATTTATATGATGTCTTAAACATTATAAAAAAATTGTATTTTCAAAATATGATTAAATGGTTAATAGTAACTTAATGCTAATTTTAAATAGAAAAACATATAAATATAAATAAAGGTCAATTAATTTTTTAGTGACATTCTAAATGTTTAAAACATATTTTTAAAAATAATTTCATATTGTTTTCACAATTTTATATTTTGAAATAGGCGTACACACTAACAGCAACTAATGCCATTTTTAAATGGAAAAACTAATAATTATTAAAGTGGCTTAATAAAATTTTAGAATAAAACCACAAGTCATAATATTGTTTTAAATGCCCTCTTTTATGTTATTTTCAAAGCAATGCATTTTATTTTCACACCTTTATGTTTAAAACTTGGAAGAACAATAAAAAGTTATTATTAAATATTTATTCTTATCAAATGTCGTTGAGGCTTAGAATCTTTATTACGGGTTATAATTCTTTTATTTTTGTTGCCATAAAATATCCGCAAAGTAATATTGGAGTTCTAAACATTTTAGGTAAAGGTTTGTTAATAAAAAGATATTCCCTTTATATAAAGAAACTTATTTTTGAATAAGGTTTTAGGGTTTAAGGAACAGAGGCATAACTGGATTGGTAATTTCAATTTCATTGAAATGTGTATTGTTTTCTTTTGTTTCTTGCATCTCATTTGGTTTTTGATGACTTGCATAACATTAAAACAAAAAGTTTCAAAATTTTGTGATTTTTGCACTTTCCAAAAATCAGGGATGTTACAGACTACCACCCTTAAAAGAAATCTCGTCCTGAGATTTGGGAAGGCTAGAAAGAAAGATTGGGTAACTGGGTTCTAGAACAACTAGGTGGGCTACCACCCTTAAAATAAACTTGTGTGGGTAGTGTTTCATTAGATTGGGGTGTAGATTGATTCTAGGTGGACTTGAGTAGAACTTTCCCTCATGGTAGAGTTACAAACTAAAAGAATTCTATTGAACTACCTTTTTGACAATGAGGGGTCACTCTCAACTTGGTCTTTCGATGTCCTTGGAAATCTTCCATCTTGTTGTTGTTATCATGGGAAGCAAGCACCATGCTATTTCTAACGAAACTCTCATGGTAGGCAAAATCTTCCTTTGCTTGATAGCTCCAAGTTTGTCTTGATCCTCACCGAAAATAGTACATTTTCAGCAACACTAACATAGGGTCATTATTGTATTCTACCATTCTATGGTTCAGGTTTAGCATCGTCGTCTCTCTAATAGGTATGTAACTCAGATTTAAAATTCCTCATAGAAAAAGTAAATAATGTGAGTAGTCACCATGGGGGCCAATACATGTTGCACTCAATCATTACCTTGTACTTGGATTGATGAATCTTGTTAATAACACTAGGTCACCTCACTTGTCTAACATAAAGTTTCAAGTCTGTAAGACAAAGCTGAGCTAAACTATGATTTCTCCAACTAATGGGTTGCGTAAAACTCTTATACAACACTATCTGAATTGTTGTAGTTTTCTTCATCTCTTATTCTCCTAGTGTGGTAAGCTCCCATTCTTAATAGATCATGCAACTTTGACTCCACTTGTCTATCTTCACTTGTTGATTGGATTGATGCTCCTTATGAGGTAGTTGGCATTGATCATGGATGGGATTGTTCCTTCACACAGAAGAAAGCAATTTGATACTAGCATTCCTAAAATGGGATGGCTTGTGTCTCAATAGAGAACTAGTCATGACATTCTTGGGTGACAATTTTATTGTTGCACTTCATACTCCAGTTCACTAGGGTTGTTGAATTGGTATGGAATTTGGTGTGGCTTGGCATGGATGAGTAGAGATTAGAAAGAGATCTAAAGAAGTTCCTACCCCATTCACAGCAGATCGAGGATGGTTGTTTTCTTCTGGATTTATTCACACTTGTACCTCCTTGAGTTTCTTCTAGGTGTGGAGTCCAAGTCTTTTCTTCAAAACTTCTTCATTGATCTTCCTTGTAGCTCTTCATGTTGCCACCAAGTTGAAAATTAAGTGCCTTCTATTTCTTGAGTCTTGTTTTCCACTTGTCTACTTGATAAATTCTTGAAGCGAGAATAGGGGAGTGGGGAAGTAGATAAAAAACTAGGGTACTCGTGTTTGAGGTTCACTACTTGGTCTTTTATATGGTTGACATACTAGGGACTTGGTATTGGCTCCAAAATAGCCATATCAATGAGGAATAGATAATGGAAACAAATTCTAAGACATGATGAAAATAGATGTATCACTATGTTGGGTTTTTGGTCAAAACACATGGCCATGGTACAAGGGTGTCCAAAATGGTTAGGCACTAATGTCTCTGGTTCAAGGTTACCAAATGGAGCAATTTTGGTTAAGAAACCATAATATAATTATTTGCAGAATTAAAACTATGTCATTAATATTCAAATATACCAATTAACTGTAAGTTCAAATTTAACTTGATCAAAAATTATTTTGGGATAGAGGGTATGAAAATAAATATACTAAGGTTTCCAAATATATTTTATTTTCAGTTTTTTGATTTGTAGAATTTGAATTATGCCAAAATTCATCAAACAAGCATATTTGAATTTGAACAAATTTAAGTTTGTCAAATTTGAATTTGTCCACTGCCAAAAGTTTCTAAATGTCAAGTGATTTTCAAAAAGTCCAGGATTGCTAAATTTGCGCTTATGGATTAAAAGTTATGATAGATCTAGAATGTAGGGGCTTTTCTGCAAAATTTACATTCTAATTTTATTCGGAAATAAAATTCCAGATATAGATGGGCTCAGATCTGTTATATGACTCATGGGGCGATGGATAGGGACTAGGCCTGGGTCGGCTACACAATGCGTTGGCGAGAAATAACCAAATCGGCGCAGCTGACTGGCGCACACGTGGCTTAACCTAATTCGTTGATATCGATTCGTTTAAGTGATATAACAGGAGCTCTCCGATCTAGATCTAACGGTCGGGATCTAAGGGAGAGAGGAGAGAGACACTCACCACGGTGGGGGGCTCACCGGCAAATGGCGTTGCGGTGGCCGGCGGCGCAAAAGTCGATGGCGATGGCGCTCCGGTGGTCTTCGGGGTCGATGGGGACCACGCCGAGCTTCAGCACGACTCGGTGAATCCGGTGGTGCCAGCGGGGTGCACGGTGGGGGCTCGTAGCGGTGGCGCTCTGCAGGAGGAGACGGCACGGCTCCGGTGACCCTCGGGAGACGACGGCGCCAATGATCCCGCTGCGAAAAGGTTCACCCGAGCTCATCAATCGAAGGGCCAGATCAAGGGGGAGGAGTTGGGCGATGACTCGGGCACGGGGAAGGCCTCACCTTTTCGTAATCTTGAAAACACGGCGGCGGACAGCACGGTTCCGGCGAGCAATCTGGAGAGCCCTGGGGCGCAATCGGTAGAGGAGGGAGGGGGCAAATGGAGGGGGCAGATGGGGCTTCTTATAGGCACGTAGAGGGAAAGGAATTATGGACTTAATGGCCTTGAATCGGTGGCGAGAATCTCGGCCAAAATGGTCGTGTCTTTCCTTCCGTGAGGAAAAAGAAGGGTGACGTCAGCTGACGTCATCTTTTCTTTTTATTTTTCTTTTCTTTTTCCTGTTAAATAAAAACCTTAATAACTTCTGTTTTAAATATCCAAATGACATGGAACCAATTTCTATTGCTTTCCAACAGTACCATTTTTGGAAACGATTCAACATATTTTATTTTTGAATTTTGGATAATTCTTTAATAGTGACTTAATGTGATTTTTAATTTAAAATTTTGTAAAACATAGTTATGGGTCAATTAAAATTTTAGTGACATTATAAATGTTGAAAACATAATTTTGAAAGTCGTTTCATCATGTTTTCACAATTTTATATTTGAAAAATGAATAAAACACTTTAATACTTTCAGGCCATTTTAAAATTTAGAAAATAATAAATTGATGTTATTATCTAAATAAAATGTCAGAGACATTTTACATGTCATATATTATTTTTGGAAAGCCATTTTTAACCCATTTTCACATTTTATAATTTTAGGATATGAAGGATTTACTAATAGTAACTTAATGTTATTTAATTAGTTCATATCAAATAATTAATATTGTTGATCAATAAAATTTAGAATAAAACCACCAGTCATAATTTTTTTTTCAGAGCCCTCCTTTATGTTATTTTCAAGAAATGCATTTTATTTTTCACACCTTTATGTTTAAAACTTTAAATAACAATTAAAAGTTATTATTTAGTATTTTTATTCTTATCAAATGTTGTTGAGGCTTGGAAATTTATTAAGGGTTATAATTCTTTGATTTTTGTTGCCATAAAATATCCTCAAAATAATATTGGAGTTGCAAAAATTTTAGGTAAGGGTTTGTTAATAAAAAGATGTTCCCTTTATATAATAATAAATTTATTCTTGAAAAAGTTTTTAGAGTTTAAGGAACAAAGCATAATTGGATTGGTAAACTCATTTTCATTGAATTATTTATTATTCCATTTTGTTTCTTGCTTTTCATTTGGTTCTTGGTGACTTGCATAACATGAAAACAAAAAGTTTCTAATTTTTGTGATTTTTGCATTTTCCAAAAATAAGGGATGTTACATGAATAAGAAAGGAAATAACCATTTTTTAAAATAACCCGCTTATAACTTTTCAGAAATTCTAGATTAGTCCTTTTATTAAAAAAAACGAGAGAAAAAAATTGTTTTCAGGGATTTTTTGTAAACATAAATATTACTAAAAATCATATTTAGACACCTCATCAAATTTCCAACCTCACCATTTTTTGTTTTGGTGAAATTGAACAAGATTTGTATTTTTACACTAGGGTGCTCAATTTAAGTGACTTTTGTTGTTTTCTCTCAATTTAACTTTCAAATGGACTTCAAATTATTTTTTATATGCTATGACATGAGAACAACACCACTAATATATTATTTAAATAATGGTATGTTTTACATTCGACAATTTTTAGGTATAACTCTTTTAAGGTATAATGGTATGCTTTCACTTGATTCAATATCCATTTCATTTATGGGTTGTATTCAGTTGTGATTAAAATTGGCTTACTGTAACTCAAGTGTTTAAATTCTTACAAGAATATTTTGTTCACAAGGTTGGTCTGACCTTGTAGCCAAATTATTCTTATATAACACCAAACACTTGGATTTCAACATGTTACTTGTTTTCTTCCTTATCTTGGTTTGTTATTTCCTCCTTTTTATTCTTCTCCTTGTATGGATCATGGTTGTATCTATAATAGAATGTAGGTGTATTTTATAACATCAATTTTCCCTATGTATATAAGAAGAATTTGTTAACAAGGTTGCAAGACTTTCCCCCAAATTACTTTTCATATCGAAATGGCTCAGAAGTACTAGGTTATCAAACCTTCTGTTTATTTGTAGATGACACTCAATTGTTAGAGCCTACAAAAGTGATTTGTTAATAAGGTTGCAAACTTGTTACCAAAGTACTTCTATATAACACCAACATTGGCATATCACATTATTTCTAGATAGTTTAATAAGAATAGATCTTGGTGTATGATTTTCCAAATTCTCCAGGATATATTGAGTTAGCACTTATAGGACAACCTAAAGAGTCCTTCTGAATATCTTCTTGTGGTAGTTCCTCCTTTCTTGTGGGTTGCTTCTCTTGCAGAATGACTTCGAGAAGATTGGAAGATAATAAGATAAAATGATCTAGATAAAGTAACCAGATCTTGGTTAAGAGTTAGTTAAGATTTTATTCCCCTTCCATATACTTCTTATTTTATTTCCCATAAGATATTTACTTATTTCATATGTGTTTGGTTTTACTTAGTTATCCATTCAATTCCTCTAATAGAGGTTACAACTTGTTGTTATTCATTGGTTGTATCTAGAGAAACTTTAGTTTTTGAATTGTTGAATTTGAATATAAGTGTGGAGTGCTTATGGAATGATGACTTAAGATGATTAGTTGTAAGATATACCATTTAGGGTTTTAGGTTCTCATATTCTCATATGTGGCTGTGATATCTACATATTCCATGAATATGTTATTAGCAAATATTATGTCATTTCCCACTTGTGAGTTTTGATTTAATGCTTGTCTGTATCATTTGTGTTCTATTGAACTTTGTTATTCACTTCTAAAGGTTTTCTCAATAGTTATGACATGATTTATAAAGGTTTATGTGAATTGATTAATAACTTAAGGATTTCATGTTTAGAGGACACATCATCACTACTGAGGGGATGGTGCAATTCTGCGTTACTAGTTTTAGGAAAACAAGATCCTCAGATATGTGATTTGGATACTCACCCCTCTTTGAACTCTGTTCACCTAGTTGAATTCTTCCAAGTCACGTACAGACTTGAGTTTAGGGTCGTTGAGAGTTAGTTATGGTCAAAACCAAAGCTGGTCTGTGTAATCAGATAATTTGGTTTGTAAGATGCTTGCTATAAAGATCATTCCAAATGTACTATTTACTAGATGATATAGACCTTCATCATGTCAAGAGGAACATTGTTCACTTTGCTTTCTTTAAACTTTCGTGCCAAAATTTCCCGTATTTTTAGATGCATGCTTTGCAAATGCACGTATTATATTTTGATCCTTATAACCTTCCAAACACTGGGATGTTACAGTATCTCCCCCTAAACAAGAACTTCGCACCGAAGTCGAAGGTCTCTCACGTAAAGATAGATAGAGAGAACTTCTGCAGTCCTTTGATTCCTCACAAACTATTTTATTGTGTTGACCTTGATATGTGTAGCCTCTTGTGTCGATCGTTTATCTTCCACTGACTCACACTATGATCTAATATTTTTCCTGTTACTATGACAACCCTGTTTTTCTACTATGCCTTCCTAATGGTGTCACAAAGAACATGTGGCATTTCCACCATATAGTGGGTACCAAGTTTCGTTCTTCGATAGATAGGTATGGTTTCCTACCTCTCACAACTTTCCGAAGAACATTCGGTACATCCACCATATGATGAATAACCAATAAGATTCTTCTAATATGCTAGATATCATTTATGGTTAGAGTTCCATTTTGTTGAACCTAATGGTCTCAAGAGAAAGACTTCACTGTCTACTTCTCTTTTGGACTTGATTGTGAACACACACATGATTATCTCCTTGGAATGGTCTAACAAGCCATCTACCTAGACAAACTTCCTCGTCTAAAACTACCATATTCCTATGAAATCGATGATCGACTCCTTGTATATCCTTTTGTAATTGGACAATCCAGCCACCTTAAGGCTTCATACTCCATTAGCTTAAGCTTCAGGACACTCTTTAACCCCTAATTGTATCTAAACTTCTACCTAGAATCATCTAATTAGGAGAAACAACTTCGAGTTTCTCGAGTTTAACTCTTTCCTATATGCTACTGTGAACTCTTCCATTGGTGGCTTCCTATGGTCCTTCTATATATTCGGGTCTTGACTTCTACGTGAAGACTCTACAAGTTGATTTATCGAACTTCTGCATATTTCCTTCTCGGATATAGCTACTCATGTGATCTTATTTGCATCATTTGTGGTAGATCTCCATGTGTTGATGAAGTATGTTACCAACTCCAAGCAAGATGTGGAATGTGGTCCATTCACATCAGTGTCTTCATTGCCATCTGCAATCTTTGCTTTTAATCTTCTAGAGCTTTTGTGGTGGCTTCAATCAGCTGGTATTTTAGACTTCTCTCATACTAATCCTATACTCTCTATACCAGTAACGTAAAGAAAAAACTCAGTGTTTGCAACATGCATTTGCACATCAAGTTACAACTTCATGTACAGATCTAGTCAATCAAAAAGCCAAATAAGATCTAATAAATTCCAAATACATTTATATCACTCATGCATCAAAATCCTGTGAAAAAGTAGTACCTTGAGTAAATCATCTCAAGTACCATGGCTCTTAAATTCTATACACTACAAGTAGGTATATAGTACCTTAGAATCCTATTCTACATAACCACTCTTTTCCTCGGTAATTACTCCAATTGCATGCCTTACAAAAGTGGAATAAACTATAACAAAATGATCCTATAGTAGTAGGTGTCTAACTTGGTTCCATACAGGGCTAAGTACCATGTCAATTGACGTACTTCATCTTGATTATGATAAGCTTCTCATGGCATCAGTTGATCCTTCATGTTATTGATCACGCCTTAGGAGTAGTAATTAAAAAAACAATGCTTATGCCTTCTCCTAACTCTATATTATACTACTATTACAATTCACCTCTAGACTTGATAACTAAGGATATGGTGTATACCCCACGATTACCATAGTTTCAGTGACTCTTCATGCTTCTAGAAAATCCCTTATGGATGCCTTCTATAATCACTTTATACCATGTTCTACTCCATCCTATACATTAATAGAATGGGGTAATCATCACTATGACTTAATCATCTCGGACTATGCGAGAGCTCTTTTTCCCAATAAAACTGCTACATGGTAGACTTCTAAATAAACATACCTAGGTATAAAGAAAATAGATAAGTAGATTTACCCAAGTTGAGTAAGAAAATTATAGTGGATGATCATCATAGTTGTAGGAAATGTGGTTTAGATAATATAGCTTCCTATAGTCTTTACCAACCTACAGATCTCCTAAAAGGTTTTAAACATAAGGTCGCTTTGCTCTGATACCAGCTGCGGTGACCCAACACACCACTGCATGTGTAGTGCACAAGTCTTTGACATAGTACACACAGAAGGACTTATCCGTGAATATTCCATCCCTCGGGGTGGTATAATAGAAACATAGCAGGTCCATGCAAAGCTATAGGATACAAACTTCCATTAGAAAATCTCTAGAATATTTTTGATGAATCAAAGAAGATCTCATGCAAAGGAAACAACACAAGAAGAAATTCAAAGCTCCAAGATGGAGATCTAGCTTGAAGCCTAATCCACTACGGCTGATGTCAGCTCTGATCTATCTTGTGAGAATCTAAATCCATGAATGGTCTCCTCCTTCAACTAGGTATCTTGTCCTCCACCAGCATTGTTGATGATGTCTCTTTATCGGTTAAGTGGTATAAGACTCCTCCTAGCTTCATGAGTTAGCGATGGAGTCCCGATGAAGACTTTCTTAAGGGCTTCAACTCTAAGCAGGGGTCAAACGGGAATGAATGAGTAACGAGAGTTACTCAACAAGTTCGTGATATACAGTGGGTAGTTTGATGCACTAAGTACAACTTTAGACTCGAAAGAGTCATAAGCTAACGCAATGTTTTTGCAAATCTTTCTTCAAGAGGTTGCTTTTAATTTGGAAAATTATGCTTGCCAAATCTTCACAGGGCTAGAACTTCATGGAGTTGCCTTTCCTGCGATGTTCGCATCTCCTTCCCAGAACAGGGGGTAACATGTCACATCCTTTTACACTCTGCAGATGTCCGTTACTTTACCCATAAGCGATCAAGATCATGCTGCACAACCAGGCTCGAGTTCTTGTCCGCACTCACATAGGCGTGGGTCACGGCTATTAATCTAAAAAAAACATGCTTCTCCGCACAACACATGCCCACCCATTTATTCCATGCCTATGATTCTACCCCCTAACGATAGATATCTAGGCGCCCCAAGCAGACCATCATAGACCCCAGAGTCTGTGGGAATTAAGGGATCTCACCCATGTGCACGTAGTCTCGTAAGACCTACAGCGTACGACTCTGGCAGCCCATTGACATGTGAACGGGAAAAAATCACAACAGGCTTACTCGCCCCTTACAAGACCATGGTTAACGTGGTATTTACAGTGCAAGAATTCAGAAGGCATTTGTTTTTAAGTCCTAGGTAATACTTTCCCAAGCAGATGGAACCTTCCTTTGACCTATTCATCTTACCTTGGCTCCATCCGCCCACCAAACAGAACACTACCACTCAGGTAGTCATTCAATTAGTCATATTATTATAAAAATAGGATCATGCATTCTTTTCAAAATAGGTGTAATACTGTAGGGTTTTGCAAATAGTTCTTAGGAAATACTACAAAGGATCTAAGAAAGTGATGAACTTTCCCACGACAGAAATAATAATAACAATCCATGTCTTCCGGGTTGCAGGGTTGCATGGAATTCCTGAGATCTGAAAGATAGCAAAGTAGTACCGGTAAGGACTATGGAAAACACTGGCAAGATGAAAAATGCATATTAATGAGATGCATCGCAGAATACCCTGAAAATAGCCCAGCTTACAAGTGTAACCTTTGATCTATATGATGGTAAGATCACATTTGTTTTAGGTGACTTAGAGTTGTTTCATTACTTGTGGTGATGATGTTAATTCTTTTAGACTTACATGTGTTCCACTTTTATTGAGCAATTCAATTTTTGTCATATTTAAGTAGAACTATGCCTTACTTGGTTATATAACAAGGCAATACATATTTTAAAAAAACTTTCAAAAGATAGCAAACATACTTTCTGCAATGATGTTGAAAAGTGTAGAGCTAAGAAAAAGGAATTTTAATATATTAATGACTTTTTATGAGAGTTTAGGAGTGCGAAAACATTAGGGTTATATTAATAAGGAAAATAATGTTGTGGTAGTTATTTATGGTTATATTGGAACACTAAAAAATTCCATTATACTTTTACAAACAAGTTCATAAGTTAAACAATATGTCTTGTTTTTTTTTACATATTTGAGTTGGAAATGTCTTTCTCTTTAATTTGGTATATCATTTGAAACTTTATGAAAATATTATATAAGTTATTAATTTTCCAAATTTTAAATGAATTAAATGATTACGCAAAATATTGCACACATGAAAAATTGTTCAAATGACTTTGAAAATATCATAGATGGATTTCATTTGACTTTTTAAGCATTTTCGTATATAACTTGTATTTTTCTGATTTTTATATTATTTATTATTTTTTAAATTTAAATGAATTGTTTTATATTCAAATAATGTTTAAATTTAAAATTCATCAAACATTTTTGAAAAGTTTATAAACATTTAGGATTTATTTTTCTAATCACTTACAAATTTTATTAGAAGTTTTCTCATAAACCAATTAAAAGGTATAAATTTATTAAGTTGAATTGTTTTTCTGCCATTTTGAAATATAGAGGTGGGACCCACCTGTAAGTTTAATTAGAAAAATAAAATAAAAAGAAAAATAAAATAAAAATGTTATGACGTCGGGCTCATGTCATCACCAGACGGAATTTGTTCCGCTTCATTGCAATCGGCCGAATTGCTACAAATTTGCGAGTTTAAATCGTTCCATTAGTTAGAGCACGACCTACTGAACCTAGAGATGGCGGCGCGCTGACTAAATGGTCACTGGGTAGCCGGCGATGAGCACTAGCGTGGAGGCGCAGTACGGCCTACGACGACCAATCTCAAATGTACATTTTTTGCCCAATGGAAAGGACGAGAAGAGAGCTTAGCTCACTAGGAATATGATGGTGCAAACCGTTGGGCACGGTGAGCTCTGCATCGACGGCGCGCTTCCGCGGCTGCCGAAACAAAGGAAAAAAGGAACGGGAAAATTCTTCGGTTACATCGCTTCTCAGCTTCGGTGGTTTCTCAAGGAGGAAGAGAAAGAGACGACGCATCTTGTGATGGGGACAATCCGTCCCGGCGTGGCCGGAGTTGACGGCGACGACCGACGGCAGTAAAGCTAGGGTTTTTGGTTCGGCTTCTCTGCAGGAGACAGAGAGAGGGGTTGTGTGCGAGTGAGAGAGAGAAGAAGGCTACGACACGACCCTCTGCGACCTCATCCACTCACCCAACGAAGCAGAAGGTGCCAAGAGTGACTACATCATCGACACGGCGGTCCTACAAGGATATTATCTTCTGCCTTCTGTCACGAGGTTGAAGAAGAAAGGAAATAACCAGTTTTTTAATAACCCCCTTAGAAATTCTAGATTGGTCCTTCTGTTAATAAAACTGAGAGGAAAACATTGTTTTTAGGGATTATTTGTAAACATGAAAAATATTAAAAATCATATTTAGAAACCTCATCAAATTTGCAACCTCATCATGTTTTGTTTTGGTGAAATTGAACAATATTTGTATTCTTACACTAGGGTGCTCAATTTAAGTGATTTTGTTGTTTTCTCTCAATTTAAATTTGAAATGGACTTCAAATTATTTTGTATATGCTATGACATGAAAACAACATCACTAATATGTTATTGAAATAATGGTATGTTTTACACTGGACAATTTTTAGACATAAGTCTTTTAGGGAATAATTGATAAAACTGCTTAGTAGTCTTTTTATGTATTATAGAAAAATCACCAATTATGGAATATTATTCCAAGTAATACCAAATATTTTGGTTAGAAAATGGACTTGTTTTCTTTTATGATACTATGTCATTTTTTTCTAATTGGAACTCTTATTATTTTGTTGACATTTTACATAGGTGTGTGTAAGACATGTTTGCAATTTTAAGTACTCGATCAAGTGGAAAACATGAGTGGATTTGGAATCTTATTTGTTTGTTTTCCACCTAGGGTCCAAGTGTGGCTATTATCCATGTTGGTTTTAGAAACATGTAATCATTTGCATGGTTATGTGTAGATGAATTTTTGTTATTATCTATTTGTCTTATGTATGAAAAGGATTTGAGAATTGTTTCCACGACAGATATTGTTATGTGTTCTTCATCTCCGATGAGGTTGACATGGCACAGAGATCTAAGTTCTCTAATATTACCAACTGATTTATTAGAAAATTTCTTATGATCCCCTTCTGAGGCAGTGTTGCTTCTTCTGTTGTTTCATTGCCTGCAATATCCTTGTCTCTAGTTGCCACTAGCCTTCCTATACTGCCTTGTCACTTGCAAGCAAGATCATCTCTTGGACTACCTAATTGTTTTCTCTCCCTTGTTGGTCTCTCGACTTCATAAATTCACCACTAGAGCCTATAGGATATATGGACTGGTTCCCATATACTAGCTTCAGTAGCAAATTGCATCTCCTGGTGAAATGCTTTCACTTGATTCAATAACCATTTCATTTATGGGTTGTATTCAATTGTGATTAAGATTAGCTTACTGAAAATCAAGTGTTTAAATGCTTACAAGAATATTATCTTCACAAGGTTGATCTAACCGTGTAGCCAAATTATTCTTATATAACACCAAAAACTTGGATTTCTACATGTTACTTGTTTTCTTTCATATCTTGGTTTATTTCTTACTTAGAACTTGCATGTGTTTCTTAAGTTCTAATGTGGTTTATTATTTTCTCCTTGTTATTCTTCTCCTTGTATGGATCATGGTTGTATCTATAATAGAATGTAGGTGTATTTTATAACATCAATTTTCCCTATGCATATAAGAATAATTTGTTGAAAAGGTTGCAAGGCTTTCCCCCAAATTACTTTTCATATCCAAATGGCCAAGAAATACTAGGTTATCAACCCTTCTGTTTATTTGTAGATGACACTTAATTGTTAGAGCCTACAAAAGTGATTTGTTAACAAGGTTGCAAACTTGTTACCAAACTACTTCTATATAACACCAACATTGTCATATCACATATTTCTAGATAGTTTAATAAGAATAGATCTTTGTGTATGATTTTCCAAATTCTCCAGGATAGATTGAGTTGGCACTTCTAGGACAACCTAAACAATCCTTATGAAGATCTTCTTGTGGTAGTTCCTCCTTTCTTGTGGGTTGCTTCTCTTGCGGAATGACTTTGAGAAGATTGGAAAATAATTAAATAAAATGATCTAGACAAAGTAACTAGATCTAGGTTAAGATTTAGTTAAGATTTTATTATCCTTCCATATACTTCTTATTTATTTCCCATAAGATATTTACCTATTTCATATATGATTGGTTTTACTTAGTTATCGATTCAATTCCTCTAATATAGGTTATAACTTGTTGTTATTCATTGGTTGTATCCAGAGATACTTTAGTTGTTGAATTTGAATTAAAGTGTGGATTGTTTATGGAATGATGACTTAATATGATTAGTTGTCAAGATATACCATTTAGAGTTTTAGGTTTCATATGCTCATATGTGGATGAGATATGTACATATTCCATAAATGTGTTATTAGCAACAATTATGTCATTTCCCACTTGTGGGTTTTGATTTAATGCTTGTCTGCATCATCTGTGTTCTGTTGAATATTGTTATTCACTTCTAAACGTTTAGTTAATAGTTATGAGATGATTTATAAAGGTTTAGGTTAATTTATGAATAACTTAAGGCTTTCATGTTTTAGAGGACACATCATCACTACTGAGGAGATGGTGTAATTCCGCTTTACTAGTTTTAGGAAAACAAGATCCTCATATATGGGATTTGGATAATCACTAGCCTTCCTATACTGCCTTGTCACTTGCAAGCAAGATCATCTCTTGGACTACCTAATTGTTTTCTCTCCCTTGTTGGTCTCTCGACTTCATAAATTCACCACTAGAGCCTATAGGATATCTGGACTGGTTCCATATACTAGCTTCAGTAGCAAACTGCATCTCCTGGTGAAATGCTTTCACTTAATTCAGTATCCATTTCATTTATGGGTTGTATTCAATTGTGATTAAGATTAGCTTACTGAAAATCAAGTGTTTAAATGCTTACAAGAATATTACCTTCACAAGGTTGATCTAACCGTGTAGCCAAATTATTCTTATATAACACCAAACACTTGGATTTCTACATGTTACTTGTTTTCTTTCATATCTTGGTTTCTTTCTTACTTAGAACTTGCATGTGTTTCTTAAGTTCTAATGTGGTTTATTATTTTCTCCTTGTTATTCTTCTCCTTGTATGGATCATGGTTGTATCTATAATAGAATGTAGGTGTATTTTATAACATCAATTTTCCCTATGCATATAAGAATAATTTGTTGAAAAGGTTGCAAGGCTTTCCCCCAAATTACTTTTCATATCCAAATGGCCAAGAAATACTAGGTTATCAACCCTTCTGTTTATTTGTAGATGACACTTAATTGTTAGAGCCTACAAAAGTGATTTGTTAACAAGGTTGCAAACTTGTTACCAAACTACTTCTATATAACACCAACATTGTCATATCACATATTTCTAGATAGTTTAATAAGAATAGATCTTTGTGTATGATTTTCCAAATTCTCCAGGATAGATTGAGTTGGCACTTCTAGGACAACCTAAACAATCCTTATGAAGATCTTCTTGTGGTAGTTCCTCCTTTCTTGTGGGTTGCTTCTCTTGCGGAATGACTTTGAGAAGATTGGAAAATAATTAAATAAAATGATCTAGACAAAGTAACTAGATCTAGGTTAAGAGTTAGTTAAGATTTTATTCTCCTTCCATATACTTCTTATTTATTTCCCATAAGATATTTACCTATTTCATATATGATTGGTTTTACTTAGTTATCGATTCAATTCCTCTAATATAGGTTATAACTTGTTGTTATTCATTGGTTGTATCCAGAGATACTTTAGTTGTTGAATTTGAATCAAAGTGTGGATTGTTTATGGAATGATGACTTAATATGATTAGTTGTCAAGATATACCATTTAGAGTTTTAGGTTTCATATGCTCATATGTGGATGAGATATGTACATATTCCATAAATATGTTATTAGCAACAATTATGTCATTTCCCACTTGTGGGTTTTGATTTAATGCTTGTCTGCATCATCTGTGTTCTGTTGAACATCGTTATTCACTTCTAAACGTTTAGTTAATAGTTATGAGATGATTTATAAAGGTTTAGGTTAATTTATGAATAACTTAAGGCTTTCATGTTTTAGAGGACACATCATCACTACTGAGGAGATGGTGTAATTCCGCTTTACTAGTTTTAGGAAAACAAGATCCTCATATATGGGATTTGGATAATCACCCCTCTTTGAACTCTATTCACCTATTTGAATTCTCCCAAGTCACTTACAGACTTGAGGTTAGGTATGCTGAGAGTTAGTGATGGTCATAACCAAAGCTGGTTTGTGTAATCTGATGATTTGGTTTGTAAGGCACTTGCTATAAAGATCACTCCAAATGTACTTTTGATCAGAAATGATCTAGACCTATTTCATCATGTCGAGAGGAACATTGGTCACTTTGCTTCGTTTAAACTTTCGCGCCAAAATTTCCCGTATTTTTAGATGCATGCTTTGAAAATGCACATATTATAATTTGATCCTTATAACCTCCCAAACACTAGGATGTTACATTCTTAAATACTTATCCCATTAACAATGATAGACCGCAAAATGAGAGTGGGTTATAAAAAATAAACCAAACCCTCTACACTTCTTTTATGATGGCACAAAGTAACCGAAAAAATTATGTCTTCCACAATCACACAATATAGGAATTAAAATACAATTAAACACAATCTAATATCAATTGAAGATAATTAGGGTTCAAATCAATGGAGGATAGCTCCCCCATAATTTGTGCATGATTTCGGATTTTGCACACTAATGGGATCATCACTCCCCATATGCGTACACTGTACACATTCATGAAATGGAAAGTGGATCCAATTGAAAAGGTAGTATTATAAAATAAATAAGATAGCTCTCCCACGATTTGTGCTTTATCTAGAATTTTGCATTTGAATACAAGATGCACTAGAAGGGGATCCTTGATTTTTTTTTACAACAATTAAATTACAATTTTATTTGAGTAGAACAAATCGATTTTTAAGAGGAAAGGAAGACAACGAGAGTTAGACAAGACAATTTATTAGCAAAAAGATAAGATAAATGGAAGCAAAGTCCAATATGATCAACAACTTCTATCACACAAATGGTTGTCACTTCTCCAATGACAAGGAGGGTATGGTGTTACTTCTCAGTGGTATATTGCAAAGATATTCATGATCATGTTCAGAAGACAAAAGCATATGGAAAATTATAGGAGTTTATTACCGTGCTTACACAGAGATTCTTGGTGTCCTCAACTAGTCAAATGATCAGGCAAAGCAATGATTAATATATCTTGAAGCATACGATTTCCCAAATAAAACATACTAGTGTACATTTGAGGAACATCGCACCAAGAAACTCACTCACAATCAAGAAATCAAATATGTGATACAAAACTCATTTAAGCAGATATGGAACTTGTTTGAGATAATCATGCCACATACTAAAAAGATAATTTAGAATATCAACTGTAATTGGAACCACCTCACATGTTCAAATTTTCGAGGATCGTAATATACACATAGTTTATTACTCCCCCATAATGTGATAATCCATTTATTTTCAACAAGAGGCAAGTAAAAAACCAATAAGATATAATTAATGAACATTGTAGAATTTGAATTTCTCATGAGAATGACATACCACATGGAGACTATATAATATTGTCATATTAATAACAAGTGGTATTCTTCATGCACATACATTTTAGGATTGTGAGGTGCCGAAGCATATCACTCCCCCAAAATGGGATAGTCATTAATATCTCAAAAGGGCTAGCTAAAATAAAAAAAATGCAATAAAGGCTCAACACAAAACAAACAAGTATATGGAGTGCAAAACAATAAAAACATACTATATTACTCAATATAGGTAATTAGTAAGCACACCATATACAAACACCTAGTACACACAAAACTAACACATGCAAGGGGAAATCAACTTTCAATGTATATAATTTAAATAAAGTTACCGTAAGGAGACACATTGGATATGAGATAGATATATGATGATACACATGAATTCGCTCGATTAAATACAATTGACGAAGATCCCTTAATTCGATAGCCAAGTCTCCAATGCTCTCCAACTACACATATTTATCAATTTTTAGCTTGTTGGTCCCCAACCATGTTGGGTCGTAAGAGGTTAGTCACAATAGACTTGGAAACCCAAATGGTTCTTTTCTTGACACTACTTTGAGTGCCAACATATTTGGCAAACACATTGCCAACCTTATCCTTCCAAAGGGAATAAACATCATCAATTATGACAGGGTTGGATAAGGTATCATTAGTACATGAAGAAGCAAAGTGACCCTTTTCATGGCATAAGTAGCAACATTGGCTTCCTCCTTTCTTCTTAGTTTATTTCTCAACTCGATGAGTTCTAGCTTGATTCTTATTGGTAAGAGGACTTTCTTCAACTTGAGGTTGAGCATGACATTGAACTTGTGGCATTTTCCCTTGTTTCTTCTCACTAAGATGCTTCTTCTTCAAAGGGAAATATATAACATGGTGCCCTTCAACCTTTCACTTGAAGCAAACAGTCTTGGCCAAATTCTTGACTTGTTCTTGACCTTGTTTTTGTTGATCATATGCTTCTTCTTGATATGTGACTTCTTGTTATTATTGTATTTGAATCCAAGTCCATTCTTTTCATTGGGAAATCTTTGCACACTCAACATATTGTCACGTGCAAACTTCCCATGATGTTTTTCGATGTCTTTGTTCAAAGAAGTGACTTGGGCCTTGAGCTCTTTTATTTCCTCTACATGGTTATTAGCAACACAAGTAATATAGGAAGTATATGCTTCATTGTTATAGCAACAAGTCATGGAAAGAAACTGATCACAACATGTTGCGATATTATGAGTGGAGGAATTACTAGGACTAGGACGAGGCAAAATAGAATTTTGAATAGAGTTTGTAATAATGTCCACATAAGGCTCACATGATGTCGCCTTGGTAATAATAGCCTCGCGAGTTAACTTTAGCCCATCATGTGAGACTAAAAGATATTCATGAGAGCTTGAGAGCTTTTCATGACTTTCTTCCGATTTCCCATAATTGCTAGTTAGCAACTCAAGTTGAGCCCTTAGCTCCACACTATCCTTCAATATAGATGCTTCACAAGAAATAGAGTTAGTAGCACAAGAATCATTATTCATAGCAATAGAAGAAGGCGACTTGGCAATCTTATTTTAATATGAAGCTTTAAATTTAGCATGTGCAACTTTTAGCTCATCATTTTTTATTTTAAGACAATTAACCACATCAAGATTTCTATCATGGGATTCCTTTACTTTTGATAATTCTAGAGTAAATGTCTCTTCAAGAGATTCATTGGTGGTTTGTTCTTCTACACGAGTTTCCTCTAGTTTTGCAATCTCATTAGCATAATCAAGTTCACGAGTATAACACTCGTTAATGGATGCTTCAAAATTCTTAATGGTGAGATTGCGCCTAACAAAGGCATTAATGATTTATAGGAACTTAGCACAAGAATTTTTGTTCTTAACAAGAATATTTTGAATCATTAGACCTTTCTCCATTAAAGAACCATCATCAACATCACCATCATAATCATTGGATACAGTGGAGTTCAAGGTAGGAGTTACTTTTGAAGCTTTATCCATAAGATAAAAGTGAGAGATGGTAGATGATGATGGAATATTACTTTAAGCTCCACTCAAATCCACATCTTGTTTCATGGATATTTGTGTTTCCTCTACATGGTTAGTAACAAAAGGACTAGAGGAAATACAACCATTTTTTACTATGGCAACAAGTTGTATCAAGCATATCATCATAAGATTTACTCAAGCAATTTCTACATGATATGCATGGACTATAAACACAAACATGTAAACCATTTTGGGTTCTAGATGTGTTTAAGTCCATATAGGAAGCATTGCAATAAGATGGGGATGAAGAATCATCAACGATAAGCTCACTATTAAGATTGAAATGTTTTTTACTACTCACCATATCATTATGTTGCGGCTTTCCACATGTTGGTGAAGTAGAAGAAGTTGAGAACTCATCATGCCCGGAGGTGGAGGGAGAATAATCCTTCCCACAACTTTTTGGACACATCATATTTATCTTGAAGCTTGGTCCATATCTCATGAGCTTTCCAAAAAGGAATATTGACCAAAGAACATATTTGATAAACACATTAGTAGCTTGAGAATTGAGATATAAGTTTTTCTCATCCTCTAAAGAGCAATCTAGGCCCTTTGGAGAATAAAACCCCATATCTACAATTTGCTCTATATTTGGACCTATGTCCTTAAAAATATTAAGCATACTAATATTCCAAGCATCATAATTTGTGCCATTGAAAATAAAAGTGTCATTATGCACTAATTCCCTAAGCGACATCCTTACTCTCTAGGCGGTGAATCCCTATAAATAGAGAACCGGCTCATGTACCAATCGAAAGGATACGGATGCCACCTAGAGAGAGGGGGTGAATAGGCATTTAAAAGTAATTATGGTTAGGCTTGAATAAATGTGGAATAAAACTAGCGTTTAATTTATCAAGCCAAACTAAACAAAATAGGTGCACCTATGTGGACCAACAACTTATGCCAAAACATTCAAGCAACTATGGGATAGCAATATATGTTACTTCAAGATTGATGTCTATCACAAAGTAAATTGCATAAGTAAAGATATAGAGTATAGAAATAACCGAGAAATGTGGAGACGGTGATTTATCCTGAAGTTCACTTCCCAATGTAAGCTAATATTAGTTGGAGAGTAGTGGAGTCACAATGACTCCAAGTTCCCAATGTCTCACCTTATTCTCCTCGTGCCTCCACTAGTGCAGAGTGCCACGATCCACTAGGGGACCTTTGAGGGCAGTCACAGGACCCGTACAAGGTTGGGGAAAACACCACAACTCAATTCAAGGCTCCCAACAATGTCCGGTGGGCTACCAGAGCTCCGAGATAACCACAACCATCTAGGGAACTCCAAGTAATGAAGAGGACAAGCTCAAGGGTACTCCAAGAACCCAAGAGTAACAAGCTTCTCAATCTTTCACTCGAACGAATCATCATAGAGAACTCAAACCGATGCAACCTATGCAATGGCAATAACACAAGAAGTGCTAAAATTCTTTACACTCAAATCCCATCAAAGCAACAAATGCTATGGGAGTAAAAGAGAGGAAGAACAAGGAAGAACTCAACAAATGAATCCACAAGATCTAGATCCACAGACTTCCCCTCACAAAGAGGAGAGATGGATTGGTGGAATAATATATCTATATCTCCTATATCTCTTTTACCTCTGATTGGAGGCAGGAATCATGGAGGAATAGAGAGAGAAACAAGCTACAAAAGTTCAACAATGGTGGCGGGAAATTTCTTAAGAAGTGGGGAACCAATGGGAAGAAGACCCCTTAAATCGCAGCCCGTCCTGGCCGGCCTCACAGACTGGCTTCCCTATGCGTCCCGTCCTGGTAGCCTGGCCAAGGGTGGCCTCTCTGCGCGTAGGACGACCACCTAACAGAGCCGCCAAGCCTGGCAGCCCGGCCAGGCTGGCTTCTCTGCTTCCAGAAAATCACCTACACTAAAAATGCGATATCTGTTGTCTCCGGGCTCCGTTTTCAATGATCTTGGGCTTGTTGAAATTGCGACAACAAACACTACAATATTATGCAAATAAAAATCATAATCCATGATTGGAGGATAAAACCAAATTATTAAAGTTTTTACCTCTCTATAAAGGAACAACCCGTAAAACCTCCAATATCAAAAACCCAATAAGTTTTTCAAGCAAAATCCGTTTTTGATGAAGTTGAGCTTGTATTGAAGAACATGAAAAGATATAAAACCCCACATGGATAAAGCAGAAATAATAACCAAGAAAGACGATGCCAAGTATGCAAAGGTTTGAGCGATCTCCGATTGATATGATCAAGTTGCTGGTATGAGAGCCCCTCTTGACAGAACGGTTAAATATCCTATAACCCGGTCTCCCAACTAATGATATGAGACCGGTA
The DNA here is from genome assembly GCA_028641055.1 of Alopecurus myosuroides. NCBI lineage: Eukaryota > Viridiplantae > Streptophyta > Magnoliopsida > Poales > Poaceae > Alopecurus > Alopecurus myosuroides. The sequence continues at coordinate 12,879,370 of CM054062.1, forward strand.
AAATACAAACCCTATCAAAAGACCATACCTTTTCCTTGAGAATTCCACTTGATCTAGGTGATGAAGATCTTGAACTCCTCAAGATGGAACATCTTTCTTGATTTTGCTTTGCTCGGTGAGGACACGTAGATTGCCCCCATATGCCACTATGGGAGAGGATATCTTAACTCCATCTTCACTTGGCCATTATCTACAAATGGTTAGAAATATTCAAGCATATGATCTCTTTGATACGATCCTCTTGGACTTGCATTTCACAAACTTAATGACGACCACAATTTGACGTCATCCACCATGGGCTATATGAAATCTTATTTTTAATGCAAGTCCATGGAAAGATACCTAACACAAAATATATATACCATACACAAATCTCATGGTTTAGTTCACAAAGACAATTGCACAATTACTTACCATACCATGAACCCACAAGGTACATCTTCTATCTTTGTGAGTTTATCAACTTTAGTCATCTCTTAACACTTTGCCTTGATCAACCTTGTATCTTTTCTTATCTCTTCATTACAATGATGTCTTGAAGAAATATTCTTCAAGACATACTTTCAATATGCTCAAATATCTCATGATCATTCTTTGGATATTCCTATGAATAGAGCCTTGGTCATCACTTGATCTTCTTGAATCCAACACATGGACATCAAGCATTACCTATGGTAAACTCTACAAGTATAACTCAATTAGACCATTAGTCCATAGAGATTGTCATTAATTAATAAAATCACACATGGGGGCACCATGCTATTTTAGCATTGTCTACAAAACTTATGGCTATTAAGAATACGGAGTGGGCCTAGTATGTCTCCTTTTACAGAGGAGTAATTTCCCATCTCTGAAAATCGAGGCAATATACTCCTTTAGAATTACCCAATGGCTACCATTATGTTCACGAAGTTTATGGAGGAATATTTCTAGGGAGGTGATCCACCTCATGTGTCGACCACCCAATACTTGGGTGCTACCCTGTGGCAATACTGCCCCCTCCGCATTCCCCCTTATTAGGGTTTTGCCTGAAACTCTTCCGGAACCATGTGAACCCTAAAGATAAAATAATCGACCTTATCTACTGATGTCAGAAACATATTTCTAACATCCCGAGACATCTCATGTCCTCCGTATCTCAGAAAAAAAATCGTGCCCTCTCCCGCCATCCAAAAAAAGTGTTGGCAGCATTCTAAAATAACCATACTCTTCTGCATTTGATGTATGCAGGACCGGAGATCCTTCAAAGTTCCAAGTCTTGAAGGATTAGATAAGGTTTAGAATAGGTTTTGTAATTTTTCCATTTTTTTAAATCTTATTTCAATTTAATATCCCTTGTACAAAATATTATGAAAGAAATAAAATTGTGCTTGAATTCCAATTCAGTGTCGTTCTTATACATTTTTTACTTTACGTTTGAATTGTTTAAACTTTGTAAAGAATGATTTTTAAAATAAGTCAAATTCTAATTTTGGTTTGAATTGAAATATCAATTCATTAATAAACTTGTTAGGTTTAGAAAAGATAAGACAATGAATAAAAATCTAATGCATGACATCAATTCAAACACTAGGGTTAGATTTGAAATCAAAACCCTAAGTGAAAGGTGAAATAAATTCCCCCTCGACCAATGTCTACGACCTGTCTCAAGGTCCTACGACACTTCGAGAGCTGAATTCACTTCCCACTTTGCACAAAAGCGCAAAAAATAATGTAAGACTCCAAATGCATGCAATGCAAAGGTGCACAGATCCTGAACTACCCAAACGGCTGAACTGATACAAAGTGATGAGGGGAATCTCTTACAAATCAGATCAAATATAGAGAAAAGAAAAACATAGGAAGAATCAAACTTTCCACTAAAGACATCGAAGTGCGTCCGAGAGAAACTAAAGCCCTGATACGTCATAAACGTATCTATGATTTCCGATGTTCCATGTTATTTTCATGTTATTTGCTACATGTGTGCTATACACTTTATGTTATTTTTATCGATTTTCTGGGACTAACCTATTGACAAGATGCCACAGAGTCAGTTCTTGTTTTCTGTTGTTTTTAGTTTCAAAAAATTTGTTCTGGGTATATTCTCGGAATTGGACGATTCTAAGCCCGGAAGTCTTAGAAAGTTGTCGCACACACGGAGTCCGTAGGAGACCCGGAGGGGGGCCACAGTGGCCCCACACCATAGGGCGGCACGCCCCTGGACGCACCATGGGGTGGTGTGGGCCCCGTGGCTGCCCACCGATGTTGCCCTCTCGCCTATTTAACCCCCTCGGGAGGTTAACCCTAAAGATATCCACCTTTTCCACGAAAACACCTAAGGCCGCCGTCATTGTCAACCCTCGTTCGGGAGGGTTCTTGAGCTCTCCCAGGCACCCTGCCAAATCATCACCGGAGGGATCTACAACCACCATGCCCGCCTCCGGAATGATGCGTGAGTAGTTTATCCTTGGACTACGGGTCCATAGCAGTAGCTAGATGGTTGTTCTCTCCTCTTTATGCCTCATGTTTAGATGTTGTGAGCTGTCCTACATGATCAAGATCATCTTATTGCAATGCTACATGTTGTGTTTGCTGGGATTCGATGAATATTGAATGCTATATCTCTTGATTATCAATCTATCATGTTATCTTCATGTGTATGTTATTTATGATCTTGCATGCTCTTCGTTACTAATAGATGCTCTGGCCAAGTAGATGCTAGTAACTCCAACAGGGAGTATTTATGGTCGATATGGGTTCATGTCTCCCTTTTAATAACGCTTGAGTGACAAAAATGTAATGGGTGGGGGATGTTCTATTGCCACTAGGGATAAAACAACGATGTTTACATTGTTTACATTACACACTTTGCTTAATGCAATTATCTGTTGCTTGCAACTTAATACCTAAGAATTATTCGGATGATATTCTGAGGGTGGATTATTACTTATAGATGCGGTTGGATAACGGTCTATGTTTTTTATTGTAATGCCCGCATGAATCACATAGTAATCATCATGTCATGCATATGCACTACGGTGCAGCCTTTATATATGTCAATTGCCCAGATGTAATTTGTTCACCACACATATTATTTATCTTCTATGGAGAGGCACCACTAGTGAACTATGGACCCCGGTCCATTTTCCTCATACTGATAATACAACCACTTCAATCACTGTTTTCACACTTCAACTATTGTTTTCATACTATTTCCTATTGTTTGCCACACCATACGTTTAACCTCTTTGTTTTCAGCCATACCGGTGAGATTGACAACCTCACTGCTTTTTTGGGCAAAGTGATTTAATTGTGTTGTGTAGGTTCCATGTTGTTGCTGAACTGGTAGTGCGCCCTGACACCTCAGCCGCATCAACCTTCAAAAGTTGCTTCTTTCTCCCACTGGTCGATTCAATCTTGGTTTCTTTCTGAGGAAAAACTGCTGTTGTGCTCCTCATACCTTCCTCTTGGGGTTTCCAAACGAGTGAAAGACCTGCACCATCGAGCGCCACGACGACGCCCCCAAGAGGGTAAAGACATAGTGTGTCGCCATCATCGAGACCAAGATGGTCAACGGGTTCCCCGGAGCAAAACACGGCTAAGGTACCCACAACAAAGTCCCCAAAGAAGGGTGCGATACCATCACCGCCGCCGTTAGCGTCGGAGCGCAGAGCTTTCGGTCGAAATACATTTGCACCACCACACCGACCATCTCCGAGTTTGGCCACAAGATCACATTCTGGGAGCCGACCTTGCCGAAGCGCCGCCAACACCAGGAACCCCCGGTGCCCCCTCCTTGCCATCCACACGGCAAAAGAGAAATTTCATCACCACCGCCACGTCCCTACGTCCCCAAATTCGAGCCCTTAGCGACAACCGCGCATTGCAAGTCCAAAAAAACGGACAAGGTAGGGTGGCGAAAAATCTAACCTACGTGCACGTGGCCAATCGAAGGCGATCCTTCCCACCGCTGAAGGCGGTTGTTGACTGGATGCAGCAGGCAGGGCCTGTTAGGTCCGGGTCATGCTCAGGTGTGGTGACCTAGCACACAACTGCATGTGTAGTGCGGAAGTCGGTGACATAATACTCACAGAAGAACTTATCTGTGAATATTACATCTCTCAGTGTGGTACAACAGAAACACAGCGGGTCCAAGCAAAGCTATATGATACAAACTTCATTACAAAATCTTGAGAATCTCATTGATGAATAAAGAAGATCTCTTGCAAATGAAACATCAAAAAAAGCAATTCGAAGTTCCAAGCTGGAGAATGACTCTAGCTCAGAACCTAATCCACTACGGCTGATGTCAGCCCTAAACTATGGCTTGTAACTGCTAAGTCTAAGAATGGACTCCACCTACATCTTGATAGATTCTCCTCCACCAGTGTTGCTGATGACGATGCTTTGATGACTAAGTAATAGATCACTCCACCTAGCTTCATGAGGTAGCGATGGCTTCACGATGACGACTTCAATAGGGCTTCAACTCTAAGCAGGGGGTCAAACGGGAATGAATGAGTAACGAGCGTTACTCAGCAAGTTCATAATATATAGTGGGTAGTTTGATGCACTAACTACAGCTTTAGACTCGAAAGAGTCATAAGCTAATGAAAGGTTTTGTAAAACTTTCTTCAAGAAGTTGCTTTTAATTCTGAAAACTATGCCCGCCAGATCTTCACAGGATTAGAACTTTCGTGGAGTTGCCTTCCCTGCGGCGTTCGCAGCTCCTTCCCGGAACAAGGGGTAACATGCCACATCCTTTTACACTCTGCAGAGGTGCGTTACTTTACCCATGGACGACCAAGAACATGTTGCACAACCAGGCTCGAGATCCTGTCCACGCCCACATAGGTGTGGGGCCCGGTTGTTGGTCCAAGCCAAACTGTGCTTCTCCGCACAACGCATGCCCACCCATTTCTGCCAGCAGGTTGAACGCCTGAATCCACCCCTCATGATGGATATCTACGCGCCCCTGGCAGACCATCAAAGACCCGTTGAGTCCGTGGGAGTTAAGGGATCCCACCCATGTGCATGTGGTCTCGCACTACCTACGCGAGAATACAGCGTACGTCTCTGGCAGCCCGTTGACATGCGAACGAGAAAAGATCACAGCTGACTTACTCCCCCCATAGAAGACCCATGGTTAATGCGAATTTACGGCGCAAGAATCCTGACGGCAGTTGTTGTTAATTCCTAGGTAATACGTTCCCATGCAGATGGAACCTTCCTTTGACCTATTCATCTTACCATGGTTCCATCCGCCCACCAAACAGAACACTACCACTCGGGTAGTCATTCAATTAGTCATATTATTATAAAAATAGAATCATGCATTATTTTGAGAGTAGGTGATAATACGATAGGGTTTTTGCAAATAGTTTGTTATGAGATACTGCAAAGGACATGAGCAAGTGATGAACTTGCCTGAGATTGAAATAACAAGAATTCGCGTAGAGGAATTCCAAAATCTGAAAGATAGCAAAGTAGTCCCGGTAAGGACTACAGAAAACACTGGCAAGTATGATACATGCATAGTAATGAGATGCATCGTGAAATACCCCAGCTTACAAGTGTAAGCCATGTTTGATACGATATCTTAATCACACAGATTTTAGGTGAAATGTTTCATTACTTGTGGTGGTGTGGTTATTGGTTCTTTTAGATTTACATGTGTTTCACTTTTACTTAGCAAACAATTGTTATCATGTTTACGTAGAATTGTTGATTACTTGGTGAGGTAACAAGATAATAACACATGGAAAACAATTATTTGAAAAGGTAACAAACATGTTTGATTTTATGTTCCAAAAGTGTAGAACTAATGGCACTGAGTTCAGTTGAAAATGATGATTTAGTACAATGAACTCTATCATCACAATACTTGCTAATTGCTTGTGATGATAGGTTTAGTAGGTGTGAGAACATGTGGGTTTTGTTAATTAGGAAAATGATATTAAGGTAGTTATTGCCGGTTATAATGGAATATTATAGAATTCCATTATACCTTTAGAAACAAGTTTATAAGTTAGACAAAATATTTTTTGTTTGACATATTTGAGTTGAAAATGCTTTTCTCTTTAATTTTATATCTCATTTGAAGTATTATGAAAATATTTGAATAAGATATTAATTTATTAATTTTAAATGAATTAAATTAGTAGGCAAATATAGCACACACGAAATCTTGGTCAAATGACCATGAAAACATCATAGGTGGATTGCATTTGTCATTTAGATAATTTTGGTATATAACTTGTATTTTTATGATTTTATGAATTACTTATTATTTTTCTGAATTTCTAAATAATTTAATTTAATTAAAGAAAACATTTTTTGAAAAGTTCATAAACCTTTAGACTATATTTTTCTAATCATTTTCATATTTTATTTGTATTTTCTGATTATTGGATTAAAAGTTATTGCATTATCAAGTTTTAATTATTTTCTGCCTTTATTTAAATTGACAGGTGGGACCCACCTGTCAGTTTCATTTTAATTTAAAATAAATCAAAATAAAAAGAAAAATACTCATGACGCCATGATGACGTCATGATCGTGTCAGCTGTGGAGAGGATTTCTCCTGTTGATCTCCAATCCATCGATTTACCTCGAATTGAGGCAATTCGTTGGTACCATCGGACAGAGAAGTGCTTGGCGAATGTGGTGGTGGCGGATTTTGGACCAATAGGTCGCCGGAGTTGCCGGCGGCGAGCAGTAACACGGCGGCGGATGACGGTAATGACAGGGGAAAATTCCAGAGGAGGAGGGAGGAAGAGGAAAGCACCATGGTGTTCCTGAGGTTACCACGAGGTCGATGGTGTGGTTGATGTTGCGAGAAGTGGCCGGAATCGACGCCGGTATGCAGGTTTCATGGGCGGCCGGAGCGGTTGGCAGCGGCTCGATTCCGCCCCTCCCGGGTGTCCCGGGTTCCTTGCGAGCTCGATAAGGTGGAGAAGGACACGAAGGTGCTCCCTGGATACTCCCCGGAGCTCGAAATTGACAGGAACGGTGGCGCGCCTCGCCGGCTTATAGCTAGGGTTAGGGTTTGTTCTTCGGTTCAGAGCATACATAGAGAGGGATTGCGAGAGAGAGCGAGTGAGGGAGGGAGAGGGCAAGTAGGAGGCTTCTCCTCTCTTCTTATCCGTGAGGGAAGGCGGCAAGAAGGAGGTGGCCATGCATCGGCGGCGGCGTCGACACGCACGGTGCCGGCCTGGAGGAAGACAAAAGGGAACTTTTCCCATAACCCCCTGGCTAGTTTTAAAACTTTACAACTAAGTCCTTATGTTTCTAAAATGAGAGAAAACCTTTGTTTTCAGGGCTAAATTGTGAACCTAAAAATTATTAAAAATTATATTTGGAAAGCTTATCAAAATTGCAATCTCACCATGTTTTGATTTGGTGAATTTGAGCAATATTTGTATTTTTTATTTAGGGTGCTAGATTAAGTGATTTTGTTGTTTTCACTCTCTTTAATATATTTAATAGCTTTAAAATTATGTTAAAGCATGTTTAATAAAAGTACACACTCCATGTTGTGGATACCAAGGTGGTGTATCATAATTGGACAATTTTAATTAGGTATAATCCCTTATGGAAAATAGTTTGGTAAAGTTACTTGGTACTGGTTCTATGCACTGTTATGGAAATCATTTAACATAGCATTTCATTCCATGTCACACCAAATGATTTTAATGTGTGAAGGAACTTGTTTTCCTTTTTTAATACTATGTTATTTTTATAGCTAAAACTCTTAGCAATTTTGGTTGACATTATACTTAGGTGTGTGTAACCATGTTTGTTGTTTTCAGTATTGGATCAAGTGGGCAATATGGGTGTCCTTTGAAATATCTTTGTTTGTTTTCCACTAGGTTCAAATATGAATATTATCCATGCTTGTTTTTAAAACAAGTGCTCATTTATATGTTTATGTGTACATGATGTTTTTGTTATCATCTGTTAGTCTTATCTATGAAAAGGGTTTGGAAAACAAGGTATCAACTTGTTTTCATATACCTCCACATATCAAGACGTGTGGATGCAATACCTTGTTGTTATTTCTTTCTGGATACTTGTTTCCATTTAAGAGGTTTACTATTTGTTCCTCATCTCTGTTGAGTTTGACAAGGCATAGAGTTTATGGATTTTCTAACATTAACTAATGCTTTACTGAATAAATTCTTCCTGGGACAGTGTTGCTCCTTTTGACTTCTGTTGGTTGATGTTCTTCTCTCTAGTTGTCACTAGTCTTCTGTTATCACCTTTGTCCATTGCAGGTAGGTTACTCTCTTGGTTTCCAACCTTATCTGTCTCACCATTGTGGTGAAAACATCCAATTACTCCAAGCAAGGATTTTACTTAGATGATTGTAAAAGAATGTGATTTTATTATATGACATCAAGTTGCCATATGCATATAGGAAGAATTTGTTAACAAGTGGGCCAGACTTGCCTCCAAATTACTACTCATATACAATAGGCTGAGATGTACCATTTAATTCAATCTTTTGTTTGTTTATGTATGACACTCAATTGTTTGAGTATACGTAAGTGTTTTGTTAACAAGGTATATAGCTTGTTACCAAAGTACTTCTCTATAACACTAACATTGGAATATCACACTATTTCAGGAGGAGTTAACAAGATCAAATCAAGATATAAGAGTTTCCAAATACTCTTATGGTAGATTGGAATAACACTTCTAGACCAATCTTAAGAATCCTTCTGCAGATCTTTTTGTGGTAGTTCCTCCTTTCTTGTGGTTGCTTCTCTTTCAGAATGATTTCAAGAAGATTGGGAAACAAGATATAGTGGTCTAGCCAGAATAACAAGATCTAGGTTAAGATTTAGTTCAGGCTTTTATTCTCTTTCCATATGCTTCTCATTTGTTTCCCATAAGATATGTGCTTGTTCATACATGTTTGGTTTTACTTAGCTTTCAATTCAATTTCTCTAATAGATGTTATAACTTGTTGTTACTCAATACTTGTATCCAGCGATACTTGATTTGTTGAAGGTTGATTTGAATACAAGTGTGGAATGCTTATGGATTGATGACTTAATAGTAAGTTGATCAAATGGTTCATTGATGTGTTGAGATCTCATATGCTCACTTGTATAAGATGAATGAGACAATGAGCATGAGAAGATTATTGAGGTTTAATGACTGATGTCATAGTTGTTAGTTGTTTTTCTCAGGTGTCAGGTTGTAACTTTATATTCTTCTCTTTATTACATTTTTCATTCATAAGGTAGATATAGAGGTGTGGAAATATCACAAGTAATTATCAAGGTTTAATAGTAGGTTAAGAAGATTTATTTCTTCTTTTAGGTACTTCTTTTATGGTTGATGAGATATGTACATATTCGATAAATATGTTATTAATAATAATTAAGTTATTTCCCACTTGTGGGACTTGGGTTAACACTTGTTTGTATAACTTGTGTTCTGTTGAACCTTTGTTATTTACTTGTGAAGGTGCACTTAGTGGTTATGAGATGATTTATAAAGATGATATGTAGATTGATTGATAACTTAAGTAGTTCATGTTTTAGAGAGTCTAAAATATTTGTTGATGAGATTATTCCACCAAGCATTACTAACTTTTGGAAGTGTGGTCATTATCTATGAGATTTGGATACTCACCCCTCTTTGAGTTCTAGATACCTAGTGAATTATCCCAAGTCACTTAAAGACTTGTTGTTAAGGTTGCTGAGAATTTATGTTGGTCATAACCAACTATGGTTTATCTTATCAGGTGATTTGGTTTCTTAAGATACTTGTTATAAAGATCATTCCAAATGTACTCTTGACTGGATGAACTAGACCTATTTTATCAAGTCAAGTGAAACTTTCGTCACTTTGATTCGTTGAAACTTTCGCGCCAAAATTTCCCGTACTTTTAGATGCATGCTTTGCAAATGCACATATTAAATTTAGATCCTTATAACCTCCCAAACACTGGAATGTTACAGTATATCCCCCTTAACAAGAACTTCATCCTGAAGTTCAACCTCTCTCACGTAAAGATAGGCAGAGAGAACTTCTGTAGAGCGTTGATTCTTCACAGCTGTTTTCTTGTGCTGACGTTGGCATGTGTAGCCTCTTGTCTTGATTGTTCACCTTCCAATGTCTTGCGTGATAATCTAATACTAAGCCTGTTGCTATGAGAACTCTGTTTTGTTACTAGGCCTTCCTAATGGTCTCACGAAGGACACGTGGTATTTCCACCACATAGTGGATACCAAGTTTCATTCTCCGATGAATAGGTATGGTTTCCTATCCCTCACAACTTTCTGAAGAACATTTGGTACATTCACCAGGTGATGAATAACCAATAAGATTCTTCCGGTACAATGGGTATTGTATATGTTTAGGACTCCATTTGGTTTAATCTAATGGTCTCAAGAGGAATACTGCTCAAAGAAACTTGTACGATGTAGTGTACATTGACTTAGACTCAATTATTAGCGAAAATATCTCCGAGTTTCCTCGAGTTTAACTCTTTCCTATAGGTGATTATAACATATTCCACTGGTTACTTCCTATGGTCCTTCTATATCTCTGGGTTTTGACTTCTATGGAACAACTCTATAAGTTAACTTATCGAACTTCTACATATTTCCTTCTAAGATATAACTACTCATGTGACTTTCTTGGCATCACTTGTGGTAGCTCATCATGTGTTGATGTATTAGCTCACCAACTCCAAACAAGATGTGGAATGTGGTCCATTCCCATCAGTGCCTTCATTGTCATCTTCCTTCTTGACTTTCTGGTCTTCTAGAGCTTTGGTGGTTGCTTCAATCAGCTGAGATTTCAGACCGCTCTCATACTAATCATATACCCTATAGACCAGTAACATAAAGAAAGAACTCAATGTTTGCACATGCATATGCACATCAAGTTCCAACTTCATGCATAGATCTAGTCAATCAAAGATCCAATAAATCCCAAATGCAGTTTATCACTCATGCATCAAAAGCCTGTGAAATAAAAGTACTTAGAGTAAAACATCTCAAGTACCCAAGGCTCTTAAATGCTATACACTACAAGTAGGTATATATTACCCTGTAATCCTATTCTGCACAACCACTCTTTGCCCAGGTAATTACTCCAATTGCATGCCTTACTGCAATGGAATAAACCAAGACAAAATGATCCTATAGTAGTTGTTGTCTAACTTGGTTCCATTTAGGACTAAGTACCATGTAAATTGAATTACTTTATTTTGGTTATGATAAACTTCTCATGGCATCTGTTGATCCTTGAAGTTGTTGATCACATCGTAGGAGTAGTAATGTAGCTTCCATCAATGCTTATGTCTTCTCCTAATTCTATACTATACTATGATGATTCACCTCTAGACTTGATATCTAAGGATATGGTATATACCCCATAGTTACCATGGTCTAATGACTCTCCATGGTTCTCAAACATCCCTACTTGATGAGTCATATACTTAATCTATACCATGTTGTACTCCATCCTATTCATTCATAGAACGGGGTAATCATCAGTTTGAATTAATCATCTCTGGCTATGTCAGAACACTCTTGTTCTCAACAACACTGATACACACTAAACTTCTAACTATACATACCTAGGTATAAAGAAAATAGATAAGTAGATTTACTCAAGTTGAGTAAGAACATTCTATACAAGTATGATCATATCATTCTCAAGTGAATGATTCTCATAGTTGTAGGAAATGTGGTTTAGATAAGATGGCTTCCTATAGTATTTACCAACCTACAGATCTCCTAAAAGTTTTAAACCTAAGGTCGCTTCGCTCTGATACCATCTGTGGTGACCCAGCACACCACTGCATGTGTAGTGCGCAAGTCGCTGACATAATACTCACAGAAGAACTTATCCGTGAATATTAAATCTCTCAGAGTGGTACAACAGAAACACAGCGGGTCCAAGCAAAGCTATAGGATACAAACTTCATTACAAAATCTTGAGAATCTCATTGATGAATCAAGAAGATCTCCTGCAAATGAAACATCAAAAAAATCAATTCGAAGTTCCAAGCTGGAGAATGACTCTAGCTCAGAACCTAATCCACTACGGCTGATGTCAGCCCTAAACTATGGCTTGTAACTGCTAAGTCTAAGAATGGACTCCACCTACATCTTGATAGATTCTCCTCCACCAGCGTTGCTGATGACGATGCTTTGACGAGTAAGTAATAGATCACTCCACCTAGCTTCATGAGGTAGCGATGGCTTCACGATGACGACTTCAATAGGGCTTCAACTCTAAGCAGGGGGTCAAACGGGAATGAATGAGTAACGAGTGTTACTCAACAAGTTCATGATATATAGTGGGTAGTTTGATGCACTAACTACAGCTTTAGACTCGAAAGAGTCATAAGCTAATGCAAGGTTTTGTAAAATATTCTTCAAGAAGTTGCTTTTAATTCTGAAAACTATGCCCGCCAGATCTTCACAGGATTAGAACTTTCATGGAGTTGCCTTTCCTGCGGCGTTCGCAGCTCCTTCCCGGAACAAGGGGTAACATGCCACATCCTTTTACACTCTGCAGAGGTGCGTTACTTTACCCATGGACGACCAAGACCATGTTGCACAACCAGGCTCGAGATCCTGTCCACACCCACATAGGTGTGGGGCCCGGTTGTTGTTCCAAGCCAAACTGTGCTTCTCCGCACAACGCATGTCCACCCATTTCTCCCAAAAGGTTGAACGCCTGATTCCACCCCTCACGATGGATATCTACGCGCCCCTAGCAGACCATCATAGACCCGCGGAGTCCGTGGGAATTAAGGGATCCCACCCATGTGCATGTGGTCTCGCACTACCTACGCGAGACTACAGCGTACGTCTCTGGCAGCCCGTTGACATGCGAACGAGAAAAGATCACAGCTGACTTACTCCCCCCATAGAAGACCCATGGTTAACGCGAATTTACGGCGCAAGAATCCAGACGGCAGTTGTTGTTAATTCCTAGGTAATGCGTTCCCATGCAGATGGAACCTTCCTTTGACCTATTCATCTTACCATGGTTCCATCCGCCCACCAAACAGAACACTACCCCTCGGGTAGTCATTCAATTAGTCATATTTTTATAAAAATAGAATCATGCATTCTTTTGAGAGTAGGTGATAATACGATAGGGTTTTTGCAAATAGTTTGTTATGAGATACTGCAAAGGATATGAGCAGGTGATGAACTTGCCTGAGATTGAAATAACAAGAATTCGCGTAGAGGAATTCCAAAATCTAAAAGATAGCAAAGTAGTCCCGGTAAGGACTACAGAAAACACTGGCAAGGATGATACATGCATAGTAATGAGATGCATCGTGAAATACCCTGGAAAATACCCCAGCTTACAAGTGTAAGCCACGTTTGATACGATATCTTAATCACACAGATTTTAGGTGAAATGTTTCATTACTTGTGGTGGTGTGGTTATTGGTTCTTTTATATTTACATGTGTTTCACTTTTATTTAGAAAACAATTGTTATCATGTTTAGGTAGAATTGTTGATTACTTGGTGAGGTAACAAGATAATAACACATGGAAAACAATTATTTGAAAAGGTAACAAACATGTTTGATTTTATGTTCCAAAAGTGTAGAACTAATGGCAGTGAGTTCAGTTGAAAATGATGATTTAGTACAGTGAACTCTATCATCACAATACTTGCTAATTTCTTGTGATGATAGGTTTAGTAGGTGTGAAAACATGTGGGTTTTGTTAATAAGGAAAATGATATTAAGGTAGTTATTGCCGGTTATAATGGAATATTATAGAATTCCATTATACCTTTAGAAACAAGTTTATAAGTTAGACAAAATATTTTTTGTTTGACATATTTGAGTTGAAAATGCTTTTCTCTTTAATTTGGTATCTCATTTGAAGTATTATGAAAATATTTGAATAAGATATTAATTTATTAATTTTAAATGAATTAAATTAGTAGGCAAATATAGCACACATGAAAACTTGGTCAAATGACCATGAAAACATCATAGGTGGATTGCATTTGTCATTTGGAGAATTTTGGTATATAACTTGTATTTTTCTGATTTTATGAATTACTTATTATTTTTCTGAATTTTTAAATAATTTAATTTAATTAAAGAAAATGTTTAATTTAAAACTTTATCAAACATTTTTTGAAAATCTCATAAACCTTTAGATTATATTTTTCTAATCATTTTCATATTTTATTTGTATTTATCTGATTATTGGATTAAAAGTTATTGAATTATCAAGTTTTAATTATTTTCTGCCTTTATTTAAATTGACAGGTGGGACCCACCTGTCAGTTTCATTTTAATTTAAAATAAATCAAAATAAAAAGAAAAATACTCATGACGCCATGTTGACGTCATGATCGTGTCAGCTGTGGAGAGGATTTCTCCTGTTGATCTCCAATCCATCGATTTACCTCGAATTGAGGCAATTCGTTGGTACCATCGGACAAAGAAGTGCTTGGCGAGTGTGATGGTGGCGGATTTTGGACCAATAGGTCGCCGGAGTTTCCGGTGGCGAGCAGTAACACGGCGGCGGATGACGGTAATGACAGGAGAAAATTCCAGAGGAGGAGGGAGGAAGAGGAAAGCACCATGGTGCTCCTGAGGTTACCATGAGGTCGATGGTGTGGTTGATGTTGCGAGAAGTGGCCGGAATCGGCGCCGGTATGCAGGTTTCATGGGCGGCCGGAGCGGTTGGCAGCGGCTCGATTCCGCCCCTCCCGGGTGTCCCGGCTTCCTTGCGAGCTCGATAAGGTGGAGAAGGACACGAAGGTGCTCCCTGGATACTCCCCGGAGCTCGAAATCGACACGAACGGCGGCGCGCCTCGCCGGCTTATAGCTAGGGTTAGGGTTTGTTCTTCGGTTCAGAGCATACAGAGAGAGGGCTTGCGAGAGAGAGCGAGTGAGGGAGGGAGAGGGCAAATAGGAGGCTTCTCCTCTCTTCTTATCCGTGAGGGAAGGCGGCAAGCAGGAGGTGGCCATGCATCGGCGGCGGTGTCGACACGCACGGTGCCGGCCTGGAGGAAGACAAAAGGGAATTTTTCCCATAACCCCCTAGCTAGTTTTAAAACTTTACAACTAAGTCCTTCGGTTTCTAAAACTGAGAGAAAACCTTTGTTTCTAGGGCTAAATTGTGAACCTAAAAATTATTAAAAATTATATTTGGAAAGCTTATCAAAATTGCAACCTCACCATGTTTTGTTTTGGTGAACTTGAGCAACATTTGTATTTTTTTATTTAGGGTGCTAGATTAAGTGATTTTGTTGTTTTCACTCTCTTTAATATATTTAACAGCTTTAAAATTATGCTAAAGCATGTTTAATAAAAGTACACACTCCATGTTGTGGATACCAAGGTGGTGTATCATAATTGGACAATTTTAGGTATAATCCCTTATGGACAATAGTTTGGTAAAGTTACTTGGTATTGGTTCTATGCACTGTTATGGAAATCATTTAACATAGCATTTCATTCCATGTCACACCAAACGATTTTAATGTGTGAAGGAACTTGTTTTCCTTTTTTAATACTATGTTATTTTTATAGCTAAAACTCTTAGCAATTTTGGTTGACATTATACTTAGGTGTGTGTAACCATGTTTGTTGTTTTCAGTATTGGATCAAGTGGGCAATATGGGTGGCCTTTGAAATCTCTTTGTTTGTTTTCCACTAGGTTCAAATATGAATATTATCCATGCTTGTTTTTAAAACAAGTGCTCATTTATATGTTTATGTGTAGATGAGGTTTTTGTTATCATCTGTTAGTCTTATCTATGAAAAGGGTTTGGAAAACAAGGTATCAACTTGTTTTCATCTATCTCCACATATCAAGACATGTGGATGCAATACCTTGTTGTTATTTCTTTCTGGATACTTGTTTCCATTTAAGAGGTTTACTATTTGTTCCTCATCTCTGTTGAGTTTGACAAGGCATAGAGGTTATGGATTTTCTAACATTAACTAATGCTTTACTGAATAAATTCTTCCTGAGACATTTTTGCTCCTTTTGACTTCTGTTGCTTGATGTTCTTCTCTCTAGTTGTCACTAGTCTTCTATTATCACCTTTGTCCATTGCAGGTAGGTTACTCTCTTGGTTTCCAACCTCATCTGTCTCACCATTGTGGTGAAAACATCCAATTACTCCAAGCAATGATTTTACTTAGATGATTGTAAAAGAATGTGAGTTTATTATATGACATCAAGTTGCCATATGAATATAGGAAGAATTTGTTAACAAGTGGGCCAGACTTGCCTCCAAATTACTACTCATATACAATAGGATGAGATGTACCATTTAATTCAATCTTTTGTTTGTTTATGTATGACACTCAATTGTTTGAGTATACAGAAGTGTTTTGTTAACAAGGTATACAGCTTGTTACCAAAGTACTTCTCTATAACACTAACATTGGAATATCACACTATTCCAGGAGGAGTTAACAAGATCAGATCAAGATATAAGAGTTTCCAAATACTCTTATGATAGATTGGAATAACACTTCTAGACCAATCTTAAGAATCCTTCTGCAGATCTTTTTGTGGTAGTTCCTCCTTTCTTGTGGTTGCTTCTCTTTCAGAATGATTTCAAGAAGATTGGGAAACAAGATATAGTGTTCTAGCCAGAATAACAAGATCTAGGTTAAGATTTAGTTCAGGCTTTTATTCTCTTTCCATATGCTTCTCATTTGGTTTCCCATAAGATATGTGCTTGTTCATACATGTTTGGTTTTACTTAGCTTTCAATTCAATTTCTCTAATAGAGGTTATAACTTGTTGTTACTCAATACTTGTATCCAGAGATACTTGATTTGTTGAAGGTTGATTTGAATACAAGTGTGGAATGCTTATGGATTGATGACAAGTTGATCAAATGGTTCATTGATGTGTTGAGATCTCATATGCTCACTTGTATAAGATGAACGAGATAATGAGCATGAGAAGATTATTGAGGTTTAATGACTGATGTCATAGTTGTTAGTTCTTTTTCTCAGGTGTCAGCTTGTAACTTTATATTCTTCTCTTTATTACATTTTTCATTCATAAGGTAGATATAGAGGTGTGGAAATATCATAAGTAATGATCATGGTTTAACAGTAGGTTAAGAAGATTTATTTCTTCTTTTAGGTACTTCTTTTATGGTTGATGAGATATGTACATATTCGATAAATATGTTATTAATAATAATTAAGTTATTTCCCACTTGTGGGACTTGGGTTAACACTTGTTTGTATCACTTGTGTTCTGTTGAACCTTTGTTATTTACTTGTGAAGGTGCACTTAGTGGTTATGAGATGATTTATAAAGATGTTATGTAGATTGATTGATAACTTAAGTAGTTCATGTTTTAGAGAGTCTAAAATATTAGTTGATGAGATTATTCCACCAAGCATTACTAACTTGTGGAAGTGTGGTCATTAGCTATGAGATTTGGATACTCACCCCTCTTTGAGTTCTAAATACCTAGTGAATTATCCCAAGTCACTTAAAGACTTGTGGTTAAGGTTGCTGAGAATTTATGTTGGTCATAACCAACTATGGTTTATCTTATCAGGTGATTTGGTTTCTTAAGATACTTGTTATAAAGATCATTCGAGATGTACTCTTGACTAGATGAACTAGACCTATTTCATCAAGTCAAGTGAAACTTTCGTCACTTTGATTCGTTCAAACTTTCGAGCCAAAATTTCCCGTACTTTTAGATGCATGCTTTGCAAATGCAAATATTAAATTTAGATCCTTATAACCTCCCAAACACTGGGATGTTACATCAGGTCCGGTTCAGATCAAAGACGACTAGCCTATCACCGCGCTGCAGCGCCATGGCCGCTGCAGTCGCCATCCACCGGCAGATCATGTGCCACCCGAACCATCACCTTCCACGCCGGAACCTGCCGCAGCTAACCAGCACTAGTGAAGAATAGGGCATTAGCCCCGGTTGGTAAGGGCCTAATGCTCCGGCTGCCCAACCGGGTTCCTCAAACCCGGGCTAAAGGCCCCCCTTATGCCCCGGTTGGGTTACCAACCGGGGTAAAAGGCGCGCCCCACGTGGGCTCTGCATCGCGAGCAGGCCGGCCCCCTTTTACCCCGGTTGGTAACACCGACCGGGGCAAAAGGTTTTCTTTTATAGCTGTTTTCGTGTCCTCTGAGCTAGATTAGAAATTCTATATTCTTTTCTGTTTTCCTGTTCTCTGCACTAAACATTTATATTAAGAAAGATGAAAAATTATCGCACAAAAACATAGATGAAAACGAAACAATAACATAAATATATAGTCTGCCACGAATACAAATATTGTTCGACACAATGACATAATTAAACATAGTTTGACATAAAACATAGTTCGACATAGCTAGACATAGTACGGCAATATAGAGCGACATAAGTACGTAAGCATAGATCGACATAAACATATATACTACGCATCGGCGTCGGAGGCAGCCTTGCCCTTGCCCTCGGCGTCGGAGGCAGCCTTGCTCGGGCTAGACTCGCCGAAGTCAGACTCGGAGTCGGAGCTGCTCTCAGACGAGCTATCCTGGCAGCAAAGGGGGCGGACTAAGGTGCCGTCGAAGATCTTCACCTCCAGCACGTGGGCCTCCTCGTCCTTGTAGTACCTGAATGTGAGCATGTTGCCCGCATTTAGCTTGTGCATGCGCGCGAACTGCCCCACCCATAGCGCAGGTAGATGTCATCGCCACGTTGCTGCAGGACAACGCGCACGGGCCCGTTGTCACAACCCTCCAACCGGAGGGTGAAACTATAGGGCCCGCCCTTGCGCCCGAGGAGGATCGACGATATCTTCTCTAGAAGATGGAGCCTGTTCTCCTCTGGGTGGAACAGGTGGACGTAGAACTTCGGTAGCCGGAGACCATCCTCCTCCTCCTCCTCCACCGCCGTAGCCCCTCCTCCTCCTCAGCCTCCTCCTCCTCCTCCTCCGCCTCAGCAACAGCGCCACGCCTTTTACGGCGTGTTGACCCCTTTGCACCGCGCTTTGCCCCCTTGCAGCGCTTGATGCCCCTTGCTCCGCGTCCACGTCCACGAGTAGGAGGCATCGCGTCCTCCTCCATGATGACTATCGCGTCAGAACCACTTGCATTTGATGCGCGCGATCCATTTGTACGCGATCCACGTGGACGTCCAGGCCAACGTCCACCACATTTTACCAGGATTTCTTCGACGTGGACGACGCCGCGCCCACCGCCGGTTACACGGGAACCACGGGGACGTCTCGCCATGGCTAAAAAAAAGTAGCAAATAGCATCAATTTCATCAGTTCGCAACAATTGCATATAATCTAATAAAAATATAGCTAATAGCATCCATTTCATCAAAATTTCTTATAGATACCAGCTAATGGTACTAATAGCTAAACAAGTCCGAAAAAGAGTAACTATATGTTCCAGATCCTCATTTCAATTATAAATGCAACATTGATGAAATATTTAAACGTATGATAATACAGACCAAGAGTTACATAGCTCGGGTTCATTTTATTTAACCCTAATACATCACGATGTAATAATATCACTTATACATATTCATGAAACATCTCTCAAACTAATTAACTCCGACCGGGTCCTAAGTCGCGGGATGCTGAGTCGCGGGTGCTACGGGCCCATAGGTAAGGAACCCTCACAGGGTCATAGCTCACGTGGTAAGGAACCTTCCGAATAATCGACCAACCGCTGCTATACTCCCTATCGAGCAAGTACATGTAGCGACGGATGTGCTCGTCCTCCTCCCTGATACGCTGTTGTATCACCTCCTCAGGGACCGGCTCTCTCCGCACCGAGCGTGGCCCACGCGATGGCCACCAAAGAATATCCGGGTCGACCACGTCACCCGGATTTCTCACCAAGCCGCTTGCCCCGGTACTAAGGACCTCCTAGTGTCAGCCCAGCGGGGCCCAGTCCCGGACATCGCCCGGCGGGTCCAACAGAGACATCGTCGCCAAGGAAAACAAACTAAAAACACATGCATGATATATGGACTAAGTAAATATTCCTAATTAAGTAAAAATTCACTAAGTAAAAAATCCACTAATTATAAACAGTCACTAAGTAAATTTGTAAACTAAAATTCATCTAATGGTACTAAGAAAAACTTAATTCACTTCTAAACTAAACATTCACTAAGAAAAAAATAGCTAAGTCAAAAACCTAAATTTTTTCTAAGTCTCCAATACCTAAAATTTTTCTAAGTCTCCAAAACCTAATTTTTTTCTAAGTGTCCAATACCTAATGTTTTTCCTAAGTGTTCAAGACCTAAATTTTTTCTAAATCTCCAATACCTATATTTTTTCTAAGTTTCCAATACCTAAATTTTTTCTAAGTCTCCGATACCTAATATCTAATAATAATCTAACAGTAAATACTAAATCTAACACTAATCAAACACAAATACTAATCTAACACTAATACTAAATCTAACACTAATCTAATACTTAATCTACCACACACTAAATCTAACACTAATCTAATTAATACTAAATCTATCACTAATCGATCTAACACTAATACTAATTAATCTAACACTAACTAATGCATGTAGTGAGGAGGATGAGGGCGCGGAGGCGATCTCACCTCAGGAGTAAGGCACGGCGGCGGGGAGGAGGGCGGCGTGGGCGAGGAGGGCCGGCGGCGATCTCTCGGGCGGCGTGAGGACGTATGGGAGGCGCGGGGACGGGCGGCGCGAGGAAGGGCGCGCGGCGTAGAGGAGCGAGGACGGACGGCGCGAGGACGGGCAGCGTCGAGGAGAGGCGGCGGCGAGGATCACCGGCGTCGAAATCGGGCAGCCTCACGGCGTCGCTCTGGATTTCGGCGCCGGGGACTTAGAGAAATCTACGAAACTACTTTGTGTTGCCCCGAGCGGTTGCTCCGCCCGGTGTTATATAGGCGGGAGCCTTTTGCCCCGGTTGGTAACACGAACCGGGGCAAAAGGCCCAAAATTTCAGTTTTTTTCTGCCGCCAACTTTTTTCCTTTCGAACATTTCAAATACATTTGAAATGGTTTAGAATTTGGAGAAACTTTCAATATGAAAAGTGTCTAAAATTGCATAAACATTTCAAATACATTTTCTGTTTTATAAAATAATTATTCCAACTATTTAAACTAGTAACAATTTTTTTTTTAAACATTTTTAAAAACCTATTTTATGAATGGTTTAGAATTTGGAGAAACTTTGTATATGAAAAGTTTTTAAATTGCGTAAACATTTCAAATACATTTTCCGTTTTATAAAATAATTATTCTAACTATTTAAACTAGTAACAACGTTTGAAAATTCAAACATTACAAAAAAAACTAGTTTATGACTGGTTTAATCTGCAATGTTTGATACATTATTACAAAATAGTCTAGCAATATTACATGAACCATGAAGGTTTAATACGTCATCACCAACTATTGCCGCCATTATTTACTTCTCTGTCGTAGCCATGGAGCATCTTCCTTATTTAACGCGATCCTTGGGTCAGTTTTCACTCTAAAGGGCGGAATTTCTTCAAATTTATTATAATCTTCTGACATGTCTGTCCTGTCCTCCACTCCCACAATGTTTCTTTTCCCTGAAAGAACTATGTGCCGCTTCGGCTCACCGCATGATGTACTAGAATTCTTATTTTTTTTCTTTTCCTCGGTTGGGTAGACATGTCTTTCACATAGAAAATTTGAGCCACATCTTTGGCTAGGACGAATGGTTCGCTTCTGTACCTAAGATTTTTGAGATCCACTGTTGTCATTCCGTACTGCTGGTCTACCTTTACTCTTGTCATCTTGACCAATTGACACCGTAATAGAGAGAGCTTAAAATTAGGTCCATAGTCAAGTTCCCATATATCCTCTATGTAACCATAATATGTGTCATTTGTCTCATTAATTGTATCCGGTGCATCGAAACGGATGCCACTATTCTCGTTGGTGCTATTTTTATCTTGTGCGATCATGTAAAATGTATTACATTTATCTCGTACCCTTGGAAAGTCAGTTTAGTCGAAGATGGTGACCTGGCCAACAAGTAGAGCTCATCTCCAAAAATGTTGTTACTCATGAGTTCTGCCTGCAACCAGGCGCCGAAACTATCGATGTGTTCATCATTAATCGAGGATTCAGACAACCCCGGGTTTTTGGACCGTATAATATTCTTGTGTTCCTGGATATAAGGAGCCACCAAGGTGGACATTTGTAGACCTGTGTAGTGTGCTTTAGTGAAAGAATGTCCGTCCATAAATATCTTTGTTTTCCTTCCTAGCGTGCCTTTTCCACTCATTCTTCCCTCATGCCGCGATTCGGGAACACCAGTCGACTTAAGGTCTGGAAGAAACTCAACACAAAACTCAATTACCTCCTCTGTTCTATAACCCTTAGAGATGCTTCCTTCTGTCCTAGCACGGTTGTGAACATATTTCTTTAAGACTCCCATGAACCTCTCAAAGGGGGACATATTGTGTAGAAACACAGGACCGAGAATGGTAATCTCTTTGACTAGGTGGACTAGAAGGTGTTCATAATATTGAAGAAGAATGGTGGGTACACCAACTCGAAGCTGACAAGACATTGGACCACATCTGTCTGTAACGCTGATAGACTTTCTGGATTGATTACCTTCTGAGAAATTGCATTGAGGAATACGCATAACTTCACAATGGGTAGTCGAACATTTTCTGGTAGAATCCCCCTCAACGCAATCGGAAGAAATTGTGTCATCAACACGTGGCAGTCATGAGACTTCAGGTTTTGGAATTTTTTCTCCGCCACAATTATTATTCTCTTTATATTCGACGAGAAGCCAGACGGGACCTTGATACTATTTAGTGCTTCAAAAAATAGTTCCTTCTCTTCCTTGGTAAGAGCGTAGCTGGCAGGACCACCTTGAAGCCGCTCGGGATTCTTGCCGTCTAGTCCTTTCGTGTGTTGCTGGTCCTGCCGTGCTTCAAATGTATCTTTTGACTTCCCATACAAGCCAAAGAAGCCTAGCAGATTCGCGCAGAGATTCTTCGTCAGGTGCATCACGTCAATCGCAGAGCGTACATCTAGGATTTTCCAATAGGGTAGTTCCCAAAATATAGATTTCTTATCCACATGGGTGCGTGTCCGTCAGCGTCATTCAGAACAACTTGTCTGCCCGGGCCCTTTCCAAATATTACTTTCAAATCCTTCATCATATCAAATACATCATCACCAGATCGAAGGATAGGCGTCTCCCGGGTATCTACCTCACCATTGAAATATTTGCCAGCTTTTCTTAAGGGGTGCTTGCGCGGAAGAAAACGACGATACCCGAGGTACACAACCTTCTTACATTTATCCAGATATACACTTTCGGTGTCATCTAAAGTTCTAAACAGTGTGTGCATGCATTTTATCCCTTGTTTGTATGTCCAGAAATGTTACTAAGAGCAGGCCAATCGTTGATGGTTACGAACAACAACGCTCGTAGGTTAAATTATTTTTGTACGTGCTCGTCCCACATAGGTAAACCTTCTTCACGCTACAACTGTAAAAGTTCATCGACTAATGGCCTTAGGTACACATCAATGTCGTTGCCTGGTTGTATCGGGCCTTGGATCAGCACTGGCATCATAATGAACTTCCTCTTCATGCACAACCAAGGAGGAAGGTTATAGATACACAGAGTTACATGTCAGGTGTTATGGTTGCAGCTCTGCTCACTAAATGGATTAAATCCATAAGTTCCTTGCCTCACCTGCCAAGCGCGGGAACTTTCTCTCGATTTTTCTCCACCGCGACCCATCAGCGGGGTGTCTCAACATCTCATCTTTCTTACGATCTTCCATGTGCCATCACAAAAGTTTGGCATGCTCTTTGTTTCTGAACAAACGTTTCAACCGTGGTATTATGGGAGCATACCACATCACCTTTGCAGGAACCCTCTTCCTGGGTCGCTCACCCTCAACATCGCTAGGGTCGTCTGGTCTGATCTTATACCGCAATGCAGTGCATACCGGGCATTGTTCCAAATTCTCGTACTTCTCACCGCGGTAGAGGATGCAGTCATTAATGCAGGTATGTATCTTCTCCAAGCTAATCCTAGGGGGCATACAAGTTTCTTTGCTTGGTACGTACTGTCAGGAAATTCATTGTTTTTAGGAAGCTGCTTGTTCACTATTTGCAGCAACTTTGTAAATTCGTTGTTAGTCACACCGTTCTCGGCCTTCCATTGGAGCAATTCCAGTGTGCTGCCTAGCTTTTTCTGCCCGTCTTCGCAAGTTGGATACAACAACGGGGACCTTTACTACTTTACGACGACGGGGGACCGCACGTAGGGGGTTTACTGCACAAGGCCCCTGCAGAGGTGGATTCGCCCCCGGAAACGCTCCGGTGTGGCCGGTTCCCTCGGGGGTAGAAACTTAGCTTGGAGAAAGATCCCGTTGATCTTTGTGATCTTTTAACATCTGGTCGAACTTCACCCTCACATTTTCAATATCGCTTTCTGTCTTTGCATCCGTAATAGCCTGGCCAAGATCATCGATAGGCTCATCTGGTGCCTGCAACTATGATTCCACTTCATTTTTATCTTCCATTTCAGTACCGACACCGTATTCAGGGAACATGTCATGATAGTTGTCATCATTATCTTCTTCTTCGTTGTCTTCCATCATAACCCCTCTTTCTCCGTGCTTGGTCCAACAATTATAGTCGGGCATGAAACCGGATTGAAACAGATGGAAGTGGATGACTCTGTGAGAAGAGTGTTCCTTCTGATTCCGACATACAGCACATGGACAACAGATAAAATTATTCCTCTTGTTTGCCCGGGCCACCTCGAGAAAATAACCCACGCCTTTCATGAACTCGGTAGAGCGTCGGTCAGCGTACATCCATTGCCGGTTCATCTGCATTATATGATTATTAATTAAGAACTGTTACAGAATACCATGAATAGAGAAATGACCAATGTTACATCGACAGATAAAAGGTTAAAGTTGGTACCTCGACCGAGGAGGAAAGAAGGACGAGAAAGCTTATTTAATTAAGTGTGGCTCGGACAAATTAAATTGTGCTTGTTTTCTGCGAGCTGAGATGGCGTTATTCTCCCGGGCATTTCATCAAACACCTCTTGTACATAGGAGGGAAAAAAAGTGAGCACACACCACACAACTAGAAATATATCCTCCAAAGTGAGTGGCATGAGGAGAAGACAGGGCTGGCAGGGTTTATATATAGTGGGGGGGGAGTCATTTGCCTCGGTTGGTGGCTCCAACCGGGGCAAAAGACCCCCCACACCACGAGCCTGAACGGGCTCTGGTCGTCGAGGGCTTTTATCCCCGGTTGTAGCCACCAACCGGGGCAAATGACCCCCCACCACGCGCCCTGCTCGCTCCGGCCCCACCTCTGCAGTCTTTTGCACCAGGTGGTGGCCGAGCCGGGGCGAAAGGGGTGCTCGCGGGTGAGCAAAACCCTATTTTCCACTAGTGCAGAGCCGAGCACCACGGACCAACGGCACGGAAGTGGTGCAAGAGGAGCGCAGCACCGCTCGGGCTTGCGCCACCGCCAACCAAGTCGACCCCCAAGTGGCGCAGCACCGCTCGGGCTTGCGCCACCGCCGACCAAGTCGACCCCCAAGTGGCGCAGCACCGCTCGGGCTTGCGCCACCGCTGACCAAGTCGACCCCAAGTTAGCTCGTTGCTGGATGCCATTCACACCGCCTCCACCCGTGCGACATAACCGCTTGTAGGTAACCACTCAGAAAGCTAATTCCAGCACTCGTTCTTATGCTAGTGCGACGACTAGCCGTGCATGTTTTCTACTCCCTTCGTCTCATATTAATTGTCTCAAAGTTATACAAAACTTGATACATCCACTTTTATCCAACTTTGAGACAATTAATATGAGACGGAGGGAGTAAAACTTGGGGCGTGTCTAGCCAACAAAAGCTATTTTGATTCGTGCACCGCGCGTGCACGTACGACCGGAGTGCGGCACGTGCGCGCATGTATATCGCTGGTTGACGTGAAAACTTTGTCACTAAGTTTCTAGTAATTCGGAATTCGAAGGCCACCAAGTTTCCAATTCGGAATTCGAACTCCGAGTTAGGAAAGAATCCATCGTCGTGTCCTACCCAGCATGGGGAAATAAATAGTCTGCTCCAACCCACGTTCCAAACCACGTACGTACCACTACACCTCAAACATTTCCTGTAGCAAGCAAGAAACTAGATCTTGCAAACCCTAGCTAGCATCGCAAATCGCGCCATGGAGGAGGCGGAAGACGTGTTCGGCCTCGGCCTCTCGGCTGGCTTCAAGTTCAACCCCGAGGACGATGAGCTGCTGGAATACTTCCTTCTCCGTCGGCTCCTGGGCCAGCAGCTCCCTTTAGAGGGCATGATCTTCGAGGATGATCTGTTGAGCGCGCCGCCGTGGGAGCTCGTCGACAAACACAAGCCGAAGGCCAACGAGGCCTTCTTCTTCGCCAACGGACAATCGATCCACAGCGAGGGCGGTCGGCAGAGACGTTCCTGCGTCGACGGCGGAACCTGGAAAGGGGAGAAGCCCTTGGTGGCGCATAAGCTCTCCGGTTTAATCAGCAGCCTCCACGCTTGTTTGGCCAGCATCACATCATTGAAGGTCTCAAGGTCTCGGAAACCTAGTCCTCCATGATTCTTCGATATCGCCATTTTTTCCCAACTCTGCCAGTGCATTCCTTTCCGATCTAGAGATAGTAATTTCGTAACATCGTTATTACGATTTTTATTATTTCTCGTGTCAAACACCTCGTTCTCCACCCACATCTCATACATCCAACTTCGATCAATCAATCCCTATCGGTCAAACATAGTTAACTAGCCTTGTTGATAATTCATCGTATATACAACAACCAACATGAAAAAATAACTCTAGTTGCTGGCCATTTCTATATAGGTGTGTGGCCAATAGCTAATGGACTCACTCGTAATGCCGTATGGAGGCTCTAGACCCTACCTTCTCGCCAACACCGACCCGATTTGTGTCCCCACGATTACCGCACTAACGCTTGTGAGGTTCCTTCTTTGACATTTCGAAGCGGTGGGCAATGTCGGCCCGTGAGTGGTGATAGGGACGCACGACGCCTTCCTAACATTTACTAACCGACACCCTATTATACGTGAGTCGGTAGTGAATCGGTTGTTAGTGATGTCATACGACAAGCGGAACCGTGGAGTCATTGATTATCGATGATTACTTCTTCTGTTAGTGGTTTTGCACATTTTTTACCATCTCCCACTCATGAGTGTTGTGTTGTCCATTGTGTGTTGTTTCTTTGTTGTTGCAAACTAGGAGAGAGAGAGAGAGAGAGGGAGGGAGGGAGGGAGGGAGAGGGAGGGAGGGAGAGAGAGAGAGAGAGGGGGGGGGGTTATATGTAACATCCCAAGTCTGAAAAATAGCCTTTAGAATGTTTTGCTCTCTGTTATTTTATGTTTTGCATCATGGCATCATGTTGATTGCATTTGTTTTGTTTGTTTTCCATTTGTTTTCCTCTGTTTTCATTTGTTTTCCTTTGTTTTCTATTTGAATTTCAACTCAAATTTCAAACCTTTTGTTTCATCCTTGTGATGTTACAATTTCTAAAAAGATATTTTAAAATAAAAGAATTGTTTGTTTCCATTAAAGTGAGATTTCAAAACTGTTGTTTTGTTTCTATAAAAATGCATCCAATAATCAAACCCTTTTCAAATTCAATTATGATTAATTTCCAAAACAACAACCCTTTTGAAAGTTATGAAAATTGCAAAACCATTCAATCAATTGTTTCCATTAAATCCCTAAGGTTCAACTATTTAAAATTGGGGTTTTAATAAGTTCACTTAATCCAAATTTATTCAAATTCAATTGCCTTTTTCCATATAGCAACCATTTGAAAGTAATGAAACAAAACAACTCCAACCAGTTTGTTTCAAAATAACTTGAGGTTCCAAAAACTAATTAAATGTTATTTTTACTAAATCACTTAATCAACAATTCATTCGAATTCCTTTCCAAATTCAAATAAAAACCCAAACATCAAACCATTTTTTTAATTGTGAAACTTACAAAACCAACATCCATTTGGTAGCAAATAAACATGAATTTTTAAAACAATGCTTTTGAATTGCTTCAATTCAATTAATCCCTTAATTCAAATATAAAAGTGAATTCATTTTCTTTTTCCAAACATTAACATGAATCAAATATTTTGAAAACAAAAGCTGATACAAAGTTGTTGTTGACCTAATTAATTCACATAAGTTTCACTTAACTTTTCTACCCCACAATCCATCTCCCTTTCCTCCTTTTTCTAATCAGCAAAAAAAATACTAACAAATCAATTAATAAAAAAAAACTAACAGACCAAAGGGAGAGAGAGGCCCAGCCCATTTTTTTTTTCCAGGCCCGTACCCCTTCATCCCCTTCCTCCGTACGCAGGTGACGTCCTCCATGGACAGGGACCTGCGCTGTCACCTCCTCCACCCGATTCTCCCTCCCCCTCCTATATATCTATCCCCAATCCGTGGAGAAAACCCTAGCCTAGCCCTAACCCTAGCCCCAGCCGCCATCTCTTCTTCCTTCCTTCCCTCTACTCTCTTTTTTTCTCTGTAACTCCACCTAACTGAACCGAATTTAGCCTCCTTTTCCACCGGCGATCGCCGGAGCTCCGGACCTCCTCCGGCCGGGCCAAGCATGGGAATGGAACCCCCATGGTTCCATCTCCCTTCGCCCCCCCTCGGCTTGGGCCGGGAGGGCCTGAGTCGCCGCCGCCGTCGCCTCCTTTTCCGCTGGGTCGCTACTGCTCCGACCTCCTCTGCCCGACCCGACCGCCCCTACTGCCTCCAGGTGCGCCTCCCCTTCTCTTCCCCTCGCCTCCTCCTTCCCTCGCTCCGCTCGCCCCCTCCTCCTCTCTACCCACAGCCCCTCCACCACGGCGCCCCCACCTGCGATCGCCCTGCCATCGCTGGCCGAGTTTCTGTCGAGGTGCAGGAAGGCACGATTCCTGTTAAAGTTTCAGTTCAGTCCGCAATCCATACCTTATCCCCCCCGAGCCCCCTCTTCTGTCACAAATAGTCGCACTAGCCCACTGGTTCCACACCCCTTGGCGCAGCAGGAGGTGGGGGGATCGAATCCCACCTCCCACCAATAAACCACCTTTTATTTTTTTGCAATGTTTTGGTACAGGAACTTCCAGCAAATCACACATAGGCCCCTGGTAATTAATCATAGCCCCTGCAAATTATTTTCCAAGTCTCTGTTTCACTAAAAATGGCAGATTTGCACTATATCTTGTAAATTGCATAAGAAATTCATCCAAACTCCAATTTTAACTTTTTAAGTATGTTTTCTGTACCAAATTAAATGTTCTATCCAAATATAAAATTTGTTTACTGTTTTGAATATTTTAAATTGGTGCAAAATTTGAAAACTTGTCAAATTCACTTAAACTTGCAAAATTCATAACTTGTTCATAAAAATTCCAAATTCAACAAACCAAATATGTTTTCCAATCAACTTTTCATGTACTTTCCAAATATAAATTTTGTTGGCTGTTTTGAATAATTTAAATTGCTGAAAACAACTGTTTCTTGTTTATTGCATTTAAAATTGCCAAAATAATAACTTGCTCGTTTTAAATCCAATTTCAACAAATGAAATATGTTTTCCATGCAAAATTAAACCACCTTTTCAAATATAAAATTTGTTTCATGTTTTGAATAATTAAACTTGGTTAAATAATTTAAATCTTATTTAATTCATTTAAAATTGCTAAACTCCTAACTTGATCAAATCAAATTCTCTTGGGACATATAAAATATGTTTTCAAACCATATAAGCATAACCTTTTCAAGTATGAATCTCACTTAATGTTTTGAACAAATAAAAATTCAAATAAGTTCATGTTTGAATTAAATTCATTTAATTCTTGCTTAAACTTGTGTAATTCATAAATAATTCATTTGAAATCCTTTTTCAACAAGTGAAACATGTATTCCAACTAAAATTTTGTTTTCTTTTCAAATATAAACTCTGTTATCTATTTTGAACAATTAAAAGTGGTGAAAACAACAAATGCTTGTGTGACACCTTTAAGGAACCAAAAATTTCCTAACTTAATGAATGAATTTCCAAACTTGGTAAACCTTATTTCCATTTGGTTCTATTGTTGTTATTTTGTTGTTTTCCTCATCCATGCATCATGCTAATTCACTTACACAATTTGATTAGTTGTAAAACAATTAATTCAACCATAATTCATGGGCTTTTCATATGCAACCCAGTTGCATGTGGGTCCATTTAATCCTGTTTCTATCTTGCCAACTAGTTTATTTCTATGCATCAATTAAATGGTCATGCATCATCCCATGTTTGTGCACTATGCCATGATAATGATTGTTTATATTTCTGCCTTGTTTGTTTGCTTCTTCTCGGATAAACGACGACGTTGAGACCGACGATACTTACGACATCCCTTCTAAGGATTTAGCTCAGTACCAGGCTACTGGGTTTGCAGGCAAGTTATCACTGACATGAACCACTGTGTTCCTTTCAACATTGATTACCGATACTTTCCGTTGTTCTTTTCTGCTAGCCTTAGTAGTTGTTGTTTCTGTTACGAACCTATCACATGAATCCCTTAACCCTGATATTGCCTCATCCCCACTCCTACCACCCCATTGTTTGAGCCCGTGTCTTACTAGCATGCTTAGGTTGCTTTTGCTCAAGTCTGTTACCCGTTACTTTCTGTTACTATTTCTATTATGTTCTGGGGGCTCGATATTTAATCAATCAATCATGCTAATGTTACTATTAATAATAAATTTGATGATAAGGCACCGACAGGAGGCCCATGAGAGGTTTTGAGGCCTGCTAGTGTCGACCCTAATAGGAAAAGGGTCTTGTCTACTGATCCATGATGAGCGCACTAACCGCATGTGGGAAGCGAGTATGGGCGCCCCCCTCAATTTGATTCGATTCGCATCTCGTCCAAATCGCCTCATTTAGTTCGTATTTTCCATTTGCCGCATGCATGTTTTTGCGAGCCCAGGCCAGGGTGGAACTTTTGTAGTCGGCATATAGGGGGACACGGTCTTAGAGTGCTATGAGGGTCCCTTTTCTTCGGGGCTTGATTAGCCGTGCGCCCAAGGTTCTTTGGGCTTGATGCGAAGAAGAGTCGAGTTGTGTAGAGTGCCCCGCTTGGTGGAAGTGCATTTCCATCTGGCGGGTTATTCTTGCGTGTACGGCCAAATTGGTGCAACCCTGCAGGGATAATCTTCTCGAGAAGCCGTATTTTCCGCGGTTATGGA
Source organism: Alopecurus myosuroides (assembly GCA_028641055.1). Classification (NCBI taxonomy): domain Eukaryota; kingdom Viridiplantae; phylum Streptophyta; class Magnoliopsida; order Poales; family Poaceae; genus Alopecurus; species Alopecurus myosuroides. The sequence continues at coordinate 12,910,626 of CM054062.1, forward strand.
TTACTTGGTGAAAGTACTGGCTAACAAGTACTCAGGACAACTTAAACCTAATGATTAACAACCTTACACCCAATGATTAACAACTTGACTAGTAATAGGCTTATTGACACAATAATTTGAACCATCATTATCTCAACTGTGTGAGTTATCCTCGGATTGCTTCTTTGGATAAGGGGCGAGATCCAGGATGGGTTTGTTTGAAGTTATCTTTCAGTTGGTTACAATCCTCGATCTTATCTCCTTTCTGTTAGCCGGCAGTTGTAGTATGTTTCTGTAGTTGGTTAGCGCAGCCAGTTGCAGCATCTTTCATATCCCTTTTCTTCCGTTGAACCCAAGGCATCTGTGCTTGGTGTTGACGGGCTACACCTTGGTGAATTGTGAGTCTTGCTTGCCAGTACGTTTATGTACTGACCCCTTTGGGGCTGTGGTTTCCGCAGACCTACGTTTCCGAGGATCCCCATGGTGGCTACTACGTGGAGTATGACGAGACTGCTGACGAGTAGATAGCGGACCCGGGCAGGATCCGAGACTTCGTGGATGGGCTCAGCCTTTCGTTTCCGGCCTCTTAGGCCTATTTGGTTCTTGTCTGTACTCAGACATGTTGAATGCTTCCGCTCTGATGTAATGATGTTATGTTGGGGCATGTGCCCTCTGGATGATTGTATTTGCTATCTCTGCTCTAATGAGAGCTATTTGCAACTTATTTCAATCTTTTGTGTCGTAGAGATCTGTTGTGATATCCGTTGTTCAACGCCGTTGACGTACCATGTGTGTATGGTTTGAAGTACGTCAATGGAAGTATCCTGATTTCTACGGGATAGTTTACATCGACGATGAACAGTAACGATTGGTTGTCACACATAAGTGTTGGCCTACTCGTAAGAGGACGCGGGTGCCTGTAAGCCCCGTAATCCAATCAAAATACTGTTCTGTTCGTACGGTGAGTATCCTCTAGAAATCCGGGTGCGACAAATGGTATCAGAGCCTGTCTGCCTGTAGGATCCCTTTTTACTGGTCGCAGTTGAGTCTAGAAACTATTTTGTAGCTATATAGGAAAAATGAAACGTGAGAGTAGGAATTCTGTTCTTTTTCTTCTTTCCCCACCCACCCACCCTTTTCTGGTAAGGAAGTGCAACGTTGTTTTTCCCTTCTCATCTAAACTTTCAAGTTAGGATTTCACGAATCCTGGTTTCTCTAGGATGGTTATATCTACTAGACCATAGGAATGGAGGTGGTTGTGACATGATTTATCATGTTGCCTACTCACGATTGAGAACGGAGGCGTGTAAGCGCCGGAAGCAGATCCTCTATTCCTTAAGCAGTAGATATTGATCCTTTAGAAGCCCGGATGGGTTTTTCCGTAGTACCTCAGGAGTTTTGTTCTCGTTTTCCCAATGTTGCTTCGTTATCCTGTTCTCTCAACATCCTTTTCGTCCGTTGAAATCTTGTTGTTGTTTTCCACTTCAAATCTTCTACCGGCGTCTAATCAAAACTTCCTCGTAAACTCTTATCCAGTTAAAGTGTTATTTGATACCGGAGCATCACATTCCTTTGTGTCAACAATCTTTTTCACAACATACAACCTAATTCTGGGTCCACTAAGCAATCAAATCACCGTTCACTCTCCGGAATCTCAATCCAATTCTAATGGGAGGCCACATATTCCTCGCTTCTCTCATGTTGCTGATTCTGACATTGATGTCATTCTTGGTGTTGCATTGATGTCAATAACTATGTTCAACCATTCTAACCAGATAATCTATTCTCCAAATGAATCAAGTCCCATTCAGCTATACACCCTCAATACAAAACATCTCCCTTACTTGAAAATGTTCCGGTGGTTTGCAAATTCCCTGACGTTTATCCAAGGTGCAAGATGTGTTTCACGTGTCACAACTCAAGAGGATCTTCCCAACAAGTTTCCGGACCTTTCCTTTTCTCAGTAGGAATCTCGGGGCGCGATTCCTTCAAGGGGGGGCGTTTTGTAACATCCCAAGTCTGAAAAATAGCCTTTAGAATGTTTTGCTCTTTGTTATTTTATGTTTTGCATCATGGCATCATGTTGATTGCATTTGTTTTGTTTGTTTTCCATTTGTTTTCCTCTGTTTTCATTTGTTTTCCTTTGTTTTCTATTTGAATTTCAACTCAAATTTCAAACCTTTTGTTTCATCCTTGTGATGTTACAATTTCTAAAAAGATATTTTAAAATAAAACAATTGTTTGTTTCCATTAAAGTGAGGTTTCAAAACTGTTGTTTTGTTTCTATAAAAATGCATCCAATAATCAAACCCTTTTCAAATTCAATTATGATTAATTTCCAAAACAACAACCCTTTTGAAAGTTATGAAAATTGCAAAACCATTCAATCAATTGTTTCCATTAAATCCCTAAGGTTCAACTATTTAAAATTGGGGTTTTAATAAGTTCACTTAATCCAAATTTATTCAAATTCAATTGCCTTTTTCCATATAGCAGCCATTTTAAAGTAATGAAACAAAACAACTCCAACCAGTTTGTTTCAAAATAACTTGAGGTTCCAAAAACTAATTAAATGTTATTTTTACTAAATCACTTAATCAACAATTCATTCAAATTCCTTTCCAAATTCAAATAAAAACCCAAACATCAAACCATTTTTTTAATTGTGAAACTTACAAAACCAACATCCATTTGGTAGCAAATAAACATGAATTTTTAAAACAATGCTTTTGAATTGCTTCAATTAAATTAATCCCTTAATTCAAATATAAAAGTGAATTCATTTTCTTTTTCCAAACATTAACATGAATCAAATATTTTGAAAACAAAAGCTGATACAAAGTTGTTGTTGACCTAATTAATTCACGTAAGTTTCACTTAACTTTTCTACCCCACAATCCATCTCCCTTTCCTCCTTTTTCTAATCAGCAAAAAAAAATACTAACAAATCAATTAATAAAAAAAAACTAACAGACTAAAGGGAGAGAGAGGCCCAGCCCATTTTTTTTCCAGGCCCGTACCCCTTCATCCCCTTCCTCCGTACGCAGGTGACGTCCTCCATGGACAGCGACCTGCGCTGTCACCTCCTCCACCCGATTCTTCCTCCCCCTCCTATATATCTATCCCCAATCCGTGGAGAAAACCCTAGCCTAGCCCTAACCCTAGCCCCAGCCGCCATCTCTTCTTCCTTCCTTCCCTCTGCTCTCTTTTTTTCTCTGTAACTCCACCTAACTGAACGGAATTTAGCCTCCTTTTCCACCGGCGATCGCCGGAGCTCCGGACCTCCTCCGGCCGGGCCAAGCATGGGAATGGAACCCCCATGGTTCCATCTCCCTTCGCCCCCCCTCGGCTTGGGCCGGGAGGGCCTGAGTCGCCGCCGCCGTCGCCTCCTTTTCCGCCGGGTCGCTACTGCTCCGACCTCCTCTGCCCGACCCGACCGCCCCTACTGCCTCGAGGTGCGCCTCCCCTTCTCTTCCCCTCGCCTCCTCCTTCCCTCGCTCCGCTCGCCCCCCTCTTCCTCTCTACCCGCAGCCCCTCCACCACGGCGCCCCCACCGGCGATCGCCCTGCCATCGCTGGCCGAGTTTCTGTCGAGGTGCAGGAAGGCACGATTCCTGTTAAAGTTTCAGTTCAGTCCGCAATCCATACCTTATCCCCCCCGAGCCCCCTCTTCTGTCACAAATAGTCGCACTAGCCCACTGGTTCCACACCCCTTGGCGCAGCAGGAGGTGGGGGGATCGAATCCCACCTCCCACCAATAAACCACCTTTTATTTTTTTGCAATGTTTTGGTACAGGAACTTCCAGCAAATCACACATAGGCCCCTGGTAATTAATCATAGCCCCTGCAAATTATTTTCCAAGTCCCTGTTTCACTAAAAATGGCAGATTTGCACTATATCTTGTAAATTGCATAAGAAATTCATCCAAACTCCAATTTTAACTTTTTAAGTATGTTTTCTGTACCAAATTAAATGTTCTATCCAAATATAAAATTTGTTTACTGTTTTGAATATTTTAAATTGGTGCAAAATTTGAAAACTTTTCAAATTCACTTAAACTTGCAAAATTCATAACTTGTTCATAAAAATTCCAAATTCAACAAACCAAATATGTTTTCCAATCAACTTTTCATGTACTTTCCAAATATAAATTTTGTTGGCTGTTTTGAATAATTTAAATTTCTGAAAACAACTGTTTCTTGTTTATTGCATTTAAAATTGCCAAAATAATAACTTGCTCGTTTTAAATCCAATTTCAACAAATGAAATATGTTTTCCATGCAAAATTAAACCACCTTTTCAAATATAAAATTTGTTTCATGTTTTGAATAATTAAACTTGGTTAAATAATTTAAATCTTATTTAATTCATTTAAAATTGCTAAACTCCTAACTTGATCAAATCAAATTCTCTTGGGACATATAAAATATGTTTTCAAACCATATAAGCATAACCTTTTCAAGTATGAATCTCACTTAATGTTTTGAACAAATAAAAATTCAAATAAGTTCATGTTTGAATTAAATTCATTTAATTCTTGCTTAAACTTGTGTAATTCATAAATAATTCATTTGAAATCCTTTTTCAACAAGTGAAACATGTATTCCAACTAAAATCTTGTTTTCTTTTCAAATATAAACTTTGTTATCTACTTTGAACAATTAAAAGTGGTGAAAACAACAAATGCTTGTGTGACACCTTTAAGGAACCAAAAATTTCTTAACTTAATGAATGAATTTCCAAACTTGGTAAACCTTATTTCCATTTGGTTCTATTGTTGTTATTTTGTTGTTTTCCTCATCCATGCATCATGCTAATTCACTTACACAATTTGATTAGTTGTAAAATAATTAATTCAACCATAATTCATGGGCTTTTCATATGCAACCCAGTTGCATGTGGGTCCATTTAATCCTGTTTCTATCTTGCCAACTAGTTTATTTCTATGCATCAATTAAATGGTCATGCATCATCCCATGTTTGTGCACTATGCCATGATAATGATTGTTTATATTTCTGCCTTGTTTGTTTGCTTCTTCTCGGATAAACGACGACGTTGAGACCGACGATACTTACGACATCCCTTCTAAGGATTTAGCTCAGTACCAGGCTACTGGGTTTGCAGGCAAGTTATCACTGACATGAACCACTGTGTTCCTTTCAACATTGATTACCGATACTTTCCGTTGTTCTTTTCTGCTAGCCTTAGTAGTAGTTGTTTCTGTTACGAACCTATCACATGAATCCCTTAACCCTGATATTGCCTCATCCCCACTCCTACCACCCCATTGTTTGAGCCCGTGTCTTACTAGCATGCTTAGGTTGCTTTTGCTCAAGTCTGTTACCCGTTACTTTCTGTTACTATTTCTATTATGTTCTGGGGGCTCGATATTTAATCAATCAATCATGCTAATGTTACTATTAATAATAAATTTGATGATAAGGCACCGACAGGAGGCCCATGAGAGGTTTTGAGGCCTGCTAGTGTCGACCCTAATAGGAAAAGGGTTTTGTCTACTGATCCATGATGAGCGCACTAACCGCATGTGGGAAGCGAGTATGGGCGCCCCCCTCAATTTGATTCGATTCGCATCTCGTCCAAATCGCCTCATTTAGTTCGTATTTTCCATTTGCCGCATGCATGTTTTTGCGAGCCCAGGCCAGGGTGGAACTTTTGTAGTCGGCATATAGGGGGACACGGTCTTAGAGTGCTATGAGGGTCCCTTTTCTTCGGGGCTTGATTAGCCGTGCGCCCAAGGTTCTTTGGGCTTGATGCGAAGAAGAGTCGAGTTGTGTAGAGTGCCCCGCTTGGTGGAAGTGCATTTCCATCTGGCGGGTTATTCTTGCGTGTACGGCCAAATTGGTGCAACCCTGCAGGGATAATCTTCTCGAGAAGCCGTGTTTTCCGCGGTTATGGATTACTTGGTGAAAGTACTGGCTAACAAGTACTCAGGACAACTTAAACCTAATGATTAACAACCTTACACCCAATGATTAACAACTTGACTAGTAATAGGCTTATTGACACAATAATTTGAACCATCATTATCTCAACTGTGTGAGTTATCCTCGGATTGCTTCTTTGGATAAGGGGCGAGATCCAGGATGGGTTTGTTTGAAGTTATCTTTCAGTTGGTTACAATCCTCGATCTTATCTCCTTTCTGTTAGCCGGCAGTTGTAGTATGTTTCTGTAGTTGGTTAGCGCAGCCAGTTGCAGCATCTTTCATATCCCTTTTCTTCCGTTGAACCCAAGGCATCTGTGCTTGGTGTTGACGGGCTACACCTTGGTGAATTGTGAGTCTTGCTTGCCAGTACGTTTATGTACTGACCCCTTTGGGGCTGTGGTTTCCGCAGACCTACGTTTCCGAGGATCCCCATGGTGGCTACTACGTGGAGTATGACGAGACTGCTGACGAGTAGATAGCGGACCCGGGCAGGATCCGAGACTTCGTGGATGGGCTCAGCCTTTCGTTTCCGGCCTCTTAGGCCTATTTGGTTCTTGTCTGTACTCAGACATGTTGAATGCTTCCGCTCTGATGTAATGATGTTATGTTGGGGCATGTGCCCTCTGGATGATTGTATTTGCTATCTCTGCTCTAATGAGAGCTATTTGCAACTTATTTCAATCTTTTGTGTCGTAGAGATCTGTTGTGATATCCGTTGTTCAACGCCGTTGACGTACCATGTGTGTATGGTTTGAAGTACGTCAATGGAAGTATCCTGATTTCTACGGGATAGTTTACATCGACGATGAACAGTAACGATTGGTTGTCACACATAAGTGTTGGCCTACTCGTAAGAGGACGCGGGTGCCTGTAAGCCCCGTAATCCAATCAAAATACTGTTCAGTTCGTACGGTGAGTATCCTCTAGAAATCCGGGTGCGACATTATATAATCCGTACTCATGGGTGTTGTGTTGTCCATTGTGTGTTGTTTCTTTGTTGTTGCAAACTAGGGGAGAGAGAGAGAGAGAGAGAGAGAGAGAGAGAGAGAGAGAGAGAGAGAGAGAGAGAGGGAGAGAGAGAGAGAGAGGGGGAGAGAGAGAGAGAGAGAGAGGGAGAGAGAGAGAGAGAGAGAGAGAGGGAGAGAGAGGGAGAGGGAGAGGGAGAGGGAGAGGGAGAGGGAGAGGGAGAGAGGGGGTTATATAATCCGTATAGGTTATTTATTCTAGAATCAATTGAGGATTACAGAGTTTTCATCCGGTTTAAGGAGAAAAATGAATCCACGCATGTAATAGTGGGAAAATTCCAAATAAAGCTTCGGCTCCATTGAGTCTGATATTTTGAAAAATACAAAATCTCCATATCAAAGTTTTAAAAGGTTTAGAACGAAAGTACTAGATGTAGATAATGTCGAACTCCACTCTTGTGCAAAAAATCAATCAAAAATAATTTGTATTCTAGGCTACACAAAAAGAACAAATATGACAAAGTTCCAAATTCTCTAAATGTGCACTGTTCACTGCGGCCAGATCCACTGTTATGTCATTTCTGCTCAGCCTAGAATAAATAAAAAAATCGTATTCTTTTTTTGCGCACTAGTAGAATTCATGCTATGTGTATACATCCACGGATTTTTTTTTCCCCCGGTTTTTTTAAAACTTACATATGCCATTTAAAAAATTCAAAGAAAAACTTAAAAATCCAAAAGACCCACTTGGCGGGTTGTTTTCCCGTACAGAGCCGCTGGTTGGTAACCACTCCTTTCTTTCCTTTTGAAATTAACTCGGACAGCAACTCCGGTACTCGTTTTTACACTAGGGGAGACAACTTTCCATGCATGTTTCGGATCCATGCATGTTTTCTCAAACATATGGCGTACGTGTCTACCCAACAAATCGGAATTCGGAATTCGTTGACGTGAAAACTTTGCCAGCAAGTTTCTACTAATTCGGAGTTCGTATCCAGTTAGGAAAGAATCCGTCGCCGTACCCTACCCAGCATGGGGAATAAATACTAGGACGTCTGCTTCCAAACCACGTTCCAAACCAGGCCTCACATTTCCTGTAGCAAGCAAGAAACTCGATCTTGCAAACCCTAGCTAGCATAGCAAATCGCGCCATGGAGGAGGCGGAAGACGTGCTCGGCCTCGGCCTCTCGGCTGGCTTCAAGTTCAACCCCGAGGACGACGAGCTGCTGGAATACTTTCTTCTCCGTCGGCTCCTGGGCCAGCAGCTCCCTTTAGAGGGCATGATCTTCGAGGACGATCCGTTGAGCGCGCCGCCGTGGGAGCTCGTCGACAAACACAAGCCGAAGGCCAACGAGGCCTTCTTCTTCGCCAACGGGCAATCGATCCACAGCGAGGGCGGTCGGCAGAGACGTTCCTGCGTCGGCGGCGGAACCTGGAAAGGGGAGAAGTTCTTGGTGGACGGCGACAGGCTGCGCGTCCTTGACGGTGGCAGCGGCATGGAGTCGGAGATCACCTGGAAGAAGTACATGCTCAGCTTCCACCTCAACGGTCAGAAGGGTAGCACGGGATGGGTGATGCACGAGTATTCGATCACCGCCCCCATGGATCTGGCCTCGTCGTCGCTGAGGCTGTATCGCGTCCGATTCGGTGGTCATGGGGAGAATGCCAAGAGGGAGCCGGACGATTACGCGCGAGCGAGAGCAGAGCGCGATCTTCTCCAGGAGCAGACCTCTGCGTCCAACTCTACAGTGGACGATGAAGATGGAGGCAGTGCAAGGCCGCCGGCACCCTCCTGCTCAGATCAAGACTACCAATACCAGTACCAGCACCAGCAGTATTCTTGCCAAGACTCGTTCTTCTTGTCGGACGCAGACTACGCAGGGCCTGCCGGGGCGTCGACACATCAAGACTTGGTGGACGGGAGCAGGATGAACCACAGCGCTGCACCATCATCAGTTCAAGGACAAGGAGCTGCCGGCATGGATGCTGCTGCGCCGGCATGGATGCTACCACAGTTTGGTCAAGAATCGTTCGATGAGTCCTTCATGGATTTTGAGCTGCCGGAGAACATCGACGAGCTCTTATCCTTTTTAGGCCCGTGCGGTTCGGAGGCACCTCTCTATGATCAGTTGATGTAAACGTAGCTAGTGATTTGTCCACACATCTTTGTAACATCGCTACACGCAAGGAAATTGATTTAATCTTTCCTGAGCTTTGTAAATGATATGGTTGTAGTGTTAGTGCTACCCGAGAAAGAAATTTTCGAATTGCAATGCTTGCATCAGTAATCTTTCTTTCAATTTATCTCCTGAGGGTGCATCGCTACTACTTGATAGATCATCAAATATGTGATGTGCACGGTGCATGCTCACGAGCAAGTGCTCAGTTGCTCGAACCTTTCAATCCAATTTTTGAGTGATAAACCTTTTAACTTAGTGGACTAAAGTTTCTCTAATTGATTAAAAGAGCTCGGCTGGATTACTCGGCTAGAAAACAATGAATATTTTCTAACATCAAACTGGCCATGAAGTTGGCCCATGAAGAAGGCTCTTAGGATTGTTACTATGCGCCTTAGTTGAGTCTCAATTTAGGTACTCCCTCCTTAGTTGAGTCTCAATTTAGGTACTCCCTCCGATCCTAAATATGTGTCGGACAAGTAGACAAACTTTTGCCTAGACCTAGTGTAAACTTCCGACACTTATATTGGATCGGAGGTAGTAGTGTTATGCAAACGATTGTTGTTCAACTTTAATCTTATTTTTGCTTATTTTGGTGAATGTACATTTGGTCATATTCTTGAAAAGAAAATAGCAATCACTGGCTGAGTGAATCTGTTGGACCTGCCCCTGATCACAATAAAGCACCCCAGGGAGACGATGGTGTTTTGCAACGTGTTAACCGTACGTCTTTTCTATTCTCGTTCCTTTTATTCATTTGCCCTAGATCCTAACAATCCAGCCTGCTGTGTGTATCGTGGCGATGCAAAAGAAACATCCAAGTATCCTTCACTGAGGTGAAGAGCGGGTGGACATGAGATGGTCTCTCACATCTAAGTATCTAACTTACGTATGTATATTGGCTGCTGGTAGATGTGATAACATGTACTGGACTAGAGAAGAAAATTGCAATTGTTTACTGGTGACAGTTGTGCCACCTGCACTGAATAAGAACAGAGTAGATCAAACTTTCTTCTCCCAGGCAGATCAAGAATCCAAACAAATGGCTCGAGAAAGATACTTGGTACGATTCATGGGCAATTCGCCCGTTAACATAAGGTTCTCAAACAACAGAACAAGTTATGTGTAATGTCAAATACAATTTGAACTCGGAAACCTAATAATGAGCCGCTGATAATAATGCAGGGGTTCCTTCCCCAAACCGGGGGTTACACCAAAGTGGAACAACATGATGGAACAAAAACGACAGTACATATGGCTTGCCTCACAGATTCAGTAGGTAAGTATACAGCAGGGTCGGCGCCATGTCAGAAATCAAGGTGCATTCCTGTCGGTGAATCATCATGTTCCTAGCAGTTCTGTCTGGGTTAAATCGAGTATTCACTGTTGTCAAGACGACTCTGTTCTCTTGTGCTGAGCCTGACCTTGGAGGCACAGCCTGAAACGCTGGGTCAAGCTCTCCCCCATATCATGCCTCTCCTGGTTGAGCCTCTTCCATAGAGACCTATTCTTCCTCTCCTTTGGTATAGTCAGCGGCTTCCTTCGTATCCGTCTCAGTTGCGTTTCCAGAGCTCTTAGCGTCAAGCTCTGCTGTTTGGGAGCAAACGAGGGGTTCTGAAATTATGATTAGTTGTTCTCACAGGAATAAAATTTTGCTATCTTTACTCAATAACGTAATCAGAAAAAGCAACATCACTACTTCAGGAAATTTGTTCATAAAAAATGCAATTGACTCTGGCCTATTTGAGCTCATCATAAGCTTTCCCTCTAGCAGCTCATGGCTTCCTGATGTCATAAGCTGAAAAGAAGGGCTTAAATCTATGATATATGATGTGCTTCTTTGATCCTTAGTTTATAGCAATCGGAAGACAACTTAAAATAAATGTACCTTATGCTTATGATTAGGATCCCCCGGGAGCTCGCCAGAGGATGATCCATCACTCACTGCCCCTAAGGAAGAACATCTTCCCCAACTCTCTCGGTTTGAACTTGTGTACGAGCAGCACTCCTCATTTTGCCTGTTCGCTTTATCTAAAATGAAAATGAACTTATCAGTAAGATTACAAAATCATTCCTCAGAAAGTAGTCTAATCTAGGAAACCAATGAAACATCCATATGTTAATCATCAGTTCATGACATTTGTGATGGACTCATTCTAAGAGTAGGCTCCAGGGTACCAACTACCAACTCATGAACTAGTCATGACTAGTCGAGGTTTTCGGTTGGAAGGCAAGTACCGACTTCGGGTGACTCTTGGTAACTGGTGTGTAGTGTGAACCTGTCATATGTAAACCAACTGGTATTTTGAGAAATGGTGTTGGTGTTGTCACTGATATGTTTCATAAAGAGTGTTGGTGAAAGGGCATATAAAAAAATATTTGGTTCATGGTATTATTATAAGAAAAAAGAAAATTCACCCCATAATTAAGATGAACAAGGTCCATGAAATATAATGAACTAGATGGTCCCTACTGACTGTTTACTAACAGTCTAACAGAAATGGCAAAGTAGCAGAAGAACTGATTGATTTCCAAGAAATATTAGTTCCCTGACTTCTCAGCCATTTCTCAGAGTGCTTAAACAGGATTACTAACCTTGCCAATCCAAATATGACTCTGTTGAAAGGGAGACATCGAATCACTTCTGCCATCTACAGGGAAGCTTACTGTTAAGTATTCTGTTCAGGCTCGGAAAATTATCTTCTTGTATAGAGTTTATTGAAAAAATTAATAAATTCCTTGTCTCATCTTATCAGTTACTGTGATCAATCGAATGCTAGACGTCGGAGGGATGTAACCTTTGGACGATGTCAGTCTTTCCCATGTCTACAGACCTTATAACACTCAAACTCTAAAGGGAGATAGAATGTCTGGCGAATCCAGAGATAAGAAAAAATACAGTATGATAGATCTGTATATCTACCTTACTGTTATCTTTCCTTAGTATTATTGTCTAAATTTTGTAGCTCTCCAATATGTTAGACATCAGATACCTATAATTGATACTAAACATAACAATAAGAATATTAAGGTAGCTCCCTAGCAAATTTGTTCAACCTCATAACTGCACAGATGTTAAATCACCAGATTAGCAGTTTCGATGCAACAGATCTGAGTAACAAACTAACAATCGATCTGCGGAATATTAGGAGAAGCAATACAAAAATATGATTTTTGTGTTGCAAGAACTTCTAAACAGTGAGGCATTCAAACAGCACAACATGTCATATAAATCATTAAAAAGTGGGATTGCATTTGAAATATTATTAACTTGCCCATGGAAAGTGGTGATACAATACTCCAACAAATTTAGGCTATAAATTGACAATCCTAAAGAAATATAAGCATGCACGTAGTACCTAGTAAGTAGATAAATTTGAGGAAATTAATACAGCTGATACTGATTGAATCAATTTGAGAAAATAAAGGTTATAGCTGATGTGATTGTGACTTGTAAGATCAAGAACTATAATAAGTACCATGTTTACTTTCAATTTTAGAAGGGTGGAAATTTTGAAAAGATAAGATAAACACTCATGAAGATCCTAGTGTTTTCTTATCTTGCTTATTAGGAGTCCAAGTACATACGAAATAAATAAATAAATCCAGCAAGGAGGATGAACAAATCAATGAATCCCATAACCAAAATTACTATTGGAATTGAAGGGCATGATCAAAACAATACCTCATTTGACACCTTGGAACTTTGCAACTTATTGACAACACCGCTGATCTCGTCTGTCATCTATGTTTTGTTGCATGTTTTCCAAACTCTATGGACAGGAACTATAAGCACCAACTGTGGTATGCTTCCAGTTTAATGGTTCCGTGTGGCTCGAAAAAATTTGGACCGTACACATGCCTTCATAACGTCGCTTGTCATTGCAAAGATCTCCGGATATGTAAGCTATCAAGAAGCCTATTGTCCGAGGTCGCAGACGCCACGCCGAGGGACGGCATGACATCCCCATCCCGCGTGGCGTAGTGACAGACAAGGGGGCGTAGTGACGGACAAGGGGGTGTTGCTCTCCATGGCGGACGGCTCATTGCCCATTGCAAGCACTTGAGAAAGCTTGTCCACGCGGGAGAGAAACGACGAAGCGGAGAAAGGGAGGCGATGGATTTGTCAAGCGATTTTAATGCATTGAAAGACCAAAGTGGGGGCATATTGGGAAATCAACTACAGAACGCAAGGTAAATGGGAAAATTTTAATAAAAGCTAAAACGCAAAGTAAAAGTAAACAGAGGGAGTAGTGCTTTTTCACCATTTATTCATGTATCTCAGTTTTAATTTCTTGGATCTGCTCCAAGATTAATTAAACTAGGGATTGGTTGGTTTTTTCCTTTCTTTTTTAGAACAGGAGCACAAGTTCTACAAGCTTGGCACAAATAAGCACTACATCATGGCAACAAAATAGAAGCAACATGTACTCTTTCTTGGCAAGAATCTTATCATGGTCTATATATTACTCGAGAGACTTTGTTCTAATTAGGCAATCTGGAGAGCAAATACAATGACACAAGTATGGGACTGAGTGTACCAAGGATTAAGAGTAGGCTCCAGGGTACCGGCTCATGGACTAGTCACTTCAAGCAACTCTCGGTCACTGGTGTGTATTGTGAATCTGTCATTATGGAAACCAACTAGTATTTTGAGAAAAGGTGTTGGTATTGTCACTGATATGTTTCATAGATAATGTTGCTGAAAGGGCATATAAAAAATATTTGGTTCATGGTATCATTATAAGAAAAAAGAAAATTCACCCGATAGTCAAGGTGACAAGGTCCATGAAATATAATGAAGTAGATGGCCCCTGCTGACTGATTACTAACAGAAATGGCGAAGTAGCAGAAGCACTGATTGATTTGCAAACAATATTAGTTCCCTGACTTCTCAGCCATTTCTCAAAGTGCTTAAACAGGATTACTAACCTTGCCAATCCAAATATGACCCTGTTGAAAGGGAGACAACGGATCACTTCTGCCATCTACTGGGAAGCTTACTGTTTAGTATTCTGTTCAGGCTCGGAAAATTATCTTGTATAGAGTTTATTCTTTATTGAACATTTCATAAATTCCTTGTCTCATCTTATCATATATTGTGATCAATCAAATGCTAGATATCGGAGGGATGTAACCTTTGGAAGATGTCAGTCTTTTCCATGTTTACAGTCTCCAGACATTATAACATCCAAACTGACATACCAGGGAGATAGAATACCTAGCGAATCAAGAGATAAGAGAAAAATACAGTATGATAGCTCTGTATATCAACCTTACTGTTACCTTTCCTTATATTGTCTAAATTTTGTAGCTCTCCAATAAGTTAGACAACAGAGAGCTATAATAGTTGATGCTACACATAACAGTAAGAATATTAAGGTAGCTCCCTAGCAAATTTATTCAACCTCATAGCTGCGCAGATGTTAAATCACCAGATTGGATGAGGCAGTTTCGCTCCAACAGATCTTAGTAACAAACTAACAATTGATCTGCGGAATATTGGGAGAATGCAATACAAAAATTTGATTAAACTTCCAAGCAGTGAGGCATTTAAACCTGGCAAAGAAATATAAAAAAATAGCAGAATGTCAATTAAACACCATACAGTTCAAACAGAACAGTGCGTCATATAAATCATTACAAAGTGGAGTTGCATTTGAAATATTATTAACTTGCCCGTGGAAAGTGTACATACAATACTCCAACAAACTTAGGCTATAAAATGGCAATCCTAAATAAATATGATCATGCTCGTAGTAGCCTAGTAATTATAAATTTGAGGAAATCAATACAGCTCATACTGATTGAATCAATTTGTGAAAATACATGTTATCGCTGAAGGAGATTGTGACTTGTAAAATCAAGAACTATAGTAAGAACGATGTTTAATTTACAAGGGTGGAAATTTTGAAAAGATAAGAGAAACATACTTGATGATCCCACCATTTTCTTATCTCTCTTATTAGGATTCCAAGTACATACGAAGTAAAAACAAATCAGTGAATTCCATAATCAAACTTACTATTGGAATTAAAGCTAAAGGGCATAATAAAAAAATACCTCCTTCGACACCTTGGAGCTTCGCAACTTATTGACAAGAACACTGGTCTCATCTGTCATCTGTCCCATGTTTTGTTGCATCTTTTCCAAACTCTGTGAACACGAATTATAAGCACCAACTCTGTGGTATGCTTCTAGTTTGATGGTTCTGTGTGGCTCAAAAAAAATTGGAGCATACACGTGGTTGTCATTGCAAAGATCTTCAGATATGTAAGCTATCAAGAAGCCTATTGTAGTCTGCAATGTTTGGTATAAACCCTAGATCGAGCATTTCATCCAACACAGCCTCTCCTTCCTTCTTTCTGCCTTCCCTACCAAACCCCTGCACCAGCATGCTATATGCCACACCATCCGCCTCAAAACCCTTCTCCTTGGCCAGTTTCCTCAGGCTATTTGCATCAGAAGTCCTCCCGGCTTCACAAAGTGCCTCAAAGATACAGTTGCAAGAAATGTTATCTGGGACAACCCCCTCCCCGACCATCCTGCGGACCAACTGGCACACAGCATCCAGCTTCCCCACCTTCAGCAAGCACTCCAAAACCGTTACACCAGCAGGGACACTTAGGCAGCATGCCCTGTTCCTCTCCAATACCAGCTCCACCACTTCCACTGCTTTGTCCACCCTTCCTACATGGCACAGAGACTCAACCAGACCCAAGCAATCAAACCATTCCGGCACCACCGTATCGACCAAAAACTCGGCAAATACCTCTGCCGCCTTCAAAGGCTCGCCACCATGGCACAACCCACCAATCAAAATGTCCATAGAAGCAACGGACAGCCCGACGCCAAGTTGCAGCATCTCGTGAGCAACCTTAATACCCTCCTTGTACCTTCTTTCTCTGAAGAACCCTCGCATAAAAGTATTAAAGCTCACACCAGTCGGTGCACAGGTCCGGTGCCGCATCTCCTCAAACCATCGCATGGCAGCATCCACGCCTTCCACATGGCAGGAGCTGTTGATGAGTATGTTGAAGGTGTAGGCATCCGGGGCGACGCGGTGGACGGAGGTCATCTCGCCGTAGAAGCGGATGGCGTCGTCGTGGCGGCGGAGCCGGGCGAGCGCTTGGAGGATGATGTTGTAGAACTCGGCGGGAAGGGGCGAGTCCGCGGCGCGGCGGAGGGACGCGAGTGCGTCGGACGCCGAAGGGATATCGCCGGAGGTGGCGAAGGCGAGGATGGCCTTGCGGAAGGTGGGGAGCAGCTCGGGGCAGGCGAAGATGGAATCGTCGGTGCAGGGACAGGGGCGCGATAGGACGAGCTCGAGGAGACGCCGCAGAGAGGGGAGGCGGCGGGAGGCCGCTAGACGCGCGGCGAGGAGGCTCGTCAGGCCATGGTCGGGGCGGAAGGCCGACGACGCGGAGGCGGCCGCGAGGAGGAAGTGGAGGTCGAGTGGCGCGAAGCGCGGGTGGTGCCGCGCTCGGCGCAAGAGGCGGAGAAGCGACGCGGGGGAGGAGGCGTGCGCTGAGGGGAGCGCCGGGAGAGGGCTCGGCGGCGATAGGTGGGAGACGGCGAGCGGGAGGAGCGGCAGGGAGGGGTCTAGGGGGATTGAGGTGGGGGAGGTGGAGTCTTCAAGGGTCTCTGGGGTTTCGACCTCTGGCGAGATGAGGCGCTGGTGCTTGGAGATGATGGAGGGGAGCTTCCGCGCCAACCGGCGGGAGGCGGCCATCCGCCGGCCGGAGAAGGGAAGGGCAAGGAGGGAGTGAGTGCCGGTGAGTGTGGTGGAGATGGGCTTAGCCCAGCTGCACAAGCCATAGTGCGTGGGCTGAATGATCTGGCAATGTGGCATCCCCTGGACCCTGATGAAGTCCAGAATTTAGTACTCGATGTTCTCATCTCAAATGTGGTTTTATATTTGATTCTAAAAAAGGTTTATATTTTACCCTAAAAAAATATGTGGTTTATATTTACACTGAAAAAACAGAGTTAATAAAACTAGGCATACATTAAAAAATTCATCACAGTCAAAATCATACATAGACTTTCAAACGGTTGTAAACTAGTCCACTAATGTATAATGCGGGTGCGAAAATGGTCCAAATGGACATAGTGCTTACACTTGGTATTGTCTACTTTGCGAAAACCCTCGTTTTGTTTTGCAAATGTGACCTTAACATGCCGCGTGTGGCTAGCCAGCTCGCAGCGTGCGCGGAGACTGAACCTGTTGTTCCTTTGATACCGGACCACGAGCTCGTTTGTTGTCACAGCCCTCGTGAATAATGGCGAAGCAACGACCACGGGCTCACTTGGTGAAGTTAATTCTCATCCAAAACACATATAACGGTCTAGATTTTAAAGTTAAAATTCAAACTATTTAGAAAAAATCGAAAAGTTTCAGTCATTTGTATATGTTTCGTTATGAATTCTGAGAAAGTTTTGTTTACTTTGGATCATCGGCTTGTGATTTAATAGTTTTTAAGTTTAAAACATAAAAGTCTGTTTAATGATTAATATTTTGTATGAATTTACTTCTTATCAGGGAGCATATGCTACAGAGAGCCAAAACAATCGTTCATTGTTCTAAGTGCAATCATGCAGGTTTAAAGGATCCACTCTTCAGATAATGGGGCATCTTTCAAATAACCAAACGAGTGGGCCATTATTGGTGGGACTGGTGACTTTTGCAATGGCACAAGGTGTCATCCAAAGTAACTTCTCCCTCCATCTCATATTAATTGTCTTAAATTTTTATAAAAGTAGAGGTATCTGACACTAAAATATGTCTAGATATATTCACTTTTATCCAAATTTAACAAAATTAATATGAGATGGAGTGAGTATTACAAAGACACGGTCGATGAAAAAATACATGAGATTACTATTGATGGATACTACGCATGAATTTGCAGATAAGTATCTTATCGTTACACAGTATATTTCTTGAGATTTAATTAAACGTGTTGCATGGATCTGATCAATCAATTCTGCATGCATACGGTTGTCAACACTAGCCTCTTCATGATTTCTCATCGTTTTTAGAAGGCGTAATATTATATCTTATGGACTTATGCGGAACGTCAAATATATCCCAAATGTTCATTGTGTAGTCGGCTCGATGAAGCAAAGTGTGAAATCTGCGGATACAGATATAAACTTGGTGGTGAACCAATTTTGCCGCTTAGGAAAGTGTGAAATCCTTGATGTTACGCTCTACGCGTAAGAAGTTCGGCCTTTTATCAGCATAACTGAATTTGGATCACACCAAAATAGCAATTTTAAACTAGTACACATAGGAAGTTAAACAACCATGATCATAGTTAATCCTTTCCACGGTTCAATCCTAATACAAGTCCTCGATACGGGTGTGTGGGGCATCAATAGTTTACAAAGTTGATCTTGTAAACAGCCTAGAATTTTTCACCTTATACCACGCCGAGGCAATATATTTATAGTAGCTAATCCTATGAAAATCACAGTTGGTGATGATGGTGTGTCTGTCATCTTTCGTCATCTTTGATCCACGATCGTTCGATCTAACGGATCTATGGCAATTTTACAAAAAGACCCACATTTTCATTACATATTTGTAGATATGCCCTTGTCATTTACACCTCATACGGCCATCAAATGTTTCACTAAAAAAGTGGATTCCCTCAACAAGTTAACATCCTTACAAAAAATATGTAGTGTCTTAATCGTTTTTTGATGTTTGATTCACTTAGTTATATTATGGGCTGGTTCATGTCAAATGTTGTTTTGCACGTGCAATGTGCTAGTATATAATCATACTGTACTTCGGCATAGTCTTCCTGAACACCTTAACATTATTCCTCAAGTACCAATACATATATTCAATAATTTCGGAATATAAGAAATTCCATATTAAGACTCAAAACTCATATATGTATATATTAAGGTTTCAGGCAAAATTTTCGTCCAACATAAAAAGACAAGTTTGCCCTCCCACCAAACCACATATGACTTCCTTTGCCACAAAAACGCTTCGTATGTGAAAAAAAAAATGCGTCGTCTTCTCTTTCACAAGACCCAGCCTACCGCTCCCTGTTCTGCACGAGAAATCCGCGGTGTCCCGCATCCATTGCCGCCTGGCTCCTCCCGGAGATCTTGGCGCGCCCCACCTCCATAGACGGCCGCCTGCGCCGTTTCCGGCTTCCCGGCCACGTAGTTCGCCTCCAATCTCCAGGTGCGTGTCACCCGCATGCTGCCCTCCATGTCCAGATGGGGGTGGAGGATCCGGAGGCCAGCGGCACAAGTGTCAGTCGAGGAGTAACAAGCTGCACATGCAACGTCCTGGGGAGATCTGGAGAGGCACGGATGGTGGCCTGGGAGCGGTGACCTTGTGGAGAAGCACGAGGTCAGGGTCGCGGGACTTCAGAGCAGCCGGGGTGCAGCACAAGCCGATCTGTACCACCGGGCCGGATGCATGACGCGATCGACATGGTCACCCAGCGAGACAACCCAGGCATCCGTGCGATCAAAATGTAGGAGAACGGATGTTCGATGTTACTGATTCTCCTCTGTTAGACTCTGTATACTACATGGAGAAAAAATCACCTATGATGTTACTGATTCTCCTCTGTTAGACTCTGTATACTACATGGAGAAAAACTCACCTATCTTGGTAGCATTAACAAGTACAGTACTTTGTAGATCGTTTGATCGAACCTTGCCACACCGTATATTTACCCCTGATTAAGTCTCTTATATTTCGATCCTGACAGGTGACATCAATCGTATCTGAAAGAGAGACACATTGAACCAATTGGACTTTGCATGCAGCTGTGTGGAAGAGAAGAAACTATATTTCACTCCTTATATGAGTGCACCTGGGCGAGACTCTACTAAGAAATAAAAAATCGGACTGGAATAAAAATCCTGGAGCTAAACTGATTTCTGAAACAGACGCATGTAATGTTCTTTGTAGCTGTTGGGGGCTGGTCCGTAAGGAATGCAAGAAACCATGGAGGTACGACTCAGCTGTGAAAAATCTGTACGAAGGGCTATTGATATTGCTTCAAGACCTGGAGATCGCTTCCAAGCATCCAGCTAAAGAACGAAACACCGAGGTGATAAAATGGCCACCACCCCCAGCTGATACAGTTAAAATCAATGTCGATGTCGTTTTTTCAAATGCAAGAGAGGGAGCTTCCGGAGTCATAATGTGTGATCATCTGAGGAAACTGATCAGAGGCCAGGCAATCTGGTATGGAAGAGTAGCGAGCCCTCTGATAATGGAAGTCATTTCAGCAAGAGATGGTGTCAGACTTGCTGGGATATGGATCTGGGTCGAGTGATCTAGGAGACAGAGACCGACAGTGGTTCAGCTGTGGAACTCGGGACAGTTTGAGAGGTCACAAGTTGCGATTATCCTCCGGGAGATTTTAGAGCTGAGTGAAAATTTTGAAAGTTTTAATTTTAAATTTGTAAAAAGGGAAGCGAATGTTATGGCTCGCATCTGTGCTAGGCAGGCAAATTAAATGAAAACATGCGTAGGTGTATTTGGGTCAATTTTATCCCAAACTTTCTTAGGGAATGCCTGCACACAGATTGTAATACAACCTTTTGAGTAATGAAGATGTGTTGAGCCTCATATTAAAATAAAATAATAATAATCTTAGACTGTTATACGTTGGCTATTCTTCAATGACACATGCTTGGGATTTGGGAACAAGGTGGCCAGGAAACTGAATAGTAGTATTATTTTAGGGAAAAAATTAGTGCTTGCCTGCCTATATCTCGAGGTTTGATTTTTTGTTTAATCAAGCCGACAACTGATTGAAGTAGTAGTGCTACTATAGATTTTGCCACACACAGACTAACAAGAATGAAATCGTCCCTCGATAATGTACGCTACGTGTCCACCGAGAGACGTATAAGAATTTGTTACTATCATTTCGTCTAAGAAACACGCTATTTGAAATACTTTGATGTGTTTGGTTGTGACTAAATATTGTGGTATCAATATTTTAGTATCACTCAAAACATGCTATTTGAAGTAATGGAAAAACAACATCAAACCTCTTAATACTTCAGCTCTGAAAACATTGAGCTGCCAAACTATACTATTCCCCCGTCCATAATAAGTGTCACTGAAAACATTGAGAGAGAGTATTATATCTCCAAGGGTATGGAAAAAACATGATAAATATTAAATTGTTTTTCAGGTTTGGGAAACTATTTTTATTGTACTTGAATCCTTAAAGCAAGGTACTCGTGAACCACGTATTTACGGAAAACTGCCACTGCCAAGTGGAAATAACGTTTCGTTCTTAAATAGTAAGGAGCAATCCCCTTTCCTAATTCCCTCGACCAGTTCTCTCCTTCTCTTACAAAATTTCCCCATGACGGGTCTCTCCCGAGCAACCAGCGCTGCATGTCTCAGCGAAGTCAGGCTCGCCATCGCACCCACCATCCTCTTTCCAGCTTCTGTCGCACGTCACCGCCACCTCCTCCCCACGACCCAAGTCAATAGAATTAGGAAATTTTCCATGCGTGAGACTAAGTTTATTATGATTTTAATAATGTTTATATACTGATTTCAAAATGATACACATGATATTTTTGTACTTCTAGATAACAAGAAGCACAAAAAAAAAGAATGGAAATTAGGTGGTGAATTTTAATTTCTCTTTTTGGAGTAATGATGTACACAACAATAACGAAACTAAATGTAAAGCAAAACCTAAAATATTTCAAATGGTAAAACTAAAAAGAACACGAAGTGAAATATAAGATTTTTTATTCCTAGAATTCTTATAGGTTTATGAGTACACCGTTGCAACGCACGGGCATTTTTGCTAGTGCAGTATAACAGAAATATACACACAACCGGAAAAGGATAGAGATGGGTATCCTAAGATTGTCAACCAGTTAGAGGGGGAAAAGGAAGTGCCAAGATTGATTTCTTCTATGAGCCTGACAAACTTTGCCATGGATTTGATAAATGACATGGATTTGTCAGGTCTTCTGGGCCTCATTCTGTGTTGTTACACTAGTACGCTACTAACAGAAGTAGGTTGCTGAGGTTGTGTTATGATTTGATAATAATACGAGAAGGCATCCCCTTATATGCTCTGTAATAACTATTTTTACCTTATGGTCTATAACTTCAAAGTACGTATGCAACATGCACTTGATGTTTATGGCCATGAATGTTGACTTGAAATGTGGATTAAGATGGCCTTTCATATGATGCAATTCCATGGGTGTTCTAAAGACCTGCAGATAAAATATAATCTGGTAGCTGATCATGCACGCTTAGAGTGCTTATCATCGCAGAATCAACACGACACGTATAGTTTGTTCAGCTGGCAGTCTTGTTGACATATGGAAAGATCGTGTTTCAGTGTGTGCACTTTCAGAATTTGTATTGGTAGGGAATAATAAGTTAGCAAGTATGCAGCTAGCTTCGGAGTTTTGTATTTCTACAGAATAATTACGCATCTCCTGGCTCATTTTTTTTGGAATTTTAATTTGGTACGTAGAAGATTGTGATCAATTTTTTTTAGCAGTTGCACCGCGTCTCTCTCCTATAGGCTTGGTTTGTATGGACATAACGAAACTACACATTGCTGTTGTACAACCAGTATCAGGTTAATAATGAGCATAATACGTTGTCCGTAATGAACATATATATAAGCCTAGATATGCAACTTTGTGGGTTCAGCATGAAGGGTTACTGTGTGTGTAATATCGTCACTGTGTGTGTTGGAGAGCAAATATGAACAGAAATGAATAACCGAAACTTTGCCTCGAAAACAAAAACAAAAAACAAAAGTAATATACGTAGTAGTACTTGCGTACAGAAAAAGGCAACCTTTCATAGGTATAAGATCGAGAACTAATGCACAACAAGCAAAAACACCAGGAAACAAATCACTGCTAAAGGCCTTGTACAAAAGTGCATAGAAGCTGCGGAATTTTTGTCATCTAAATAAGCTTTTGGACCTAGTTTTCTAGGGATTTTGGCTCCTCCGGCGTTTTCGTCCCCGGAGTGAGATTCTGGTGTTCTACCCTGATTCGTACCTCGGTTCATGTCTTTATCTCGGCTTGCGAGGGTTGAGAAGGACTAGCTCGCGGGGACGCAAGTTCTATCTCGTGGACGAAAGCTTGCTGCTAGGGCTTCAAACGGATCTAGACCTCCGGGCTAACCCGCTGTCATCCGATGGCGAATTTGCACGAGGGTTCTGGAAGCGGAACGAAGATAGGAGAAGGAGATGATTCTCTGGCCAGAGCTATGCGCAATCTGGAACTTAGAGAGGGTGAATTGGATGACGTGTATATTGGAGCAGAAGATTTGCAGGATCTGAAGAAGCAGGCAAGATGGCTTGTTGTTGCAAAAGTCCATACGAGGGAACCGGTGGTTGGATCTGTTGTTTTCCATACTTTGAGAGGAGTCTGGGGCCTTATCCATGATCCGGAGCTTTGGGAGGTTGATGACAACCTATTTACCTTCAAATTTTTCTATCTAGGGGACTGGAACAAGGTAATGCAACAAGTCCCATGGTTGTTCCAGAAATTAGTGGTGGTCATTGCAAAATACGATGGTTTTGGGTAACCCGATGGATATTTTGTTGGATCATACTAATGTTTGGGCACAAATACATGATATCCCGGAATTGTACAGGGTAACAAAAGTAGTTGATGCACTTGCAAGAAGAAATGGGAAGGTTCGGAGTGTAGAGATGAAACCTGCTCGTTATTTCGAAGGTGATTATGTGAGAATTCATGCAAGTATTGATTTTAATTGCCCCCTTATTCGTTTTGTTCCACTAAACGTTGGAGGAAAGAGAGAACTCCTACATGTTAAGTATGAGAAGATTGGCTACTTTTGTGATGTGTGCGGTGTCATGGGTCATGACTTGTAGGAGTGTGGGGATGGAGTACATGATCAGAGTGCGATTAAATATATGAAGTGGATGTTGGCAAAAAGAAGAATTTAGTCAGGACGTTAATGTTCATAGGAGGAGTGTCAAGAAGATATGGTGGAAGGGGAAGAGGCCGTGAGGTCGTCCCTTTTCTCGTGAATATAGTGACACAGCTTCTAGTCCTATGAAGAAGACAGAGGACCTTGTGGCGGAAGAAACGGAACAAGAGAAGTGGACAGGATAGGGAATCATATTATAGCTAAAAAACTAGATTTCGATACTGAAAGGAAACATATCCTAATAAAGGTGTTAACATAGGGAAGATTCCAGGCGAGGGGAGTATACATCCTCCACCACCGGGTTATGTACCACCAAGAGACAAGAAGCCTTCTAATAAGTTAGGTGAAGGTAGCAACTCAGTATCCAATGATAGCACATCGGCGGCTCCTCTCGAAGGAGACCGTCGAGCACAATGAATCTCCTAAGCCTGAACTGTCGGGGCTGCGGGCGGCTCGAGATAGTTCAAGAAATCAGCTACTTGATTCAGTTGCATCGCCCCGGTTTGGTTTTTCTCTCGGAAACCAAACTGTTAGAAACGAGAGCTAAAGATTTGAGATTTAGTTTTGGCTTCCAGAATGCCTTTGCAGTTAAGTGTGAAGGTATGAGTGGTGGTCTTGTGCTCTTTTGGAACAACGATTCGGTGGTGAGTCTGAAGTCCTTTAGTAATACCACATCGATGTTATGGTCCAAAATGAGAGCTTGGGACTTTTGGTGTGGAGGTTTACGGGATTCTATGGTGAACCCGTGAGATCTAGAAGCAAAACAAGTTGGGAGCTTCTGGAATACATGCGGAGTGAGTACGATAACCCCTGGCTTTGTGCAGGAGATTTCAACGAGATCCTGCATGAGAGTGAGCAGTTTGGTGGAAATATTAGGCAGAATTGGATGATGGAGGGTTTTAGGCACATGGTGGACACTTGTTGATTTACAAATATTGGCTACTTGGGTCTTCCTTATACCTGGGACAATCGAAAATATGGTCTGAGGAATATTAAAATTAGGCTTGATCGGGGATTAGGGGATGATCAATTTCTGGAGGCTTTCGGTAATACAGAATTTAAACATATCCAGACGGTGGAGTCGGACCATTGTGCCTTTCTTATATCTATTCATGGCGGATCCATGGACCGTTGTGTTGCTAGACTGAAACCTTTCTGATACAAGAATGTGTGGTCGCGCCATGCTAATTACAATGTTACGGTTGAGGAGGCCTGGGTCCCAGCTAATGGCGACTTAGCCACGGTTACAAATGTGCTTGGTGGAGTCTATAGTCCCGAAGAGACAACGAATTTGGCAGTGTTGGAAACAATTAAAGCATTTGAGGGATAGACTGATCAGCATCCGATCGGGATCTATAAGATCTGGCCCGTCTAAGGCAGACAAGAAAATTATGAATAGGATTTCCTAGATCCTAGCAAGGGAGAAGATTATGGAAAAAACAACTATCACGTGTCCAATGGCTGAAGGAGGGCGACTGTAATACACCATTTTTCCATGCTAAAGCAAAGGAAAGGGGGAAAATAAATAGAATCAAATCTTTACGCCTTGAAGATGGTACTTCGGTTACCTCCCAAGCTTCCCTTGAGAACACAGCTGGACGGTTCTACCTCAATTTTTTAATTCGGATGGGCTGGAAAATCCGGAATTGGTTACATAACTAGTAGAGAGAAAGGTAGACGAGAACATGAATGGGATGCTCTGCAGACCGCTGTCAGATATGGAGATTGAGAAGGCCCTTTTTACGATGCACCCAAAAAAGTCTTCAGGGCCGGATGGCTTTACAGCTGGGTTTTACGTGCGCCACTGAAATGTTTTCAAACAACCAATATGCAATGCTATCAAGATTTTCTTTGGTGAGGGTGTGATGCCAAGGGAGGTAAATAACACCATATTATGCCTAATTTCGAAAGTTAAGAATCCTATTTGTCTTACTCAATATCGTTCAATCTCTTTGTTCATTGTTTTATATAAGTTGGCATCTAAAGTTCTAGCATTGAGATTAAGACCGTTCTTAGATGAGATTATTTCACAGGAGCCCCTGATAGATTGATCACTCGTAATGTTCTTACGGCCTATGTGTGTTTTCATTATTTGAAGCGGAAGAAAGGAAAATATGGGGCTTTGAAAGCGCATGGTTCCCCCATATGTGGTTTTGGTAATTAATGACAATCCTTATGGACTAATGTTTGCATTGAGTTATCCTTTGTAGATATTGTCCATAGGAAATAATGGAGTTCGTGTGTTGAACTCTATTAGCTTCCTTGATGGCCATTGTTATTCATGGATTTATATGAAGAATGGTCATGGTTTGAGTTGAGCTTATTGCTAGTGTGTCTTGAAGAAAAGGATTAGGTGATCTTTCATTATCATCTTCAAGACATCATCTTTAGAAGTGAGAAGCAAAGATACAAGGTTGATCAAGCAAGCGATCAACACTCAAAGCTACAAGTTGTACCAAGTGGGATTGTGTATCTCATGGTATGGTAAGAATTTGTCAATATAGCTTTGTGAACTAACCCATTATATGTGTGTGTCGCATCTCTATGTGTGGTTAGGTATCTTTCCATGGGCATGAACCAAAAGGAAGATTTCATATAGCCCGTGGTCTATGTCGTCGTCAAGCGGTGTTCGTCATCTAGCTTGACGTGGAAGCTCAAGTGAAGCATCTAGAAGATATCCTATGCTTGATGCTTGCCATCCTTTTGGAGATTGTTGCCTTGTGAAGATTTGCCGAAGGGTCTCTCCCATAATGGTGTATGGGGGAGCTAGTCTCTCCCATAATGGTGTATGGGGGAGCAACTTGCAAGTCTTTATCAAGCGGAGTTTGTGCTAGCAAGCGCAATCAAGAAAGAAGATCCAACTTGAGAGAGTCAAGATCTTCATCATCTAGCTCAAGTGGAATGCTCAAGTCAAAGGTATAATCTTGATAGGTTTTCTATTTTACCAGTCTCGTGTCTTCGGGAGACCGGGTTATAGGATAGATAGCCGTACTATCAAGAGGGGCTCTGAAGTGAGTAACGTGATCGAATTGTTGTGGAGAGCTCAAAACTTTGCATACTTTCATATCATCTTTCTTGGTTCTTATTTGGCTTTTGTTTCCTTTGGGTTCTAGTACTTGTCGTGATCTTCATGGCAAGCCAAGGTTTATCGAAAACGGTTTTGGTAAGAAAAACTTGTTGCGATTTCGGTGGTGAAAATATCCGGTTCAGCTTTGAGAATGTTTCCACACCTTCCATGTGTGGTAACTTATCCATTACTTTTTGTTTGTATAGTATTTGTTATTACCTTTCCAACCCATTTGGATTCACCTTATTCGGAGTTCATTCGCAAAAGTTATGTGTGTTTTCGTGTTGGAGGTTTTACCGAGTGTTCCTATTTGAGAGGTATAAACCTTTACCCATTTGGTTTTATCTTCCGTTCATGTACAATGATGTTTCTCTGCATATTCTTGTAGTTATCGTCGTTGCGATTTCAACGAGCCCAAGAACATCGAAAACAGAGTCCATATGCAAAAGTTATAGCATTTCTCGTATTGGTTGTCAGTCTCAGTTTTTGCATCCGGAATATTCCGGGCCATTCCGGCAATAACAGGAAAAAGCTCTGTTTGCATCCGGAACCCCCGGAATATTCCGGACCAATCCGGCCTGGACGCGTTTTGGGCAGAAAACGGCTAGTTTTGAGCCCCTATTTAAGGGGTTTTCTTCCCCAAACCCCCCAAGCCTTTCCCAACCCGTTTTTCCTCTTTCTCTCCACCATTGTTGATTTTGGAAAGCTTGCTCCTCTCTCAATCCCTCCAATGATTCTTGCATATCTTTGAGGGAGAAGTTAGAGGAGATCTAGATCTACATTTCCACCAATCCATCCTCCTTCTTAGTGAGGGAAACCTAGTAGATCTTGATCTTGGAGTTCTTGGTGTTTCTCCATTGTTCTTCCTCTCTTATTCCCCCATAAGCATTTGTTGCTTTGTTGGAATTTGAGAGTGGAGGATTCGAGCACTTGTGCTCTTGCCATTTGCATCGGTTGCATCGGTTTGGTCTCTTCACGAGGATTCGTGGAAGTGAAAGATTGTGAGCTTGTTACTCTTGGGTCTTGGACCCTAGACGACTTGTGGTGTTCTTGGGAGCCTCCAATTGAGTTGTGGATGTGTGCCCCGAGATTGTGGTGACACCGAGAGCCTCCAATTGAGTTGTGGATGCGTGCCTCGGGTTTGAAGGTTGCCAATAGTGGAAGGTGAACTAGCCCTTTGTGGCGGGGTTCATCGGAGAATAGGGTGAGGCCTTTGTGGCGTTGAGTAGGCCTTCGTGGCGAGCTCACACCCCTCCAACGAGACGTACTCCCCTTTGTGGGAGGAACTCGGGAATACATCTTCGTCTTCGTGTGCCTCGGTTATTTCTATACCCGAGCTTTTTACTTATGCAATTTACATTGTGATAGCCTTCGAGCTTGAAGTTATATATCTTGCTATCACCTTGTTACTTGTCTTGCTTAGCATAAGTTGTTGTTGCATCTAGTTTTCAATAGAATATTTAGGTTGTATGCTTGTTAATTTAAACACCTAGTTTATTTCCGCATTTAGCAAGCATTAACCGGAAAAGTTTTAATCGCCTATTCACCCCCCCCCCCCTCTAGGCGACGTCGTTGTCCGTTCAATTGGTATCAGAGCCTCGTCTCTCTTTATTAGGCTTTACATCCTAGAGAGTACGATGTCGTTTAGAGAAATAGAGCATGATCCCGCTTTTATATTCTATGGTAGAAATTATGATGTTTGGAAAATTCGCATTCTTAATTTTCTTACGGACATGGGTCCAAAGTATGTTAAGAGAATTGTAGATATGGATTTTCCTCCTCCAAAGGATTCTCAAGATTTATCTTTAGAGGATGAGGAAAATTCTTATCTCGATACTCTTTTATCTAATGGTCTCTTGTGCGTTTTGAGCGATGTAGTTATTCAATCAATCACGCCTTTTCGGAACGCTCATGAGCTATGGACAAAACTTCAAGATATATATGATGTGTCCAACATTATTGAGGATGATTGTTCTCCATCCACTTCCGGCCGTGATGAGTTCACATATTTCTCCACTCCACCAACATGTGATTTGTCACAAGGTAATGATATGGTGAGTGGTGATAGAAATTGCATTGTGGATAGTGAATTTTCTATTGACTATACTTCATCTCTATCCCATTGCAATGATCTATCTTTGGACTTAGTATCTTCTAGCACTCAAAATTCCATACATTCTAGTGTTGATAGTCCATGCATATCATGTAATAGTTGTTTAACTAAATCTCATGATGATATGCTTCCTATGTCTTGTTTTCATGAAAACAATGCTTCCATTTCCTCTATTACTTGTGTGGCTAACAATGTAGAGTAATACCACTCTTTGGTGGAACAAGACATGGACCTTAATGGCGCTTCTAGTATATCTTCATCATCACCATCCATTTCTCATATGTGCCTTATGGCTAGGGATTCAAAGGTATCTCCACCTTTGGAACCCACTACATCTTGTGATGATGAGGATGAGGATATATTTTATGGAGAGTTTGAGGACGAAGCCTCCTTAATGGAGAAGGGTGAGTTGGTTCTTCTTGATCTCCCTAAAGGTAGTAAAGCTATCACTCCTTTTAGTGAAATATTGGCTTTTGCTATTTATAGCGCTAAAATCATTGAAACTAAAGGAGAGATTGAAAGAAGTGATGCCGATGAAAAGGCATCCCTCACTACGTCTCTTGAGGAAGAGTATGAGCTCCGAGTTACTCTTGAGGAGAAACTTGAATCTATCGAGGAGCTCTATAATGAACAAATAGCCTATCTCACTAAAGCACGTGACCATACCAATGCTAAATATAAAGTGCTTAAAAATGAAAAGGTTGAATTTGTTGTTGGTAATACTAATCTAATTGAGGAAAACTCTAGGTTAAATAATGAGCTTGCCAAGTTGTCTTCTTCTATTTCTAATGATGCTTGTGCTACTAACTCCACATCTTGTGAAGCATCTATTTTTAAGGAGAATGTTGAGCTAAGGGCTCAACTTGAGTTAATGACTAGCAAGTGTGGGAAATTGGAAGAGAGTCATGAAAAGCTATCTAGCTCTCATGAGGATCTTCTAGCATCCCATACCAAGCTAAAATTAGCTCTTGAGGCTATCACTACAAAGGTAACATCTTGTGAGCCTCATGTGGTAACTAGAACAATCTCTTCTATTAATGCTATATTGCCTTGTTCTAGTATTAGTAACTCATCCTCTCATAATGTTTCTACATCTTGTGATGAGTTGCTTTCCTTGCCTTGTTTCTCTAACAATGAAGCATCTACTTCCTCTAGCTCTTGTGTTGTTTCTAACCATGTAGAGGAAAATAAAGAGCTCAAGGCCCAAGTCACTTCTTTGAAGAAAGACTTGGAAAAGTGTCATGGAGGGAGTTCCACACTTGACAAGATGTTGAGAGTGCGAAGACTTCCCAATGACAAGAGTGGACTTGGATTCAACTCCAATCTCAAGAATAAGTCCATTATTGACAAGAAGAAGGGCCAAGAACAAGAAAAAGATCCGGCCAAGATTATTTGCTTCAAGTGCAAGATTGAAGGGCACCATGTTAGATCTTGCCCTTTAAAGAAGAATCCTCTTAGTGATAAGCAACTAGGGAAGCGGCCTCTTGTTCAATCTCATGCTCAACCACGAGTTGAACAACGGCCACCTCCTAACAAGACTCAAGCCAATGCTCCTCTTGTTGAGAAGCCTATTGAGAAGAGAGAAAAGAGTCGATGTTGCTACCTTTGTCGCAAGAAGGGACATTTTGCTTCTTCAGGCACTAATGGTACATTATCCAACCCTATCCGTGTTGATGATGTTTATTCTATTAGGAAGGATAATGTGGGCAATGTGTTTGCCAAGTATGTTGGTACTCCAAGTGGTGTCAAGAAAAGAACCATTTGGGTTGCCAAACCTATTGTGACTAACCTCTTAGGACCCAAGTTGGTTGGGGACCAACAAGCTCAAACTTGATCAATAGGTGGAGTTGGAGGGCATTGGAGACTTGGCTATTTTATGAAGAATTAAGGGATCTTCATCAATTATATTTCCTCAAGCCAAGTCACTTGGATTATATATATCTCTTGCCCATTGTTCCTCCAAGAGGTAACTTGTATTTAATTCTATATACATTGAAAGTTGCTTGCTCCCTTGCATATGTTAGTTTTGTTTCTAGCATGTGTTTGTATATGTTGTGCTTCCTACTTACCTATATTGAGTAATCTAGTTATGTTTGTTGGTTTGCACTCCATGTACTTGTGTTCTTTGTGTTGAGCCTTCATTGCTTTCATTGCTTATCTTAGTTGGCTCTTTGGGAGATTAATGGACTATCCCATTTTGGGGGAGTAATATGCTTTGCACTTTACTATCGTAAAATGTGTGTACATGAGGAATACCACTTAGTGTTGATATATCAATATTATCTATTCTCTATGTGGTATGGCATTCTCATGAGAAATTCATTTCTAAAATGTCCATTAACTTTCTCTAGTTGGATTTATTTTTGCCTCTTGTTGATTTCAATGGATTATCACATTATGGGGGAGTGATAAGCTTTGTGCATATTACAAGCCTAGAAAATGTGAACATGTGAGGTATTGCCACCTAGAGTTGATATTCTAGTTATCTTGTTCCTAAGTGGCATGTTGCTCAAACAAGTTCCATATTTACTTAAAATATCTTGTGTCTCTCTTCTTTGGTATCTTGTTTGTTAGAGAGTTTATTGTTGCCTTGATTTTCGGTTTTTATTTGAAGCCTTCAAGAATCTCTATCTAAGCATGTTTTTTTATTCCTATCTTTTACCACATGCTTATGTTTTGTGAATATGATTGTGAACAAATCTACCACCGAGAAATATCTCCATACATCTCTTGTCTTTGACAAGTTATAATAATTTGTGGTAAGTTTATTGATCATATTTACTTTGTCCATTGCTCTAATATTGCCTTGTTTCTTGCCAAGGATTTTGTTTGGTTCAAACTCCTATGTGTCTTCCTTGTTCTACTCAAAATTTGTTTTATGCTTTCTTGAGTTAGGAAAAGCAATGATCCCATACTTGTGCACTTATGTTCAATTTCATACTTCTTTGGGTTGCACTATTCTTGGAGAAGCTATCCTACTTTGAGTAGATCACCGTTCTTTAAATTGGTATTGCATCTAATAGTTCTTATTTAAACATGACTAGTGTTTGAATAATATATATGGAGAGTAAGGATTCCATTGTGTGCATTTTGTATTCAAATGCAAGATCCTAAATAATGCATTATTATTGGAAGAACTATCCTATATGCGTTTGAACACTTGTTGTCTTTAAATTTGTGTTTTATCCCAATGACTTGTCTCTTTGGAAGACGAACATTTTTTCGTCTTGGTACTTTGTGTGCTATCATGAAAAGTGTAGAGGGTTTGTTTATTCTTTGATGTTTTTTTTGGTATCTTCTCTATTTGGTTTCCTCTATCATGTGTTGATTTGGGTCTTTATATAATTTGGACAATTCTCTTTCTTTTCACTCTTGTGAGTGGCTTCTTGGTTTAATTGGTTCTTTGTCCAATTTGTATCTTGTTTTGGTTCTTGAAAGTTTTGTGCATGCATATTTACTATATAGATTTTTTGGCATGCTTACTTTCGTTGATCCAATATATAGGATAAACTCCATCAAATCCTAAATGGCTAAGATGTGCATGAAATTCAAATTCATATTAATATGCACATATTTATTTGGAGTTTGTCCTATGTATTGTAGTTGTTCTAACTACTTTGGACCCAATGAGTTTGGGTACCATTTTGTACTTGAATTTTGTTTTTAGGTACAATGGAGATACATTGGTTGCTTGCTCCATTCATAAGGAAGGTGTTCTCACCATGGTATTATAGGAGTCAAGCTACGATGATTATCAAACTCGCATCCTCTTCATCACCAATGTCGTCTCGGTAACAAGTATCTATCTCATGCATACATTTCTAGCTTTCAACCTTGTGTAGGTTGCTTCTTGGCATGATTTCCTTTTGTTGCATTTCTTTTGGTTCTTGCAAATGTCTTATCAAAAGCATCTTTATTGCAACTATGAGTAAGCCAGGATGATTACATACTAAGGGGATATTTATAATCATTTCCATGATTCACCAATCCCAAGTAGTTTAATCTAGCAACTTATTCTTGAAGTATCTCATATGCAATATTGATGAATTCCCAAAAACCATTTGAATCTTTTGTGATATGCGTTACCTTTCTCGAAGCATTCCAACTATCACTTTTCCCTTGTGATATTTGTCATGCTTTGATGAGTTTTGGTTGTTCATATATATCCCTTTAAGATAAAATTAAGCTTAGTGCTTTGCTTTCAAGCAAAAATCTTATTGGTATATTAATGAACCTATCTTGGATATCATGTTCTTCACTTTTGTACCTATTTTGTGTGTGCATGTTTCTTTGTGGATATATATCTTTGTGATTGTTGTCCACTTAGAAACTTATACACACGATAATAGTTACATCTTTAATTGATATTCTATTTCTTTAGTGACCACTTTTTATTGCTTTATATTCCTTGGTGGTTCCTAAAAGGCACAAGCTTTGCTTTTGTTTTGGTATTCCTTTTGCATCTTAATAAGCTTGTGGACCTATGTATTTTATCATTTGATGGTTTGTGTGTATGGGAAAGACATGATATGCACTAGGTGCTACTTATATTGAAAGACTATGTTGATGATTCTATCATTCTATTAGTCTCCTAAAAATGTTTTTCCTTGTCACACGCATCTATTTCGGTTGAGTAAGTCTTCCTTTGTCACTTCTTTATCCTTTTTCTCAACTTTTGTTTGTTTGCAAGTTGCTTTGCTTCTTTTCCAATCTATTCGGTTGCACTTGTTTGTCTTCAAAATTATCTAGAAGGGAGTGATGATTCCATGTTATGCACACTATATAGTAATTCAAATCTAACATTGTGCATGTACCTTGGGGAGTTCCCTCTTGATTTTCTAGAACACTTGGTTGATCCTATCAAAATATTGATGTTGGTCAATCGGTTTTTCGGATCCTTGTGGTTGGTTGCTTCTTTGTGAAAGTATCCTTCAATTTTACTTTGCTTGTAAACCTTTGGATCCTCAATATAGTTTGATCTCCCTACATCTATTTATAGTTGGATATATGCACTTGAGTTCACTCATATCATGAGGAATGCATACTCTATGGGGGATCTCTTACTATATTGGCCTTCTAAGCTTTTTGCCCATTTCGGCAATGGATGCCAATGGGGGAGAAGTTTAGAGGGTTTAAGGGAATTTGGTTTATGCTTTAGTTTCGTTCTTAAGCATTTTCCTTTTGTCGCACCCTGATTTCTAGGGGATACTCACCGTACGAACTGGATAGCAGATGCTTGGATTATGGGGCATAACTGCTCCCACGTCCCAGCTTCCTGGTAGGCCTGCGCTTATGCGCGACAACACAAGCTCTGCTATTCCACCGTCGATGTAAACTATCCACTAGAGATCAAAGGCACTTCCGTCGACGTACTTCAAACCATACACACATGGTACGTCAACGGCGTTTAACAAGTGATATCACAACAGATCTCTACGACACAAAAGATTGAAATAAGTTGCAAATGGCTCTCATTAGAGCAGAGATAGCAAATACAATCATTCAGAGGGCACATGCCCCAACAATACATCGTTACAATACAGCGGAAGCATTCAACATGTCTGAGTACAGACAAGAACCAAATAGGCCTAAGAGGCCGGAAACAAACAGACGGAGCCCATCCACGAAGTCTCGGATCCTGCCCGGGTCCGCTATCTACTCGTCAGCAGCCTCGTCATACTCCACGTAGTTGCCACCATGTAGATCCTCAGAAACGTCGTCTGCGTAAAACCACAGCCCCAAAGGGGTCAGTACACCAACGTACTGGCAAGCAAGACTCACAGTTCACCAAAGTGTAACCCGTCAACACCAAGCACAGATGCTTTGGGTTCAACGGAAAGGAAGGGGATATAAAAGATGCTGCAACTGGCTGCACTAACCAACTACAGAGATTCTAACACTTCCAACTATCAGAAAGGGGATAAGATCGAGTGATTGTACCCAACTGAAAGATAACTTCAAACAAACCCATCCTGGATCTCGCCCCTTATCCAAAGAAGCAATCCGAGGATAACTCACACAGTTGATATAATGATGATTCAGATTATTGTGTCAATAAGCCTATTACTAGTCAAGTTGTTAATCATTGGGTGAGATTGTGAGTCATTAGTTTAAGTTGTCCTGAGTACTTGTTAGCCAGTACTTTCACCAAGTAATCCATAACCGCGGAAAACACGGCTTCTCGAGAAGATTATCCCTGCAGGGTTGCACCAATTTGGCCGTACACTCATGAATAACCCGCCAGACGGGAGATCACCCCACCAAGCGGGGCACTCAACACAACCAACCATTCCTCGCATCAAGCCCAAAGAACCTTGGGCGCACGGCTAATCGAGCCCAGAAGAAAATGGACCCTCATAGCACTCTAAGAACGTGTCCCCCTATATGCCGACTACAAAAGTTCCACCCTGGCCTGGGCTCGCAAAAACATGCATGCGGCAAATAGAACACACGAACTAAATGAGGCGATTTGGACGAGATGCGAATCAGGTCAAGTTGAGGGGGGCGCCCATACTCGCTTCCCAAATGCGGGTAGTGCGCTCATCATGGATCAGTAGACAAGACCCTTTTCCTATTAGGGTCGACACTAGCAGGCTTCAAAACCTCTCATGGGCCTCCTGCCGGTGCCTTATCATCAAATTTATTATTAATAGTAACATTAGCATGATTGATTGATTAAACATCGAGCCCCCAGAACATAATGGAAATAGTAACAGAAAGTAACGGGTAACAGACTCGAGCAAAACAACCTAAGCATGCTAGTAAGACGCGGGCTCAAACAATGGTTGTAGGAAGGGAGATGAGGCAATGTCAGGTTTAAGGGATTCATGTGATAGGTTCGTAACAGAAACAACTACTACTAAGGCTAGCAGTAAAGAACAACGGAAAGTATCGGTAACCAATGTTGAAAGGAACACGATGGTTCATGTGAGTGATAACTTGCCTGCAAAACCCAGTAGCCTGGTACTGAGCTAACTCCTTAGAAGGGGTGTCGTAAGGATCGTCGGTCTCAACGTCGTCGTTTATCCGAGAAGAAGCAAACAAGCAAGGCAGAAAGATAAACAATCATTATCATGGCATTGTGCACAATCAATATGATGCATAACAATTTAATAGATGCAACAAAATAACCTAATTAATATGGTAGCACAATTTAAATGGACACATATGCAATTTTTGAGTTGCATAGGAAAAGCCCATGGAATTTGGTTAGTTTATTTGTTTTCCAACTAATCAACAGGTGATAATGGTTTAGTATGATGCATGCAAAAGGAAAACAGCAAAATAACAACATTAGAATCAAGTTTAAATAGGGTGTAGCAATTTAGGATTTTATTATTAATTTTATGGAATTTTGAGTGCCTTAAGGGGAACACACAAGTATTTGTTGTTTTCAACCATTTAAAATGTTCAAAACAAATAACAAAGTTGATATTTGAAGAGAACATCAAATTCTGGTTGGATTACATGTTTCAATTATTGAAATTTGAATTAGGATGATTTTATTATGAATTAAACAATATCAAACAAGTTTTAATTGAATTTAAAACAAGATTAAATATTAATTGAATTTTATTTGTTCAAACTATAAATTCAAATTCACATTTGAAAAGTTCACACTTTGGTGGGTTGAAAACATAGTTTGCATGTTCAAAAATATTTTATATTAAGCAAGTTATGATTTTATCAAATTCAATTGAATTAAACAAGATTTAAGTTGTTTGGGCAATTTAAATTATTCAAACAGTGAAACAAATTTTATATTTGAATAGAACATTCAAAAAGGTGTGAAAAACATATTTTATTTGCCCTATTTGGATTTAGTGTGAATTAGTTAGGAATTATTACAAATTGCATTTGAATTATTCAAATTTGAATTTTAAATGTTTTTGGAAAAGTCAAAACAGTGCACAAATAAGTTATTTGGAAAGATTATAAAATTTGGAGCAATAAACATATAAAGTTTTTATTTATTGGGTTCATATATTAAAAATTATTGATTTATGAAGTTGGGTGTTTATTCTGCCACTTAAAGAATTAGAAAACAAATCAGGAAAAGTTTTTATTCTTTTGTTACCGCCGCGGGGTCTAACCCCAGCCTCTGTCCAGTGGGACCGTGGCCTACGTGGCGCGGTTAGGAGATGAGGTGGCGCCAGAGGTGTATGACGGGTGGGCCTGGCGCTGTTGTGGAAGAAAAAGGAAAAAGGGGTGCGTCTCCCAGGGTTCGAACCAGCGATCTGTAGGGCGCGCGCAAGGAACAGGCCAGCTGCGCTGGCGATCGATTCGTGACAGATACAGGGTGCGACGGAGGTTAACATGTGTGCTGTGCGTTAACTGCATCTAACTGAAACTGTTCTGAACTTCGTTGCAGG
Organism: Alopecurus myosuroides; assembly: GCA_028641055.1. Taxonomy (NCBI): domain Eukaryota; kingdom Viridiplantae; phylum Streptophyta; class Magnoliopsida; order Poales; family Poaceae; genus Alopecurus; species Alopecurus myosuroides. Next base: position 12,948,195 of record CM054062.1, read on the forward strand.
TAACGCGGAACTGAACTCAGCGGGGCAGACGGCGAGCGACAGCGCCCTGGCCGTTGGTGCTCGTTGCTGCTGTGGTGGCTCGAGTGCAGGAGGGTACGTGGTCGATGTGTGGCGCGGATGCCAGCGAGCAGAAAAGGAGAGGGAAGGGCAGGACGACGTGCTCACCGCGCTGCTCGGTGTCGTGGTTCAGATGGTCGAGGCCGCAATCGGAGGGATTCTCCGGCGATGGCGCGGCCACCGCGGTGCCTCCCGGCAGCGGGCGAGGGGAAGGCGAACCCCAGGGCACAACCGCGCTTCCATTCCACGCCTCAGTTGCTCCTCGAGGCGGCCAGAACGTCGATGCGGTGAGGATGCAGGTGGTCTGACGGGGCTAAGGTGGTGGTGCTCTGTGGTGATCTCCGGCGATGCAAGGTTCAGCAGGGCAGAGGGCGGCGGCAGGGAAAAGAAAGGGCTAGGGTTTTGCAGCCGATGGGGAGTAGGTTAGCTACTTAAGGAGAGGGAGGCCAGTACGGCAGCTCATCCATGGGGGTGGAGGAGATCAGATGGTTCAGAGCCAGTTCGTACTGATGACAGCGACAGGGAGGGAAAAGGTACTGGGCCTGGAAGAAGGGGTTGGGCTGGGAGGTAAGTGGAGTGGGGGTGGGCTGGATGAAGATTAGAGGGCTGGGCTTAGCCTTCTCCCTCTCTCTTGTTATTTTTGTTTTTTTTTTTTTTTTTTTTTTGCACAGAACCAAAGGGAAGAAAAGGAGGCCTTTTAAGTTAACAGAAAATTCATAAAAATTAGTGTTAGCATAGATAGGTTAGAAGAAATCAAATGCCAAGTTTGGGTTTTGCAGAAGATTAATTTTTTTAATTACTGTTTTGCAATTTAAGTCAATATTTAAAGGAATGCTTCTTATTTGGTTTTTATTAAAAATCAACATGTTTATTAGGGGAACCCCAATGATTTAATTTGATTAAAGCATTAGAATGGTTTGGTATTTTTCATGTCTTGGAAGTTGGTGCTGTTTGAAAGAATTTGATTTGAAATTGGAATATTTGGTTAATTGAAATAGAAACCACAATTTAATAGGGTGAACCCTATCATTAGTTGGGTTAGAATTATTGGACTGATTTTTATAGTTTCCAAATGAGTTGTTGATGATGATTTTGCTTTGAATTTGGAAACAACTATTTGGATGTTGGTTTGGGATTTCAAATGGAAAACAAATTGATTTTGGAAAGGGTTTGATTATTGGATGCATTTTTATAGAAATAAAACAATAGTTTGGAATCACAAATTTAATGGAAGCAAATAATTGTTTTATTTTGAAATATCATTTTAGAAATTGTAACATCACAAGGATGAAACAAAAGGGTTTGAATTTTGGTTTGGAATTCAAATAGAAAACAAAGGAAAACAACTGAAAACAGTTGGAAAACAAATGGAAAACAAACAAAACAAATGCAACCAACATGATGCCATGATGCAAAACATGAAATAACAGACAACAAACATTCTAAAGGCTATTTTTCAGACTTGGGATGTTACAAAACGCCCCCCCTTGAAGGAATCGCGCCCCGAGATTCCTACTGAGAAAAGAAAGGTCCGGAAACTTTTTGGGAAGATCTTATTGAGCTTTGACACGTGAAACACATCGTGCACATTGGATAGACGTCAGAGAATTTGCAAACCACCGGAACATTTCAAGTAAAGGGGAGAGATTTTGCACCAAGGGTGTATATCTGGATAGAATTTGATTCATTTGGAGAATAGGCTATCTGGCTAGAATGGTGGAACAGAGTTGTTGACATCAATCCAAAACTAAGAATGAGATCAATGTCAGAATCATCAACATGAGAGTAACGAGGAATATGTGGCCTCCCATTAGAATTGGATTGTTCTTACTTATCTTGGAAGTCAACATTTGAGATCCCGAGGAGTGAACAGAGTTTTGATTGCTTAGTGGAACCAGAATTGGGTTGTATGTTGTGGAAAAGATTTTTGACACAAAGGAATTTGATTCTCCGGTATGAAATAACACTTTAGTTGGACACGAGTTTACGAGGAAGTTTTGATTAGACGCCGGTAGAAGAATTGAATTGGAAAACAACAACAAGATTTCAACGGACGAAAAGGATGTTGAGAAGAACAGGATATGAACATCGGGGAAAACAAGAACAAAACTCCTGAGGTACTACGGAAAACCCATCCGGGCTTCTAAAGGATCAATATCTACTGCTTAAGGAATAGAGGATCTGCTTCCGGGGCTTACACGCCTCCGTTCTCAATCATGAGTAGGCAACATGATAAATCATGTCACAACCACCTCCATTCCTATGGACTAGTAGATATAACCATCCTAGAGAAACCAGAATTCGTGAAATCCTAACTTGAAAGTTTAGATGAGAATGGAAAACAACGTTGCACTTCCTTACCAGAACAGGGAGGGTGGGTGGGGAAAGAAGAAAAAGAACAGAATTCCTACTCTCACGTTTCATTTTTCCTGTATAGCTACAAAAATAGTTTCTAGACTCAACTGCGACCAGTAAAAAGGGATCCTACAGGCAGACAGGCTCTGATACCATTTGTCGCACCCTGATTTCTAGGGGATACTCACCGTACGAACTGGATAGCAGATGCTTGGATTATGGGGCATAACTGCTCCCACGTCCCAGCTTCCTGGTAGGCCTGCGCTTATGCGCGACAACACAAGCTCTGCTATTCCACCGTCGATGTAAACTATCCACTAGAGATCAAAGGCACTTCCGTCGACGTACTTCAAACCATACACACATGGTACGTCAACGGCGTTTAACAAGTGATAACACAACAGATCTCTACGACACAAAAGATTGAAATAAGTTGCAAATGGCTCTCATTAGAGCAGAGATAGCAAATACAATCATTCAGAGGGCACATGCCCCAACAATACATCGTTACAATACAGCGGAAGCATTTAACATGTCTGAGTACAGACAAGAACCAAATAGGCCTAAGAGGCCGGAAACAAACAGACGGAGCCCATCCACGAAGTCTCGGATCCTGCCCGGGTCCGCTATCTACTCGTCAGCAGCCTCGTCATACTCCACGTAGTTGCCACCATGTAGATCCTCAGAAACGTCGTCTGCGTAAAACCACAGCCCCAAAGGGGTCAGTACACCAACGTACTGGCAAGCAAGACTCACAGTTCACCAAAGTGTAACCCGTCAACACCAAGCACAGATGCTTTGGGTTCAACGGAAAGGAAGGGGATATAAAAGATGCTGCAACTGGCTGCACTAACCAACTACAGAGATTCTAACACTTCCAACTATCAGAAAGGGGATAAGATCGAGTGATTGTACCCAACTGAAAGATAACTTCAAACAAACCCATCCTGGATCTCGCCCCTTATCCAAAGAAGCAATCCGAGGATAACTCACACAGTTGATATAATGATGATTCAGATTATTGTGTCAATAAGCCTATTACTAGTCAAGTTGTTAATCATTGGGTGAGATTGTGAGTCATTAGTTTAAGTTGTCCTGAGTACTTGTTAGCCAGTACTTTCACCAAGTAATCCATAACCGCGGAAAACACGGCTTCTCGAGAAGATTATCCCTGCAGGGTTGCACCAATTTGGCCGTACACTCATGAATAACCCGCCAGACGGGAGATCACCCCACCAAGCGGGGCACTCAACACAACCAACCATTCCTCGCATCAAGCCCAAAGAACCTTGGGCGCACGGCTAATCGAGCCCAGAAGAAAATGGACCCTCATAGCACTCTAAGAACGTGTCCCCCTATATGCCGACTACAAAAGTTCCACCCTGGCCTGGGCTCGCAAAAACATGCATGCGGCAAATAGAACACACGAACTAAATGAGGCGATTTGGACGAGATGCGAATCAGGTCAAGTTGAGGGGGGCGCCCATACTCGCTTCCCAAATGCGGGTAGTGCGCTCATCATGGATCAGTAGACAAGACCCTTTTCCTATTAGGGTCAACACTAGCAGGCTTCAAAACCTCTCATGGGCCTCCTGCCGGTGCCTTATCATCAAATTTATTATTAATAGTAACATTAGCATGATTGATTGATTAAACATCGAGCCCCCAGAACATAATGGAAATAGTAACAGAAAGTAACGGGTAACAGACTCGAGCAAAAGAACCTAAGCATGCTAGTAAGACGCGGGCTCAAACAATGGTTGTAGGAAGGGAGATGAGGCAATGTCAGGTTTAAGGGATTCATGTGATAGGTTCGTAACAGAAACAACTACTACTAAGGCTAGCAGTAAAGAACAACGGAAAGTATCGGTAACCAATGTTGAAAGGAACACGATGGTTCATGTGAGTGATAACTTGCCTGCAAAACCCAGTAGCCTGGTACTGAGCTAACTCCTTAGAAGGGGTGTCGTAAGGATCGTCGGTCTCAACGTCGTCGTTTATCCGAGAAGAAGCAAACAAGCAAGGCAGAAAGATAAACAATCATTATCATGGCATTGTGCACAATCAATATGATGCATAACAATTTAATAGATGCAACAAAATAACCTAATTAATATGGTAGCACAATTTAAATGGACACATATGCAATTTTTGAGTTGCATAGGAAAAGCCCATGGAATTTGGTTAGTTTATTTGTTTTCCAACTAATCAACAGGTGATAATGGTTTAGTATGATGCATGCAAAAGGAAAACAGCAAAATAACAACATTAGAATCAAGTTTAAATAGGGTGTAGCAATTTAGGATTTTATTATTAATTTTATGGAATTTTGAGTGCCTTAAGGGGAACACACAAGTATTTGTTGTTTTCAACCATTTAAAATGTTCAAAACAAATAACAAAGTTGATATTTGAAGAGAACATCAAATTCTGGTTGGATTACATGTTTCAATTATTGAAATTTGAATTAGGATGATTTTATTATGAATTAAACAATATCAAACAAGTTTTAATTGAATTTAAAACAAGATTAAATATTAATTGAATTTTATTTGTTCAAACTATAAATTCAAATTCACATTTGAAAAGTTCACACTTTGGTGGGTTGAAAACATAGTTTGCATGTTCAAAAATATTTTATATTAAGCAAGTTATGATTTTATCAAATTCAATTGAATTAAACAAGATTTAAGTTGTTTGGGCAATTTAAATTATTCAAACAGTGAAACAAATTTTATATTTGAATAGAACATTCAAAAAGGTGTGAAAAACATATTTTATTTGCCCTATTTGGATTTAGTGTGAATTAGTTAGGAATTATTACAAATTGCATTTGAATTATTCAAATTTGAATTTTAAATGTTTTTGGAAAAGTCAAAACAGTGCACAAATAAGTTATTTGGAAAGATTATAAAATTTGGAGCAATAAACATATAAAGTTTTTATTTATTGGGTTCATATATTAAAAATTATTGATTTATGAAGTTGGGTGTTTATTCTGCCACTTAAAGAATTAGAAAACAAATCAGGAAAAGTTTTTATTCTTTTGTTACCGCCGCGGGGTCTAACCCCAGCCTCTGTCCAGTGGGACCGTGGCCTACGTGGCGCGGTTAGGAGATGAGGTGGCGCCAGAGGTGTATGACGGGTGGGCCTGGCGCTGTTGTGGAAGAAAAAGGAAAAAGGGGTGCGTCTCCCAGGGTTCGAACCAGCGATCTGTAGGGCGCGCGCAAGGAACAGGCCAGCTGCGCTGGCGATCGATTCGTGACAGATACAGGGTGCGACGGAGGTTAACATGTGTGCTGTGCGTTAACTGCATCTAACTGAAACTGTTCTGAACTTCGTTGCAGGTAACGCGGAACTGAACTCAGCGGGGCAGACGGCGAGCGACAGCGCCCTGGCCGTTGGTGCTCGTTGCTGCTGTGGTGGCTCGAGTGCAGGAGGGTACGTGGTCAATGTGTGGCGCGGATGCCAGCGAGCAGAAAAGGAGAGGGAAGGGCAGGACGACGTGCTCACCGCGCTGCTCGGTGTCGTGGTTCAGATGGTCGAGGCCGCAATCGGAGGGATTCTCCGGCGATGGCGCGGCCACCGCGGTGCCTCCCGGCAGCGGGCGAGGGGAAGGCGAACCCCAGGGCACAACCGCGCTTCCATTCCACGCCTCAGTTGCTCCTCGAGGCGGCCAGAACGTCGATGCGGTGAGGATGCAGGTGGTCTGACGGGGCTAAGGTGGTGGTGCTCTGTGGTGATCTCCGGCGATGCAAGGTTCAGCAGGGCAGAGGGCGGCGGCAGGGAAAAGAAAGGGCTAGGGTTTTGCAGCCGATGGGGAGTAGGTTAGCTACTTAAGGAGAGGGAGGCCAGTACGGCAGCTCATCCATGGGGGTGGAGGAGATCAGATGGTTCAGAGCCAGTTCGTACTGATGACAGCGACAGGGAGGGAAAAGGTACTGGGCCTGGAAGAAGGGGTTGGGCTGGGAGGTAAGTGGAGTGGGGGTGGGCTGGATGAAGATTAGAGGGCTGGGCTTAGCCTTCTCCCTCTCTCTTGTTATTTTTGTTTTTTTTTTTTTTTTTTTGCACAGAACCAAAGGGAAGAAAAGGAGGCCTTTTAAGTTAACAGAAAATTCATAAAAATTAGTGTTAGCATAGATAGGTTAGAAGAAATCAAATGCCAAGTTTGGGTTTTGCAGAAGATTAATTTTTTTAATTACTGTTTTGCAATTTAAGTCAATATTTAAAGGAATGCTTCTTATTTGGTTTTTATTAAAAATCAACATGTTTATTAGGGGAACCCCAATGATTTAATTTGATTAAAGCATTAGAATGGTTTGGTATTTTTCATGTCTTGGAAGTTGGTGCTGTTTGAAAGAATTTGATTTGAAATTGGAATATTTGGTTAATTGAAATAGAAACCACAATTTAATAGGGTGAACCCTATCATTAGTTGGGTTAGAATTATTGGACTGATTTTTATAGTTTCCAAATGAGTTGTTGATGATGATTTTGCTTTGAATTTGGAAACAACTATTTGGATGTTGGTTTGGGATTTCAAATGGAAAACAAATTGATTTTGGAAAGGGTTTGATTATTGGATGCATTTTTATAGAAATAAAACAATAGTTTGGAATCACAAATTTAATGGAAGCAAATAATTGTTTTATTTTGAAATATCATTTTAGAAATTGTAACATCACAAGGATGAAACAAAAGGGTTTGAATTTTGGTTTGGAATTCAAATAGAAAACAAAGGAAAACAACTGAAAACAGTTGGAAAACAAATGGAAAACAAACAAAACAAATGCAACCAACATGATGCCATGATGCAAAACATGAAATAACAGACAGCAAACATTCTAAAGGCTATTTTTCAGACTTGGGATGTTACACCTTTCCATGCTATTGCATCCTTGCTCTTGTTTAGCATGTTTGCTTTATTCATCATATAAACCCTCGTAAAAAGGGATTGTCATCAATTACCAAAATGGGGGAGATTTAAAGCGCATGGTTCCCCCATATGTGGTTTTGGTAATTAATGACAATCCTTATGGACTAATGTTTGCATTGAGTTATCCTTTGTAGATATTGTCCATAGGAAATAATGGAGTTCGTGTGTTGAACTCTATTAGCTTCCTTGATGGCCATTGTTATTCATGGATTTATATGAAGAATGGTCATGGTTTGAGTTGAGCTTATTGCTAGTGTTTCTTGAAGAAAAGGATTAGGTGATCTTTCATTATCATCTTCAAGACATCATCTTTAGAAGTGAGAAGCAAAGATACAAGGTTGATCAAGCAAGCGATCAACACTCAAAGCTACAAGTTGTACCAAGTGGGATTGTGTATCTCATGGTATGGTAAGCATTTGTCAATATAGCTTTGTGAACTAACCCATTATATGTGTGTGTCGCATCTCTATGTGTGGTTAGGTATCTTTCCATGGGCATGAACCAAAAGGAAGATTTCATATAGTCCGTGGTCTATGTCGTCGTCAAGCGGTGTTCGTCATCTAGCTTGACGTGGAAGCTCAAGTGAAGCATCTAGAAGATATCCTATGCTTGATGCTTGCCATCCTTTTGGAGATTGTTGCCTTGTGAAGATTTGCCGAAGGGTCTCTCCCATAATGGTGTATGGGGGAGCTAGTCTCTCCCATAATGGTGTATGGGGGAGCAACTTGCAAGTCTTCATCAAGCGGAGTTTGTGCTAGCAAGCGCAATCAAGACAGAAGATCCAACTTGAGAGAGTCAAGATCGTCATCATCTAGCTCAAGTGGAATGCTCAAGTCAAAGGTATAATCTTGATAGGTTTTCTATTTTACCGGTCTCGTGTCTTCGGGAGACCGGGTTATAGGATAGATAGTCGTACTATCAAGAGGGGCTCTCAAGTGAGTAACGTGATCGAATTGTTGTGGAGAGCTCAAACCTTTGCATACTTGCATATCATCTTTCTTGGTTCTTATTTGGCTTTTGTTTCCTTTGGGTTCTAGTACTTGTCGTGATCTTCATGGCAAGCCAAGGTTTATCGAAAACGGTTTTGGTAAGAAAAACTTGTTGCGATTTCGGTGGTGAAAATATCCGGTTCAGCTTTGAGAATGTTTCCACACCTTCCATGTGTGGTAACTTCTCCATTCCTTTTTTTTGGATAGTATTTGTTATTAAATTTCCAACCCATTTGGATTCACCTTATTCGGAGTTCATTCGCAAAAGTTATGTGTGTTTTCGTGTTGGAGGTTTTACCGAGTGTTCCTATTTGAGAGGTTTAAACCTTTACCCATTTGGTTTTATCTTCCATTCATGGACAATGATGTTTATCTGCATATTCTTGTAGTGCTCGTCGTTGCGATTTCAACGAGCCCAAGAACATCGAAAACGGAGTCCGTATGCAAAAGTTGTAGCATTTCTCGTATCGGTTGTCAGTCTTAGTTTTTGCATCCGGAATATTCCGGGCCATTCCGGCCATAACAGGAAAAAGCAGAAAACGGCTAGTTTTGAGCCCCTATTTGAGGGGTTTTCTTCCCCAAAGCCCCCAAGCCTTTCCCAACCCGTTTTCCCTCTTTCTCTCCACCATTGTTGACTTTGGAAAGCTTGCTCCTCTCTCAATCCCTCCAATGATTCTTGCATATCTTTGAGGGAGAAGTTAGAGGAGATCTAGATCTACATTTCCACCAATCCATCCTCCTTCTTAGTGAGGGAAACCTAGTAGATCTTGATCTTGGAGTTCTTGGTGTTTCTCCATTGTTCTTCCTCTCTTATTCCCCCATAAGCATTTGTTGCTTTGTTGGAATTTGAGAGTGGAGGATTCGAGCACTTGTGCTCTTGCCATTTGCACCGGTTGCATCGGTTTGGTCTCTCCACGAGGATTCGTGGAAGTGAAAGATTGTGAGCTTGTTACTCTTGGGTCTTGGACCCTAGACGACTTGTGGTGTTCTTGGGAGCCTCCAATTGAGTTGTGGATGAGTGCCCCGAGATTGTGGTGACACCGAGAGCCTCCAATTGAGTTGTGGATGCGTGCCTCGGGTTTGAAGGTTGCCAATAGTGGAAGGTGAACTAGGCCTTTGTGGCGGGGTTCATCGGAGAATAGGGTGAGGCCTTTGTGGCGTTGAGTAGGCCTTCGTGGCGAGCTCACACCCCTCCAACGAGACGTACTCCCCTTTGTGGGAGGAACTCGGGAATACATCTTCGTCTCTGTGTGCCTCGGTTATTTCTATACCCGAGATTTTTACTTATGCAATTTACATTGTGATAGCCTTCGAGCTTGAAGTTATATATCTTGCTATCACCTTGTTACTTGTCTTGCTTAGCATAAGTTGTTGGTGCATCTAGTTTTCAATAGAATATTTAGGTTGTATGCTTGTTAATTTAAACACCTAGTTTAGTTCCGCATTTAGCAAGCATTAACCGGAAAAGGTTTAATCGCCTATTCACCCCCCCTCTAGGCGACATCGTTGTCCGTTCAGGCTTGCGCCATTAAACCGGATATGGCAAAAGCTTATGATCGAGTGGAGTGGTCTTACTTGAGGAAGATCTTAGAAAAATTGGGTTTTGCGGATTTCTGGATCAAGAGAGTGATGACTGATGACCCACAAGTATAGGGGATCACACCAGTCTTCGAGGGAAGTAAATCCAAAATTTATTGATTCGACACAAGGGGAGCCAAAGAATATTTATAAGCCTTAACAGATGAGTTGTCAGTTCAGCTGCACCTGAAAGTATTCTTGCTCGCAACAATTTATCAGTGGTAACAGTTTTATAGTAGCAACAGTAGTAAAATAACAACGGGAATAAAATAGTAACATCAGTAGCAACCGTGGAAAACAACATGATTAAAATATTGTAGGCATAGGGAATGGATGAACGGCCATTGCATGGATAAAATAGTTTATGTATTAATAATAACATGGGCATTACAGATAGATAATAATAAAGCATCCAAGTACTAGGAAAACCATAGCCATGCGTTCCAATTTAGTCGTACGTGCTTGCAATGAGAAACTTGCATAACATCTTTTGTCCTACCAGCCCGTTTGCAGCGGGCCTTCAAGGGAAACTACTGGTAATTAAGGTGCTACTTCTAATAAAGCCCCAGAGCAAAGCATTAACACTCCATGAACACTTGTGATCCTCATTTCGCATCCATCCCCTTCGATTGTCCCGATTATTGTCACTTCGGGGCCTCGGGTTCCGGGCAACGGCATGTGTAAATAACTTGCGGATATGATCAAGAAACATAATTATACTCATGAAACAATAACATGTTCAGATCTGAGATTGTGGCCCTACTGACAAGCATTAATAATTACAAGTTGCAACAACGATATATAGCACTAACAACGGATACTAGGCACTATGCCCGAACAATCTGGAATTATTACATGATCGATCTCAACCAATCCCTACCATCCCTCTCAGCCTATAGCGGGGATTAGTCACACATGGACGGGGGAATCATGGATGGTTGATGGAGAAGTGGTGGTGGTGTCGATGGCGATGATCTCCTTCGAATCCCCATCCCGGAAGGGTGCCGGAACAGGAACTTCTGATCCCCGAATTGGGTTTCGAGGTGGCGGCGGCGCTCGGGTGTGTTTTTCTAGAATATGACGAACCCCCTGATGTTTTAGGGTTATGGGGGTTATGTAGTCGAAAGGGGATCCTGAGGGGGTGCTTGGGGCATTGATAGTCTCAAACGTATCTATAATTTTTGATGCTCCATGCTTGTTTTCTATCCAATACCTTTATGTTTTCACATGTTATCCTTCGTTTTCTGGATGTTTTCATGGACTAACCTATTGACAAGATGCCACAGAGCCAGTTCCTGTTTTTTGCTGTTTTTGGTTTCAGAATAATTGTCCTGGAAATATTCTCAGAATTGGACGAAACAAAATCCCAGAGTCTTAGAATTCCCGACATGTCAACGGAGTCCAAAGGAGACTCGGAGGGGTCTTGGAGGCCCCACACCATGGCTTTGCGCGAGCTCCCTCCTGGCCACGCCCACTGGTGGTGTGGGCCCCTCGGGCACCCACCGACGCTGACCTTTCGCCTATATATTCCTCCTGATGCATAAATCCTAGATATATCGCCCCCTTCCAGGAAAAGTTTCGTAGCTCCGCCACCCCACCGACAAGTTTCGGGGACACCAATCTCTATTTCGGCACCCTGCCGGGACGGGGAAGTGCCTCGGAGCCATTTTCATCGACTCCACTGCCATCTTCATCGCCGTTGTTGTCTCCTATGATGAGGAGGGAGTAGTTCTCCCCCAGGGCTGAGGGCTCTACCGGTAGCTATGTGTTTGCTATATATATATCTCTCTCATGGTGTGATCTTTATGTGATCATGAGCCCGTGGCCACGTGTGCGTCCACGCAAGTGCATAGGGGGCGACCGGCCGGTTTGACCACGGTCACGCACGCGCCGCGTCACGGTGATGCCATGACGACGTCACCCACTGCAGGTCGAATGGAAACAAAATAATTTTCCTTGCTCTTGAGAATTTTTTTCCGTTTAACATAGACCCAATTTTTCCTTTTTTCGATTCCTTAGAACCTTTTTTTTGTCTTTATGGTGGTATCAAACAACCACCTAATACCTTATCTGCCTCTGCAGGAAAATGTAGAGTGGTTGAGTAATGAATTCCACGATTCCAGCTACTTATTTTTTTCTTTTCACCCGCAACTACAACCAGATCAACTGGAACTATATTTGAGCTTTGACTTGGACGTGTAAGACCGCTTCGTTACTTGGCTAGAGCAATGAAGATCTCCTTGCTTTTATGATTGGAAAGTAGTTACACCTTCAGCTAAGGTAAAAAAGTATATGTGTTCCTCGTTGTTGCTGTTGCAATGTTTTTCATAGTAAAGCATACACTCCCTGAAGTTTTTCTTCCTTGGAGTACAGATCATCATTAAGGATGGTAAACGCAGCCTCCGAGTTTTCAGCTGCGGTTTGTATATGCATTCGCCCTTGGCATTGGTGTCGTTAACCTTCCTTTGCCAAGAAGGGTTTTCGAGCATCTTTCTTGCTGGCAGTTCATCCCGTTTTGCAATTCCGGGTTACCGGGTAGGTTTTATGCCAGATCTATTCCTTTTTTTGTATTCCTCTATCTCTTCCTGCTGCAACTTAATGTCAGCCTGGGTTTTCAGGAGATTTTCTCGAGTACGGAATAGATGTTGTTGCTGCCGCTGTAGAGCTTGTCCACTGGCTTCCAGGACTTCAGGGGGTTCATCTCATCCCACTGGGTTTGAATTAGATCAATTTCGTCATGTTTCGACATTTGTGGAACGGGGATTTCTATCTTTTTCTTCTCCGCGGGTGTGATTCCGCTTCCTCCTCCTACTTCCAGGTTTTGGTTGGCAATATCTGCCAAAATTTTCTTCTGGAGTTTATACTAGAGTTTCTTGGCAGTCTTCTTTTTCTTTTTGGAAGAGAGAGGTTTCTTACCAGGTTCGTCCTCGGGGTAAGTTGGACTAGTTTTGCCATCCTCTCTTTCCTCATCTGGTGGAGGTGTTTTGGGGTCTTCATCGTCTTCGGCATCCGAGTTTTCAGTCGGTTTTTCCATAAGTACTTCATGCAAGCTCCCATGCATAGATTTGACCTTTCTCTCGAAAGCGTCTTCATCTTTATCTTCGGAATCTATATCTTCAGATCTAGGTTCCGACTCCAATCTTGCTTCTATAGCAGCTAACAGAGAGTCGGCTTCCGAGTTCATCGGTTCACTGACGGGTGTTGGATCTTCCACTTGTTCTATGGGATTACGTTTTTATGATTCTTCCACGGGATTGTTTTCTTCCGTGTTTTCAGCAATCTTCGACTACACCATGCCAATGAAGTGAGATCTGATTGCGGGCATCTCCGAAGAGGCAACAATTTCAGCATGGTTTTGGCGATCTGAGCAGAATCCGTTATCATAGTTTTCCTCAATTGGGTATAGGGAGGGTGGGATAAATTTACTTCCACCACAGAATCCCATAGTTTCTGCTGTTAATCCGATAAAGATGTTAGCAGATCCAATTGGTAAGACGCATGCACTTACCAGGTGATTTCGTGCTGGCTTGTACGATCCGTTGTCAAGGAAGCGTCCGACATCGCCATCGAACTTCAGGCTCCTGACAGTTATGGTACTGCCAATTCCGCCGAGTATTCCCGCTCGGAACGTAACTCCCGACGTCGATGGCCCCACGGTGAGCACACTTAGAGCGCCAGCGCCCGGAGCCATAGTTTGAGAAGAGTCGTTGTCGTGTCCTTTGGAATAAGGTGGAGTTCTACTCCTTGACCTTTCTTTGTTCCTAGGACGAGTATGGGATCTCTCACGCCTGTGAGGATTGTCATATCTTCCAGCTTTATCAGCTGGGCGTCTTAGAGGCGACATCATTATTCTGTCTTTCTGGTTTTGTTCCTCCCGTTCTTTGTAAGCATGGGGATTATTTCCACCGTTCGGCGGATGGGATCCGGTCCTGGACGCTGCATCCTTATTGTCCGTGATTTCCATTTTCTTCTTGGGATCTCCCTTCTTTTCCTTAGAATCGCCTGAATCTCCAGGTTCGCCAGGTCCAGGAGCTCCAGCGGCGCATGTGGCAGTTTTGCATAGGGACGAGTCATCGTGCAGCTTCCCTGACCTTGTATGTCCTCGCTGTTGCGGTTGTAATGCTTTTTGTATGAAAGCATACACTCCATGAGTTGTTTCGTCATTGGAGTACAGATCATCATTAAGTATCGCGAACGCGGCCTCCACGTTTATAGCTGCAGCTTTGTATATGCGTTCGCCCTTGGCATTAGTGCCGTTAACCTGCCTTTTCAAAGAAGGGTTTCTGAACCTCTTTCTTGCTGGCAGTTCATCCGGTTTTGCAATTCCGGGAAACCGCGTAGGTTTTATGCCAGATCTATTCCTTCTTTCGTATTCCTCTATCTCTTCCTGCTGCAACTTAATATCAGCCTGGGTTTTCATGAGGTTTTTCTGAGTATGAAAAAGATGTTGCTGCTGCCACTGTAGAGCTTGTCTCCTGGCTTCCAGCACTTCAGGGGGTTCATCTCGTCCCACTGGGTTTGTGTCAGATCAATTTCGTCATGTTCCGACATTTGTGGAACGGGGATTTCTTTCTTTTTCTTCTACGCAAGTGTGACTTCTCTTCCTCCTCCGACTTCCAGGTTTTGGTTGGCAATATGTGACAAAATTTTCTTCAGGAGTTTCTTGGGAGTCTTCTTTTTCTTTTTGTAAGAGGGAGATTTCTTGCCAGGTTTGTCCTCTGTCAATTCTTTGACATCGGGGTAATTTGGACTAGTTTCGCCATCCTCTCTTTCCTCATCTGGAGGAGGTGTTTTGGGGTCTTGATCATCTTCGGCATCCGAGTTTTCAGTCGGTTTTGCCATAAGTACTTCATGGAAGCTCCCCTGCATAGATTTGACCTTTCTCTCGAAAGTGTCTTCATCTTGATATTTGGAATCTATGTCTTCAGATCCGGGTTCTGGCTCCAATCTTTCTTATATAGCAGCTAACACAGAGTCGGCTTCCAAGTTCGTCGTTTCACTGAGGGGTGTCAGATATTCCACTTGTTCTGTGGGATTACGTTTTTTTGCTTCTTCCACGGGATTGTTTTCTTCCGTGTTTTCAGCGATCTCGGACTGCACCATGCCAATGAAGTGAGATCAGATTGCGGGCACCTTCGAATAGGCAGCAATTTCAGTAGGGTTTTGGCGATCTGAGCAGAATCCGGTATCATAGTTTTCCTCAATTGGGTATAGGGCGGGTGGGATAAATTTACTTCCACCACAGAATCCGAAAGCTTCTGATGTTAATCCGGTGAAGATGTTAGCAGATCCAATTAGTAATACGCAGGCACTTACCAGGTGATTCCGTAGTGGCATGTACGATCCGTTGTCGAGGAAGCGTCCGACATCGCCATCGAACTTCAGGTTCCTGACAGTTATGGTACTGCCAATTCCACCGAGTATTCCCGCTCGGAACGTAACTCCCGACGTCGCTAGCCCACGATGAGCACACTCAGAGCGCTAGCGCCCAGAGCCATAGTTCGAGAAGAGCCGTTGTCGTGTCCTTTGGAATAAGGTGGAGTTCTACTCCTTGGCCTTTCTTTGTTCCTAGGAGGAGTACGGGATCTCTCACGCCTGTGAGGATTGTCATATCTTCCAGCTTTATCAGCTGGGCCTCTCGGAGGCGGCATCATTTTTCCGTCTTTCCGGGTTTGGTTCCTCCTGTTCATTGTAATCACGTGGATTATTTCCACCTTTCGGCGGATGGGATCCGGTCCTAGACGATGCATCCTTATTGTCAGGGATTTTCTCGTCCTTCTTTGGATCTCCCTCCTTTTCCTTAGAATCGCCTGAATCTCCAGACTCGCCAGGTCCAGGAGCTCCAGCGGCGCATGTAGCAGTTTTGCATAGGGCTGAGTCATCGTGCAGCTTCCCTGACCCTGTCTGTCCTCGATGTTGCTGTTGTAATGCTTTTCCTATGAAAGCATACACTCTCTGAAGTTTTTCATCATTGGAGTACAGATCATCATTATGGATGGCAAATGCAGCCTCCACGTTTTCAGCTGCGGTTTTGTATATGCGTTCGCCCTTGGCATTGGTGCCGTTATCCTGCCTTTGCAAAGAAGGGTTTCCGAAAATCTTTCTTGCTGGCAGTTCATCCGGTTTTGCAATTCCACGAAACCGTGTAGGTTTTATGCCAGATATATTCCTTATTTCGTATAAATCTATCTCTTCCTGCTGCAACTTAATGTCAGCCTAGGTTTTCATGAGGTTTTTCTGAGTATGGAAAATATGTTGTTGTTTCCACTGTAGAGATTGTCTCCTAGCTTCTAGCACTTCATGGGGTTCATCTCATCCCACTGGGGTTTGAATTAGATCAATTTTGTCATGTTCCGACATTTGTGGAATGGGGATTTCTTTCTTTTTCTTCTACGCAGGTGTGACTCCGTTTCCTCCTCCTACTTGTAGGTTTTGGCTGGCAATATCTGCCAAAATTTTGTTCTGGAGTTTCTTGGCAGTCTTCTTTTCCTTTTTGTAAGAGGGAGCTTTCTTGCCAGGTTCGTCCTCTGTCAATTCTTTGACATCGGGGTAAGTTGGACTACTTTCGCCATCCTCTCTTTCCTCATCTGGAGGAGGTGTTTTGGGGTCTTCATCGTCTTCGGCATCCGAGTTTTTAGTCGGTCTTGCATAAGTTCTTCATGGAAGCTCCCCTGCATAGATTTGACCTTTCTCTCGAAAGCGTCGTCATCTTCATCTTCGGAATCTATGTCTTTAGATCCGGGTTCCGACTCCAAACTTTCTTCTATAGCAGCTAACACAGAGTCGGCTTCCGAGTTCGTCGTTTCACTGACGGGTGTCAGATCTTCCACTTGTTCCGTGGGATTATGTTTTTCTGCTTCTTCCACAGGATTGTTTTCTTCCGTGTTTTCAGCGGTCTCGGACTGCACCATGCTAATGAAGTGAGATCTGATTGTGGGCATCTTCGACTAGGCAGCAATTTCAGCAGGGTTTTAGCGATCTGAGCAGAATCCGGTATCATAGTTTTCTTCAATTGGGTATAGTGCGGGTGGGATAAATTTACTTCCACCACAGAATCCCATAGCTTCTGCTGTTAATCCGATAAAGATGTTAGCAGATCCAATTGGTAAGACGCAGGCACTTACCAGGTGATTCCGTACTGGCATGTACGATCCGTTGTCGAGGAAGCGTCCGACATCGCCATCGAACATCAGGTTCCTGACAGTTATGGTACTGCCAATTCCGCCGAGTATTCCCGCTCGGAACGTAACTCCCGACGTCGCTAGCCCACGATGAGCACACTCAGAGCGCTAGCGCCCAGAGCCATAGTTCGAGAAGAGCCGTTGTCGTGTCCTTTGGAATAAGGTGGAGTTCTACTCCTTGGCCTTTCTTTGTTCCTAGGAGGAGTACGGGATCTCTCACGCCTGTGAGGATTGTCATAGCTTCCAGCTTTATCAGCTGGGCGTCTCGGAGGCGGCATCATTTTTCCGTCTTTCCAGGTTTGGTTCCTCCCGTTCGTTGTAATCACGGGGATTATTTCCACCTTTCGGCGGATGGGATCCGGTCCTGGACGATGCATCCTTATTGTCAGGGATTTTCTCGTCCTTCTTTGGATCTCCCTCCTTTTCCTTACAATCGCCTGAATCTCCAGGCTCGCCAGGTCCAGGAGCTCCAGCGGCGCATGTAGCAGTTTTGCATAGGGCCGAGTCATCGTGCAGCTTCCCTGACCCTGTCTGTCCTCGATGTTGCTGTTGTAATGCTTTTCCTATGAAAGCATACACTCCCTGAAGTTTTTCATCATTGGAGTACAGATCATCATTATGGATGGCGAACGCAGCCTCCACGTTTTCAGCTGCGGTTTTGTATATGCGTTCGCCCTTGGCATTGGTGCCGTTATCCTGCCTTTGCCAAGAAGGGTTTCCGAAAATCTTTCTTGCTGACAGTTCATCTGGTTTTGCAATTCCACGAAACCGTGTAGGTTTTATGCCAGATATATTCCTTATTTCGTATAAATCCATCTCTTCCTGCTGCAACTTAATGTCAGCCTGGGTTTTCATGAGGTTTTTCTGAGTATGGAAAAGATATTGCTGCTGCCACTGTAGAGATTGTCTCCTAGCTTCTAGCACTTCATGGGGTTCATCTCATCCGACTGGGGTTTGAATTAGATCAATTTTGTCATGTTCCAACATTTGTGGAATGGGGGTTTCTTTCATTTTCTTCTACGCAGGTGTGACTCCGTTTCCGCCTCCTACTTCTAGGTTTTGGCTGGCAATATCTGCCAAAATTTTGTTCTGGAGTTTCTTGGCAGTCTTCTTTTCCTTTTTGTAAGAGGGAGCTTTCTTGCCAGGTTCGTCCTCTGTCAATTCTTTGACATCGAGGTAAGTTGGACTACTTTCGCCATCCTCTCTTTCCTCATCTGGAGGAGGTGTTTTGGGGTCTTCATCGTCTTCGGCATCCGAGTTTTCAGTCGGTCTTGCCATAAGTTCTTCATGGAAGCTCCCCTGCATAGATTTGACCTTTCTCTCGAAAGCGTCTTCATCTTCATCTTCGGAATCTATGTCTTTAGATCCGGGTTCCGACTCCAATCTTTCTTCTATAGCAGCTAACACAGAGTCGACTTCCGAGTTCGTCGTTTCACTGACGGGTGTCAGATCTTCCACTTGTTCCGTGGGATTATGTTTTTCTGCTTCTTCCACAGGATTGTTTTCTTCCGTGTTTTCAGCGGTCTGGGACTGCACCATGCTAATGAAGTGAGATCTGATTGTGGGCATCTTCGACTAGGCAGCAATTTCAGCAGGGTTTTAGCGATCTGAGCAGAATCCGGTATCATAGTTTTCTTCAATTGGGTATAGTGCGGGTGGGATAAATTTACTTCCACCACAGAATCCCATAGCTTATGATGTTAATCCGATAAAGATGTTAGCAGATCCAATTGGTAAGACGCGGGCACTTACCAGGTGATTCCGTACTGGCATGTACGATCCGTTGTCGAGGAAGCGTCCGACATCGCCATCGAACTTCAGGTTCCTAACAGTTATGGTACTGCCAATTCCGCTGAGTATTCCCGCTCGGAACGTAACTCCCGACGTCGCTAGCCCATGATGAGCACACTCAGAGCGCTAGCGCCCAGAGCCATAGTTCGAGAAGAGCCGTTGTCGTGTCCTTTGGAATAAGGTGGAGTTCTACTCCTTGGCCTTTCTTTGTTCCTAAGAGGAGTACGGGATCTCTCACGCCTGTTAGGATTGTCATACCTTCCATCTTTATCAGCTGGGCGTCTCGGAGGCGGCATCATTTTTTTGTCTTTCTGGTTTTGTTCCTCCCGTTCTTTGTAATCACGGGGATTATTTCCACCTTTCGGCAGATGGGATCCGGTCCTGGACGCTGCATCCTTATTTTCCGGGATTTTCTAGTCCTTCTTGGGATCTCCCTTCTTTTCCTTAGAATCGCCTGAATCTCCAGGAGCTCCAGCGGCGCATGTGGCAGTTTTGCATAGGGCCGAGTCATCGTGCAGCTTCCCTGACCTTGTCTATCCTCGATGTTGCTGTTGTAATGCTTTTCCTATGAAAGCATACACTCCCTGAATTTTTTCGTCATTGGAGTACAGATCATCATTAAGGATGACGAACGCGGCCTCCGCGTTTTCAGCTGCGGTTTTGTATATGCGTTCGCCCTTGGCATTGGTGTCGTTAACCTGCCTTTGCGAAGAAGGGTTTTCGAACCTCTTTCTTGCTGGAAGTTTATCCAGTTTTGCAATTCCGGGAAACCGCGTAGGTTTTATGCCAGATCTATTCCTTCTTTCGTGTTCCTCTATCTCTTCCTGCTGCAACTTAATGTCAGTCTGGGTTTTCATGAGGTTTTTCTGAGTACGGAATAGATGTTGCTGCTGCCGCTGTAGAGCTTGTCTCCTGGCTTCTAGCACTTCAGGGGGTTCATCTCATCCCTCTGGGGTTTGAATTAGTTCAATTTCGTCTTGTTCCGACATTTGTGGAACGAGGATTTCTTTATTTTTTTATCCGCAGGTGTGACTTCGCTTCCTCCTACTACTTCCAGGTTTTGGTTGGCAATATCTGCCAACGTTTTCTTCTAGAGTTTATACTGGGGTTTCTTGGCAGTCTTCTTTTCCTTTTTGGAAGAGGGAGGTTTCTTTCTAGGTTCGTCCTCTATCAATTCTTTGACATCGGGGTAAGTTGGACTAGTTTCGCCATCCTCTTTTTCCTCATCTGGCAGAGGTGTTTTGGGGTCTTCATCGTCTTCGGCATTTGAGTTTTTAGTCAATTTTTCCATAAGTACTTCATGGAAGCTCCCCTGGATAGATTTAACCTTTCTCTCGAAAGCGTCTTTATCTTCATCTTCAGAAACTATGTCTTCGGATCCGGGTTTCGACCCCAATCTTTCTTCTATAGCAGCTAACACAGAGTCGGCTTCCGAGTTCGTCGTTTCACCGACGAGTGTCGGATCTTCCACTTGTTTTGTGGGATTACGTTTTTCTGCTTCATCCACGAGATTGTTTTCTTCCGTGTTTTCAGCGATCTCGGACTGCACCATGCCAATGAAGTGAGATCTGATTGCTGTCATCTCCGAAGAGGCAACAATTTCAGCAGGGTTTTGGCGATCCGAGTAGAATCCGGCATCAAGTTTTCCTCAATTGGGTATAGGGCGGGTGGGATAAATTTACTTCGACCATATAATCCCATAGCTTCTGCTGTTAATCCGATAAAGATTTTAGCAGATCCAATTGGTGAGACGCAGACACTTACCAGTCGATTCCGTGCTGGCATGTCCGATCCGTTGTCGAGGAAGCGTCCGACATCACCATCGAACTTCAGGCTCCTGACAGTTATGGTACTGCCAATTCCACCGAGTATTCCCTCTCGGAACGTAACTCTCGAGTCGCTGGCCCCACGGTGAGCACTCTCAGAGCACCAGCGCCCAGAGCCATAGTTCGAGAAGAGTCGTTGTCGTGTCCTTTGGAATAAGGTGGAGTTATACTCCTTGGCCTTTCTTTGTTCCTAGGAGGACTACGGGATCTCTCACGCCTGTGAGGATTGTCATATCTTCCAGCTTTATATGCTGGGCGTCTTGGAGGCGGCATCATTTTTTCGTCTTTCCGGTTTTGTTCCTCCCATTCTTTGTAATCACGGGTGTCGAGACATCGTAGTAGAGTTCATAGACAGGGATGCCATGAGACTACTGGTAGAGATGTGGGGGACGTGGTAGTACGACAACCAGGAACGCCAAATTTACCCACGTTCGGTACGTCGCAACTAGGCGGCGTTCCTACTCCTGCAATCTCACTAAACCAGGGCTGAAGCCTGTAGTATACAAAGTACAATGTGAGTAGGGTTTCGCTAACTCGACGAGGATCAACTTCTCGGCGAGTTAGCTTCTAGCTGATTGTCTGTATCTCTCTTCTCTCCCGTCCGTCTTTATATAGATAGCCGGGTTAGGGCTTACAGAAAGGAAACCTAGAAGACTACGGAAGGTATCTAACTTGGACACTAAGGATTCCGTCTTCTACTCCAAGCCGCACCACTTTGGGCCGTGGACCGGGCTCTTCTAGAATCTGGCTTCTGTGCGTCAGATTACTGGGCCGCCTAATGGGCAATGATCCATTACCAATAGGCCACCCTGGTAATCCGGCTCTTTAGGACAATGCCGGATATAGCCCTAATTTGTATATATCTGACAGTAGCCCCCAAGAAAGATTGAGACTTCATCCTTCCACCTTTTGTCAATTTGCATTCTTTTCCGAGAAATGTCGGCGTTCTGTCTCGATTCTTCTTTTTCCAAAACTTCATAACATATAACTTAGATTTTATCAGAATCCGCCTTTTTCTTCCACGAGCCTTCGTGGGGAAGGAACTACATGACGTCAGCGATGAAATCATGCTGACATCACGGATTTTTGGGTTCAGTCAAAACCCTGAAAACGTATCCTCTGACAGATTCTCGCGGGAAACGAGTAGATAGCCATTATCACCCCGTCCCCTCGTTTTCCAGAATTTCCGGGCGTGACACACGTAGAGGATCCAACGGCTAAAATAGTCGTTGTAACGAATCTCAGCGCGTTTCCGACTATAAATAGCCGCCTCGGGGCCTCCGGTTCTCTCTTTCGCTTGCTCTTCTTCCTCAAGCCCCCCAGCGCCATAGCCAGAACAGATCTCGAGTGAGTGAGCAGAGAGCAAGTTTCCTCTCCTTCCCCGGAGATAACATCGGAGGATCCGGCTCACGGCCGCGCCGTCCGAGAATGGCTGACGGAGGATCACCCTGTGCCACGGACGCGAGCACCGCCGCCCTGGACATCGAAACAATCATCAACAACCCCGACCCGCAGTTGGACTCCCCCGTCCGCGCCACCACGAGCGCGCCGGAGGGAAACGCCGGCGACGCGGTCTACGGGGATAGGCCTTCCGCGGCCGCGGAAATTCCGTCGTCGTCAGCTCCTCCCCCTCCACCTCTCACCACCAAGCCCATGTAGGAAAACCCCAATCTTGGCGGTGAGGAAGTTGCTGCGCCAGAGGCGAAGAAGACACGGAGGAGAACTCCGGGAACTGGATCCACGGTAACGTGGTTTCCTCCTTCCTTCCAGCAATGGAGAAGGAAGGGTTCATCCAGGAGAAGAAATGGAGGTACGTCCCGGACGAGGCCCAGCCGTCGCCGAAAGACGACGAAAGAGTCATCCTTGCATCTCATGTTAATAGATGTATCGAACTTCCACCTTCTTCCTTCTTTCTCCAGGTCCTAGACCACTACCAAATCCAGCCACATAACCTTCGTCCAAACTCCATTCTTTACATTGCCGGATTTCAGGCTTTGTTCGAAGGGTACTTAGGAATAGAGCCTAGGATAGAGATCTGGCAGTACTGTTTTGGAGTAAAGCGCAACCCATCTGAGGGCGCCCTCCCCACTTGTGGAACCAGCTCCTTTACCTTGCGTAGGTTTAGGGAAGATTGGTTCCCGAAAATAAAAACCTCGGAATCCGTCAAATTTTGGACGGGTTCCTTCTTTTATCATTAGGATGTCCCGCTTCCTGGAAAGGAAATGGGAATCCCACCTTTTGTCAATTCCGCGGCCACTCCCCAAGACAATTGGGCAGTGGACGCGGTCCAGTCCTTGCCGCCGGATCTGATGAGGATCAAGCGGCGCATCGCCAAGCTTGTTTCCGCCTCCCCTCCTCTCACTGGCATGGACACGGTTCTATGCTGGCTTGAAAGGCGTATCCATCCTCTGGCTCATCGCGGACCCCGTCTAATGTGCGAATATAGGGGCCCTGACGACGCAATGAAGGCGATGAACAAGTCTTTGTCGAAAAAAGACTTGAAGAAACATGTAAACCAGCTGGTCTCAACTCGTGACCAATATGAGGAAAGCCGGCCAATGTACACGGCAGAAAACCCAGCTCCAAAGGTGTGCTTTTATCATTTTGGGCATTTATTCTGAATTTCCTTTTCTCGGATTTTTCTAACCCGGACTTTGTCTTTTTTGACAGCTTCTGACTCTTTCTGAGGCTGATCTCGCCTCCGATGCCGAGTTGGACACGCTGCGCTCCAACTTTGCCGGTGGACGGAAGCGCAAGAAGCCTTCCGCCACTCATGAAGTGATCGATCTTGACGGAGTTCCCGTCGCAACTTCCAGGTAAAAAACCCGGGTTCTATTTTCCTTTCTATGCTTTTTTGTTGCATGACTTCTTGTCTTTCTCGGAATTCTTACTTCTTGGATTTTTTACTTTCTAGCCTGGCTCCTACAACTTTGAAGAAAAAGAGCCAGAAGAAGCACAAATTTGTTGCTAGGAGAGGAACACAACCTTCTCCTGCTGCTGCACCCGACACTCCGGCTGCAGCTGAAGAAGAAAACTTGGCTGCAAGGGAAGAGGAATATCCTTTGCAGTCCAGCCAGCCTATTGCGCCGGAGACGGACGCGAGGGAAAGGAGGAAACGGTGGAGCCGAAAGTTGGAGGTCCTTCTAACATCCCAAAGGAGGAGCCTATTCCAAACTTTGACCCAGAATTCAAGGTAAAGCAAGAAGATCACTTTGACGAACATGGATACATTCATCCATGGGCGACAAAGTACTTTGCTCCAGCTACCTTACTCCATCCGTGGCCGCAAGGCGGACTTATTATTAGGAATAATTTCGTGTTCTCGCCTCGGTAGATTATCCAAGACGGCCTTTGCCACGTCGAAATTCTCTTTGCAGAATATGCAAAGGAATTCAACGAGAACCTGACGAGTCTCCAAAAAATGAGCCAGGTAATATCTCTAGCCCCCAAGAATTTTCCAAATGTATTCTTTTTTGACTTAATTCTGTTATCATTGACCTTACTTGTTTTTTGACTTAAGCATTGTGTCTCTTTTCCATGTTTCAGCAAACTGCCGAAAACATCAACATGGAAGTTTTCAGCAAACTTACCATCAAGAATAAGGAGGTGAAAACTCTCCTTAACATTCTTGAAGAGAAAGACTCGGAGCTGGCCTCCGTTCAGCACAAGCTGGAAGAATCAGTAGGTAAATTCACCACTGTTTTTGTTAGGAAATTTTCTAAGTCTTTTCCCGAGTTTTAACTCTTCATTTTCCTTACTTTTCAGCTTCTTTGGTGAAAGCCAAGCAAATAGCTGAAGATGCCACTAATGCCGAGAACCTCCGAAAGGAGAACATGGAACCTCACAAAATTAATGTGAATCTCCAAAGGGACTTGGAGGCCAGCCAACTGGTTGTCGGTATTGTCGAGTACAAGGCTTCGAGCCGGGGCGAGAAGAACAAGGCCACCATCCTGGACTTAGAGAATGCCCTAAATCAACGCCTCGAAGAAGGCACTGAGATGGACAGCATTCTCGGTAAGTTTTTAACACTTTTACCAACATTTTTTCCTTTTTCCTCTTCTGTTTTTTGTAAATATCCTTTGTTGATTTAAACAGAAGGTAGCCCCTTGCTTACCCGAATCGAAAGAATCCGGGCTTTCGAGAAGATCTTCACTGCGCTCAAGGATGCGGGGATGTTACTTGCCAACAAGTACATTCCCAACAAAGAACGAGAATTCTCGGAAGTTAGCAGACTTCCGGAGGCGATCGAAGAGGTGGCGAACCAGAAGGATTCCTGGTCCCGCTCTGCAGCTCGAGTTGGTGCACGCATGGCCCTTGGGCTAATGCGTATGCACTACCCCACCGCCAAGTCTTGGCGCGTGGCAACTGGTATCCCGCAAGGATACACGGAGGCGCAGCGGGCCAGCATCTTTCACTCCATCAAAGGGCATGCTACAAAGATAGCACAGATGATGTCGATCTCCACCTTCTACCCAGAAGAAGAAATTCCGAAAATTCCTGAAGATCCCAACTGCGAAGAAGAGGAGTCGTATTCTGAGGAGGCCACCTGATTCCTAGGTAGTTAACAGGAAAATAGAAGCATTACTATTCTCAGAATGTAATATTCATTGTAATGCTATCTATCATTTGTATAAACAAGTATCCCACTTTTGCAGTTAAATTATAAGTCTTTGCAAGTTTTTTCCGGGTCTTAATTCCTTTGCCTTCTAAGTTCTCTGGTTTATATGTTTTAACTGTCCTTAGTGTTTGAAATGGATCAATAGTACTTAATCTTCACGCCAAGTGCCTGGATTTAACCAACCAGTCAAAACTCGAAAACATGGATTGTACTAAGGCATTTTTACTTACTAATTTCAGTGACCCAACATAGAAACAATCAGATAATACTTACGGAAAAGTAAGGAATTTTGAAATTGTATGAAACTCAGGCACAATCTGGGTTTCCTTAAGCCTCCTTAGGCTGCAAAACATTCAGTTTTATAACTCCGAGCACGCATGCACAATTCGGGTTAACATTGAATATTTTGAAAGATCATTGGGAAATAGATAAGACAAACTTGTGCTTTGTACAAAAATAAACAGATAAAACATAAATGCATGAATTCCGACAACTTTATTTCATGATCTCAAAGATGTTTACATAGAAATTGAACTAAGTGTAGAAAGGAAGTAACTTCTGGATGCTCCAGGGTCTCTTTGTTTCTCCTAGTTCGACATCTATTTTTCTCTTTCTTTTGCGATTCGGTCTTTTGGGATCATCCTCCGTATCCCGAATATCTACAAGATAATAAGATCCATTTTTCATAGCCTTGCAAATGACAAATGGTCCCTCCCAAACTGGGGCTAATTTTTGCTTCCTTTCATGCACCAATCTTAGCACTAAGTCACCTTCTTTGAAATAATGGTGTCTCATTTTCCGACTATGGTAGCGCAGCAATCCTTGCTGATAAATGGAGGATCTTTGAAGCACAAGCTCTCGTTCTTCTTCTAAAAGACCGATGACATCCTGTCATGCGTTTTCGGCATCCGAGTCGTCGTAAGCCTGCACTCTTGGGCTATCATGGAGCATCTCAGTTGGAAGCACTGCTTCTGCACCATACACGAGGAAAAACGGAGTTTGCCATGTTGATCTATTTGGCATCGTTCGAATACTCCAAAGCACGGAAGGTAATTCTTCTACCCATGCTCCGGCTGCTCTATGAAGAGGAGATTCGAGTCTTGGGCGTATTCCCTGCAGGATTGAGCTATTTGTTCTTTCAACCTTCCCATTGGATTGTGGGTGTGCCACATATGCAAGATCTAAACGTATTCCCGTTTGTCGAGAATATTTTGCCAACTCTCCAATGGAGAAATTGGTCCCGTTGTCCGTGATCATGCTGTGTGGAACGCCGTATCGACTATGTCAATGATGAAATTTCTGGCAGTCACACCGTCAAGTTTTTTGATGGGTTTCTCCTCCACCCACTGGGTATACTTATCTACTGCAACAAGTAGATGTGTAAGTCCACATCTGGCAGTTTTGAATGGTCCCATCATATGTATCTCCCAGACTACAAATGGCCATGTAATAGGGATAGTTTTGAATGCTTGGGTTGGCATATTTGTCTGCTTGGCGTAGTACTGACATCCAGCACATGTGTTTACTATGTGTTCGACATCTGTCTTGGCTGTTAGCCAGAAAAACCCTGCACGGAATGCTTTTTTGATTATGCCTTTTGATTGAGCATGATGTCCGCAATCTCCTTCATGGATTTCTTGCAGGATTTCTCGGCCTTCTTCTATCAAAATACATCGTTGAAAAATTCCGACAGTGCTGCATTTATATAGGGAACCATTGATTACCGTGTATCCTTTGCATCGACATTGTATCTGTTTTTGCAAGACCTCGTCTGCTCCATCCGGGAACTTCTGATCAACTAAGAAGTTTAAATATGGATTATCCAATCCGGGTTAACGAGCAGGACTTCGATTGACTCAGAAACGAGAGAATAATCAACATCTCCACCTTTGATCGATGGTTCATGCAAATGTTGGACAAACACACCAGGTGGTAGGGTTTTCACTCTTTCCGAGCCCATGCGGGCTAATGCATCCGCGTTCCAGTTTTCTTCTCTTTTGATATGAAGTACTTCGAATCCTAGGAAGCAAATGGCGAATTCATCCACCGTTCTCCGATATTCGTCCATGATGGGACTTTTGGCGTCCCAAGTTTGGTTTAGCTGATGTTGTAACAAATCCGAGTCACCATAGAAAAGTATGCGCTTGACGCCTATTTCAATATGCAAGCCATGAAACAGAGCTTCATATTCTGCCACGTTATTACTGGCGTTGAAGTGTATTTCTAATACATACTCCATAGTATCACCTTTTGGGGATTTTAGCACTACACCAGATCCAGCGCCTTCCTTCATCTTGGATCCGTCAAAATGCATGACCTAGTATTCCGACTCCGGCATTGGTGTGTTTTCCATTGCTTCTGTCCAATCAGCGTCGAAATCTGCCAACGCTCGAGATTTTAATGTCGTCCGGGGTTGGTACTTAATGTCGAACGCAACTAGCTCAATGCCCCATTTGGCTACTCGGCCTGTTGCGTCTGCATTGTTGATGATATTCCCCTAGTGGTGCTTTACATACCACTGTTATGGAATTTCGTTGGAAATAATGAGGGAGTTTTCTAGATGCGAAAAACACACCATATGCCAGATTTTGATAATATGGATACCTTTGTTTTGATTTGGAGAGTACTTCGCTGACGTAATACACTGGGTATTGATCTAGTATGCATTGCTCGTCCTTCCGCCTTTCCACAACTATCACTGCACTGATAACCCTGTTTGTCGCTGTAAGATACAGTAACATGGGTTCTTCGTCTTTTGTTGATGCCAAAATCGGAGCTTTCATCAAGGCTTCTTTTAACTGGGTTAATGCTTTGTCCGCCTCTTCTGCCCATTCAAATTTGTCGGATTTTTTCAACAATTTGTATAATGACAGAGCTTTGTCTCCTAGCCGGCTTATAAACCTGCTGACTGCGGCTGCAGAACTCGTCAATCTTTGTACATCTTTTAAGCACATAGGCTTTGAGATGTTCAAGATTGGCTTGATCTTTTCCGAGTTTACTTCTATTCCTCTGTGAGAAACAATAAAACCCAGAATTTTTCCTGAGGGAACCCCGAATATGCACTTTAATGGATTCAACTTTATTTTATAAGTGTGCAAATTTTAGAAAGTTTCTTGTCGAGACATCGTGGTAGAATTCATAGACGGGGGTGCCATGAGACTACGGGTAGAGACGTGGGGGGACGTGGTTGTGCGAAGGACAAAGACACAGGGTTTACCCAGGTTCGGCACGTCGCAGTAATGCGGCGTTCCTACTCCTGCAATCTCACTAATCAGGATTAAAGCCTGTGTATACAAAGTACAATGTGAGGTTCTGTTAGCTATTCGTCGAGGATCAACCTCTCGGCGAGTTAGCCAGTAGCTTCTTGTCTATCTATCATATCTCCCGTCCAGCTTTATATAATAGCCGGGTTAGGGCATACAGAGTAAGAAACCTAGTGTGACGCCCCGAGATCGGACAGTATGCAGATTTCGGCATTTCCACCCAAATCCGCATACTAACCGATTTCAGGTTGCCACTTGTGATAACATTACAACAGTTCACGAATAATCCACACCAACAACAGAGGAGGTATATACAAGACGACTCAAACGAGTCAAGGATACAACTGATACAATATAAAGATCCAAATAACAACGGAAGAAACAACATAGTGTCCGACTACGGACAAGATACAAATTGGACTAAGAGTCCTGAAGATAACCGATGGCGTCCAAATCCCTGCCCAGGCCAAGCCGAAGGGATTCCCAAGCTAACGTCGTCAGACTTCAAACCTGTTGACTGCAATGTGGAATATGCAGCCACGAAAAAGGATTCGTGGGTCAGTACTATTAAGTACTGGCAAGTGGATAAACCATACTCACAAGATACCAGCGTAACCAATCATCACAAGATACAAATACTTTGGGTACAACGGAAAGAAAGGGGGTAGTGCAAATAAGCGGCAGCGGGCAGCACCAACAACTAGAGAGACACGCTACAACTTCCGGCTATTAGAGAGGGATAAGAGAGCGCGACAAAATCAACTATAACTACTCACCAAACAATACCCATCCAGTGTTACCCCCTACTAAGGAAGCAACCCAAGGAAACTCACACTGTTGATTAAGGTGACATTCATTTTTATGGTGAAGGTAATACTATATTACTAGTCAAGTTATTATCATTAGGTGTAAGTTGTCTGAGTACTTGTTAGCCAGCACTTTCACCAAGTCGTCACATAACCGCGGACAACACGGCTTCTCGAGAAGATTCATCCCTGCAGGGTGCGCTACAGTACCCGTACACACTCAAGCCACCAACTAAAACTCAGGTTGGCTCGACACGACCCAAACCGTCTGTACAACCTGTCCTAGGAGCCACGGAGCTATAAGGTCCCAGCCACACAGCCGAATACTCAGCGCAAGTGTGCAAAACTCCCGCAGGACGCAACACCCCGGCAATACAGGCCTCGCCCTATATGCATCATCATCATCATCAACAGTAACCATGGGGGGCCCACCCATTCATGCGTATGAGCAAATGGAACACCCGAACTAAGTGTGGCTCTTCGGACAAGCTGCAAATCAGGTCTAAGTCGAGGGGGTCCCATACTACCTCCCGGATGCGGTTAGCGCGCTCATCATGGATCAATGGACAAGACCCTTTTCCTAGTTTCGACACTAGCAGGCTCCAAAACCACGCCGGGCCTCCTGCCGGTGCCTTATCATCAAATTATTATTACCCCAAACATTAACATGTTGTTGATTAAATTGAAACCCAACTATCAACTAAACAGGTGATACGACAAAGGACAACAAGACTCGAGCACAAACAAATCTAAGCATTCAACTACGACACGAGGGCCAACAAGGTAAACAAACAACAGTTAATAGGAAGTGGAAGGAAGGCTATATCATGGCTGCAAGGTAAACATATGATAGGATCGAGGCACAAGCATCGAAAATACTAGGCTAGCATAAAGACAACGGAAAGAATCGGTAACAAGTGAGGAAAATGCAACATAGGTAGCAAGTGAGTATACTTGCCTGAGATCCAGTAAGTAGAGGTACATCCGCAGAACTTGTCGTTGCTCACATCATGTCAGTGTCCTATCCGCGAAGAAGCAACGAATTAGAACAAACACCGGATGCAACAATTACTACTACGGCAAAAGATCCAGCATGATCTTATTTTATATGCATGACATGCGGGATGCAACGCAAAAGTACAACTTAGACAATTTAATCGGACAAGGTGTCCGGACAAATAATTATGGTTCAAGTTGTTTATCTAACCATCATATTAAATGTTGATTAACATGCAACACAGTAAGTAGGTGAGCTAAACAATATTAAATGGAATAGGGCAATATTTAGTTAATACCCCAACACATTCCATATGTTGTTATTTTTAGTTGACATGCATAACACAGGCTAAAATGCATAATACAAGATGCAAACATGAGCATGGATGGCATATTAATGTTCCTTGCACTATTCTGGATGGAAAGCATATTTTACACATTAACTTCGAATTTAATTTGAATTAGTTATGATTTATGCAATTTTAAATGAATTAAATAAAGTACAGAAAATTGCACAAATTTTAATTTGTCAAAACATTAAACAAATTGCATATTTAGAAAATTCAGGAAATTTTGAGTAGAAAACATATTTTATTTATTAAATTTGGATTTGAATTGCAAAAGTTATTAAGGTTTGAATTCTAGGGACTAGACTGCAATTTTTAAAAGTTCAGAAGATTTTCTAGGGCTGGATTGTGATTGGACAGTGCGTGGAGGGGCTTCTGTGCAAAAACAGGAAGGCCAGGGGCCTCGGTGCAAAAGTGCCAGATCCAGATCTGGATCTGGACTTTTCTCACCGTGGGCTGGGGCAGCCAGTGTGGCTGCCGCGCGGGCCCGAGGCCACGCGGCGCTGACTGGGCGTGGGTCGGCTGACGGGGCTACCACCGTCAATGACGGGTGGGCCCGTGGCTCTGCGCACGCGGAAAAAGAATGGAAAAGGCTTGCGTCGGCCGGGATTCGAACCCGCGACCTGCGGCTGCACGCACGGGCCTCTGACCACTGGGCTGGTGATTCCTTTGTGGTACAGAACTGGGCTCACCCGGGATGAGGTATTATCGCGACAAGAACCTGACGAAAGTGAACCAAAACAGAGGAGGTCGACGATGTCCATGGTGCCTGTGACTTACAGTGGGCGACGATGACGATCTAGAGGTCCTCGGGTTCAGCTGCAGCATCGGGGAAGTAGAGGAGCCCGAGGAGGTTCCATTCCCTCCCTTGGAAGCCCGTCGCAGCCACCCGGTCCCCGCCTCCGTGTGCTTGCTTCTCCGGCCATGGTGGTGCGGTGATGGGTGAAGAAAATAGAAACAGAGAAGAGTAGGAAGGGGGCGGCGGCTAGAGAGGAAGAAGAGGGGAGGGCTAGGGTTTAGGGATTCTCGTTGGGTAGATAAAGAGAGGAAGGGAGGGGACCAGGAGGTGGGTGGTGCGGTGGTGCTCTGCGCTGGTGAAAACGACAGGAGGGGGGAACACGTCCTCCTCGTGCCTTCTGTACGGAGAAGAAAGCCCCACCGTGGGCTGCCTTGGTGGGTTGGTCCTTGGCCTGCTGGGGTCGTAGGTGGGCCTGGGTGGCCTGCCTCCTCCACCACTTCTTTTCTCTCTTTTTTTGTAGGAAAGAAAAAGAAGAGAAACGGAGAGCAAGTTTTGGGGATTTTCATTTCACAATTATTTTTAGTGGATTACCCAGCACAAAAGCCCAGGTGCATGACGTTTTGTTTTCCAAAAAATCAAATTGCACAACTTATTTGAAATTTGAATTCAATTTATTGTTTCTTATAAAACCATTTTTTAAAACCAACCAATTTTAGTATTTCCAATTCAAATATGAATTACAATGTGAAATGATTTGTTTCGCAATTTTAATTGAACCCATTTGGAACATGTTTGAATTTTTAAATTGGTTTGAAAACAAAGGTGCATATGATGCATGAGGCAATGCATGCAAAAAAGAAAACAATCAATTCTATTTGAGGGAAATCCCCCGGGTGTTACACCTAGAAGACTACGGTAACTATTAACTTGGAAAGTAAGGAATCCGCCTTCTAATCCAAGCCAGATCACGTGGGCCGTGATCCGGGTTCTTCTAGAATCCGGCTTCTGTGCGTCAGCTTACTGGACCGCCCAATGGACCGTAGCCCACTACCATTTGGGCCACCCGGGTAATCCGGCACTTTAGACTACCATCTGAGATACCCCTATTCGGTATATATCCGACATTTCTCATAGATCTTCAAGGATTGTATCCTTTTCTTTGGAAACGACAGCAATATCATCCACATAAACGTGGACGTTTTTGCCAATCTAACTATGCAAACAACGTTACATGCAGCGCTGGTATGTTGCACCTGCGTTCTTCAAGCCAAAAGGCATGGTTATGTAATAGTATGTTTCGTAGGGTGTTATGAAAGAGGTTTTGATTTTATCTTCTTCTTTCATGCGTATTTGATGGTACCCGAAATAGACATTCAAAAAGCATAAAAGCTCAGAGCCAGCAGTGGCATCTATTTTTTGATCGATCCGCGGTAACGCGAACCTATCTTTCGGACACAATTTGTTCAATCCCGTGTAATCTATACACATCCTAATAATGGTACTATCCTTCTTCGGGACTTATACTGGGTTCCCAGACCAATCAGTATGTATAAATTCCCGGATAAAGTCAGCTGCTAAAAGCCGGATAATTTCCTTGCCAATAGCCTTCTGTCTTCTTCCGTCAAATCGACGGAGACCTTGTTTGACGGGTTTTGATCCTGGAATCACTTTGAGTTGATGCTCAGCAAGTTCCCTGGGTACTCCCGACATGTGCGCAGGACACCCGGCAAAAATATCCCAGTTCTCACAGAGGAACTTGACGAGCGCGCTTTCCTATTTTTCGGTCATCCCGGTTCCCACTACGACAAAATTTGTCGGATCTTTGGGATCTAGGATAACCTGTCTTGTATTCTCTGATGCTTTGAAGCTATCTTCCGGCTTCCGGCTTTCTTTTCCTGCCGGCAATTCCGTCGGCGATACTTCCTTTGCCAGCTCTTTGAATTCCTTCTTTGCTATCACTTGTTCGGCCCAAAGGGCGTTTCTTTTTTCCAGCTCGTTTGCCAATTTGAAGTCTCCCGATATGGTGATTACTCCTCCTTTTGGCCCTAGCATCTTCAGATTGTTATATATATAACATGATCTTGCCATGAATTTGGCGAAAGCTGGACGTCCGAGTATTGCATGGTATACACTTTCGAAAGGCACCACCTAGAACGAGATTTTTTCTTGTCGGAAGTGCTCTCTTTCTCCAAAGGTTACGTCTAGGGAAATTTCTCCTAGGGAATGTGCTTGTCTGCCAGGAACAATGCCATGGAAACTTATGTTGCTATGATTGAGCTGTGTCTCGGAGATTCACAGATTCTTCAGTGTATCCAGGTACATAATATTGATACTAGATCCTCCATGCATCAGCATAATATTGATTAGAGCTTGTGTGTCGGGTTCTGGGATATTTCTGGGATGATAAGAATGATCCCAGGTGATTGGTGTATTTGAATATTTCAAGAATTTGGGAGTTGGTGGAACAACCGCGTTTATTTCTCAAAGTGTTCGCTTCGCCTGTTTTGCTGAGGGAGTTGCCAAGAAAGTTAAATTGCACTCTCCATCAACTCTCGGAAATTTTGGCTCGCCTTTCCGCTTTTGTTCCTAGATTTTTTTCATCAGTGTCCGATTCACTATTTTTTTCAGCTTCTGTCTTTTGCTTGGAGAATTTCCTGTTGGAGTTCTTCCCCTTGTTCACGGATCCTGCAATGCCTTTCATGTGCTTATTAAGCCGACATTGTGCATTGGTATGGGTAGGTTTCCCAAATTGCGAATGGTGGACACAGTTTTCCTACTTAATCTTTTCCCACTCTTCCTTTGAGTAGGCGATAGGTTCTGTGTTTCTTCCCTTCCATTTGCTGCCGTTATCCTTTCCAAAGGTTAATTTAACTTCTTTGGGCTTTGGCTGCGCTTCTGGAGTAGCTTATTT
Source organism: Alopecurus myosuroides (assembly GCA_028641055.1). Lineage (NCBI taxonomy): Eukaryota > Viridiplantae > Streptophyta > Magnoliopsida > Poales > Poaceae > Alopecurus > Alopecurus myosuroides. The sequence goes on from CM054062.1 coordinate 12,982,587, forward strand.
CTCAGAACGAGGCGTATTTTTGGCATGAGCCAAAGCATCAATATTTGCACCTCTTGCTCTGATGTCGTCTTCAGACGTTGCGTGCTCATTGGCGGTGGTAAGCCTAGATCCGAGATCTTTGTGCTCCTTTGAACCAACCATGAATGGTACAAAGCCGGGTTTTAAGCCATTGATGAAAGCATGAATTGCTTGTACATCACTTACTCCAGAGCAGTTGTTTTTCATTGTTGTCCATCTTGAAATAAAGTCGACATACGACTCGTCTTCAAACTGGACGCAGCGGTTTAGCTGGTTGATGCTCTTAGGGCATTTGTATGTTCGCCGAAAGTGCTGAGTGAATACTCTAGCCATATCATCCCAGCTATCCACGGTTCTTGACGGAAGCCCGTTGATCCAATCTCTCGCTCCATCCAGCAACATTAGGGGGAGGAATTTCACCGCCTCTATATTTGTCCCTGTTAATCTGGATGCCAGTATAGTAATCTGAAAGCCAGGTATCCGGGTTTGTACTTCCGTTATACTTTTGGTAAGTTGGACCAACTTGGGCAAATCCAGAATGTAGAGTTATTCTTCGGATCCTGTCAATGAAACACTTAGGTCCAAAGTATAGATCATCTCTTTCTGCCTTGTCAGCGCGAACGGAATATCTGCCGGCTGAATGGACCGAGGGGGATCTGCTCCTCTCTGGGCCATTTGTCGAGACATAGTAGTAGAGTTCATAGACGGGGGTGCCATGCCGGAGTTTTTGAGATGCAGAAAATACGCCATATGCCTGTTTTTGATAGTGTGCGTACCTGTGTTTGGACTCGGAAAAAACTTCACTTACATAATACACCGGATGTTGAGCTGGTATGCTTTGCTCGTCTTTCCGCCTTTTCACAACTATCACTGTGGTAATAACCCTGTTTGTTGCTGTAAGATACAGTAACATGGGTTCTTCGTCTTTTGGTGATGCCAAAATCGGAGCTTTCATGAAGGTTTCCTTTAACTGGGTTAATGCCGCATCTGCCTCTTCTGTCCACCAAATTTGTCGGATTTCTTCAACAATTTGTATAATGGCAGAGCTTTATCTCCTAGCCGGTTTATGAACCTGCTGACGGCAGCTGCAGAACCCGTCAATATTTGTACATCTTTTAAGCACGTAGGCCCTGAGATGTTTAGGATTGCCTTGATCTTTTCCGGGTTTACTTCTATTCCTCTGTGTAAACGATGAAACCCAGAAGTTTTCCTGAGGGAACCCTGAATACTCACTTTAATGGATTCAACTTCATTTTGTAAGTGCGCAAATTTTCGAAGGTTTCTCGCAAATCCTCAAGGAGTGTGTCTTTTTCCTTGGAAACGACGGCAATGTCGTCCACGTAAACGTGAACATTTTTGCCAATCTGACTATGCAAACATCGTTGCATGCAACGCTGGTAGGTTGCATGTCGGATATATACTGAATAGGGGTATATCAGATGGTAGTCTAAAGTGCCGGATTACCCGGGTGGCCCAAATGGTAGTGGGCTACGGTTCATTGGGCGGCCCATTAAGCTGACGCACAGAAGCCAGATTCTAGAAGAACCCGGATCACGGCCCACGTGATCTGGCTTGGAGTAGAAGGCGGATTCCTTACTTTCCAAGTTAATAGTTACCGTAGTAATCTAGGTTTCCTACTCTGTACGCCCTAACCCGGCTATTATATAAAGCCAGACGGGAGATATGATAGATAGAAAAGAAGCTACTGGCTAATTCACCGAGAGGTTGATCCTTGACGAATAGCTAACAGAACCTCACATTGTACTCTGTATTCCCAGACTTTAGTCCTGAATAGTGAGATTGCAGGAGTAGGAACGCCGCATTTCTGCGACGTACCGAACCTGGGTAAACCCTGTGTCTTTGTCCTTAGCACAATCACGTCCCCCCATGTCTCTACCCGTAGTTTCATGGCACCCCCGTCTATGAATTCTACTACGATGTCTCGACAGTTGGCGCCCACCGTGGGGCCAGTAACGTCAGGCGTTAAGTTTCGATCTGGGATACTCGGCGGAATCGGCAGTTCCATAACTGTCGGAAGTCTGGAGTTCGACGACGATGTTGGACGCTTCCTCGACAATGGATCTTACATACCGGCGCAAAATCATCTGGTAAGTGCCTGCGTGTTACCGGTTGGATCTGCAAATATCTTTATCGGACTAACCGCAGAGGCCATGGGGTTTTGCGGTGGAAGCAAAATTTTCCCACCCGCCCTATACCCAGTCGAAGATGACTACGATACCGGGTTTTGCTCAGATCGCCGACATAAAAGTGATTCACACTTTATCGGTATGGTGCAATCCGAGGTCGCCGAAAACACGGATGAAGGCAATCCCGTGCAGGAGGCAGAAAACAGCAAACCCACTACAGAGGTGGAAGATCCGACATCCGTCAACATAGAGACGAACTCGGAAGCTGACTCTGTGCTAGCCGCCATTGAGGCGAGATTAGAGTCAGAAACCGGATCAGATGACTTTGATTCCGAAGACGAAGACGAGGACGCCTTCGAAAGAAAGGTTAAATCTCATCAGGAGGGATTCCATGAAGTACTGATGGCAAAACCGGCTGAAAAGACGGATGCCGGCAGCCAGGGAAGCCCTAGAACTCCTCTGCCAGAGGAAGAGAGAGAAGACGGAGAAACTTCTCCAATATTCCTCAATGTCAAAGAATTGACAGAGGATGAACCTATCAAAAAACCTCCCTCTTCCAAGAAAAATCATAAGGCCGCTAAAAAGCTCCAATACAAACTCCGGAAGAAGAAATCGGCTGATCCAGCCGATGAAAGCCCGGAAGTAGGAGATGCAAGCGGAATAAAGCCCGCGGAGAAGAAAACCAAAGAAATCCTTGTTCTGCCAATGACAGAGCAAGAAGAACATGAGTTGTTGCAAACACCAGTGGGATCACACGAACCCCCCGAAGTGCTAGAAGCCAGGAGAAGAGCTCTCCAAAGGCAACAACAACATCTATTCAGAACTCGTGAACACCTCCAAAAAACCCAGGATGACATCAAGCTCATGAAGGAAGAAATTGAGGAGTACGAGAAAAACAATAGATCTGCCATTAAACCTACAAGGTTACCCGGAATCGTAAGACCAGAAGTACTGCCGCCAAAACAAAGGTTTCACAACCCATCTTGGCAAAAGCAGGTAAATGACAAAGATGCCAGAGGCGAACCAATATACAAAACCGCAGCGGAAAACGCGGAAGCAGCGTTCGCCATCCTCAACAACGATATGTACTCCAACGGTGAAAAACTTCAAGGGGTGTATGCTTTCCTAGGAAAAGAATTGCAACAACAACAGCGGGGGCAAGAGCGATCAGGGAAGTTGCACGACGACTCCGCCCTATGCAAAACAGCTACATGCGCCGCTGGAGCACCTGGACCGGAAGAACCTGGAGATTCAAACAACTCAATAGAGAAGAAAACGGATCCGAGAAAAGACAAGAAAAATCCCGATAACAAGGATGAAGCGTCTAGAACCGGATCCCATCTCCCGAAAGGTGGACTTAATCCTCACGATCGGGAAGAAAAACACCGGAATGACGGCAAAGCAATGCCGCCTCCAAGACGCCCAGCTGAAAAAGCCGGAAGACAGGATATACCTCACAAACGTGAGAGATCTCGGACACCCCCAGGGATAAGGAAAGACACAGGAGTAGAACTCCACCTCATCCAAAGGGGCGTGATCTCGGAAGAAATAGAGACGATCCCGGAATAGCGCGTGCATGCAACAATGGAAAAGAAAGGAGTAGATCCTCTTTTGTCCATTCAGTCGGCAGGTACTCCGCACACATGGATAGGGCGGAAAGAGATGGTCTATACTTTGGACCTAAGTGCTTCACAGATAGGATCCAAAGGATAACCCTGCATTCTGGCTTTGCCAAGGTTGGTCCAACGTACCAAAAATATACCGGCAGTACAAACCCGGATACCTGGCTCTCAGACTACTATACAGCCATCTAGATCAACAACGGGACAAAACCTGGAAGCTTTAAAGTTTCTTCCCCTAATGTTACTGGATGGAGCCAGAGACTGGATCAATGGATTACCTTCCAGAACTGTCGACAGCTGGGATGATATGGCTCGAGTATTTACTCAGCATTTCCGGGGAACTTACAAGTGCCCGAATAGCATCAACCAGCTAAACCGTTGCACCCAATTTGAGGATGAACCATACGTGGATTTCATCTCAAGATGGACGGCAATGAAGAATAGCTGCTCTGGAGTAACTGACGTACAAGCAATGCATGCTTTCGTCAATAGCCTAAAACCCAGACTTGTACCGTTCATGGTTGGTTCCAAACAGCACAAAGATCTCGGATCCATGCTTACAACCGCCTATGAACATGCTGCAGCCGAGGACGACATCAGAGCTAGAGGAGGTAAAATTGATACACTAATACAGGCCAAAAAGAATCCTCGCTCTGAGAAAAAAGGAACTCCAGATGCAACACAAAAGCCCAAAGAAGTTAACATAGCCTTTGGAAGTGAAAAGGGGAACAGGTGGAAAGGACGCAGTTCGGAACCAATCAATTACACGAAGGAAGAGTGGGAAAAGATTAAGTCGGAACCCTGCGTCCATCATTCGCAATTCGGGAAACCCACCCATACCAACGCACAATGCCGGCTGAACAAGCACATGAAAGGCAGTGCGGGATCCGGAAACAAGGGGAAGAATTCCAAAAGGAAATTTTCCAAGCAAAAGCCAGAAGCTGAGAAAGAAGACAGTGAATCGGACACTAACGAAAAAATCCAGGAACAGCAGCGAAAAGGCGGACCCAATTTTCCGAGAGTTGACGGAGAGTGTGCCCTAACTTTCCTGGCAACTCCATCAGCAAAGGTGGCAAAAAGAACGCTTCGAGAAATAAACGCGGTTGTTCCGGCAACCCCGAAATTCTTGAAGTATTCGAACACACCAATCACCTGGGATCATTCTGATCATCCCGGAAATATCCCTGAACCCGGCACGCAAGCTCTTGTTGTAAGCCCTATTGTCCAGAACACTAGGCTAAAAAGAGTGTTGATGGATGGAGGATCTAGCATTAACATAATGTACATGGCTACACTGAGGCATCTGAAAATCTCCGAGACCCAGCTCAACCACAACAACATACGTTTTCACGGCATTGTTCCTGGCAGGCAAGCACGATCCCTAGGAGAAATTTCCCTAGATGTCACTTTCGGAGAAAATGATCACTTCCGTCAGGAAAAAGTATTCTTCGAAGTGGTGCCGTTCGAAAGCGTGTATCACGCAATACTCGGACGTCCAGCTTTCGCCAAATTCATGGAAAGATCATGTTATATCTATAACAAGCTGCAGATGCCTGGGCCAAAAGGAGGAGTAATCACCATATCTGGAGACTTTAAGCTGGCAAACAAGCTGGAAAAGGAAAACGCCCTTTGCGCTGAGAAGATCATAGCAAAGGAAGAGTTGAAGGAACTGGCCAAAGAGGTACCGCCGACAGAAATGCCGACAGGAAAAGAAAGCCGGAAGCCAGCAGATAGCTTCAAGGCTTCCGAGAACACAAGACATGTAATCCTAGATCCCAAGGATCCGACAAAATTTGTCGTGGTGGGAACTGGGATGACCGACAAATAGGAAAGCGAGCTCATCAAGTTCCTCCGTGAGAACTGGGATATTTTTGCCTGGTGTCCAGCTGACATGCCAGGCGTACCCAGGGAACTTGCTGAGCATCAACTTAAGGTGATTCCAGGTTCCAAACCCGTCAAACAAGGTCTCCGTCGATTTGACGGAAGAAGACGGAAGGCTATTGGCAAGGAAATTATCCGTCTTTTAGCAGCAGATTTTATCCAGGAAGTTATACACACTGAATGGTCTGCAAATCCGGTATTAGTGCCGAAGAAAGATACTACTACCCTTAGGATGTGTATAGATTACACCGGCTTGAACAAACTGTGTCCAAAAGATAGGTTCGCGTTACCGCGAATCGATCAAATAATAGATGCCACTGCAGGCTCTGAGCTTTTATGCTTTTTGGATGCATATTCTGGGTATCATCAAATACGCATGAAATAGGAAGATCAAATTAAGACTTCTTTTATAACCCCTTATGGGACGTACTATTACATAACCATGCCATTTGGCCTGAAGAACGCAGGTGCAACCTACCAGCGTTGCATGCAACGTTGTTTGCATAGTGAGATTGGCAAAAATGTCCACGTTTACGTGGACGGCATTGCTGTCGTTACCAAGGAAAAAGATACGCTCCTTGAGGATTTGCGAGAAACCTTCGAAAATTTGCGCACTTACAAGATGAAGTTAAATCCATCAAAGTGCGTATTCGGGGTTTCATCGTTTCTCGTAGGGGAATAGAAGTAAAACCAGAAAAGATCAAAGCAATCTTAAATATCTCCAAACCCACGTGTGTAAAAGATGTGCAAAGATTGAAGGGTTCCGCTGCAGCCGTCAGCAGGTTTATTAGCCGGCTGGGGGATAAAGCCTTACCACTCTACAAGTTGTTGAAAAAATCCGACAAATTCAAGTGGACAGAAGAGGCAGACGCAACATTAACCCAGTTAAAGGAAACTTTGATGAAAGCTCCGATTTTGGCATCCCCAAAAGACGAAGAACCCATGTTACTGTACCTCACGGCTACAAACCGGGTTATTAGTGCAGTAATTGTCGTGGAACGGAAGAAAGATGAACAGAGTATACCAGACCAACATCCGGTATATTATATAAGTGAAGTTTTCTCTGAGTCCAAACAAAGGTATCCACACTATCAAAAACTGGCATATGGCGTATTTTTCGCATCTAGAAAACTTCGCCATTACTTCCAAGGACATTCCATAACAGTGGTATGCAAAGCACCACTAGGGGATATAATAAACAATGCGGAGGCGACTGGCGGAGTAGCCAAATGGGGCATCGAGCTAGAAGCATTCAACATTAAGTATCAGCCGAGGACGGCAATAAAATCCCAGGTTTTGGCAGATTTCGTCGCCGACTGGACGGAAGCAATGGAGAAAACACCTATGCCAGAGTCCGAGTACTGGATCATGCACTTTGACGGATCCAAGACGAAAGAGGGCGTTGGAGCTGGTGTAGTTTTAAAATCCCCTAAAGTAGACACAATGGAGTATGTATTACAAATACACTTCAACGCCAGCAATAACGTGGCAGAATACGAAGCTCTGCTTCATGGCTTGCATATTGCAAAGGAAATAGGTGTCAAGCGCATTCTGTGTTACGGCGACTCAGATTTGGTACAGCACCAGCTCAACCAAACTTGGGACGCAAAAAGCCTTATATTGGCCGAATATCGGAGAACGGTGGACGAGTTTGCCATTTGTTTCTTCGGATTCGAAGTGCTCCATGTTAAAAGGGAAGAAAATTGGAACGCGGATGCATTAGCCCGCATGGGATCAGAAAGGGTAAAAACCTACCACCAGGTGTATTCGTCCAACATTTGTACGAACCATCGATAAAAGGTCTAGATGTTGATTATCCTCTGGCTTTCGAGTCAATTGAAGTTATGCTCGTTAACCCGGATTGGACAATTCCATATCTAAACTTCTTAGTTAATCAGAAGTATCCGGAAGGAGCAGACGAAGTCTTGCAAAGACAGATCCAGCATCGATGCAAAGGATACACGGTAATTAACAATTGCCTGTATAAACGCAGTACTTTCGGAATTTTTCTGCGATGTATTTCACCAGAAGAAGGACGGGAAATCCTGCAAGAAATCCATGCCGGAGATTGCGGACATCATGCTCAATCAAAAAACATAGTCAAAAAAGCATTCCGTGCTGGGTTTTTCTGGCTAACACCCAAGGTTGACGCTGAGCACATAGTAAATACATGTGCAGGATGTCAGTATTACGCCAAGCAGACTAATATGCCAGCCCAAGCACTCAAAACTATCCCCATTACATGGCCGTTTGCGGTCTGGGGGCTAGATATGATGGGACCATTTAAAACTGCGCGAGGTGGACTCACACATCTACTAGTAGCTGTGGACAAATATACCAAGTGGGTGGAGGCTAAACCCATCAAAAAGCTTGACGGTGTAACTGCCAAAAATTTCATCATTGACGTAGTCATGAGATACGGCGTTCCACACAGCATAATAACTGACAATGGGACAAATTTCTCCATTGGAGAGTTGGCAAAATATTGCCGACAAACGGGAATTTGCTTAGATCTCGCATCTGTGGCACACCCGCAATCCAATGGACAGGTTGAAAGAATGAATAGCTCAATCCTGCAAGGAATACGTCCAAGACTCGAATCTCCTCTTCATAGAGCAGCTGGAGCATGGGTAGAGGAGTTACCTTCCGTACTTTGGAGTATTCGAACAACACCAAACAGGTCAACTGGGCAAACCCCGTTTTTCCTAGTTTATGGTGCGGAAGCAATCCTTCCAACGGACATGATCCATGATAGCCCAAGAGTGCAGGATTTCGACGAATCGGATGCCGAAAAAGCACGACAGGATGCCGTCGATCTCTTAGAAAAGGAACGAGAGCTTGTGCTTCAACGATCCGCCATTTACCAGCAAGGTTTACGACGTTACCATAGTCGGAAAATCAGGCATCGTTCTTTTAAAGAAGGTGACCTAGTGCTAAGATTGGTGCAGCAAAGAAAGCACAAATTGGCCCCAGTATGGGAAGGACTATTCGTCATCAGCAAAGCTATGAAAAATGGATCATACTATCTTGTAGATATTCGGGATACGGAGGATCATCCTGACAAGCCGAATCGCAAAAGAAAGAGGAAGATAGATGCTGAACTAGGAGAGACAAAGAGGCCCTGGAGTATCCAGCAGTAACGTCCCTTCTATACTTAGTTCAATTTCTATGTAAACATCTTTGAGATCATGAAATAAAGTTGTCGGAATTCTTATATCCATGGTTTTAACAAGTTTATTATAGTGCAAAACATGATTCCACCTTATCTATTTCCCAATCATCTTACAAAATACTCAATGTTAACCCGAATTGTGCCTGCGTGCTCGACGTTTAAAAACTGAATGATTTTCAGCCTACTAAAGGTTAAAGGAAACTCGGATTGTGCCTGCGTGCCCGAGTTTCATTCAAAAATTTCCTTACTATTCTCTAAGCATTATCTGACTGTTTATGTGTTGGGTCACTGGAGCTAGTTAGTAAAAATGCCCTTAGTATGATCCATGTTTCCGAGTTTAAACTGATTGGTTTTACCCAGTAACTCGGCATGAAGATTAAAAGTGCTATTGAGCCATTTCAAACACTAAGGACAGTTAAAGCACATAAACCAGAGAACTTAGAAGATAAAGGAATATTAAACCCGGAAAACTTGCAAAGAATTTCATAATTAACTGCAAAAGGTGGAGTACTTGTTCATACAAAAGAATATAAGCATTACAATATAAGTTACATTGTAAAGTGCAGTAATGCTCCTATTTTCTATTTCCACCATCCAGGTTAAGAAGAATCCTTCAGGCATCCGAGTCTTCATCACTGCTATCGTTCTCGGGGGCTTCGGGAATCTCCTCTTCTGGGTAGGTGATGGAGATGTTCACCATAGAGGCGATCTTGGTGGCGTGACCCTTAATCTCGTCAAAGATGGTGGTCCGCTGGGTCTCCGAATATCCAAGGGGGATACCGGACGCCACACGCCAAGATTTGGCACTAGGGTAATACATACGCATAAGGCCTAAAGCCATGCGTGCACCACCCCGTGCTGCGGAGCGCAAGGTGGACTCCTTGGATTTCGCCACCTCCAGGATAGCTTCCGGAAGTTTTTCAACTTCCGAGAATTCCCCAGTTCTTGCGGGAAGGAACTTGTTGACCAGCTGCATACCTGCAGCTCTGATCGCAGTCCATACCTTCCCAAAAGCTCGGATTTTCTCAATCCGAGTAAGATCTAGGCTATCTCCTGTTTTTCAGACAAACAACCAAAAGGTTAGTGAAAAAGCAGAGAAAGAAATCAAGACATGGAAAAACCGGTAAATGTTGATAACTTACCGAGAATCTTGTCCATCTCGGAGCCTTCCTCCAGGCGAAGGGTTAAGGCATTTTCCAAATCTTGGATAGTGGCCTTGTCCTTGTCCGCCTGCTGGGAGGCCTTGGATTGAGCAATCCCAAGGGCCAAATTGCTGGCCTCCAGATCTTTTTGAACCTTCATAAGCTCCTTATGAAGGTCCAAATTCTCCTGGCGGAGACTCGCGGCGTTGCCGGCATCTTCAGCTATTTCCTTGGCCTTAGCCAAAGCAGCTGGAAAGCAAGGAACAAAATTCCGAGTTTAGAAAAAGTCGGGAAAGTACTTAGACAAAAATCTGGATAAGAAACTTCAGAGAATCAAAATAGACCTGTTGTTTCCGACAGCTGTAGCTGAGACGATGCCAACTATGCTTCTTTCACGTCAAGAATAGTTAGAAGGTTCCTAACCTCCTTATTCTTGACGGAAAGTTTGTTGCAAACTTCCATGTTTATGGTTTCAGCGGTTTGCTGGAACACGGAAATGAAGCACCGTGTTATACGGAGAAACAACCATGATATTGAAAAGCATCAAGTGAAAAGTAGATATTTAACTTATTGCTTGGGGGCTAGAGATAATACCTGGCTCCTCCGCTGTAACCCTGCTAAGTTTTCAGTGAACTCTTTTGCGTACTCGGCAAAAAGAGTCCCGGCCGCGCTAAGGCCACCGCTGATATTCTTAAAATCCTTGTCAAAGGTCGGGATCTCCTCCTCAGTGATCCGAGAAGGACCTCCCACCTCAGGGACCGCCCTTTCCCTCGTGTCCGTTTTCGGCACAACGGGCTGGCTGGTTTGCAGAGACTCGGTGGTGGGGGCTGCGGCATGCTCTTCTGTGGCCGTAATCGGCGTACTCGGAGCGGTAGCAGGAGAAGGATGAGGGCCTCTGCTGGCCGCAGCCTTATGCCTCTTCAGCTTTTTTGGCTTCAGAGTAGAGGGAGGCAGGCTAAAAACAAAGCAAAATGCCGGAAAAGTTTAATCTCCGAAGGTAAAAGAAAAACTACGACAAAGGAAAGTAACCCAGATGTTCAAACCTGGAGGTGGCGACGGGGATGCCGTCAAGATCAATGACTTCCTGGGGAGCGGAAATCTTCTTGCGCTTCCGCCCACCGGCAAAGGTGGCACGCAATGCCTCTAGATCGGCATCGGAAGCAAGATCCGACTCAGGAAGTTCGGCAATCTGTTAAGAAGGAAAAAGCTGAGGTAAAAACACAAAAACCGAGTAAACGAAAAAGGATCTAAACCCCAAAAGGCGAAGAATTGTACCTTGGGAGCCGGATTCTCGGCCGTGTACATTGGCCGGCTTTCTTCCTATTGGTCGTGGGATGCAACCAATTGTTTCACGCGCTTCCGCAAGTCCTTTGCGGGCCAGTCCTTGCTGGTTGTCCGCATTTTGTCGCCGGTGCCCGTGTACTCGCAGAGAAGGCGAGCACCATGGTTGGCCAAGGGCTGGATCCGCCTATCCAACCAGCAAAGGACTGTGTTCATGCCGGTTAGAGGCGGATCAGAAGCGACGAGTTTTGTGATGCGCCGCTTGATCCGTAGAAGATCAGGCGGCAGGGTCTGGACAGTTTCGGTTCCCCAGTTTTCTTGGGGAACAGCGGCGGTGTTCAAGAAAGGCGGAACCCCGGTGGCCTTCTTAGGGAAAGGGACATCGGGGTGGTAAAAGAAGGAATCCGTCCAAAACTTGACGGATTCCGATGTTTTAATCTTGGGGAACCAATCCTCCCTGAACCTACGTAGGGTAAAGGAGATGGTCCCACAAGTTGGGAGTGCGCCCTCCGAAGAGTTCCGCTTAACCCCAAAACAGTAAAGCCAGAAATCTAACCTAGGTGCTATACCTAGATATTCCTCGAAAAGGGCCTGAAATCCGGCTAAATAGAGGATGGAATTTGGCGGCAGATTATGTGGTTGGATGTTGTAGTGGGACAAGATCTGGAGGAAGAAGGCGGATGGCGGAAGACCCATACCTCTGAGAATGTGGGAGGAGAGGAGGACTCGTTCTCCGTCATTCGACATGGGCTCGGTCTCATCCTCCGGGAGCCTCCATTTTCCCTTCATCACGAGCCCCTCCTTCTCCATTGTCGGAAGGAGGGACGGCGGAATACTGCTGGCACTCCAGTTGCCGGCAGTTTCCGCCTCTTCTTCGGCTCCGGCGGCGGCGGACGCTGCGCCCTCCGCAGCCGCAAGCTCGTCTCCGACGAGCGCGATTTTTTCCTCCACCGTCTCGGGCGCGAACGACAGAGTAGGCGCGGATGAAGATCCCTTAAGATCTGCGGAGGCGAGAGAGATTTCCTTGCCCTCCGCGCCGTCTGTGGCCTTCACCGGCTCGTCGCCGGAGACCTGCACTGGCGAGTCCAGCTGCGGGTCCATCGTGTCGATTATCTCGTCTATGTCCTTTGCGACGGTGCGGGCTGGGGAAGATGACGGAGATGCCATCAAGGGGCAGCATTCAGTCGCTCCGGTGAGGTCTTGGGTGCGTGCGTGCGCTCGGGAAGTGCTCAGCGAGAACTTGGGCTCTGGAAATGGCGTGCGGAGTGAGAGCGGAAGATTTCCACGGAGGACGAAGACGGCTATTTATAGCCGGAATTCCTTCATGATGCGTGCTAACGGCTCTTTTGACCGTTGGATGTTCAACGCGTGTCACTCGCCGGAAAATCCGGGAAATGAAACGACGGGTGATTATTGCTATCGCCTCGTTTCCCGCGAGAATCTGTCAGAGATATGTTTCTGGGTTTCCCGCCTGAAACCCAAACGTCCCTTACGTCAGCATGATTAACGCGCTGACGTAGGAAGTTCCTTCTCCACGAAGGATCGTGCGAGAAAAGCCGGATTTCCTGAATTCCGAGTTTTGCGTTACAACGTCCTTTAAGGAGAAAAAGAAGAATCAAGACTGCAGGCCGACATTTCTCGGAAAGATGCATTTGGCGAAAGACGGCGAATCGGAGTCTTAATCCTTCTTGGGGGCTACTGTCGGATATATACTGAATAGGGGTATATCAGATGGTAGTCTAAAGTGCCAGATTACCCGGGTGGCCCAAATGGTAGTGGGCTACGGTTCATTGGGCGGCCCAGTAAGCTGACGCACAGAAGCCGGATTCTAGAAGAACCCGGATCACGGCCCACGTGATCTGGCTTGGAGTAGAAGGCGGATTCCTTACTTTCCAAGTTAATATTTACCGTAGTCTTCTAGGTTTCCTACTCTGTATGCCCTAACCCGGCTATTATATAAAGCCGGACAGGAGATATGATAGATAGAAAATAAGCTACTGGCTAATTCGCCGAGAGGTTGATCCTTGACGAATAGCTAACAGAACCTCACATTGTACTCTGTATTCCCAGTCTTTAGTCCTGAATAGTGAGATTGCAGGAGTAGGAACGTCGCATTACTGCAACGTACCGAACCTGGGTAAACCTTGTGTCTTTGTCCTTAGCACAATCACCTCCCCCCACGTCTCTACCCGTAGTTTCATGGCACCCCCGTCTATGAATTCTACTACGATGTCTCGACATTGCACATGCGTTCTTCAGGCAGAAAGGCATGGTTATGTAATAGTATATTCCATACGGGGTTATAGAGGAGGTTTTGATTTGGTCTTCTTCAATCATAAGTATTTGATGGTACCCGGAATAAGCATACAAAAATCATAAAAGCTCAGAGCAGCAGTGGCATCTATTATTTGAAGGATTCGCGGTAACGCAAATCTATCTTTTGGACACAATTTGTTCAGGCCAACTATTGCGTGATACACACTTTCGAACGGCACAACCTCGAAGGAAACTTTTTCCTGACGGAAATTTTCTTTCTCTCCAAAGGTTACATCTAGGGAAATTTCTCCTAGGGATCGTGCTTGCCTGCCAGGAACGATGCCGTGAAAACATATATTGCTATGATTGAGCCGGGTCTCAGAGATTCGCATATGTTTCAGTGTATCCAGGTACATTATGTTGATGTTGGATCCTCCATCCATCAGCACTCTTTTTACCCTAGTGTTTTGAACAATAGGACTTACAACTAGAACTTGTGTGCTGAGTTCTGGGATATTTCCGGGATGATCAGACTGATCCCAGGTAATTGGTGTATTCGAGTACTTCAAGAATTTGGGGGTTGGTGGGACAACCGCGTTTATTTCTCGAAGTGTCCTCTTTGCCACCTTTGCCGAGGGAGTTCCTAGGAAAGTTAGATTGCATTCTCCATCAACTCTCGGAAACTTAGGCTCGCCTTTTCGCTTCTGTTCCTTGATTCACTGTCTTCTTTTTCAGCTTCTGGCTTTCGCTTGGAGAATTTACTCTTGGAACTCTTCCATTTGCTTCCGGATCCTGCACTGACTTTCATATGCTTGTTGAGCCGGCATTGTGCGTTAGTATGGGTGGGTTTCCCAAATTGCGAATGGTGGACACAGTTTTCCGACTTAATTCTTTCCTACTCTTCTTTTGTGTAGGAGATAGGTTCTGTGCTTCTTCCATTCCATTTGCTCCCATTTTCCTTTCCAAAGGCTATGTTGACCTCTTTGGGCTTTTGCTGTGCCTCTGGAGTGGCTTTTTTCTCAGAACGAGGGGCCTTTTTGGCTTGAATCGAAGCATCTATATTTCCACCTCTTGCTCTGATATCATCTTCAGCCGATGCATGCTCATGTGCGGTTGTAAGCATAGATTCAAGATCTTTGTGCTTTTTTGAACCGATCATGAACGGTACGAGGCCATAAAAGCATGCATTGCTTGTACGTCAGTTACTCCAGAGCAACTGTTCTTCATTGCAGTCCACCTTGAGATAAAGTCAACGTATGGCTCATCTTCAAACTGGGTGCAACTGTTTAGCTGGTTGATGCTATTGGGGCGTTTGTAAGTTCCCCAAAAATGCTGAGTAAAAACTCTAGCCCTATCATCCCAGTTGTCTACGGTTCTTGACGGAAGCCCGTTAATCCAATCTCTAGCTCCATCCAGTAACATTAGGGGTAGGAATTTTACTGCCTCCAGATCTGTCCCATTGTTAATCTGGATGGCTGCGTAATAGTCTGAGAGCCAGGTATCCGGGTTTGTACTGCCGTTATATTTTTTATATGCTGGACCAACTTTGGCGAAGCCAGAATGTAGAGTTATTCTTCGGATCCTGTCAGTGAAACACTTAGGTCTGAAGTATAGATCATCTCTTTCCGCTCTATCGGCGTGTGCATAGTATCTACCGACTGAATGAATGGAAGGGGATCTGCTCCTTTCTTTTTCATTGTTGCGCGAACGTACTTTTCCGGGGTTATCTCTATTTCCTCCATTATGGTGTCCTTTGGAATAAGGTGGAGTTCTACTCCTGTGTCTTTCCTTATTCCTAGGAGGAGTACGAGATCTCTCACGCCTGTGAGGAATGTCATTCTTCCGGCTTTTTCAGCAGGGCGTCTCGGAGACGGCATTGCTTTTCCGTCTTTCCGGTTTTGTTCTTCCCGATCTCGGGGATTGATTCCACCTTTCGGCAGATGGGATCCGGTTCTTGACGTTGCATCCTTGTTATCTGCGTTTTTCTTGTCCTTTCTCGGATCTCCTTCTCTTTTGAATTGCTTGAATCTCCAGGTTCTTCAGGTCCAGGCGCCCCAGCAACGCATGTGGCGTTTTTGCATAGGTCCGAGTCGCCGTGCAACTTCCCTGATTTTGTCTGCCCTCGCTATTGCTGTTGCAATGCCTTTCCTAAGAAAGCATACACCCGTTGAAGCTTTTCGCCATTGGAGTACATATCATAGTTGAGGATGGAGAACGCGGCTTCCATGTTTTCTACTGCGGTTTTGTATATAGGTTCGCCCTGGCATTAGTGTTGTTTACTTGCTTTTGCAGGCAGGGTTTTGGAACCGTTCCTTTGGCGGCAGTACTTCCGGTCTTGCGATTCCGGGTAACCGTGTAGGTTTTATGCCAGATCTATTCCTTCTCTCATACTCCTCGATTTCTTCCTGCTACAACTTAATGCCAGCCTGGGTTTTTTGGAGATTTCCCGAGTTCTGAATAGATGTTGATGTTTCCTTTGGAGAGCTTGTCTCCTAGCTTCCATTACTTCAGGGGGCTCGTGAGGTCCCACTGGTGTTTGAATTAAATCCCGTTCATCCTGTCCTGGCATTGGTGGAACAAAGATTTCCTTCGTTTTCTTCTCCGCAGGCTTAACTTCGCTTCCACCTCCTGCTTCCAGGTTTTCGTTGGCTGGATCCGCCAGTTATTTCTTCCGGAGTTTATACCGGAGTTTCTTGGAGGCCTTGCTTCTTTTCTTGGAGGGAGGTTTTTTACGAGGTTCATCTTCTGTCAATTCCTTGACGTCGGGGTACGTTGGAGTGGTTTCACCATCTTCTCTTTCGTCATCTAGCGGTGGTGTTTGAGGGCTTTCCTGCTTTCGGCATCCGTGTTTTCAGCCGGTTTTGCCATAAGTACTACATGGAATCCCTCTTGAAGAGATTTGACCTTTCTTTCGAAAGCATCTTCGTCTTCATCTTCGGAATCGAGCTCATCTAATCCGGGTTCTGATTCCAATCTCGCCTCAATGGCGGCTAGTACCGAGTCAGCTTCCGAGTTCATCGTCATATTGACGGATATCGGATCTTCCACCTCTATTGTGGGATTGTTTTCTTCTGCCTCTTCCACGAGATTTCTCTCATCCTTGCCTTTCTTTGTTCCTAGAAGGAGTACGGGATCTCTCACGTCTGTGAGGAGTGTCGTATCTTCCGGCTTTTTCAGCCGGGCGTCTTGGAGGCGACATTGCTTTTTCGTCTTTCTGATTTTGTTCTTCCCGATCACGGGGGTTATTTCCACCTTTCGGCAGATGGGATCCTATCCTGGATGCTGCATCCTTATGATCAGGGATTTTCTTGTCCTTTATCAGATCTACTTTCTTCTCCTTAGAATTTCCTGAATCTCCAGGTTCGCCAGGTCCAGGTGCTCCAGCGGAGCATGTGGCAGTTTTGCATAGGGCCGAGTCATCGTGCAACTTCCCTAATCTTGCACGTCCTCATTGTTGCTGTTGTAATGCTTTTCCCAAGAAATCATACACCCCATGAAGCTTTTTGTCGTTGGAGCACACATCATCATTAAGGATGGCAAATGCGGCCTCCGCGTTTTCGGCTGCGGTTTTGTATATGCGTTCGCCCTTGGCATCAGTTATGTTTACTTGTCTTTGCCAAGAAGGGTTTTGGAACCGTTCTTTTTGTGGCACTACTTTCGTCTTTGCGATTCCGGGTAACCGTGTAGGTTTTATGCCAGATTTGTTCTATCTTTCGTACTCCTCTATTTCTTCCTGCTGCAACTTAATGCTAGCCTGAGTTTTTAAGATGTTTTCCCAAGTTCTGAATAGATGTTGATGCTGCCGCTGTAGAGCTTGTCTCCTGGCTTCCAGCACTTCAGGGGGTTCGTCACGTCCCACTGGAGTTTGAATTAACTCAAGTTCTTCCTGTTCCGACATTAGTGCAATAGGGATTTCCTTATTTTTCTTCTACTTCGAGGTTTTGGTTAGCAATATCTCCCAACTTTTTCTTCTAGAGTTTATACTGGAGTTTGTTGGCAGTCTTCTTTTTCTTCTTGGAAGAGGGAAGTTTTTTACTAGGTTCATCTTCTGTCAATTCCTTGACATCAGGGTAAGTTGGACTGGTTTCACCATCCTCTCTTTCCTCATCTGGCGGAGGTGTTTTGGGGTCTTCCTCATCTCCGGCATTCGTGTTTTCAGCTGGTTTTGCCATCAATACTTCATGGAAGCCCCCGCATATATTTGACCTTTCTTTCGAAAGCGTCTTCGTCTTTGTCCTCGAAATTAAAATCTTCAGATCCGGGTTCCGACTCCAATCTTGCGTCAAGAGCAGCTAACACATAGTCGGCTTCCGAGTTCATCGTCTCATTGACGGGTGTCGGATCTTCCACTTGAACTGTGGGATTGTTTTCATCTGCTTATTCCACGAGATTATTTTCATTGGTGTTTTCAGCGACCTCGGACTGCACCATGCCAATAAAGTGAGATCTGATTGCACGCATCTCCGAAGAGGCAAAAACTTCAGTGGTGTATTGGCGATCTGAGCAAAATCCAGCATCATAGTTTTCTTCAACTGGGTATAGGGCGGGTGGGATAAATTTACTTCCACCATAGAATCCCATCCGACAAAGATGTTTGTAGCTCTAATCAGTAAAACGCAGGCACATACCAGATGATTCCTTGCTGGCATGTACGATCCATTGTCGAGGAAGCGCCCGACATCGTTGTCGAATTCCAAGCTTCCGACAGTTATGGTACTGCCGATTCCGCCGAGTATCCCCGATCAAAACATAACGCCTGACGTCGCTGGCCCCACGGTGGGTGCCAACTGTCTAGACATCATAGTAGAGTTCATAGATGGGGGTTCCATGAGACTACTGGTAGAGACATGAGGGGACATGGTAGTACGACAACCAGGAACACCAAATTTACCCAGGTTCGGTACGTCGCAACTAGGCGGTGTTCCTACTCCTTCAATCTCACTAAATCACGACTCAATCCTGAAGTATACAAAGTACAATGTGAGTAGGGTTTCGCTAACTCGACGAGGATCAGCTTCTCGGCGAGTTGGCTTCTAGCTAATTGTCTGTATCTCTCTTCTCTCCCGTCCGACTTTATATAGATAGCCGGTTTAGGGCTTACCAGAAAGGACACCTAGAAAACTACGGAAGGTATCTAACTTGGAAAGTAAGGATTCCGTCTTCTACTCCAAGCCGCACCATTTTGGGCCTTCTGTGCGTCAGATTACTGGGCCGCCTAATGGGCTGTGATCCATTACCAATAGGCCACCCTTGTAATCCGGCTCTTTAGGACAATGCCGGACAATTTCGGCGGATGGGATCCGGTCCTGGACACTGCATCCTTATTGTCAGGGATTTTCTCGTCCTTCTTGGGATCTCCCTTCTTTTCCTTAGAATCTCCTCAATCCCCAGGTTCGCCAGGTCCAGGAGCTCCAACAGCGCATGTGGCAGTATTGCATAGGGCCGAGTCATCGTGCAGCTTCCCTGACCTTGTGTGTCCTTGTTGTTGCCGTTGTAATTTTTTCCTATGAAAGCATACACTCCCTGAAGTTTTTCGTCATTGGAGTACAGATCATCATTAAGGATGGCGAACACGGTCTCCGCGTTTTCAGTTGCGGTTTTGTATATGCGTTCACCCTTGGCATTGGTGTCATTAACCTGCCTTTGCCAAGAAGGGTTTTCGAATCTCTTTCTTGCTGGCAGTTCATCCGGTTTTGCAATTCCGGGAAACCGCGTAGGTTTTATGCCAGATCTATTCCTTCTTTCATATTCCTCTTTCTCTTCCTGCTGCAACTTAATGTCAGTCTGGGTTTTCATGAGGTTTTTCTGAGTACGGAATAGATGTTGTTGATGCCGCTGTAGAGCTTGTCTCCTGGCTTCCAGCACTTCAGGGGATTCATCTCGTCCCACTGGGTTTGAATTAGATCAATGTCATCCCGTTCCGACATTTGTGGAACGGGGATTTCTTTCTGTTTCTTATCTGCATGTGTGACTTCGCTTCCTGCTCCTACTTCCAGGTTTGGTTGGCAATATCTGCCAACTGTTTCTTCTGGAGTTTATACTGGAGTTTCTTGGTAGTCTTCTTTTTCTTTTTGGAAGAGAGAGGTTGCTTGCAAGGTTCGTCCTATGTAAATTCTTTGACATTGGGGTAAGTTGGACTAGTTTTGCCATCCTCTCTTTCCTCATCTGGCAGAGGTGTTCTGGGGTCTTCATCGGCTTCGGCATCCGAGTTTTCAGTCGGTTTTTCCATAAGTACTTCATGGAAGCTCCCTTGCATATATTTGACCTTTCTCTCGAAAGAGTCTTCATCTTCATCTTCGTAATCTATGTCTTTAGATCCGGGTTCCGACTCCAATCTTTCTTCTACAACAGCTAACAGAGAGTCCAGTTCCGAGTTTGTTGTTTCATCGACAGGTGTCGGATCTTCCACTTGTTCTGTGGGTTTACGTTTTTCTGCTTCTTCCATGGGATTGTTTCTTCCATGTTTTCAGCGATCTCAGACTGCACCATGCCAATGAAGTGAGATTTGACTGCGGGCATCTCCGAAGAGGTAGCCATTTCAGCAGGGTTTTGGCAATCTGAGCAGAATCCGGCATCATAGTTTTCCTCAATTGGGTATAGGGCGGGTGGGATAAATTTACTTCCACCATAGAATCCCATAGCTTATGTTGTTAATCCGATAAAGATGTTAGCAGATTCAATTGGTAAGACGCAGGCACTTACCAGGTGATTCCGTGCTGGCATGTACGATCCATTCTCGAGGAAGCGTCCGACATTGCCATCGAACTTCAGGCTCCTGACAGCTATGGTACTGCCAATTCCGCCGAGTATTCCTGCTCGGAACGTAACTCCCGACGTCGCTGGCTCCACGGTGAGCACTGTCAGAGCGCGAGCGCCCAGAGCCATAGTTCAAGAAGAGCCGTTGTCGTGTCCTTTGGAATAAGGTGGAGTTCTACTCCTTGGCCTTTTTTTTGTTCCTAGGAGGAGTACGGGGTCTCTCACGCCTGTGAGGATTTTCATATCTTCCAGCTTTATCAGCTGGGAGTCTCGAAGGCAGCATCATTTTTTCGTCTTTCCGGTTTTGTTCCTCCCGTTCTTTGTAATCACGGGGATTATTTCCACATTTCGGCGGATGGGATCCGGTCCTGGATACTGCATCCTTATTGTCCGGGATTTTCTTGTCCTTCTTGGGATCTCCCTTCTTTTCCTTAGAATCTCCTGAATCTCAAGGTTCGCCTGGTCCAGGAGTTCTAGCGGCGCATGTGGCAGTTTTGCATAGGGCCGAGTAATCGTGCAGCTTCCATGACCCTGCATGTCCTTGTTGTTGCTGTTGTAATACTTTTCCTAGGAAAGCATACACTCCCTGAAGTTTTTTGTCATTGGAGTACAGATCATCATTAAGGATGGCGAACGCGGCCACCGCGTTTTCAGCTGCGGTTTTGTATATGCATTCGCCCTTGGCATTGCTGCCGTTAACCTGCCTTTGCCAAGAAGGGTTTTCGAACCTCTTTCTTGCTGGCAGTTCATACGGTTTTGCAATTCCGGGTGACCTCGTAGGTTTTATGCAAGATCTATTCCTTCTTTCGTATTCCTCTATCTCTTCCTGCTGCAACTTAATGTCAGCCTGGGTTTTCTTGAGGTTTTCCCGAGGACGGAATAGATGTTGCTGCTGCCGCTGTAGAGCTTGTCTCCTGGCTTCGAGCACTTCAGGGGATTCATCTCTTCCCACTGGGGTTTGAATTAGATCAATTTCGTCATGTTCCGACATTTGTGGAACGGGGATTACTTTGTTTTTCTTCTCCGCAGGTGTGACTCCGCTTCCTCCTACTACTTCCAGGTTTTGGTTGGCAATATCTGCCAACGTTTTCTTCTGGAGTTTATACTGGAGTGTTTTGGCAGTCTTCTTTTTCTTTCTGGAAGATGGAGGTTTCTTGCCAGGTTCGTCATCTGTCAATTCTATGACATCGGGGTAAGTTGGACTAGTTTCTCAATCCTCTCTTTCCTCATCTGGCGGAGGTGTTTTGGGGTCTTCATCATCTTCGGCATCCGAGTTTTCAGTCGGTTTTTCCATAAGTACTTCATGGAAGCTCCCATGCATAGATTTGACCTTTCTCTCAAAAGCGTCTTCATCTTCATATTCGGAATCTATGTCTTCAGATCCGGGTTCCGACTCCAATCTTGCTTCTATAGAAGCTAACACACAGTCAGCTTCCGAGTTCGTCGTTTCACTGACGGGTGTCGGATCTTCCACTTGTTCTGTGGGATTACGTTTTTCTGCTTCTTCCACGGGATTGTTTTCTTCCGTGTTTTCAGCGATCTCGGACTGCACCATGCCAATGAAGTGAGATCTGATTGCGGGCATCTCCGAAGATGCAGCAAATTCAGGAGAGTATTGGTGATCTGAGCAGAATCCGGTATCATAGTTTTCCTCAATTGGGGATAGGGCGGGTAGGATAAATTTACTTCCACCACAGAATCCCATAGCTTCTGCTATTAATCCGATAAAGATGTTAGCAGATCCAATCGGTAAGACGCAGGCACTTACCAAGTGATTCCGTGCTGGCATGTACAATTCGTTGTCGAGGAAGCGTCCGATATCACCATCAAAGTTCAAGATCCCTACAGTTATGGTACTGCTCGGAACGTAACTCCCGACGTCGCTGGCCCCACGGTGGGCGCCAACTGTCGAGACATCGTAGTAGAGTTCATAGAAGGGGGTGCCATGAGACTACTAGTAGAGTCGTGGGGGACGTGGAAGTACTGTAACGAGAACACCAGGATTACCCAGGTTTGGTATGTCGCAACTAAGGTGGCGTTCCTACTCCTGCAATCTCATAAATCAGGGCTGAAGCCTGACGTATACAAAGTACAATGTGAGTAGGGTTTCGCTAACTCGGCGAGGATCCACTTCTCGGCGAGTTGGATTATAGCTAATTGTATGTGTTGTTCTTCTCTCCCTTACGGCTTTATATAGATAGCCGGATTAGTGCATACAGAAAGGAAACCTAGAAGACAACGGAAAGTATCTAACTTGGAAATTAAGGAATCCGTCTTCTTCTTCAAATTGCACCACTTTGGTCTGTGGTCCGGGTTCTTCTAGAATCCGGCTCCCTGTGCATCAGCTTACTGGGCCGCCCAATGGACTATGATCCATTACCAACAGGTCACCCTGGTAATCCGGCCCTTTAGGACAATGTCGTACATACCCCTAATCGGTATATATCCGACAAATAGTAAATCTATTTTATTTTGAGTTTGCCTTCAGCTGAACATGTTATAACTACAAATGAGATGAGGCTTGATTAGGTGGATTTGCAAGAACTAGTGAGGAACACAAGTTATGGTCGGCGGGGACTTCTCCAGCGAGGCGCACTCGGTCGATTCCACGTGCGCATGTACAAACCAAGGCCACCTACACCTTCAGCGCGGCGAGGGGAACCTAGAGGGGGTGGCGGATGGGCCAACCGGTCACTGGAGCGACATCGCCGTGGGCGGGCGGCGGTTGCGAGTTCGGTCGACAGTGTTCTCGTCGAACCAATGAGCTAGGGAGGGGGAAAGGGGCACGGGAGTGCGTGGTCTCACCCTTGACGTGTGCGTTTGCTCGACGGGGATAGAGGAGGTCGGAGTCGACGCCGAGAGCTCGCCAGAGAAGCTTCTGTGGAGGAAAAGAAATTGGACGGCGCGGTCGATTCGCATTGTCCTGCCTCGATTCCTTTGGCAAGGGAGATGAGGAGGAAACAGAGAGGCTTTTCCCCACCCGGCAGCGGTCGTAGGTGGCTAGAACGGCAGGAAACGGGGGTCGACGGTGAGCTAGGGTTCGGCCATGGAAATTTTTGGCGAGAGAGAGAGATAGGGCGAGAGAGAGAGGGAGGAGGAGAGCAGCAACATGGGGGCCCCTCCTCTTCTACGCGCAGCGCAGGGGCAGCGTCGTGTCCATAGGGCAATGGGACGGTGCCACTGTCGCCATGCCCGTTCCCCTGTTCTCTAGAGGAAGAAGAAGAGGATTTTACAAACAAAAAAACTCACTCCTTTTTCCTGTTTTGTTTTCCACCTTTCTGTCTCTGCAAATTGCTTAAATGAAGCCCTTAAACTCGTTTAAAAATTCTGCAAAATTTCCTAAAATTCTAATTTTTAAATTAGAAGGTGTGGTATATTTTTTTTAGATCAATTGATGAAACTTGACAGAACAAAGTTGTTTCAATTTGCTTTAAGGCCTTTTTAGTAAACACATTATTAATTTATTTTGGTAAATTAATTGACTTTGCAATTTTTATATTTTGAACAGGTATTACTTCCTTAACACTTTGGTAAGATCAAATAATTTCTGGTTCACAAACTTATTCACAACTGTGATGTTTGAGTTATAGTCAAATTTTGGCTTTTTCCATTTAATAATTTTAGCACTTATTTTCACTTGTTTTCTTTTTCCACTATGGAGAGGATCTCTTAATTCCATATTCACTTGGACATTATCTCCAAACGGGTATCAAGCTTCAAGCATATGATCTCTTCGATATGATCCTCTTGGACTTGCATTTCACAAACTTAACAACGACCACAATTTGACATCATACACAATGGGCTATATGAAATTTTATTTTTTGATGCAAGCACATGGATAGATACCTAACCCACATATATATACCATACACACATAGCATGGTTTAGTTCACAAAGACAATTGAACTATTACTTACCATACCATGAACCCACAAGGTACATCTTCTATCTTTGTGAGTTGATCAACTTTAATCATCTTAACACTTTTCCTTGATCAACCTTGTATCTTTTCTTATCTCTTCATTATAATGATGTCTTGAAGAAATATTCTTCAAGACATACTTGCAATATGCTCAACTATCTCATGACCATTCTTCGGATATTCCTATGAATAGAGCCTTCGTCATCACTTGATCTTCTTGAATCCAATACATGGACATAAATCATTACCTATGAAAAACTCTAAAAGTAAAACTCAATTAAACCATTAGTCCATAGAGATTGTCATTAATTACCAAAAGCACACATGGGGCACCATGCTCTTTCAGCATTGTCTGCAAAACTTATGGATACTAAGAATAGAGAGTGGGGCTAGTATCTCTCCTTTTACACATGAGTAATTTCCCATCTCGAAAAATCGAGGCAAATACTCCTTTATAATTAACCAATGGCTACCGTTATGTTCACCCAGTTCATGGAGGAATATTTCTAGGGAGGTGTTGCACATCATGTGTCAACCACCCAATACTTGGGTGCTACCCTCGGGCAATTTTGCCCCCTCCGCACTCCCCCCTTATTAGGGTTTTGACTGAAACTCTTCCGGAACCATGTGGCCCTAGTAGATAAAATCATCGACCTTATCTATTGATGTCAGAAACATGTTTCTAACATCCCGGGACATCTCGTGTCCTCCGTATCTCAACAAAAAAAATGCCCTCTCTCGCCATCCAAACAGTAAAATTCCAAACCCTAGATTGCTCGCAACATTCTAAAATAACCAAAATCTTCTGCCTTTGATGTGTGGAGGTACTGAAGATTCTTCAAAGTTCCAAGTCTTGAAGGATTAGATAAGGTTTAAAATAGGTTTTGTAATTTTTCTATTTTTAATAATTATATTTCAATGTAATATCCCTTGTACAAAAATATTATGAAAGAAATAAAATTGTGCTTGAACTCCAATTCAGTCTCTTTCTTATACATTTTTACTTCATGTTTGAATTTCTTAATTTTTGTGAAGAATGATTTTTAAAAGAACTCAAATTCAATTTTTTGTTTGAATTCAAATATTAATTCTTCAATAAACTAAAGGGAATATGCCCCAGAGACAATAATAAAGTGTTTATTATGTTATTTCTTGTTTATGATAGATGTTTATTTCTCATGCTAGAATTGTACTAACCGGAAACGTTGATACATGTGTGTTTAATAAACAACAAACGTTCCTAGTAAAGCCTCTCTTTTAACTAGCTCATTGACTAACCGATGATCAAGGTTTCCTGATCATGAACATTGGATGTTGTTAATAACGGGGTCATGTCATTAGGATAATGATGTGATGAACATAGACCCAAACTAAGTATAACAATACGATCAAGTCATTTAATTTATATTGTTATATCTTGCATTCGAAGTAACCTTATTCCTTAGACCATGAGATCATGTCAATCACTAATACCGAAAGAGTACTTTGATGACATCAAACGTCACACCGTAACAGGGTGACTATAAAGGTGGCGTTAGGTATTCGGAAAGTGTTAGTTGAGGCTCATGGATCAAGAGTGAGATTTGTCCATCCAAAATGACGGAGAGCTATACTCTGGCCCTCTCGGTGATATCACATTGACACCGCTTGCAAGCATGTGACTAGGTCACAAGAATGTCATATTACAGAACGAGTAAAAGAGTACTTGTCGGTAACGAGATCGAACAAGCTATGGTTGATACCGATGATCGGATCTCGGACAAGTAAAATATCGCGAGACAAAGGGAATTACTTACGACGTTGATGGTTCACACGATCACGAGATTCATCGTTGAATATATAGGAGTCATCACGGATTTCCAGATCTCGCTGCTGATTATTGATCGGAGAGGAGTCTCGATCATGTCTATGTTATTCGCGAACCGTGGGGTGACACACTTAAGATTCGATGACGCATTTGAGAGGATACAGAATATCGAAGATGTTTTGGACAACACCAAAACTGTTTGGGGGGGGAAATTGAAATAGTTCAAGGGTTTTTTGTTGAATGGTTGTTAATAGAATTAACAAATGATTCGAGGTGCTATATGCAAATGTTTGTTAATGGAATTAACAAATATTAAAAATAACGAAATAAAAATGTTTTATTTATTTATTAATGAAAACCCTTTGAATTTTCTAAGTGGTGTTTTAAGGGAGCATGAGTGGGTCTGAGTGGAGCTTCCACTCACATGAAGAGGGAAGAGGTGGGGGCACCCCATGGCTGGCCACACCCTTCCCCCTTTGGGCTGCCTCCCACTCCCCTGTAAAAGGAGGGTGAGAGATCCCCCTCCTCACACACTTGTCCCATCTCCTTTTCTCTCCACCCGCTGCTCCATTCCATGGTCTCCCGCTTGGCGAAACGCTGACCATGGGATTCTTCACCACACCACGTCGTCGTGCTGCTGGAGTTTCGTGGGATCCTCTACATCCCATGCCCCGCTGGATCGAGCTAACAGAGGTCTTCATCGAGCTGAATGTGTGACCGATCACGGAGGCACCGCCGGATTGCGGTGCACATCTTCTCGGGATCGGGATCGACGTGAGTACGACTGCGCTAACAACGAGTTTTAATCTTATAACGCTTAGAGTTTTAGAGGGTATGTTTTCCTAAGACTCTTTCTCCCCGTTACCTTTTATCTCCTAGATTAGATCTTGGCCCTTCGGGTTTATCTCGCGTAGGAAAATTTTTGTTTTCTATGCAACGTACCCTTCAGTGGTATCAAAGTCGGATCTATGCGTAGATGATTTGTACGGGTAGAACACATATATGTATATGGGCGTCGATGATCATGCTTTTGCCTCCTTAAGTATTTTATGATCTTAGTGGCATAGTAGGATGAAGATGCCCTAGACAAACTTTACGTGTACTTTGTATGCGAGACCTGTCTCACTTGTGGCTGAGGGGATGTCCGTTTCTCCTACTATAGTTAAGATCTAATCTATGAAGCGTTGTTAAACATATGTTTTATCAACGTTGTGGTTCTTGTTCGTAGGTATGAACGGTTCTATCCTCGTAAGCCCAAGCCACATAAAATATGCAAAAATAAATTAGCGGCGTCTAACTTGTTTTTGCAGGGCATGTGATGTGATATGGTCAATGTTACAAATTTTATGTATGAGATGATCTATTTTGTAAATTATTGACATAACGGCAAGAACCATATGGTTGTCTTATTATTTATGGCCTACGTGTCGTATATCATATCCATGAGATATGTTGTAATTTTGATGGACAATCAAGATGGAGGTGCCATGGACCTTGGTGCCACGCCGGCGGAATGATGGAGATCATATCATGATGCACAAGATGGATATCAAGTGCAAGAAGGACCATATCATATCACATTATCCATGCATGTGATGTTAATCCTTTTATGCATCTTACTTTGCTTAGATCGCGACGGTAGCATTATAATGACCCCTCTCACTTAATATAAAAATAATAATGTGTTCTTTCTTAGTATGCACCGTTAAGAAAGTTCGTCTTTTCGAGACACCACGTGATGATCGGGTGTGATAGACTCAACGTTCTCATACCACAGGTGTTTTCAAGCATATCATGTACAGACATGGTCTTGAAACACATGCAATACTACGGTTCTGCTTGGCGAGCCTAGAATGTACAAACATGGCCACGAAACAGGTAACCGAAAGGTAAACCATGAGTCATATGGATGATTTGATGAACATGTTGATGTTCGCCTTTGCAACTATACCGTCTCACGTGATGATCGGTTCCAGTGTAATGAATTTGGTTCATGTAATCACTAAAATGACTAAGAGGGATATTGTTTTTGAGTGGAGTTCATGGGATAATTTTAGAATTAACTTGAACTTAATTTATCATAAACCCAGTCAAAATATTCTTTGCAAATATGTTGTAGATCATGGCACCACCTACCTTCAATTTCAATACTTTACCAACTGGGCACCGGAGCACAGAGATTTCGGTCGAAAGACATTTGCACCACCACGCCTGACCATCTCCGAGTTTGGCCACCAGATCACGATCTGGGAGCCGACCTTGCCGAAGCGCCGCCAACACCAGGAACCCCCGGTGCCCCCTCCTTTCCATCCACACGGCCAAAGAGAAATGTCATCACCACCGCGACGTCGCTCGCAGTGGAGTCGCCCGCGCAATCTCTTCTAGGACCGTCGTCCCGGTGTCCCCAAACTCGAGCCCTTAGGGACGGTCACGCATCGCAAGTCCAACAAAACGGATAAGGTAGGGTCGCAAAAAATCTAATCTAGGTGCACGTGTGGCCAATCGGAGGAGATCATTCCGACCGGCGAAGGCGGTTGCTGACCGGAAGCAGCAGGCAGGGCATGTTAGGTCCGGATCATGCTCAGGTCTGGTCCAGATCAGAGCCGACTAGCCCGCCACCGCGCTGCAGCGCCATGGACGCTGCGGTCGCTATCCACCGGGAGATCCCGTGCCACCCGAACCATCACCTTCCACGCCGGAACCTGCCGCCAGCTAACCAGAGTCGAGCACCACGGACGAACGGCACGGAAGTGGTGCAAGAGAATGCGTAGCACCGCTCGGGCTTGCGCCACCGCCGACCAAGTCGACCCCAAGTTAGCTCGCTCGCAACATTCTAAAATAACCAAACTCTTCTACCTTTGATGTGTGCAGGCACCGGAGATCCTTCAAAGTTCCAAGTCTTGAAGGATTATATAAGGTTTAAAATAGGTTTTGTAATTTTTCTATTTTTATAATTTTATTTCTATGTAATATCCCTTGTATAGAAATATTATGAAAGAATAAAATTGTTCTTGAATTCCAATTCAGTCTATTTCTTATTCACTTTTACTTTATGTTTGAATTGTTTAAACTTTATGAAGAATGATTTTTAAAAGAACTCAAATTATTTTTTTGTTTGAATTCAAATATCAATTCTTCAATAAACATGTTAGGTTTAGAAAATATAAGATAATAAATAAACATCTAATGCATGACATCAATTCAAACACTAGGGTTAGGTTTGAAATCAAAACCCTAAGTGAAAGGTGAAATCAATTCCCCCTCGACTAATGTCTGCGACCTGTCCCAAAGTCCCACGACACTTCGAGAGCTTAATTTACTTGCCACTTTGCACAAAAGCGCAAAAAATAAAGGAAGACTCAAAATCCATGCAATGCAAAGATGCACAGATCCTAAACTACCCCTTTCGACTCTCTGAACCGAGAGTTCTCACGGGAGATAAAAAAAAGGCATGGATAGATTAGGGATCTCCTCAAGACGTTAAATGTCATGCAACAACGACATAGACCAAATTTCTACATCATTAAATCTACATGTATCATGTGATTTTGTTCATCTCGAAACAGACTTTCATCCCGCTATTATAAATAAAGCCGAACGGTTGAACTGATACAAAGTGATGAGGGGGAACCTCTTACAAATAAGATCAAAGATAGAGAAAATAAAAACATAGGAAGAACCAAACTTGCCACTGAAGACATCGGAGTGCGCCTGAAAGAAACTGAAGCCCAATGACGATGCCCCCAAGAGGGTGAAGACATAGTGTGTCGCCATCATCGAGACCAAGATGGTCAACGGGTTCCCCGGAGCAAAACGCGGCTAAGGTACCCACAACGAAGCCCCCAAGAAGGGTGCGATACCCGCAGGCACCGTCGCTATTAATTAGCGTCGGAGCGCAGAGTTTTTGGTCGAAAAAACATTTGCACCACCACTCGTGACGATCTCCGAGTTTGGCCACCAGAACACGATCTGGGAGTCGACCTTGCCGAAGCGCCGCCAACACCAGGAACCCCCGGTGCCCCCTCCTTGCCATCCACACCGCCAAAGAGAAATTTCATCACCACCGCCACATCCCGGCGTCCCAAACTCGAGTCCTTAGCGACAGCCATGCATTGCAAGTACAACAAAACGGACAAGGTAGGGTGGCGAAAAATCTAATCTACGTGCACGCGTGGCCAATCGGAGGAGGTCCTTCCCACCACCGAAGGCGGTGGCAGACCGGACTTAGCAGGCAGGGCATGTTAGATCCGGATCATGCTTATATCCGGTCCAGATCAGAGCCGACTAGCCCGCCACAGCACTGCAGCGCCACGCCGGAACCTGCCGCCAGCTAACCAGAGCCGAGCACCACGGACCAACGGCATGGAAGTGGTGCAAGAAGAGCGCAACACCGCTCGGGCTTGCGCCACCGCCGACCAAGTCGACCCCCAAGTGGCGCAGCACCGCTTGGGCTTGCGCTACCGCTGACCAAGTCAACCCCAAGTTAGCTCGCTGCCGGATGCCATCCACACCGCCTCAACATAACCGCCCGTAGTTAAGCACCATTCTGTTGATAGTTTCTGGTTTTGAAATTAACTCAGACAACCAATTCCAGACAATTATTTTTAAATAATACGTTTTTAATACTTATTTCAGAAAATAATACACAGATTTGAAATTTTTCAAAAATAGAATCTAATCGGCAGTGGTGCGCCCGACTGGACCCTATCGGGTATGGCTCACCCGATTGCTACCTATCGGCCATGCTGGGCCTGATAGGAGCATGGCTGACGCACGCACTGCCAGTCGGGGCAGGCCAAAATGAATCGGGTCTGGCGTACCCGACAGCCGTGCAATCGGGTACGGCGTACCCAATTACTCTCTTTTTTCTGCCGTCCCTCCCGCCACTTTCTACCGCCCTTTTCTTCCCCGGCAGCATCTCCCGCCATTTTCTCCCGCACATTTTCCCCGCCACTTTCTCCCGCACGTTCTTCCCGCCACCATGTCCAGAGGGTTCTATATAAACCTCTGCATATTTTGTGATGGAAGTGTGTGTTGTGTAGTGAACTTGTCGGATGCGTTAGAGTGATGGCAGATAGTGGTAGTGGTGGTCTCGACCCACTCAGCTCGTGGTGTATTCTCTATCATGCGGCAAAAGGTTCTTGCGCTAATAGGAGGGAGGACAGAGCTGGGGTTAGTTTTATGGAACTAATGACCGACTGTGAGCACGCAGTTGCTTTGGGGGAAAATTTAGCCAGATATGACCTCCCGCCTAGAACCACCGATGAAATTAGGAATGAACTATTGAGGTGGCGTCATAAGTGTTCTAGAGTAATTGAGCTTAAATGGATTGAGTCGGGTCTTCGGGGCTCGTCTATCTCAACTATTAGCGATAAGATACAATTTTCTCCCGCCGCCTATGCACTTCACGTTGAGGTAATTTATTTAAAGTTTACATAATGTTCAAATGAATTTTCATCGTTCTAATTTTTGTTTGTCTTTTATTCTCAATATGCAGCACTGGCCTGCAGATGCGGAGTTTTTGAAAAAAAAAATCAGACACTATGGATGGATGAGCATATTGTTTGGGCCATGTCCTAGGGGATTTTCGGAGTCGAAAATCCACGCTGAGTGGATCTTGAGGACAATATCGGAGAGGAAGAGTGGTGCCGCTTCAAAGGGGAAGGGTGGCGGGACATCAAACGGGAAGAGTCGCAGCGGGCCCCAGCCGCGGCTCCCGACTGGGCGCGGCTGCCGCGTGGCCGGTTCGCTGCAATCGGTTGTGCCGTACCCGACAGGAGGCAGTCGGGCACGCCTCTGCCGACTGGATTCTAATTTTTGAAATATTTCACATCTGCATATTATTTTCCGAAATACATATTAAAAACCGTATTATTTAAAAAAATTGCTTCCTTCTTACGCTAGTGCAACGACTAGCTAGCCGTGCATTGTTTTCTACAGTAGTAAAACTTAGGGCGTGTCTAGCCAACAAAAGCTATTTTGATTCGTGCACCGCGCGTGCACGTACGAGCGGAGTGCGGCACGTGCGCGCATGTATATCGCTGGTTGACGTGAAAACTTTGTCACTAAGTTTCTAGTAATTCGGAATTCGAAGGCCACCAAGTTTCCAATTCGGAATTCGAACTCCGAGTTAGGAAAGAATCCATCGTCGTGCCCTACCCAGCATGGGGAAATAAATAGTCTGCTCCAACCCACGTTCCAAACCACCAGGGCCGGTCCAACCGAAATTTGGTCCCGGGGCGGATAACAACAAATACATTTATATTTAACTTTTATACTTATCTATATATCATTTTTAGCATATTACACTATTACAATTTTTTATTTGTTGGCACCACATAACTTGAAATTGTACTCAATATTAATGAAAAATAATAAACTTTATCTTATAATAATAGTCTGGTATGGAAGTATTTTTTTCTTCAATTAATAATCGTTATAAGTTGATACATATTTATTGTGAAGATCCACAAAGAATAACTAGTATCTCAATACTATTTTCTAGTGCATGATTAACATAACATGTTTCAAGAAAGTTTTAGAGCAAAAACGGAACAAATGACATTATCTTTTACCTTTTTTTCATGGTCAAAATTATGTAGCAAGTCAGCATTTAACAAAGTGTGCATGCTCCGTACTTTATATTGAAAAAAAAATACATAGAATAATCACCAATGAAAATACAATGGTGTGGATCCTACCATGTTTGCATGTGTATATTTTATTATTTTATATCTTCTTATGCAATGTGCTTGTTATCATACGGTATATAAAAGTCCCTCCCCGGTTAATCAAATAAAATGTATTGTATAGGATTAAATATGTAAATATTTTCAAAGTGTATGGATTGAGTTGGATATATTGCATCGTTCCATTTTTTCTTTTGGAAAATGTAGTCAAATTGTGCGTTGTTTACCATAAAATGTCTTTTGAGCTTTAAGCTCTATATGGAATCTCACTTTAAACCAAGTTATATCAATAACATTTCTTTAGTACATGAGTAAGCAATACTCACCCGTAGAAAACATGTCTTTGCTCCAGACCCCAATTGGACTCTACTCCCGGATTGCTTTCAGATCGGTACAAGAGGGTACGACGAGTCCCGATTCAACTGCGAAGGAGGCGACACAAGTCTAGTCCTGGGTCGAAAGGGACCTTCACTCCCGGTTTGAGCCACCACCCCGGATTAAAGAGTTTGACCATTTAGTCTCGGCTGGTAACACTAACCCGGACTAAAGGGTCTACCTTTAAAGCATCTCCAGTCGCGCCCCCAATAGGCGTCCGGATGGGCGCCCGGCGAGCCCCTTTGGGGGCTCGTCTTGACGGGAAGGCGCCGGCGGGGGGTGTGGCTGCCCACTCGCAGCCCCCAACCAAACCCCCAAGGCAAGATTTTGCCTATTTTCGTTATTTTGGAGCCTTAAACATACTTAAAAATACATATGTTCTAGGTTTAAATTATTACATGTATAGTTCACGAATGACTACAAATAAAAATAAAATATTCATACAATTAAAAATAAATTTGAAGTACACTATGCCGCCGCCATTCCTTTGCAAGCCCACAAATGCTCCACTAGATCATTTTGGAGCTGATCATGAGTTGCCCCGTCTCGAATCTCCATGTGCATAACGATGTACTCGGTCCAGCCGGCTGGCACATTGTGATCCACATTGGCGAGAGTACCCTGGAACTTATACGGAAGATGATCATGCACTGGATATTCACGCTCATCCTCAAAGATCATATTGTGCATGATCACACATGCATTCATGATCTCTCCCATCTGCTCGGCCGACCAAGAGAGAGAAGGATATCGCACAATGGCAAACCTCTGCTGGAGCACTCCAAATGCACGCTCGACATACTTTCTTGTGCTCTCTTGTACCGAGGCAAACCAGGAATTCTTGTTGCGTAGAGAATTGGAAATTGTCTTCACAAATGTTGACCATATTGGATAGATACCATCCGCTAGGTAGTACCCCTTGTTGTACTCGTGGCCATTGAAAACATAGTTCACTGGTGGAGCATGGCCTTCAACAAGTTTCGTGAACACATGGGAACGCTGCAACACATTGATGTCATTGTGAGATCCTGCCATGCCGAAGAACGCATGCCAAATACAAGTCTCGTGATCGGCCACTGCCTCAAGTATCACGCTGCAAACTCCATGATGGCCCCCCTTTGTACAATCATTGCCATCCAAATGGACAGTTCTTCCAGCTCCAGTGCAT